>CM029129.1:6027500-6627500 GCA_016859345.1 Istiophorus platypterus
TTGACACTGATTCCGACAGATAACCAGTAAGCAAGTACTACTATCCTGCCTCTCTTACTATATATTAAACTGTTAAAATATTGCTATGTTGAGGCATAATTAGAAGAAAAAGTGTCTTCTGTTGTGCAATTCATGTAAAACTTTCAGTTCATGTAAGAGTTTATTTGTCCATTTGTTACTATTTCTACCTAGCGATAAGATGAAGTAAAATGATGAGTTTAGCAAATTACAAACCTCAGAATAATAACCAGACCCCAGTGTGACAGAGAACTGAGGATGTTCATGTTATTAGTAAAGTTTTTATCTTAACATAAATTTGGACAGAAGTGAAACCTTTGTAAATCCGTGAAGGCCTGTTTTTTATTAGTGTACATCTGACCACAAAAATAGGTCATTGAGAACCTCACAGAAGAGAGAGTGTGACAAAGACTGGTGAGAGATGAGGTTACGTAGAGCTGAGAGAGAATACTTCTGTGTTCAGGGGAAAAAAGACATAGCATCTGACATCTGACACGGCAACGCCGTCACCGGAAGAACTTAACAGGCCAGCAGCAAGAAAACAAGCCAGATATTAAGGGACAAAACAAGCTCAAGAGTGCAATCACCACTTGTCAACGGTCATCCTACATAGTTTGAGATATTGCTGGGGTTGAATGGACGGGCTTGTGCTTTATGCTCTAAGCTTTTGTCTAACTAGCAAATACATTAACAAATAAGCATCAAACCCAAAGTCTAATTTATCCCACATTCCTTTGGTTACAATAATCTTTTGAAGCATTAGGGAACTTGTGGTTATGAAATGTCAACTTCAGCTTCCTTATACTCATGAAATAACATGAACGAGCTGAACAAAGAAAATGTATTAGAAAAAACATTTTTGTCCATATTACATTCTCCCTCCTAACCAGTGTAGTAAGCAGCTGTTGGCCACTGGATTAGGCCTCTGCCTGGCCAACTACTGCATTCAGCTTCCTTCAGCAACATGTGATCACTAGAATAACAAGTACTTAAATTGCATATGAGGCAGCAAACTGGCCATTTGCAAAAGTTTTGTCAATGACACCTGATAACCATTTAGATTTCCTCCTCTTTCTGGTGTAACACAACAATCTAAGACAAGTTTACAATAGCACTCCCCCTAATTGCATTCATTACCATTTCATTACACAGCTCTCATGCCTTGTTAATGAGCTAAAATAGGTTTTAGGCTCATTCTTTCAAAACAGAAATTGAATGAATTAGGTCATGACTGAACTATTGGTAAAATATTTTGATTACTGCGGTGTCTTATTTTGCATTTCAGACGGTCCAACAAATTTAACTTTTACCTTACTCATACCTTCCGTTTTTAATTTATTTTTTTAGCATAATAATCAAACAAACATTTTATAAGATGTATTTCAGATACAGTATGTATATATCATACATCAGTGTTAGCCAGAAGTCTCATGATAGAGGGTATCAAAAGTATACCCTTGGAGAAAAGAAAAAAAAAAAAAAAAACAGAGAAAAAGATGTGCAAGATACATATTCTACCATATAACAATTGATTTGTGAAAATAAAACCAGGCTTATAGGGCATTATGAAGTTAACCCATTTTTCCCAGTGTGAAGCAAATTGTCCCACTGTCTGATTCACAGATCCTGTTCACTTCTCATCATTCCTGCTTTCGCAATAACAGAGTTTTATAGTTAATTTTCTATTTCATATTGTAATTTCTATTTCAAAAGCCCTTCCTTATTTCATTTCATAAATCTGTTTTTATTTCCTAAAGTGTGTGGTGATTTTGTCAGAGGACGTTACCTCAGATATTTAGCGACTTTCCAAGCAAGCTTTAACCACTTTCCATTGAAAGCAATTGTTTACAGTGGTTCCACAACACTCCTCAACTATGTTCTTGCTTTCACACATTAACATACGCATACCATTCATTTTGACCTAATCCTGTTTTATGACAGTGTTGTCACCACCCACTCATTTTTCAGCCAATCACTTTCAGCCCTCTGCACATGCTACCTACCTAGCCAGTTAACTAGATATGTGGGCTTATGAGCTTAGCTTATTAGGCAGCTATAAGGTAAAGACAAAGTTTTATTAGCAGCAACTAACATTAGCTGACTAATTCAGAATTACTTTGGTAGTGTTTAATTTTATTTAGGTAATTTAAATCTGTAAACAGGAAAAATACAGACAGACAGTCTTTCTCTGTGGCTACTCCAGTCAGTCCAGTATCACCAATGGTGTGTAAGTCATTAGTCATTTTGTGTGTTATCTCTAAAAATTGTTTACTTTTTGCATGTCATTTCTCTATTTACAGCCCAGGTTGAATTTTAAGTATACAATTTATATTTATAAATATATGTAAACTAACAAATTTTGTATAATCACTGTGTTTCCACAAACCTGTATATTAGTGAAACATTACAAACACTAAATGTACCCCAGACACAATTATTGGGGGCCTTCACTAACATTTGGTTGCAAAACCTTTGACAACAATAACAGCCTCTGAACATTTCTTAAAGTATTTAGAAGCTTCTTGCTCCGTCTGCTGGTAGTTTCTGCTGCTCTTCCATTGCTACATGTTGAAGCTCTTTTAAGTTTGCAGGAGACCTTTTGCAGGAGACCTTTGCAGTGGCAGAGTTCAGCTCTCTCCAAAGGTTTTCAAGGGGATTAAGGTCAGGACTCACTGTTAGCCAGTTTTAAACAGTCCATCTTTTCCTTTTCAACCAGTCTTGTGTGCAGATGGATGTTTGCTTTGGGTCGTTGTTTTGTTAAAAGAACCAAGATCTTCACCTCAGACCTAGTTTTCTGACACTAGGTAAAATATTTCACTATAAAATGTCTTGGTAAAATTCTGATATTATCATTCCTTTGATACATTCAATGCCTCCAGTACCAGAGGCAGCAAAGCAGCTCCAAGCATCATAGAGCCTCCACCATATTTTACTGTAGGTAGGGTTTTCTTCCTTATGAGCTTCATTTCGTCGCCTATAAACAAATTGATGCACTACTTTTCCAGAGAGCTCTACTTTGGTTTCATCTGTTCATAAAACCTTATCCCAGACACTGTGCTTATTATTGAAAGTTTTTGCAAACATTAGTCTTGACTTTTTTGCCTTTCAATAGCGGTGTTTCTTCTTAACACCATGTCCTGCAGGTATCATAACAGTTGTATGACTATGAAGCTTCTTGATAACTTTAGGATCTGTAGAAAGAGGGATATAAAGATCTTTGGTAGTTTCCTTGTAGCCTTTGGAATTGTTCTGATTTTTTTGACAATAGCATTTCTTAGGCTCTCAGACAGCTCTCTTGTCTTTGCCATTATGAAAATAAGACTGGAAAAAAATCTGCCCCTCTTTATGCAATGAAATAATCATTCATTGGTTTATTCAGGTCACATGAACACAGAACGTTAGGCACAGGGGAGTCTTGTTTGTTTTTTTATTTTGTGTTAGGAACTAATTTAAATTCATCAAAAAATTGCCTGATTTTTTTTAAATTGGTTAATTTCTATTTATTTCTTAAGATAATCTAAATTCTGTACTTAAAATTTAGGGGTGCCAACCAGGACTGTACTAAACCCTAACCCTTCCCCTTCCACTAACCTTAACTAAAATGGCTTGGCTATGGGTAACCATATGTACTGTGAACACACACACACACACACACACACACACACACACACACACACACACACGCACGCACGCACGCACGCACGCACCTACACCATCTCCTTACTACAAAATACACCAGGCTGGTATTCTCCATGGCAGCAATAACAGTCAGCCACTCAGAGGTGGCCTTGTGTTATCTGTTAAGTTTTTCTAAATATCAATAATAAAAATGGAATTGAGCTCTATATTAAGTCTACATACTTTAATGAATAAATAGCAGGTGGAAAAGCATAAAGGAATTTGCATTTTCCTCAGTTCACACAGGTCTCATCGTAAATATGTAGCTCAGACCACTTTCTAGAGAGACTTACAGTCACTGGGGATTTCTAATACTAAAATATTATACAACATAGCCAATAAATATTGGCCACATTTATAGCAAACAAAATATTGAGTGCTCGGCTCAGAATCATAGTCGCCCAGGGTAAAAATATCTTAACTGTAAATCTAACAGAGGGAACAGGATGAAATGAGTCTCTTTCTCTACTCTCAGTTTGGAGGCTGGAGCAGAGCAGAGGTGGTGTTATTTTAGCTGGGGATGGGGTTTTGTCATTAATGTTACTTTTAAAATCAGCAAAAGCAAATGAATTTATTGACATCACTTCCATGTAGGACACATGCATGGTTGGCTCATTGTATGAATCAGTTAACTGACAGGAAAACCACTACTCTCGTACGCCCCTTTAGCTCGCAGCTACTCATCTCAAACTAATTTGACATGAGAGACTTTCAGATGAAGTAATACATTTACAAAGCAAATGCTGTAGGAAAACACAAAAAGTGAGACAGCACTCTCTGGTTGTTTGTCTAGCTTTAATTACACATTGGGATGATTCAGGGCAGGAAAGAGTGTGAGGGGTAATTCAGCTCTGCCCAGTCTCAAGGGAGATAGGAACAGTAACAATGGTTTTGTTAGTGAACTCACAGAGGGAAGTGTGTCAGTATCGTATAAGGTGAGATGGTAGGAAATCAGGTACAAATAACAAAGCTCTGCTTTTGTGGCCTTGAGGTTATATTGCTGTCAGGATCAGACTAACTGTGCTGTAAGCTGCTAACTTTGTGGCCACAATATTTATTTATTTGTTTTAGATCACTATTTTGTTGAATCATTTCCTGGATTCTACCTCATTACATGCAAATACAAATCAACACTGTCTGAAACAAAGGTGAATAGTAAAATCAAATACCGACTGAAATCTTCATTTTATTTAAGGATGCCTGGGACCTCCATGGCTTTCATTACTCATCACATTTTCAGCAGTTAATGGAGGAAGGCATTGTATCACAGTTCTTTATGTGGGGTGAAACCAACTACACTGTTTTTCATATAAGTCTACCCTGAGGGAAACCCTGCATACAATATAAGCAAAACCCTTCTGTGAAAGTCACCAGGTCAAGTCAACGTTATTACTCTAGATTTTAATTACAAATAGTCACAAGTGATTTGGAGAAATCAGAGGGGGGGTCGGTATATGTATATGCAGAATGTAACAAAATCCAAGAAGCAGGAATTGACCTTGATTTTTGTTTTCTGTGAGGGTGCACATATGACTAGATGCACGGAGAGATGCATCTAGCATGAGGCAGTTTTCAAGCTCGCTTATATGCACAGTAAGTCCAGACCTTGTATTCAACACCTCTGATATAGAACTAAGTTCAAAGCCTCGGCAAACAAACAAATATCTACCTCCTCAGTCTCTTTGGTTACAAGCGAAAACCACCACTAGGGATGTAAACCAATCAATATTTTAATTTTCTCTTCATTTTCTAATATTTGCTGATTTATTTCCTCTGGATATACTAAATGATTATTAGATTAATCATTTTACCTCTAAACAATAGCACACCTATCTAAATTTGACCTTTTCCAGCTCTTTTCCTTTGAAAGTTTTTACATCATAATGTAACCACATAGTCCTGCAAAACCAAGTGATTAGCTAATCTGTTTCAGCATTAGATTAGCATCCTCTGAAATATAATACAAATGTTACAAAGCCCTGTGTTTCCCTTTATGTTTCTGTGCTACCGTAATGAGGCAAGCAATCTGACAGACCACAGCAGCAGCCATACAGCCATGTTGCCTGAAATAACTGAGATGAGCCAGAGTTCTTGGAGAGATGTATCCTGATTTGTTGAGATGTATTCCTTCATTCACAGAGGACTGTCTGCCACAGTATATAGTTTTCACTTCACAGTAAGATGGTGAAGTAACTGAGCTGTCAACTGTCCAGTAAAAACATACAAACCGGAAGTAGGTAAAGCATATATACTAAAGCCTCAGAGCCAGGACACAATAATTCATTGGTTCAAGAGAAAAGCCCAAACAAAGCAAAGAGTATGAGCTGTCGTCTAATACCACCGAGTGTTAAAATGGAAACACTACGACAGGCTCTTGTTCGTCTGCTGCACATGCAATTTGGCACGGGCCTGGACAAGCCCTGCTTATCTAAGGGAAGATGAGCCAACCTAAGAGAAAAGAAAAATATGTATGTCCTAATCAACAATCACTCTCTTGTAGAGTGACACAAACTGGTTTCTTCACCCGGTTTTCTTTCCGCGCATTTGTTGACTGAACTGTTTCTTTCACATGAATTGTTATCCACACTGACCTTTGAATTATATCATTAAAAATAATCAGCATTATGTTTTTGAATTATGACCAAAACATAAAAAAACATGAAAACTGAGCCCATTAGCATGATGACACACTGACAGTTGCCAAGCATTTTTGCTTATACAGTTTTATTCAATATGTAATAGGTCATTTGTGGAAAAATATATCCTAATTTTTTGAGATAATGTCTATGAATAGGAGGTGGTGACTGGTGATCTCAGTTTGAGGCAAGTGGAAAATCATGAAATTGATTTTTCTCCTGAGTGTTGACACTGTCATGTTTTTTTTGATTCGTTATCTCCTCCACTCTTGGGGTTTAACAAGAGTATCCAAATAGACTTCAATCCAAAATGAGACCTCCACAGCCCTGAATCGAAAAATACTCATTACCAAAAAATATCTCCTTATTAGTGTTACTATTTATGTGGTGACTCATCTTAACATGTTGCCCACAATGTTTTTATAATATTTAACAGTTATAGAGAGTTTCATATTTAATATTCAAATACTTAAAATTTTATACTTATTTACATCAAATTCTGATGATATTGCGACACCTTTGAATGTGAGTGAACATCGTTAATATTCATCGACGAAATTTTCCTTCTCGCTGAACTATAAAACGTTTAACAAAGAAGGGTGCGACAAGAAAGTAAGAGAAACATGAAACAGTGCTCTCAGCTGGGCCATCCTGACCCGATGAACTTAAAGTAAATTATCATATCTATGTTACCTTTATGTCATCTTAAGCAGAAACTTTATGACAAGAAATAAAGTTTCTTCTGAAACTTTATGACTAGTTAACAGTGAGCCATCCAGCTTTAATGTGAGCTGCAGAAATAAAAAATATAAATAAAAATGTTTCTATGTATTTAAAGGTTCTTCAGGTTAAAACCAGACAAAACCAGACATTTCTCCATTAAAATGCTTTAAATAGCTAGGATAGCTCAAAACTGGTCCATTTATCACTCATGCATGACTGGCCTGGACTAATGCAAAACAAACACCAGGGAAAACTATTTGTAATTTTCAGATCCCTTTAGTAAGATTTCTGAATCAAAAATGATTAAAAAAAACAAAACAAACGAACAAACAAAAAAATCCAGAAGCCTTATTCTATCAGTCTTACAAAAACAGTGGATTAGTCCAGGTTTGACCCAACACCGTGATGTGAATCAGAGGTGAATCAGGAGCCATACAGAGGGACATGACCTATGACTGCACACTCACATGACCTGATGGATGCCCTCTTCCCAGCAATAAAATTTTATACAAAGGCATCAACATGAGCAAGAACCTGGCACAAGCCCAGTGCTGGGATGTACGTGAGTGGACAAAAGCCCCAAGAATGCCATTAGGTCTTCCCACAACTCCACACACCCTCAAGTGTTTTGAACTACAATCAAGTCTTTCCACTGATAACACTGAACATAACAACAATATCCTGTTGGACATCAGAGAAGGAATAGACCAAAAGATTAACAGTAAGTGTTTATCATTACTGACGCACATAATTATGGGAACATATTTCCACTACACTGCTAGAATGGAAGAGCAAGCAGTGTGCCATAATTAGAAAAGACATCAGGTGCTTGCTTTCCTTTTTCTTGGCTCATCCAGTTTTGTATTTAAGATACGAGACAAGTTCTTAAGACATAAAATGCACTCACATTGAGTCATGTCCAACAACTTTCTTTTAGAGCCGTTTCCCTACAGGTCTCCTACATATATCTAAAATAAAACTACAGTATTTCAACAACAGTGTGTCTTTAGGTTTGAATGCTTTCAGTCATATTTACTGCACATGAAGAAAAATCCCTAGTGTTAGAATTCACCGCACTGGTGCCAGGTATTAAAGGTGTTAAAGACAGAACGAACTGGGAAACAAGGATGTGGCACACATACACGCAAAATTATTTTTTGACTGCTGAAAAAGCGTTCGTCAGTCTAATCTCATGTTCACGTTAGTCATTTACGCCTGACTCATGACATGCAGACTGTCTTTGTTAACATTGCCACACTTTCTTGAGGAAGTAAAATTGACTCCTGCTTCCTGCATTAGTCTCCATATTATTAAACTAATAATCCTGTTCTCTTCAGAGAAATTAAGTAAATAGATTTTCTGTGCACCAGGGTACCAACGAATTATCTTACAAAACTACAACCACAAACAATTCCCTGGTGAGAAGCTCTTTGATTTTTGTTCTATATTGATGTGAGTATTCGTGGTGAACCAACACCTAAAAGGAATAGTCCAACACACTGGGGAATATACTTATTCACTTTCTTGCCGAGAGTTAGATGAGAAGACTGTTAACACTCTCATGTCTGTACGGCAACTATGAATCTAGAGCCAGGAGAGGGTTAGCTTAGCTTGGCTTAGCACAAAGACTGGTGACAGGGGGAAACTTATAAACCTGACTTATGTCCACTAGGGTAGTGTACTGGACTACTTCTTGGCCAGGAGCAGTCCCTGGAATCTCACTTCTTGCCTGGCAACCCCTTGGTATCGAGCTCTCAGAGAACCACAAACTACACTTAGGTTTTTGTACGACTTATATCAGTGACCCTTAGAGCTGCCTCTGGGCAGATTTTGTTACTGTCAGACAAAGTCAAGCAGTCATTTCCCCCATGCGTTCACTCTTTTAAACTAACTGACAGTGCTAACTTCATATTTACTGTACAGGCATGAGAGTGATAACAATCTTCTCATCTGACTCTCAGCTGCAAAGCAAATATGTTCATTTCTTAAATGCTGAACCTTGCAACCTAAAGCATTGACGTTGCTTCCATCTCTCAAATCTTTGAAATCATAGTGAACTGAGGTCTCGAGAGATTCTTCTTTTGACCATAATAATTATTTACTGAAAAATCGCATCAGATTCATTTTCATGTTTTCAGTTATGGTTTCAGAGAAGGGTTGTTGCATGCCACACATTCTTTATTGCTACTTTAACAGTCTTGTGGCTGTGTGTGTAGTGCTCAACACACCACTGAAGTCATAGGATGTGTCACCAAGCACCACCTGATTGATGTGATCTCAGGAGGGTAGGAGAAAGATAAAATACCCTCAACCTGACATATCTGAATAAAAAGTTTTCACATGGCAACAGAAGCCATCTGACCCACATCGGAAGCAACTAACGTAGATGTTGAAAAGATCAGATTACATGAAATTTTTTACGTTTGTAGTGAATGAAAAAGATTCAGCTGGTTTCAAATATGAATCAAAACACTAGATTTTCTCCGTGCGGATACTGTATTTGTCCCCCTTCTACACCAGAGACATTAATTCCCCTAGTCCAGACCCCTGTTCCCACAGGCTAGGCTCCTGGATAGACTACTTAATGTAAACTACCTCACACATGGAAAGTCCACCCTACTGCGTTTTCACACTACACCAAAAGCACATAGACAGAATGACTGGGGCCAAGACTGAGTTATATCAGTAATCCATCTGTTTTGGAAAAAAAAAAAAAAACAAAACTAATTTAATACTTGAGCAAGGGTTTACACAGGAAATTACTTCTTTATCAGTAATTCAGTTGCTTACTTTTCCTGTTTGGTCCTACTTGACAACTGCTATGTTGCAGCATACAACACTTTGTAGTAGTAGATGTTAGTTCCCTTAAGTCAGGTCTGCTATAAAGAACACCACTTAGAGCAGTTAGTTTACTTTAGGTCTGGTCTAGAGCCAAACTTAGGCAGGACACCTTTTGTTTAATGACATCTACTATAAACAGAAGATCTGGCAAGTCACACAGCATCGTTGATCAATCCCGAGCGACTTACAACGGCACGACAGCGGATGAGGCTGCGCTGAAGTATTGGCCAGCGGGCGGTCTGTTCCCACCCGGGCTACCGAGGCCAAAGCGTTGGCCGGTAAAACCCGTTCTTGTAAAACACGACACACGCCATTAAAGTTGGACAACACGGCCACCTGTGAAGGTGTGTACCTACGGCTCCCTCAGGCCAGGACCCCCTCAGGCCCGGTAAAACGCATCCGCTGGACCTCCCATCCTGTGCCGGGGCCTGTCCGACCTTCCCACCCCCTTGAATCAAGCCTCGACGGCTCTTCCCTTCGAGCTCTCGTTACTTTCGCTAGCGCCGGTGAGAGCGGCGGGGTCGCGGACGGTACCTGCGGAGGAGGAGTCTTCGTGGTCGGAGCTCAGGTACCCGTCGCTCCTCCTGTCGGGGGTGCTACACCCGGAGCTGCGGGAGGCTCTGCGGGGAACGTGCTGGAAGGACGGGGACTGCCTGCCGTCGTCGCCGGAGTCAAAGTCCCTGCTGTGGCGGAAAGGCCGCCGGGGGTCCCAGGGGGCCCTCTGGCTGTCCCTGCCGCCGGTCTTCGGTGCCAACAGGTTATTCCTGACGAAATTCTCGTTGAGCTCGGCATCCTCGTACTCTCTGTCGCTGCTCTCCTCCCTGTCCGCCGGCCGGAGGGCGATGGCGGGGGCCGGGCCGCCCCGCTGGAAGCTCGGTTTCTGCGGCGGGACGGGGATGGGCACGGGCTTACCTGTCTTGCCGCCGAACTTGCTGTGAACCCGGCCGACGGAGCCGGCGACGCCCCCCGTGTTACCCGGCGCGTTGAGCCTGGCTCCTCCGGGCTCGGACACCTTGTGCCTCTCCCCGTCGCCCTCGTCGTCCCGCCGCAGCGGCTTGCGAGCGCTGTCCGTGTGCGCGAACGTGTCCGCGTTCAGGTTTTCGTCTCCGCCGCCGAAACCCTGCGGGTCGTTCCGCCTCCGTCGCGCCACGGTGGTCTGCAGGTAGATCAACTTGAATTTCTCCTCCGACAGAGCCTTCTGCAGGCTCCTCAGGTTGGATTTACACGTCTCCAGCTCCGACTCGATGTCCTCCACAGAGTTCAGGTGCATTTCGGGCACTTCTCCGTCGGGAAATTCATTCCTCCAGTGTTTAGCGAATTCCTCCTGTTCCCACATTTCGATGTTCTCGCCGGGATTTCTGCCAAGTCTCGTAACGTAAGAGTCGGGGAGGGAGGCTGAAGCTAACCGTGTCTTCACCGACAGTTACCGGCGGGTCTGTCGCGGTTATCCGCCCTTCACAATCCTCCCCTGTATCCTGTGAAAGAACACAACAGCCGGTCGATATCAAGCGGACCACTCTCAGACCATCTTTAACCTCCCACACACGCAAATGGCAGAAGTGCGAGTGATGCACATAACAACTTCTCCACTACGCTGAAAAGTTTCGAGACTTCCTGTATCGAACCCTGCCGCCTTCAGGTGCTGCTCGGACAAGTGCGGCGCACCTCATCGGCAGAGTTTAAAGCGGGTGCGCTTGGCCTTGGTTGGTTAAAAATAAAAATAAATAAATAAATAAATAAGACTGCTACGGTTACAAATAAACAAGAGAACTAGGGTCTTGGCGTTAGATTACCATTGTGGCTAAATGTGCTGCATACCAAATCTGTTAGTGATGATAAAGTACATCAGCGAAAACGAGCACCACGCGATATACCTTGCAGTGTTTCATTTAAAAACTCCGACAGCACCTGAATGCTCGTCGTGCAAATTTGAAAATCCCGTTGATTCATATTCGTGCAGAAATAAAGGGATATGCGTGTAAACGATGGGTGATATTGTGGGTTGTTCTCCTAGTCACAAATTAGTATTTTTCACAATGGAAATTTATATTTCGGTTCAAATAGTATAGATTAATACTTTTCAGTTTATTCTGATTCCAAGCCACTGCAAGGTCCAGACTTACTCACTTGTTCTAAAATGTGCAACTAACAGTCATGGCTTTGAGTTATGTTCACTGCTAACCTCACTGCCCACAACAAGCTTTGCATTTGCTTTTGCAGCTTTGTATTACTTGAATGCCTTGACAAAGAACACACCTGTTGGATGGCTGTTTGTCAGCACTGGACAAAGGCAGTTGATCTTGTCCATTAAAAGAACACAGTCAATTTGGATTTTGCAATGGATTTCTAATGGTTTTCTATTTAGAGCCAGCTCAATTGGCCCATCGCACAATGGCACAAACCACTTTGTGTGTCTCATCATGACTTATTAGATATCCACATCATGACAGCCAGTGAAGAGGGAAAGCTGAATCACACTTGCTCTGAGTGCCAGGCATTTACTAAAGATACCAGTAGCTATTTGCAAACTTGCATTATTTCAAAACAGTACTGTAAAGGAGGGCACAGCCTCCTCCTCCTTCCCTTTAGCTGGTGGTTTTGCTGGTTTAACATTAAAGGAAGAGTTCTAATGTACATGTGTTTGTCAAGCTACTTGCTATCAGACCTCAGAGGAAACACTCTGCTGGCAGCAGAAACATGCAAGCACACAGAATTGCATCTCACATGCATTTGTGCATGCATATTGTACACAGGAAAACATTGTACCTACCACTAAATAAACACATCCTCATTCTCTTGCTTGTTTCGACTGAGACTGTTTCATCGCTGCAGAAAAACATTTGCTGTGAAATGTCACACTTGCTCAGCTTTTCCACCAATATCAGTTGAGGCACACCACAAAAACATTTACTTTATGTTTACCAGTTATATATTTAATAAAAAAAAATAACAATTGAAAAAGTTGTCACGTCTTACCTTTAAAACTTTTGAGGTCCATATTAAACAACATCCCTTGCATGCCGGTCTCACGCAAAGGAGTAAACCTAAAGCTCAGCAGCATCTATGCAGCTGTGTCCAGATAAAAAAAAAACTTGGTAAGCAGCCAAGCAGTAGACTTCCAGTAAAGCAGAGTTGTAATTCTATACAACAGAAGAGAAAGTTTTCACTACAGAGACAGGAGGATGGAGGCAGAGATGAACGCTTGTTATTTTCAAGTGTCTGTTTGGATCCCTGCCCGGAACTGAAAGATCACTCTCCTAAAAGCTTCTAGTAGCCAGAAGGGGTCATTGATCAGCACATGCTGCAGGTCTGAGAGCCCTGATTAGGTTACTGTAATGAATGGACAAGAGGGGCTATGAGCAGCCTGTAGGCATGACACTAAATTACTAATCACAAGCATGACATGAAATAGCATGAGATGTATGGACCAAAAGCATCCAGTATGGTCAGCTTGTGGAATGCAGAAGGACAAATGTCTTGGCTGAGTCAAACTAAAACAGCCGAACCTCTTATACTTTACTGATATTAGTGTTACATATCAGGTTTGGATTAATCGTATCTCAGTGCGGTCTTCAGTCCAAAGATAATGACATACATGATGGGGGATATGGTCAATAGGGCTATGCACAAACAGACAGCAGTCTTTACATGTCAGTGATTCTACTCATCAAACATCAAATACACCACTGTTCTGATCCAGATGTACTTGTTATGCATTAGTCAAAGGTACACAATAATGCAAAGGAATGCACCAATACAATGGCATACAGTATTACCCTGAATGTGTATGGAGTTGTGATTTCTTTATAATATCTTATACAGCATGCTTGAACATATTCTTAAACGTTTTACCACAACTGTCAGTCTCCTTCCCTCCTTCCTTCCCAATTCAATTCCAGATGTCTTGGATACCTGAGATGTCTAATTTAGTTAGTGACTGGAATTTATCGCTGCAAAGGGAAGCAACCAGTAGTGCAAGGCAAACACTGACAGGGTGAACGACACAAATAAAATCTCCAGTTATGCTGTAACTGCAGCATTTATACTCTGAAAGAGGATGCGTTATTGTGAACACATCTGCTTGTCTTCTATAAACACTGCCTCGGTTATCTGCAACATGCTGTTTACACTATAAACTCTGAATATCTCAACATAACAGCACACACTGTTGGGTGTGTCAGTAGTGTGAATTTTATGCCAAAGAAGACACGGAGCTTTGCTAAAAAGGACACATATTAAAATAAGGTTTGGTTAGGATTTTCAACACACAAATTAATATGTATTTAAATAACCTGGATAGAAGTCAGGATTCCAAATGTCATCTAGTCTACCTAATGTCATCTACTCCCTAATGGCTCCATAAAGAGTTTTGAAATGGACAAATATATGAAACACAATGAATTTACATGTATATAAGTAATACAATCAAGATTTAAAATTGGGTAGTATATTTGAGCTGTACTGTAGGTCTGTGTTTCTGAGACAAGGGGAGTAATGCTTTTGAAATAGCTGCAGGGTAAATTCCTTGAATGCCTGCACACTGGCCACAGTGCAATTGACATGCACTGTACCAGTGACAGGTTAATGAGCAAAAGATCTGACAGTTTGCAACTGGCTACTCCAGTGTAAGGTATTATCTGCTGCAGCAGAGTGAGTCACAAGTAGAGAATGTTAATCAGTGGTTGTGTGATGCCCTCTTGTGGCTGCAGGTGCTACATGACATTACCAAACAAGCATGACAATTCACAGCGGCACAGTATGAAGGGTCCATTTGCAAACAATAAAATAGCACAGTGTGGCACTGTACTATATTTATTGATTGGATAATTTCCACAGGACTATAAGGACAGTGAGCTTTGCTAATCATATAAACATTGTTACAGAAAACACTACTGAATGAAAGATAAATTACTATAAGACCACAGCGATACACTTTGAGACAACAAAGACATAAAAACATTAGAAAGTACATATGATTTCCATGATTGAGCAAGTCCTATATATCACTTATAACCAAACATACAGTACAATTATATCAAAATAGACAGAGATATAATATTATAAAACACATTTCAAACTGCATCCAATTTGTATAGAGGAACAGGACTTAAACCATTTCTTATCAAAATAATATCTTGTTATCCAACACATATAGTCTACAAATTCCACTCCAAATTTGTTGTGCAATTTTCTCAGAAATCTCCATTAAGGCAACGACAGGACAGCACCACAGATGCAACCACTGGAGTTACAGGTAGGTAGTATCAAAGGCCACAAACACCCTCCTAAAGATGTTACAAATATATTTTCAGAAGACGACAGACAACTACAGTTTTGGGTCAAAACTTGCAGGTTATGATCCTCAATGGTCTTCCTGAGTAGTAATAGGAAACTTAAAGAGTGTTGTATAATGATTCATAAGCCATCAATGATTAGGCCTGGCTTTTAATATTATAAAAACTTAGTAATGTAATGTAAATATATTTTTAAATAAGAACAGTATCATAAATACTTACCACAACAATATACCAGTCTTCAGATCAAAGACTTTCACAGTGACTCTTTTGCAAAGCCTCCACAAATATTTTTTGCATAGTTAATTGATTTTCTGATAATAAAAGCATAAAAAAAAAATTAAATCAGTGTGTAAAAGATGGTATCTAGTCATTATGTGAGGAAAGTCTGTCAATTGCTAACAGTACAAAGTGCAAAATCTTTACACAGATTGTTGCTGTGGCTAACATATATTCATGATCACTGTTAGCCTTACAAAGCAGTTTTCATGCTTTTCTGATGGCACTTGCTACCAAGGTTTCTCGCCTGGTGGTTACAAATGCCTGTTGTTTTTCGTAATAGGCTGCCTCATTGATAAAAGTGGGATAGACGGTGCCAGAGCCTTGGTAGTGGATGGTCTTTCCATCAAATGTTTGGAACATAGGGTCACCCGGGTTCAGCGGCTCCCAGTCTCCGTCCTGAAACAACAAGCAATAATCACATGGAGAGTAACTTGAGTATGTTGCTCCAACTAAAAAAAAAAAAAAACAACACATCATCCCAACTAAAAATGTTTCATTTCCTGTTCCATAATAACTAAAGTCTACTGGCTTAACAGGTCAAATATATGGGTCAGACAGTGATGGCAGGCATAAATCAGTCTATTCTAATTTTTACCTGCAGATTGGGGTGCACCATTGCTATGATGTTTCCATTGGCATCTCTGGGGTAGTCGATCCTCTCTGAGACACGGAAAACTTCCACTGTGCAGGGAGGGAACTCCATGCCTAAACAACACACAGAAGACAGCATCCCCAATATCGTAGGTACCCTAGAAAATCCTGTATACCAAAAATTACTACTGACTCTCTCTGATGTGAAATGGAACTTAGTCATTTAAAAAGAAACGATTATCTTCCAATAACAAGTAAGGGGAAAAAAAGAAACTGAGAAAAAAAAGAAAAGAAATTACAGTCTTAATCCATTACTTAAAGAAAAGCCAGAATAATGCCACATAGAATGAGAAAATAGGCATCATCCCTTAATTAAAAGAATACTCTTGGTAAATGCCAGACTATGATAATATCAGTACCATTTTTATCTAAATACAAATTTCATAAAAAAAAACTGAAATTTGGAGTGAATGATCTGACCCCCATTACAAGCAGTCTACAAAGAGAGACATATGTTCTCTGTGTGAATTTGAAGTGCATATACATTCAAGAAATGAAAAAAGCTGCAAAACATCATAAATATCAGCTATGATACTGATACACCTACTGCTCAGAAGAAACAAACTGACTAGAAGAGCATTCAACAGCAAATCATGATTATTCAAATTTCTGCCATACGTGCTGGAGAGGTCAGTTCATGCTCCAATGTTCAAGGTCATTTTGTCCTTATACAATACTCAGTATAGACACTGCACTCCTTCTGTGAGCTGTAGCACAGAAGTGGTGCAATTAAAAAAACAAAAAAACAAAAAAAAAAACAAAGAAAGTGCAAAGAGAGTGAAATGCAAGTAGTATTAAGTTGAGAAAAGGGCAATGGATGAGAGGTTCTGTCACATATCTAAGGTTATGCCTTATTTAAAAAAAAAAAACAATACAAATGTTTTAATAGAGACAAATATACATTAGAATTATATTTTTTATTTACAGTTCAGCATCAGATACACTCCACTGGCTGAGGGAAAGGTCGAGTGCTTTAAGTTACTAATTGAGATTTAAAAAAATCCCTTATATTAACGTTAAAGATATACACATAAAAAATAAAAATAAAATTTGATTAGATGAGCCAAAGTGACCTTATTTATTCTCTGGAATTTAAAAGGAAGCGCAACATTGTTTGGAAGATTAACTTGTAAGTGTAAGACCAATGAGCTGCGTTGATATGCAAGTGGCAACGTAGCATAGAGGGGACAAATGTTCCAATAGTCACCACAGTTTTCCCACTGAGTGCATGTGATGGTTATTCTTCGGAGTAAGTCATTTTCAACTTTAACAACGTGGCCTGTTATTGTTAAATGAGCTGTTTCTTCATGCTGCTCAGCTTCAAAACGCAGGAACACCGATTCATCACTATGCCAAAGCATTCATCAGCACCACTGTGGTCCCACGACAGAAGATTACAACAGCATTGACAGCCGGACACTAACGACATGGAAACTGACCAACTCCCAACAAGCAGGCCATTCAGCAGCAGGCCAGTCAGGGAAAACCAACAGACTGCAACTCACACTTGGCACACACCGCTTGTTTACGTAAAAGAGGAAGGAAAAGCTGCCTTGCACCTAAACATTGCAACACTGTTCCGTGCCTTAGGGAAGAGAAGGGGCAGTGCGGAGGTTTGATGAGCTGGATGCAGATAAATTTAGAGATCTGAGTGTTTTGTACATCTGGATGATTCAAACGGGGACCCAAGGACACTTTATCAAAAAATATTTCTTGTCACGATGATGCTGACAAGCAGGCAGACTGTTTGTAAACAATTATTTTTCCATTACATAAGACATTCTGAGTCATAATATTAGTCATCCCATTGTCAAAATTCTAGAAAAATGGTTTAATACTTTAAAATTTCATGCAAAAGCAATGAGCTAATTGAATATTCATGAATGCTTCAGTTTAAACTGCTTTGGCATAACCACGGCCTGTTTTTGTTGATTGCCATAGACTGCACATGTGATATGCTATAACCTCACATTTTAAGCTGCTATGGTATGGCCTGTCTTACCTTCATTAAACAGTTCGATGAAGTCCAAGGCATGTTTCAGTATTACCCTCATCGCTTCAAAAATGTTACTCCTCAATACACCTTGAGGCTGAGGACCCACTTCCAGACCTGCAACAAAACAATCAGAGGACGTATTTACACATGTAAAACTATATAATACCAAGTAAATAATTAGGAATGTCTTAAATGTCATGTCCTTTGTCCATTGTGTAGGGGTGAAGCCAGGGGTGTTATGGCCCCCTGAAACAGACCCCCCCTCACCACCACCAAAGTCAGAAGGTGATAGGTAGTTCCGCTAATTATTATTATGGACGAATTTCTGAATGGGCCCAACAGGTACAGGCCTGGGATCGCTGGACCAGAGCCTCTGTATTAAGTGTGTTCACATTTTTCGTTGGAAAGTCAGTCAAACTAGTACAAAGAAATGCGTAAGGACCAGAAAGAGACAAACCAACACAAAGAGACAAAAAACATGATGTTATGTCTCATAATAGGTCCATGTCACAAATAGCAGCTATTTATTGATGTTTTTTATTTAAAATATTCAAATTAGTTTATCTGGCATTCATTTATTACAGTGAATAACCACACATATGCCTATTTAAAAGATTCTAAATCTGCCTTTGCCATTGTCCACAGAGAAATTTAGTTACACTTGAGACTCGAGAGACTCACCAACAGGGTGCTTGGCCACAGAGCGTGAAGTGGAATACTTTAGAAGAGGATGTTCATTCAGCAGAACAAGACAACTGGCTGGAGCGATGGCTTTCTATAACACAAAACCAACAAAAACAAGATCTCAGCTGCAGATAAAAACAGGCCTTAACGCAGTCACATGCTGCACACCAGCCAACTGTCTTAAGCAGACCAGACTGTCAGTAACCGCTTCAAAGTTCTGCTCGACAGAACGGAAAATTAGATCTGCAACAGCTCACATACAATAACCAAAAAAGAAACAAAGCAACCATGTGCATGAATCAAATGCAAGTTTTAGGCCCTCAGAGCTTCCAATGGAAAAAAGAGAAACTACATCTTTATTCAGAAAATCATTTTCAGCACCACTAGCACTGACTGGCTGCAATTCCTGTCTGTGTACTAAGGAGGATCACTATCACCATTGTGGATAAAAAATAAAAGTCCAACTATATTTAAGCTGCGATTGTTTCGGATAAGAGCAGATTGGGAGGATATTTTTCCACCGGATTTTCCCTTCAGACGAATGTTTTGTCTGTTTATGAAACGAGCCCTAAAATCATCACGGATCTTTCAGGCTGAGAGAGATTCTGAGCGGAAGAATGATTGCTGACACTTAGTAGAGAGTCGGTCGAGAACTCAAAGTTCAGATTGTTATCCAACAAAGCCAAGAAATAAATCATCAAACAACTGATATTGGGTAATGGTACATTGAGCTTGTAAGTGGGTCAGTCTTCTATCTGTGTAGCTGTGTGTAGCATTTCAGGGTTTCTAAAGTTAAGAACACATTTCCCTTAAACTCTATTACAGCAACCAAGACAATGTGGCTTCTGGCTCCTCTTATGCTCCCTGATGAACAAGAGCCACTAATAGAATATATTCCATTTATGATAAGACAATTATAGTAATTTACCAAACCAAATAAGAAAAATAAATAGTAAAATAAATTTATTATCACTGAAATAAGGTGTATATCTACCATGTGTTCGGAGGCCCTGAACACCTTTAACGATTGCATATATAACAAAATTCTTCAGGGAGATTTTTGGCTAGAAGCAGAAAATAACCAAAGCAAACAGGAATCCCTCTGGTGTATTTGGATGGTTGATCCTGTAGATGAGCTTTTCCAACACATAAAGGTAAAAAGATCATTCTATTACTGACATAGGTTAACTGGATCTCTCCAAAGACACCTAATTTTTAGTGAAACATTGACTCAGACAGAAGTGAGAGGAAACTGAGAACTTTGTTTCATTTTGAGAAGTTGGCCTAAAACTCAAGTGTCTTGACATACTTCATATTGTGCTGTGCAGAAAATATATTGTTGCAACACATATCAGCATATGTGTTGCTGCAAATATATATGCAATTATGTATATTTTTCACTAATGTTCGGTGATAAATTTCACTCTTAGTTCTGACTAAATTCCGAATAAAGTTGCAAATGTGAGCGCAGGTGCTCTGGGCAGCTTTGTGTCGCAGGCTGAATTTCCTTAATACCTGCAGTACACAGGTGTGTTTGAGCTGTAAAGTATAAAAATTCCACAGTGCTCCTCAAGGCTTTCACCTTGATATAGTTCATCATCTGCAGATTGAAGTGGTCCTTGGAGCTTTCCAAAATCAGAGTGCAGCCCATGTTGGATGTAGTATTGTGGAGGTCAAAGATAACATCGTAGGCCTCTGGGCTTCCTTTAGGTCCAAATATCCTGTTGATCTCCTGGGCTCGCTGCACCTCATAGGGCAGGTCATCTCCTCCCGGGGCACTGCAGGGCACACGCACAGCATTAGAAAGCAGTCAGACGCCAGCACGCTCACACCTTATAAGGTTCAATTCAGCTGAAGAAACAATGATGAAGAAAGCTGTGAAGCATGTTAATGATTTACACAAGTGTGTCTACTTGTCCTCTGTCCCCTGTTGACACTTTCACCTAACTGTTGACCAGAGGGGAAAAATCCCTATGATCCACAACCTTAAGGTTAATATAGTAACTGCGGTGAACATATGGTCACTATTTTGTTACTGTAGACAGTCATGGTAGCCATTAAAGCTATGCGGGAATACAAAAGCCAGTTTCAGTAGGACAGTGGCCTGTTTTATGTGATTGTTAAGAAGAAATTTAAAACAGTCTCTCCAAGCCATGAATGTCTGCACTACAGGGTTCTTGAGAACTTTGTTATGTCCCCAGGCTAAACTTGCTTTTTTTTCAGACAGACATTCTGCACACTCTGAGCAGAGAATGAGAGCTGCCCCTTTTTTTCTCTTAGCTCTTTCAAAGCATTTCAAAATAACCACTAGTCTAGGACATTCTCCAAGCTACTGTAGAATAGCACCTCTGCTGTGCATATTGTCTCGCCTCCCTCGCATCTGCTCTTTAGACCCCATTTTCAGCAAATATCTGGTATTGTCTGGACATCAGTACACCAGAATAGTGTGAGCTACAGCTGATAAAGTGGACTCCAACACACTAACTTCAACTGAGAGGACACACAGACACCAAATATGACGAACAGCAGAGCTGTCAGTCTATTTAAGTTGATGAAAAGATACCATGGGCTGTTTTTAGAAAGAGTCTCCAAGTGTTTAATCTTCTTATATGATGCCTTCAGAGAGGCCAAGCAGTTTGTGTGCTGAGAGGACCTTTAAAAATCATTATACATTCACACGATGAGGCAGTAACAGCAGATTCACCCGCAGCAGCTGAGCTTTACCCAATCATTTCATTAAAATACAGAATTAATCATAAGAAATCCTGTCACCACACTGCTATCGGGGTTATATTATGATGTAACTGCATCATTGTTATTGATGTATTCATACATAAATAGAACTAAATAGTGTAATTGGTCAATGGTTTGCTAATCACAACTTGAGCATAGTTTGGTACTTTACTCTTTAATAAAACATCATATTTTGTAAACTGATCATATATCTAGTATTCAAAAAGTAACTCAAATCAAAAAGTAACTATATCATTGAGTTACATGTAGTGGAACAACAAGTATAATATCTCCCTTGAAGGAACATAAAATGGAGTCACAAAAGTACAGTACAAGTTCTTCAAAATTGTACCTTAAGTACAGTACATGACTAAATATACTTAGTTAATTTCCACCACTGATACCCACGATACAACAGCACACACTACAATATTCCCATAACAGGAGTATCAATGATACCTCAGTAAAAAAATAAAATAAACTGACAGATAGGCACATCTAGAAATATGATGGTGATGAAACTACATAACATAGTAATTAAAATTCCCCCACTATGTAGCACACACACTATAATAACCTTGGGAATCTTATTATAGGGCTCCAGTTAAAACAAATGAACATAGGCAGTAAATAGGCTGCCCTGTGTTTATGCACACTGACTGTGTGAGCCAGCGTTTGCGTAAGACCTCATTCCCACTATAGCCCACACATTAAAAAGGGGGGGAATAAAAAAAAAACATCGTCTTCAATGATTTGCAGCTCGGTCACGTTCCGCTCACGTTTTCCCTGCTGGCTGAAAGTCAGCTGAAGTCCGGGAGGAGGGGACACACTGCTCTGCTGTTATTGGCACGGAGCTGGGGGTTTGGGGGGGGGGTGTACCATGGCTGATGGTAAACACACACTACCCTACCTGTGATAATGTCACTTTGATGGAAATGTCCACGGGACCCCACCACCACCACCACCCTCATTTTACAAGACACCTTCTGCCCGTAGTTCAGCGTAACCCCCGTTTCTTCACGGCCTGTCGTTTGTACGTCTCCATCGAATCTGTATTGTTTTCAGCTCTGTTTTGTTGACCCCGTGCCCTCTAAGCAGGAGATCCTATGATATTTACCTCGTTTGTCTGCCAGAGCTCACACACGTGTCAATAACGTTACATAACTTGCCAACACATTCCCAGTGTCCTCGGGGATCCGACACCAGCCACCTCGAAGATATCCCAGTGGGTCTCAAGCACAATAATTAGTTTGATGCTATTCGTGTTATTCTCACAACATCAGCCACAAGTTACAGTATAGGTATGCACCTGTGCCCCCCCCCCCCACACACACACACACAACTCACACAACGAGATCGAGCTTAAAACCAAAATCAGTGGAATCAAACGGGAGCCCGTCGTTGAACGTCAGTCCGTCCTATGGATCCGTTTCCATTTATCACGTACCGTGTGTGGACAGCGGGCAGGGACAACAACAACATCCAGCAGCGACCCCGCACCGGTGTGTTTACCTGAGGTTCTCCGGGGTGAAGGCTCGGTTCAGGTCCTCGTCCACGTATCTGGTGCACTTCTCCACAGCCTTCGGGTTGGTGATGAAGGGTTTGGTCTCGACCCTCTTCCTCTGGATCTCGGCGCTGTTCTTAATCCACAGGTTCACCAGCGTCACGCCTGACATCTCGTTCCCGTGCGTCCCACCGAAAATAGCAACCCTCCTGGCCTCGTTGAAACACGCGCTGTTGTTGTAAGAGGACATGTCTGCTGAGGATCCTTTTTATTCTTCTTCTTATTATTCTTATTATTATTATCGCAAAGCGTGGCGAGTGTGGACGAAGACACGCCGCTGTCAGAGGCTTCAGGAGCGGAGGAAAGTTTGTAGCCGGAGCGTCCACGGACTCCCGTGTTTAAATGCCTGCCGTGGCTGCGCGCTTACGTAACGTGCCCGCGGGGCTCGCGGCGGCCGGTGACCGTGGGTGAAATGCGCTGAGTCGTGCGCGACATCTCGAGCCGCGGCCCAGAGTCCGGTGAACAAGGTTCCTCCCATTGTTGACTCGCCACCGTCCAATTAACGCAACCGGTCCGCCGCTCGTTTCCGGCCCGGTTCCTCCAAAATAAACCGCGATCGGACCCCCCCCCCCCGCCCGGTGCCGCTCGTTGAGCCAGAGAGGACGGGACGCTCGGCTTCCGGCTGCCGCCTTCAAAATAAAACCGCGGTCCCGGTGAGTCCTGGTGCGGGGTTGAATCGTGCGTGGCTGCACGCGACATTCTGCAGCGTTTCCTTTCTTTCTTTCCTTTCTTTTAAACGCCCGCTTCTCGGTGACGTACAGATGCGGGATGCTGTGTCGTGCGGGCGGTTTGGACCGAAACGGACGTTCAGTGAATCCATTAACCAGCCTCGGCTTTAAAACTACTTCTGGACGTTGCTTCATCAGTGGCTACTCTCGTTAAATATATGGTGTTCACAGTATAGGAATACAAGGAGACTAGTCGGATGATTATGATCCTTGACCCAGGCACGGTGCTTACAACACTGCTACCTGTCATAAAATATCACGATAATTTTACTTAACCTTGAATTTATTCTGAATTCTAATTTGAAAATGCATTTCAGTTCCACTAGAGGTACAACCGCATCCCCAGTACACGACAAAGGAAAGAAGTAGTCCCTTCTCACCGTCTGGCAGTGAGAAAACAGTCAAAAATGACCTCGACTTCTGTCAAATGCCCATTGGGCGGCAAGCTAAGGGTTCAGATTTATATCAACCAGGTAAACTGACAATGGCCTTAAATACAAAACCTATTAATGGGAGTCAGGTATTCTCTGGGATTTTGTTACACACTCAGGAGTCCACACAAACAAATGTATTACAATTATTTGAAACTGTTTTAATTTGTTTACATGCTTGGGAAAAAATCTTCCCCCATATACTCCAACATTCCCAGTGTGGAGCTTCTATTTTGTAAAAAAAAAACAAACAAACAAAAAAAACACACTCACAAAAACAATTATGGTCAATTACAGCATGTTGGTGATTTTCCAAAGTTCCTCTCAACTCCAAAAAGGTTGAGAGCCATATTAGTAAAAATGCTTTGATACAAAACAAAATGCGTTAAAAAGTAGTTGTGAAAGAGTCAAACCCTAAAAGTCACAATTTCACTTGTAACTTTAACACTGTAAATCTAAAATCATTGGCGCCTTCGTGTCAGTTGCAGCCACACCAGTTGTGTGTTTGCGTCTTTGTTGAACATTTCTTCACTGCTCACACTCCCGACAGCGACACCAAACTAATAATCTTTGAAGAAGTCCTCACTGGGATTATGAAGTCTCCTCCTGGCCTTCTTCTGCTTTTTTGTCATGATTTTTTCCGAAGAGAACATTTTAAACTGTGAGAGAGATCTCTCTGAGAACCCAGGGCTGCTGGATATGAAGCTTGGAACAGCTGTTGGCTTATTTCTTTCCATCTTTTCCTTCCTTATGCTATTTTGCGTCTCTATTTCAGCAGATTTAGTTAACGACTTCCCCTCAGGAAAAACAATGTCAGTGGATTTTCTTTTTTTCTTTTTTTTGTCTCTCCTATCATTTAATACTGGTGTCCTAGGTATCTCTATGGATGGTGAGGCATGTTCAGCTGTGTTCAGTATTTCCTTGGTCTCTTTGTCTGAAGTACCAGCATCATAAGTTATATCAGTGCGCTGACCATGTTTTTCCTTTGCAACCAAAGGAAAGGTCAACCGTTTGTCTTTTTTCTTGGGTAGAACTGAGCTACAGGGTTTCAGAGTAGCTTCTTCTAATTCAGCATCATCAGTGGTGTTGGGTGGATTTTCTTGTATCTCACAGCATGTCTCATCTTTCCGCTTTTTCTTCTTCTTCTTTTTTAACACCATACCCTCATCAGTTTGAGAATACCCCACATGAGCTGCACTTTCTAATCTTTCCATGGGTGTCACCAACTCACTTTCATTTCTCTTATGTTTCATTATTCTCTTGACCCCTATGTCAGTACTTTCAGACAAAGCACTCTTAAAGGTTTCATTTTGTTCTTCAAAATCCTGCACACTCTCCTTCATTGTTAACTTTCTCTTCCTTTTCTTTTTCCTGGACCCATCATTAGATATCTCAAAATTTCCATTGATTCCTGCTGATTTGGTCTCCTGCTGGTTTGGTCTCAAAATGCTGGGCTTTTCTAGACCCCAGACATGAGGCTCTACAGGTTTTGAAAAAGGAGAACTTTGTTCCTCATGCATTTGAACATTTTTTTCCCCTGCATCAGCAACGAGGAAGGAAGAGGTCCCCTTCTTTTCCTTTTTCTGCACAGACGCTAGATCATCGCTTTGTGCCACAGTGTCCTCTGAGACATTGCTGCTAAATATTTCACTCTTTTTCTTCTTCTTTTTCTTAGTCACCAGTTCAGCATCTTGGTCATAAGGGCTATCCTTTGTTTTCTGGGAGTCATCTGTATTATGTACTTTGTTGTTTTTGTCAGGAGTGCAAGAAATATCCACCTCCTCAGAGATACCTTCCCTTTTCTTCTTCTTCTTCTTCTTTTTCACTGACCATCCTGTACATCCTTCAAAGGTTGTATCTTTGGATGTGTTGAGATCTACTACATCTTCTGCTCTAACTTGAGCATCCTGATGAGAAGCTGACAGTTGCTTCTTTTTGTGCTTTTTTCTTTTCTTTTCAGAAGTGGAATCTAATATTTCCTGGGAAACTTCAGTATTTTCTAAACCATTTCCTATTTCTTCTAATGGTCTTTTTGACACCTGAGGTAGATCTAAATTCATAAGTAATGCTCCCTCTTCTTCACATTCCTCCGTATTTACAAATATCTTTTGTTTTTTCCTCATTTTCTTTTTCCTGTGTGGCTCAGCATCATCATTTAGATGTTGTGAGACAGTGCTGGACTGTAACTGCTCAACGCCCTCATCATCTTCCATTCTTCTATTCCTCTTTTTCTTCCTCTTTTTCGCTGACTGTCCTGTATGTCCTTCAAAGGTTACATCTTTTGACAAGCTCAGATCTTCGACATCTTCTGCTGAGACTTGAACATCATCATGAGAAGCTTCAGTACTTTCTAAACCATTTCTCAATTCTTCTAACAGTCCTTTTGACATCAGAGGTAGATCTAAATTCATATCCAATGCTTCCTCTTTCTCATGTTCCTCAATATTTACAATTATCTTTTGTTTTTTCCCTTTTTTTGTTTTCCTCTCTGGCACTGCATCATCATTTAGATGCTGTGAAACAGTGCTGGAGTGTAACTGCTCAACGCCCTCATCATCTTCCATACTTCTATTCCTCTTTTTCTTCCTCTTTTTCGCTGACCGTCCTGTATGTCCTTCAAAGGTCACATCTTTTGACAAGCGCAGATCTTCAACATCATCTGCTTTGACTCGAGCATCGTCATGAGAAGCTTCAGTATTGTCCAAACCTTGTTCCTCTGTATTTACAATTATCTTTTGTTTTTTCCTTTTTTTCTTTTTCCCAGGTGGCTCAGCATCATTTAGAAGTTGTGAAACGGTGCTAGACTGTAACTGCTCAATGCGCTCATCGTCCTCAGCACTTCTTCCTTTTTTCTTTTTCGCTGACTGTCCTTCAAAGGTTACATCTTTTGACAAGCTCAGATCTTCGACATCTTCTGCTGAGACTTGAACATCATCATGAGAAGCTTCAGTACTTTCTAAACCATTTCTCAATTCTTCTAACAGTCCTTTTGACATCAGAGGTAGATCTAAATTCATATCCAATGCTTCCTCTTTCTCATGTTCCTCAATATTTACAATTATCTTTTGTTTTTTCCTTTTTTCTGTTTTCCTCTCTGTCTCAGCATCATCACTTAGAAGTTGTGAGACAGTGCTGGAGTGTAACTGCTCAACACCTTCATCGTCCTCCATACTTCTATTCATCTTTTTCTTTCTCTTCTCGTTGCCTCTATTTACCATGTTACATGTGACAGAAAGCAGAGAGTCTTTCTCCAATCTCACTTCAGATTCTAAGTTCTCTTCCTCCTCCTGTCTAACATTAGTTCTCTTCTTTTTTATTTTTTTTGAATGGGGGAAGGGTCTCCCCGCTTGTCTCAGTAGGATGTCCTCATGTGACGAGTTCTCCATCCTATTTTTTTCATTACGCTCCAGCTCGTCACTAGGCTGCGATGCCAGAGGCTCTTTTTGATTATCCTCACACAGACTGGGAGTCTCTTCTGCCTCCACCTTCACAGATGCTGCAGAATACAGACCCTCTGGCTCTTCCTGACTCTGGCCCTTTCCTACTTCTGCACTTTCATTATCTCCTTTTTCTTTTTTCGTGTTCTTTACCCTGGTTTCATTTTGTACCCAATCATTATTAATTTCACTTTCAAGGTCTTGGAGATTTTGGAGAAGACTTTGGCTTTCAGGTTCAGCCTCTGACTGTCCCATCTGGGACTGATCATCTGTGTGGACAACATCATCTTGAGGCATTGTTACATTTGGAGATACTTCTCTGCCATCTAGTGTGTATTCCCCTGAACTTCCCCGTAGCTCAAGTTGCTCACATACTGTAGCATCACTATCATTACACAGATCTTCCCCACTTTCTTCTCCTTGAAAAAATATGTTTTTGTTTCCTCTGCTCAGACTTCTCTTTGTCTTTTGTGTTTCAGTTTGGGCTAGGATGACTCTGTTACTTGTAACATTTTTATCACTCGTCTCCCTCTCCGTCAGAACTTGACATGAAGGATTTCCAGTATCAGAGGATAGTGCTGTAAAACGTGATATGGATTCCCTCGCTGGTATTTTATGTAACATTTTCTTTTGTCTTCCTGGTGAAATTTGTTGTCTGGCATTACTAGTTCTAGTCCACCTCTGTTGTTTTACTCGTCCGTCTCTGTTCTCTGGGACATACCAAGATTGTGAGCGCTTTGCTTTTAATGGTGCAACAAAACTTTTCCTTTCCTGTGAAATGACACACACACACACACACACACACACACACACACACACACAAAGAATAAGTTCATATTCAAAAAGTGCTTTGAGATCCAGTATTTCTCTGTTTTAACAGAATGCTTACCACCACTTTGATGTCTTCACTTTCTGACTTTTCTTCTTCTCTATAACAAAAAAGACGTGTTTTATTACCGATCACTGAAACACAATTTGTACAGCACCTTCCATGTTGATTAGTGCAATTCAAAGTGCTTTGCAGGTGAAAGAGAAACTGATTATAAGACAGCTCAAATGTTAACAGCACAACAATTTGAGATATTGCAAATGAGAAATAAAACTGATGAAAATTTGATAAAAATTCAAAAAAAAATATCTTTTAAAAAGAGAAAAATAAAAAAGGATGAGCAGGAGAAAAACATTTCAAAACATGAATACAATAAAAGAAATTATCAAATAGTTGCCATATAAACATAATCAAAATCTAGGCTAAAGAGGTAGGTTTTATGTTTACATTTAAAAAATATCAACACTTTGAGCTCCTATCAGAGCGTTGGGCATTGTACCAGACAAGCTCATGTGTTCCCTTGGTAAATTTACTAGGGCATTCTCACTTCTAACATATTTTTTGAGTTAAGAAAACTACTTAATTGTATCTACCCCGTTACTCTAAAACTGTACTTAAAAACTGATCTAAGAGTTTAGTCCATAGTTAGTGGCTGAGGTAATGTTGACATATTTAGGCCGTTTTTAAAAAAACATTTTAGTTTTTCTGCACATATGACTACAAATAATAATGATTATTTCTGGAAATAAACTTACTCTGACAACGGAGATATGTACTCCCCCTCCATGTCAACTGTTGGTAAAGATGACGCCAGATCATCTCCTCTTTGATAGCCCTGCCACAGCTCTCTGACACATTTAAAGAAGCCTCCCATTGTAGAATTCTGTAAGAAGAAAAAATAGACTTTAGCACTAAATAACATTACATTTTTTTAAAGGTAAACGAGGAAAGAAATTCACATTGAAATATTGGTTGGCCTTACATGAAGGGTTGTGTTCTGCTGGACGGTTAACCGGGTGCTCCTGGGCCTCCACTTCCTCTTTGAGAGGAAAGGGAAACTGTACTTCGGCAGCCTGATTTTCTTTTTTCTCCTCCTTTCGTCAGTTTTGGAATCTCCATGGGAAGTGGATGATGAAGTGGATGACGAAGAGTCATCTTCGTGTTCTTCTAGATCCTTGGGAGATGTTGGGTGTGACCTTGGGCCGTGGCGCCGTCGTCTCCCTGACCTCACAGCTTCAGGTACTGGGTTCTGGGTGATGAACAGGCTGTCCCCCGAGTCGCTGCAGATCACAGGTACACATGTAGGAAGTCGAACTGGAGCATTTTCAGGCTGCTGTGACGAGAGAAGCTGGATCATCGCTGTGATAAGTGAAGGCCATTCTTACCTTTCTGCTTCAGCTGGGTCATTAGATGCTTTATCGTGTTTGCTCTGTCCCACCGAAGACCCAAGGTACCGCGACATTCTCTCGACATAGTCTGGAGGGGACGGTTCCAGGACATTGTGACATGGCTCTGCTGATAAAGCCTCAACACCGGCATCTGACTGAGTCAAATTTAAAGCTTTATGCACTCCTGTCATTTTGCAGCTTAGCAAACGAAAGTGACTTATGTGGTAATGGTCGTCTTTGGCAAGAAATAAGAGGAGACGGAAAGCTCTTTGGCGCGCTCATAAGGTAAACTGTAGATACGTGGTGATAATATTCGCTGGATATTACGCTAATTGTCGTTCAGCGACGTGTAGCTACGCCAAAACCAAAACATAAAGCGTGGAGTTTCTACACCTGCGTTCTCAGGGAACCAGGAAGTGATTATACGTCGTCAACGTGACGCTTTGTCACCTGACCAGTCACCAAAGAGGAGGGAAAAGTCACGAACAGGAACAAGAGAGTTGACTCCTTCTACTTCCGTTTTCTACTGCAACGATTCCGCTTATGAATTTCATGTTTTCTTTATCATTTTTTTTAATATAAAACGGTGACCGTTACACAAGTGAATATGTAGAATGGGAACATCAACCTTTGACAAAGGCCATGAGATGATCGCTCCAGAATAAGCCATTAAACTGACTCTGAGCTTGTTTTTAATTCCCTTGAAAAACATTGGAATCATGTTTTCATCAAAGTATTTTAATATTAACCTGGAATATCGAGTCAATTTATGTGGAAAAGGAAACAACCGGATTGCTTAAATAAAATAAATTAACTGGATTGTGTATACAAGTTGATATCGATATAGCCTATCAGATTTATACATACGTTTTTTTTTTATATTGGTCATCTGAGTTATTACAATATTACCCATGAAAAAAAATATGTATCTATATTAAGGCAGTTATACAAATAATGTATAGACGAGGAAACACAATCTGGGAAAGGAACTTTCTTGCTAGTGTTTAGTCTTTGGCTGAACCTTACCCATACAGTAACAATCGACTTTTCCTGCACTGCTCCCAGGCTGCTGGTACATTCAGCCACGGCCGCAGTAATGGCACATATCAGCAAAACACAGCGGGTTCAGCTGTGTGCCCCACATCTACAGGAGCTGCGCGGTGGTGAGGACTTCACTTTTCATACCCACGCAAAATGGCAAAGTCATGGTTGCAAAACAGCATGTTGATAAAGAGAGAGTCCTGTAGACTTGTTTATTTTTTCTCTGATTACAGTATTGCAAGCAGGACTGGAAAACAACTTTGCAGAAGTTCAGGTTAGTGTTGTGGACTGTCCAGATCTCACCAAAGAACCGTTCCAGTTTCCTGTTAAAGGTAAGAGCCCACTATGTACACTTCATTCATGCTCCCAGGTCTGCACAGTTTCCTCAGTTGTCTAAAAACTATACACAATATACATCTAGATAGCAGACAGTCATAAAAAGTGCAGAAATCAGATCTCTCGTGCCAGCCTTACGTGTGGATTTAGTCCATTCGTGCACAGTTTTACACTTGGTACACTTTGAAAGTTGCACTTTGCAGATTGTGGATTGCAACACTGATTCAGTAAACAATACTGGAGGGCTACTAGATATTTGTTGTGTAATGTTTACCTCTTAATGCTTCTATCCTTTTCCTGGAGGCTTGTGTGGAAGTCCCCGTATCACTGATGTTGGTGGTGTACCATACCTGGTTCCCTTGGTTCAAAAGCACAAGGTATCTATTTCCACCGCATGCAGTGCAGTGAGTTAAAATACTGAATTGTGATAATGTGAAATGACCTGTAGTTAATGGAGTTATTGAACTGGTCTCCCTCCTTCTCTGCCCAGGAATACAACATGAACACTGTATCAAAAGAGCTAGAGCTGCCAGGGGCCTTCATCCTCGGTGCAGCAGCTGCACCCTCCAGGATTGTTGGAATGAATGCAGAGGTTATTCAACTTACCACGAATACTTTATATTTCATGCAGCAAAAAGCAACATGTTTGCATCAATAAATGAGTGGGTTTCAATACAGTAAAGTATCATGTTGTCATTGTAAACTTATAGAGCAGTTTTTGTGACGCAGAAACTGATTGAATAAATACTCTCATCCACAGTTGATGCCTCTGGTTCTGACGGAAGCAGAGGGAAGGCCTGCAGTCAACAGCAGTTACTTCTCCTCCATCAATCCAGCTGATGGCCAGTGTCTGCAAGAAAAATACAGCAACAAATTCTCTGACTGTAACTTCGGACTGCTGGGCAATCTGTATGCTTGTGAAGGGAAGCCTGGGAAGGTAGTCAGTCTTATATGACTAAACAAGGCCTGTAGCTTTTTGCCTTGGAGAATGAATGATGGTGCATGCATTGTAGTTAGTTCAAAAATGCATTGTCATTATTTACTTTGGTGTTTGGCCAATAATGAACTTCTTTGGTTATATATGAACTTAAACACAATTATCTGGGAGTTGACGACCCGAGTGTTGTGCATGAACTTCAGCCCCAACATCACATGTCTGCTCCTAACATTTGAAAGAATAAACATTAACAAAAAGAAAGTGACTATACAAACTCACTTGCCATGCCCTCTTCACCTGTGTGCTTCTCCAGGTCATAGAGGTGCGGGCCAAGAAGAGAACAGGAGGCCACAGTTTAGTGACAGCCATGAGGAAGACTCTTGAGGGCCACTACCCTGATAAAAGCCTGGCTCTAGGAGGCACCTTCATCATCCAGAAAGGGAAAGCTAAAATCCACATCATGGTAAATAATGGATGTGACACATAACGTAATACTAATGGTTGCTGTCAGTTACATGCGTTGATGACGTTCCTTGTGCTCACTTATTGATAGCCAAGAGAGTTCTCAGTCTGCCCCCTCAACACCAATGATGAGGTCAACAACTGGCTCAAGCACTTTGAAGTTAGCGCCCCACTCATCTGCCAGTCTGTGCTCGTTTCCAGAGATCCTGTAAGTAAAGCAAACACAATGGCATCGCAATGAGCTGAAACAAGATCAGTTTATAGTTTTAGCCCCTGTCAGAAGTGCATTCGCAAAATATGCTTTTTTGTAATGGCTCTGTTCATATGCTCAGGGCTTGGACCTGCGTGTGGAGCACACCCACTGCTTCAGCCACCACGGAGAAGGTGGCCACTACTACATAGACACCACACCGGACAGTGTTGAGTACTTGGGCTACTTCATGCCTGCAGAGTTTGTGTACCGCATCGACAGGCCCAAAGAGACCCACGGAGTTGGACGAGATTGAAAAACTCATGAATCATGTTTGAATCATAGCATCTCTTAATAATCTAAATTTATTACGTAGTATGTTATTCCAAATAAGGTTCTATGTATTATAATATCCAACAAGTAACCTTAATGTTCTAATGAAAATGAATAGTCAGCATTCTGTGAATGATTGCTCCTAAATAATCTCTCTCTCAAAATTCTTCTACACTTCTTATAAACAAAAGCACTGCATTTCATATGATAAAAATAACATCAAATTTTTGAAGTATTTTGATTGTCTTTGTTGCTATTTGTTAATGCCGTCAGTGAACAGGTTAACTGAACAGCCCTGCAATAAATCCTCCTTTCAAGAAGGTAGTAATGTTCTGTTTCTGTTGAAACTGTGTTAAAGAGGTGTTGATCCAACTATGTGATCAGTTCGGAGGCAGCAAATTTGTGATTCTGTTTAACTGCATTGCAAAGAAGTGTGTCTGTTGTTTTGCATATTACTCCCTGATTTGAATAGGGTGGAAAAAAATAACGGGAACACCTGTCAACGTAAGGCGATGCAGTTCAATAGTGCCAGAGACTACATCCTCCAATGGGGTCATATTGATAAATCAACACAATCAACATAATAGAATAATTAAACAATTAAGGCATTTAATTAGTCCATTTAGATTTCTAGGAATTTATATATGACATGACCTATATGCCAATATAATAACTTATCGTTAATAATTTATTGTTGCAGTTTTGTCAAACTGTAGAAACCGCGCTGCAACATGTTACATGGACTTATACTTGTCGTGCGGCGTGAAACAGCGCCCTCCTCCGACCGGAGCGGGTAAGCCACCGTTTTCCCACAATGCTGCTGCCGCACCAGCCCGGAAGTCGGGCGTTTATTGACAATATGGCCGTTGAACTGGGCTCGGGTTTGGAGAAGATTGCGATTTGACAGCGCTCGCCGGGGCTGCGATAACAACCCGTTTGCACCTCGGGGGCAAGAAGGAACAGATGCGTTTGAATGACGGGAGCCGCGAAAGCACGGGACGGTGTCAGTGAGCTGGAGGGATCGTCCGGACTGTGAAACCCGTCATGTCGTTTTTTAAGAGGAAAGGTGAGGAAGAAGCTCCCTCTCAAGGCTGCAACGTCAACGGCGGGTGGCAGCACCCAGAGTCCGGCCGAGGAGAGAGTCCCCCCCCGATGCGGTGCAACTAATGCGGTCGAGACTGCGGCCGTAAATTTGTAAATTTGGCCCGAGAGACGGCGGCGTCTGTGGGAATGTGTTTCCCCGTCGCCTCTCGCTGCAGTGACATGGTTAGCTTAGCGGCGGTGGCCTCTCTACCCTCCCTGCCTTATCTCACCCCGGCGGCGGTGTAACCGCCAAAGGGAACCGTCAGTCGTTTGCTAATAACATACAACATCATGGCAGCGCTCGGTTAAAATATGTTCTCAAACTGGTCGAAGCTCCCAGTGGACGCTGTTTTCTGCGAAGCCCAGAACAGGTGTCGGACCTGTGCTGTGCGCTACGGCTGCTAGCTTAAGTAGCTTTATCGGGACGTTTTCGAGCAGCTCTAACGAGCGACAGGTCTGAATTAGTTTTGAGTTGTAAAGAAAATGTGAGCTGCCGTCATTTAGACACGTTAGTCCGCTTTAGTGGGACTGGTCCGCCTCGGCCAGCGCTTCAAGAAGGACCTGACTGAATTGGACCTGACTTTGAACAGTGTTCGTTATTAAAAAAAACAACCAGACACTGTTTCAAGTTCAATCAGCGCAGGACTTGGACAGTGTGTCCTGTTTACCTGCTTAATATCTTCAATATTCTTGATCTTCACTGAGCTAAAGCTCAAGTGGGCTGGTGGTTCAACATATATTCTGGTTATATGCTAGTTTAACAGGTACAACTAACTGAAGTTGATGCAGTCTTCTGTCTCTGCCCAGCAAAATGAATCAGCAGCTCTCTGAAGCAAACCGAACATTATAACCTACATGAAGGTTGGGTCTGTTGCAGGGCTGATGTGTTAGACTGCACATGTTTTCATCTGGTGGCCCGGCAATGGAGTGTATGTGGATATATACCACACACCATCCTAAGTAGATTACAAGAAGCATTTTCTCTGCTCCGTGCTTCTAAGTACTAGTATATCTGATTGCTTTGATAGAAAGTACACAGCTGCCATAGGACAGAATGGAGAGTCAGTGAATGTGAAAGAGATTTCAGCTTAAGTCTGCTTGTACTGCTTCAGGAAATCAAGCTACACTTGAACATTTCAACAGTAATATTAATGTTTTTTTTCTCCCAGGCTACAGTGGTCAAAGCAGCTGACACAGCAGGGCTCCAAAATGAGGAAATAGTAGAGAGAGGTGCTCTTATAATGACACAGAACAGGCCTGAAGAGAGAATGTTGCTGGGGATAGGGATGGTTTTCTGGTACACATCCAAATTATTATTTGTTTTTTATAACCATAGCTCCCTTTGCAGTTGGACTCCTGATGAATATTCATTTAAATCAAAGACATCTGGTGTTGCGCCAGGTTTCAGTTCAGGTTTAAAGCAACAGCTCTGGCTGACACATGCATTCAGAAACGGCACTGTTTGAATTGTCTTGTTGAAAAAGCATCTTCTTTACCTTTTTCCAAAGCCTCTCAGTCAAATTTATAATGTTGTTTCAGCGCTTGAAATTGATACTTGGCCTGACTGCTCTTTGCAGCAATAGCCTAATCTGAAGTTATGAATGGTGAGTCACTCTGATGGATGTTTGCCATCTGCTACAGAGATTAGGAGTGTTGTAAAGTTTTTGTAGTGTCTAATGGTTTTGCATCAGGCCACATAATTTTAGCTCCTCTGCTAAGTTATGAAAATCTCCCTTTAAAATGCTGGACCAAGGTCACAAAGCTTAGGAAGGACTCAATGCTGACGTCCAGTATGAAAGCCCTCTCAGTACTGTTTACTATATAATGAGCAGGACTGAGAGGGCTTTTACATATCATAGCACAGCTTCCCCTTTTATCTTCACTGTTGCCTCTAGTATATCAGTTTCCTCACTAAGTCATTATGTCATTATGTAACTAGATAGTTTGCTCTAGTCTTTCCAGTGACACCACACTGACCACTTTAACCTCAATAAATCTCATGGTTTGGTTTTTGTATTGGGTTTTTTCTGGCTCGTCTCGCCCTGTATTTGGAATCAAAATGCTTTGTGCTTCTCCAGTTACAATCTCATTCTCATCTTTCTCCCCCCAGCCAAAAGTAAAGAACCAGAGAGAGTGATAGATGCTAAAGTCAGCAGAGGTAAGTTCATATTTACTTCTCTGAGGTTATGAAAGTGTCACACAGTGTTGTTGATATATCAATATCAGTTATTGAATTTATTATTATTGCATCTGTTGATCCTTAGCCACTTTGAGAAGTGTTACAGATGTTTCTGCCTCTGTATGGTCGTAGAACAGGGATGAGCCTTTTTAAGGAGGGCATTCAAATAGCTGTTTTCTATTTGTAGAGATGGCTCTACCTATGTTTAATAACTGCTACTTATATTCTCACAAGCACCAAACTATGACCTTTGGCTATTAAGTGAAACACATGTGGCTCACAGTCAAACAAACACTGAGTAGTCTGTCATCACAAACATCTCACACACCCTGGAGCCTCTGTATGATCACCAACTGTGAGCTCTTTCAAAAAGCCTCACTAAAATGACCTTTTCATGAAGTCCAACTGACGTTATACATTCAGGCCTCCCAGAACATTAATATCATTGTGTTCTTTTTCTTCTTATGCTGTCCCCCATCCTCCGATTCCAGCTCCAGTCAGCCCTCACTCTCCATCATTAGGCCTGAGGAACCACCATGCCATCCAGGAAGCTGCAGGGCCCAGCCATGTGGCCATCAACGCCATCTCTGCCAACATGGACTCCTTCGCCCGCGGTCGCACCGCCATCCTCAAAAAACAGCCAAGCCACATGGAAGCTGCACACTTTGGAGATCTTGGTACAGTGACTACTTTCATGTCTTTGTATATTGATTTTAGTGATAAAATCTAAAGGTCCAACCAAACATATGGCCATATAAATATGAACTAGATTAATAACTGCAGAGTTTTGGGTTTCTTAAGTGATTGCAAATCAAAACACAGGTCTTTTATTGTTGTTTTTTTGTGTTTATAATTATTAAGTATGTATGAATGGATTATTAATTGAGATCAATTTGTTAGATGTAAGTCTGTAACATATCAATCAAGTTGGGAGTGGTAACAGGTTACATTTTTGTGTCATGAATTATGGTATAGGAGCTACCATGCTGTTCCGTTACTGTTTAATTAACAGTAATTTGGCTCTGGTTTTTTAAAACAAAACAAAAATCTTGTTCAATTTTATGGGAATGATAAGGTTCTTCATAGTAAATTTCTTTAGCTACAATGTACAAGAGTGTAACTCTTGTATTACTAAAATGTCTTAAACAGCCAATTGTCTTGAAAAAGATGAAAATACACTTCCATTAATCCTATGTGAGGCAACTACATTCATCGCTGTTGATGAGTGCCCAGACATCCTGTCAGGATGTCAGGATGTCAGGATGTAGTTAGCCTTACAGTTTTAATTTGGTCGCATGGTGAAGAAATAGCTCCTACCTTTTATCAGAAGGGCTCTTAGGTTCTTTGTATGAACATTGGATGCCAAAATACATAGAGGGTCTGATGTGTTAAATGACTGCAGTGACAGGACCTGTATGATCAAGTTGTCCAGAGAATAGCTGGGGTGAGTTAGACAGGGGTGAAGGAACCTGTGCTGCAGTCCAGACAACCAAATTGGACTGAAACACACTGGGCGCCAGCAATTTCAGGACTGTGGTTTTAACTTAAGGAAGAGAAGGAAGGAAGTGAAGGAGGAGGATTCAGGGGCGGGGGGTGTTTACAGGTTAGTGACATGTAGGAGGTAACTGGCAGTGAAAGCCACAATGATCATATGATTTCCCTGATTTCTCTTGTTGCTCTCTTTATGTTGCACTGGTTGTTTTGCGTTTAACAGCTTTAAGGTGCCCTTGACTCTATGATCTCAAGCAATGTGAAGAGGCAGATTGATAAGCACCTCAGCATGGGTGAAATCCTCTTGAACCACTATCTTGTTCTCGAAGAGCAAACACAACATTAGAAGCCGCAGCCCTAACCTACATTAGTCCAACAACCCAATGTGCTCTGATTCAAATTCCCCCAAGTGTCGGGTTTGCAGTCAGTGAGCAAGCTCCCTTGCTTATTTTCGTTTCTGGGAGTGTGTGTGTGTGTGTGTGTGTGTGTGTGTGTGTGTGTGTGTGTGTGTGTGTGTGTGTGTGTGTGTGTGTGTGTGTGTGTGTGTGTGCGTGTGTGCACACGCAGTCTCCCAGAATGATGGTTTATATCCAAAGTCAAATACTATGGTATTCCTAAAGGAATCTTATTTTTATTTTTATTTTTTTCAGTATCCAGCTGTAGCAGGAGTTTTTGGAACTGTCAAAGGTTGATATGGGCATCGCAGTCATTGCTGACCACTTCGTACACGCATGAATGACAGGGAAGGCAGGACAAATAGATGCTATTGATGAGTGCTTTTGAAAAGTTAGTCTGTGTTTAATCATCTGTGAAATTACATAGTCTAAAGCCACCTTTTAGACAGACGGAGAGCTTGAAATTCGCTAGACTTCAAAACAAATATCCAGGAGTTTAAATTCAGCTCACGTCAGCCTTAAGCCTGGACCAAACTATTAGTTGAAATGGGAGAGCTGAACTAAGAAAATCCACATTTTATCTTTCATTTCTTGCCCTAGCTCCCATCAATGTACTGCACATTTTATTTTCCATCTAGTCTGAAAGCTGAAAGCTCTACATAATGCACTTAAAGCAGTGTCAATATTACTGTTCTGTGAAAAGCACTGCATCCTGCTAAGGTTTTTATGTCCCTAACAGTGTTAGATCTGCTCCTTTGAACCTTTTTAAAATGTATGAAATACTACTGTTAAAGTTTTTACTCACCGCTTTCTTTTTTTTATTTAAAAAAAAAATGATTTTTTGAATTCTGATTTATTATATAAAATTGTATTTGATGATGGCAACTTATTCCTTCAGGTCTGTAAAGCATCATAGGGTTAATAAATCATAAAAAATGTGATTCATTAATATAAATTGAATGCTGGCACTTTTGTATTTTGATTCAGGAGTTTAACTAGATTGCAAATTGTATGTAGCACCATTTCTAAAATCTCCATCTTCATCTCCTAACTTGATAGCTCAGTTATCGGTGCATTTGTATGTTCTAGGTCATTCCAGTGTGAACTATCAGCCCCAGGAGACCCGCTCTCGGCTATCTAAGACAGTGGACCAGGTCCTTCGGGACAATGTGGCAATGCCCCACTACATGCATTTCATGGAACTGCAGGGTGTCGACCACCTGGTTCACTTCTGGTTGGAGGCTGAGAGTTTCCGCTCCACCAGCTGGTCGCGAGTCAGAGCACATAGTCTAAATTCTGTCAAACACAGCTCCTTGGCCGAGCCCGTCCCTGCCTGCCCAGATGGCTCAGAGCTCTCAGAGACAGCCACACACACACCCAATGCCCTCGGCCGTGACAGTTGCAGTGAAGGTCCTACAGCGCTGTCAGAGCGGCGCAACTCCTCCAGCTCAGAGGCTGGCCTGAGACCTGGCACTCCTCGTGCCGAAACCCCCAGCAGGCAGGCACCCTCCAGGACGGGGACTCCCTACAAGGTGCAGTCAAACAGTACACTGCGAGACCTCTCTGACAAACTCATGAAAAGTAAGTCTGCTTTAAATAACCCTTTCTTTTATTTGAACTTTTTTATAGTTTACATGTTTAACATTATTAGTGAATCACCTTAAATCATCCAGGATTTTTTTAGATTATAAAGTGAATTGTCATTACACTGGTGGGCAACACATCTCCTCACTTCATATAGAGGGAAATCATTACAGTGATAGTAGTAGGGCCAAAGAAAGATGTTCACATAGCCTTTATACAGTGCTAATAAGTGTGCTTCCATCAGCCTGTTTTTTTTCATTTTCAATTTGTAAATAAAAAACAAAGTGGAAATACAGGAAATTTGATTTGGTGCACTGATAAATAGAAAATGCACTGGAAATATACTTAGTAATAGATTATGATGTATCTGAAACATGTAAACGAATTGTCACCCTAGCTTCAACTGAAATGACCGGTGCTCTTTTAATGACGTCCTCTTGTTGCACCCTCCCCTTAGTAGCACTGGACTGGAGATCAGTGCCACCAAGACTTTATCTCAATGGATCAAACTTTTATAATATTCACATAACAACAGATGGCATTAAACATTAATTTACAGTTTGTTTTGATGGACACTTTTCTGGAAATGTGGTTGAATACATGCTACATTTGGATGGAAAATAGCTTATTGTCTGGGGACAATGGAGAAAAAGTTTTTTTTCTTTTTCCCACTCTTATGTTTTTGTTCCTCACTTCCTGTGCACCAAAAATATCACTCACCAAAGACCAGAATTTTTTTAGTCAAATAAAGTGGCACAATGCCACCCCAGAATCTTTTGTTACTACCTGACTTTGTGAGTCAGAGTTGTCTTTTGCTGAGAATCTACATTTTTGACGTTTATCTTAAAACTGTCCTTCCGTAGACATGACTCTCCATGGAGACACAAAGTGGGATATTCATAGTAAAAAGACAGTTTTCTTTAAATTTAACAGATTTTTCTTTCTGAGTTGGCTGAAGCCTTATATTTACTTTAGCTGAATTTTAGAAGTTATTTATGCACAAAAAAGGCCTATGGCTTTTGTCCCCATTGCATCTCTTTGAAGCCAGAATGCACAGAAAGAAAAACTAAAGTGACCAGTAACCCTTTGGATTTACATATGGGCATGTCAATATTATTTTTAACATACACTTGAAAAAAAAGGGGAACCTATCCCTTAGAATATCATCTAACAGATCTTGTAGCATCACTGGATGATCAGCTGTTTGCCCCTTAATATTTCAGGTATAGAGAAAGATGCCGTTACCATCTTCACCAAGTACATCTCTCCAGATGCTGTGAGGCCCATCCCCATCACAGAACAGATCAGAAATGACATAGTTGGTAAGATACAGATGTTGCCTGTAGAAATTTACTCTATTTTAGAAAAATCAAACATTTTGTTACCCATCTTAAATGATATCCTGATGTACATTAATATTCCTATCATCCCTCTGTGTAGCTAAGATATGTGGAGAGGATGGCATGGTGGACCCAAACTGCTTTGTCATTGCCCAGTCTGTAGTCTTTGCCATCTTGGAGCAACAGTGAGTTTCTGTCTATTTATTTCCTAGAGGAGTTAATACTCACACGACGAGGTTTCCCCATCGCCATGTTTTGACATTTAGATTAAAGTATAATTGGTGTTCTTTTTGTCATTTTATCATCAAGATATCCACAGTAGCAGCTGTATTCATCTTCTACCTGCCCTTTCATTTCCAGGCACTTTAGTGAATTCCTGCGAAGCCATCATTTCTGTAAATACCAGATTGAAGTGTTGACTAGTGGCTCTGTGTTCCTGGCTGACATCTTGTTCTGTGAGTCAGCTCTCTTCTATTTCTCTGAGGTAAGTGGGCTCAGTGGTTCTCAGAACGTAGTTTATTTGTGATGGCTCATCACAAACATGTTTCTACACTGATTCTATTGCACTGTCTTCTCTAATAACAACAAAAGACAGGTTCTGCTTGTTCATTCTTGAGGGAAATTCTATCGTCTCAGCATTAATAAATAGAAAAAAAACACAAAAAGAACTGTGAATACTCCCATTACAACCTCATAAACCATGGGCATAATACAGAAGTGATAATTAACACCATGTCCAGCTCTCCAAATACAAAGAGAGTCAAAGTTTGGTGGAATAAGCACTGAGCAATAGAATTTCTGTCATCATATACAAAGGACATTGAGATTATCATGAAACAAGAATGTTGTAAAATCACACATTACTTTCATTTGTACTGTGTTTTGTATCTCATTCCCTACAGTACATGGAAAAGGAGGAGGCGATGAATGTACTGCAGTTCTGGCTGGCGGCAGACAACTTCCAGAACCAGCTTGCAGCTAAAAAGGGCCAGTATGATGGCCAGGAGGCTCAAAATGATGCCATGATCCTCTACGACAAGTAGGTGTTCTGTCTGCTGCTGTGCAACCCTGTTGTGCGCCAAAACCCCCAATTTTTCAGTTATAAGACTGTGTTCTTCCTATTTGGAAGCACCCATCATGTTAAAATCATTACTTTGGAACTAACCAGCTCCTGAGCTGGGTCAACAGCCTCACTACTGATGGTCTCATTGTTCTGACAGGATTTTGACATGGACAAAAGAGCTTACAGTAAAGTGACATAAAATGAAGAGCAATAGATATTTCTATAGATCTGTAGATACTGATCTGCAGGGGCGAGTACAATAATACTTAATGGTGATTATAGCTGCATTTTAATTGCAACAACATTCCTTGAAGCCCGATTCCTGACAGTGTTGATGCCTTTACACTCTTATTCCATCACTGCAGCTGTAATAATTGGAAATAGAAACTATGTACTCTGTTTTACAAGAAAAATAGTCTGCACACTGTTAGTTAGCTCCCATGATTATAAATGGAACATTTGGTCAGATCGACCTCATCGGACATTTCCTCCAACTCTCCCCTGTTTTGGCACTACTTTTAAATTTTTATAATGTTGGACAAGTATTCATAAGTTTGTTCATCAGACAAAATAATAGCAACATTGAAGGCTTACTTCAATATTTGGAAATAATTTCTTATTGTTTCTACGGTTAAATATTCCATTTATGTTATGTGAATATAATTTTATTGTATACATTTTATTTTGCTGGCTATTTTCCTTGCTATTCTGTTGCTATGGCTGAATGATTCTACAATAATCACAATTTCATCTCATTTCACAACATGTATATGATTGGGTCTGGTGATGTTGCTCGTAGTTAATGCCTCTTTCACATGAATGTGTATGGAACTGGATATGTAAACCCATAGTTAAGTAGGGTTTGTTTCTCTGGTTTTACCAGACCAGCTTCATTGTACAGGTTAGACAGGATGACCAATGTTTGGCTAAGTGAAGCCAGGTAACCCAAAGAAAACCAGACTAAGTTAAACCCCTTTGAAACATGCTTGTTTTTTTGCATGTGTGATTGGTAATGTTGGCACAGATCTTCTGCTTAATCAGTAACAATGAAAACACATAGACACGTGTTTATCTTTAGAAAACTCTGATTGCAGTAACATGGAAATGCTTTTTATGTGACTTTATTTTTTATTCATATTTTCTTGGAAAAAGAATGGCACACATAATGAAAAGGGGCCTTTTAATGACCCGTGTAATAGGTTACATTTTGCAGGGACATATCCTCCAGTATTTTACAAATTGAGGGTACAGCGTACTCGACTGACGATTACCATCCTCTCGTCTTTAACTGGGGGATGTGTGTGCATTAAGAAATCCTATTTTACTGAGTTTGTTATTCTGTGTGTTGTGAAAGCCTTGTAATGGTCAAGCTAAACCCAGAAGCAGCCTGAGCATATGGTCAGTTTCAGTTATGTGATACTGGTAAACGGCCAGTCATTAGTCTATAGTTATAGAGAAGAAGTGGCACAAATGCATATACAGGGTATTTTTCCCCTCTTTTCTTCCATTATAAGTTATCTATCTTGCAGTCCCTAGGGGTTAATTTGCACCTTTTTTGTATTGATAGTGTTGTTTATAAAGGCCACTCGCATTATTTTTATTTATTTATTTTTTCACATACTGCAGCCAACCGAGCTGTTTCTTCAGTATCCCCTTTTAAAGTTTTACAACATCTGTCCTTTATATGGGTTGACAGTATTACAGCCTTGTTTTAAGATACAAATTCATCAATAAAATTCTTGAAGTTTCTTCCAAGTGCCGTTGGTGCCCTCATCTGAATTCATCGATTCATTGCTCTCTATCCTCTCCAGGTATTTCTCACTCCAAGCTACCAACCCTCTAGGCTTCGGCGACTCTGTGCGGATGGAGATAGAGTCGAATATCTGCCGAGAGGGAGGGCCACTCCCTGACTGTTTCACTACTCCACTCAGACAGGCCTGGACAACCATGGAGAAGGTCAGATTCTCTGATAGCCACCCACCAAAGGCTCTTTAATAGTAACTATGGGACATCTCTTGTGCTCTTTTACGATATGAGGAAATAGGGAAAGTCTAGCTATGTAAAATAAAGCACCCTAGAAAATAGAACTCTGAGGCCTTCAATTCAATTACATTGCCCTTTAAAATTTTTAATTATATCCTTTTAAAACCATATGCTTGAACTGTTTTCTTGAGTTTAATGGGATCCTCCTAAAGGTTTTTTGTTGTAAGTCACTGACAAATTGTCCTACTACACCACTGACTAATGCACTAAAGACTAATGAAATAAAAGCGCAACACTGTTGTTAGCATGTAAAGGTCAGTAACAAACCTCTGTAACTTGTGCCCAGAAATATATCAGACAGCTCATTATTTTCTACCAGAGGTCACCCTGTTTTTTATGTGTTCAGGTCTATATGCCGGGCTTCCTGTCTAGCAACCTTTACTACAAATACCTGAGCGACCTCATCAACTCGGTGCGGGCGGATGAATTTGTGAATGTCAGCACTCCAGGTCAGAGCGGACCCATGGACAACGACCGCTCAAGTTCAAATGTCAGTGAGGGCTCTCAGACTCAGGTGACCCCGAGCTTTAAACCACATCTTCAGCCCCTGTGGGGATGTTCCCCGTCTGCTGACATTTAGACCTGTTCTGCTTCATTACATGAATAAGATATTTTGCTTAATGCCAAAGGGTGATGATCATTCCTGTTGTTGAGTTGGCTTCACAGGAAAAAAGAGACCGTTACCTGTAATGTTGCTAAACATTCCGTTCATGGTGTCTTCACTACAGCAGGGTGCCAGAAAGGCAGCGATCAAGATCCTGAAAAACTTCGATGAGGCGATCACAGTGGACGTGGCCAGCCTGGATCCGGAGTCCTTGTACCAGCGGCCATACGCTGGGTGAGTTTTGTGTGTCTAATGTTCCTTTGCTGTCAAATGAATGAATAAAAATATTTGATGAGTAGAGGTCATACCAATCCCCCTAGTAATATGCTGTACACAGATTTTTTTTGTGTGTGTGTGTGATTTCGGCTTTGAAAAATTGGTCATCTGTAAAGAGGAAACATTATGTGATTCATAGCTGATTAGTTAAAACATTAAAAACCACCAATTTGGTTTTAAGATAGTTTAATCCATATTTTGAATCATCTTTTAAAATATACTTTTCACAGATTTGCTGTTATCTAGTTTATCTTTTAATTTTCACTCAAGTTTTTATCCTTTTCTCTTCCTTCAGTTGCCCACGCTGCCATTTATATTCAGTGCTTCTATCCATCTTGTTTTTATTGACTCAGTCGTAAAGTGTTTTATGAGTGTGCTCTGAAAAATCCTGTACAAATATAATTCGGGAGAATTATCTTACTGAAAGACAAAGCTGTAGTCTCTTTTTTTTTTTTTTTCTCCTCCACTGAAATTGCAGTTATTGAATGAATACACACCATCAGCGGTGCTCGAGTGCGGCGTTCATGCCCGAGCTTCCGTTTGTCCCGTTTGCTCTTTGTGCTGTCATCATCCATCTCCCCTCCTCCTCTGTCTGTTCAGAAAGATGACGTTTGGGAAGGTGAATGAGCTGGGCCAGTTTATCAGGGAGGCTGAGCCGGAACCAGATGTGAAGAAATCCAAAGGTATGATACACTCAGACTTGTCTCTCTCTCCTCTACCTCCATCTGTCTCATTATTCTCTTTGTATCTTTGCCCTCACCCTGTCATATTTTATCTCATTCCTCCTTGCAGTGAAAAATTACCTCTTTGCCTATGAATATAAACCTCCTTTAGTGGCTGCTTTCATTCTCCTTATAGCTGATACTCTCCTGAAATATTTAAGAACATTCCCGTTGAGGGAGATAAAAACAGCCTCTACTCTTGGTCTAGAGTACTAGAGCAGAGAGACATTTAGGCTACGGAATAACTAGTAAAAACGTGGGCGCTCATTTAAAATGGTTAACTGTCTAAAATGTCATGATTAACCCACCTTGATTTAACTTTGACAGCCAGTCAAATTTGCTGTAATTTGTTCGATTGAAAGAACAAATGACACTAAAATGTATGATTTCTGCTTCCTGATGTTTGTCTCACTCTGTCCCATTCTCCTCTCATTTAGGCTCCATGTTTTCTCAAGCCATGAAGAAATGGGTCCAGGGCAACTCAGATGAGGTGAAGCAGCAAAATGTTAAATAATCATGAATGATTCAGTTGTCTGGGCCGTGTAGCAAGGCTCTCAGTGGCATGTATTCAAATTCACTTTGTGACGTCAGTCCTTGACATATGATTCTTTAAGGAATATAAATAAAAGTCTGCAGTGAATTGATGTTATTGATTGTGCTGTGACTCAAGGCCCAGGAAGAGATGGCATGGCAGATAGCCAAGATGATTGTCAACGACGTCGTCCACCAGTCAAACCATGACAGCCCCGGCAAGGCCACCAAGGTACAAAACCTCACTCAGTATTCTGGTTCCTGTGCGGTGATGTGTGGAATGACTACAGTTCTTTTCTAAGTGTTTTCTTTTGTCTGTCTGCAGTTATGACCCCACTGAAGAACCAAAGGACTGTCACTCTCTGCAGATGCGGCTGCCCAAGCCAGTGACAAACCGTACACAGGGTTCACCCTGCAATGAACTGTATTATCCTGAGAATGAACAAGGCTTTTCATCACCTCCCCAACCGCAGTGCGTGCGTGCGTGCGTGCGTGCGTGCGTGCGTGCGTGCGTGCGTGCGTGCGTGCGTGCGTGCGTGCGTGCGTGCGTGCGTGTGTGCATGCGTGTGGCTATGAGCTTGGATGAGTGGTTGTTCACGCATGGGCTAATGGAAAACTTGAAGTACATCATTGTTCCAATCTTCCAACTCCAAAACACTATAAAGGTACATGTGTAGTCGCCAAAAGTGATGCAAAGCAAAAGGCCTGTGTCAAACAGGAAGAAGTCACTCCTGCTAGGGAAAGGAAAGTAAAAGGAAGGACGACAGGAAACATTCACCATGATGCTAGAAGAAAGTTGGCACAAAAGGCGCAGCATCTCACTCAGGACTATCACTGTTGCTGTAGCAACAGTGTTAGTTCAATGTCTTATCTTGGACCTATGGAGGACATGACAAAGACTGAATTACCCTTACTCCTTCATGACACACCTCCCCACACTTTTTATAGACATTCCTTGGTTTTAGATGAAATTCTCTTTTAAGGGTCAGCTACTTAAGGATTAAGCAGATGAAAATCATCAGTTTGGGGCGTTGTACAGTTTTTTGCATACGCTTCCCTCAGCCTGCCTGGAGTACTTTTGTCTGCTGTTCCCTCATGTGAGCTGTCGCAACCTTGGCTGTTAACTGTATGTACTGTAGAATGTCTGGAAATGTGACCATGAAAAGGAGGAGGACCAGATTCTGTGTTTGGACTGGTTGACTTTATGTGTGATCCTCCTGGCACCTTCAGAGTGTAGAACAAGAAATACTCCCTAATGAACTTAAGTGCTCCAGTTGTGTTGGAAAACTCCAAACTCTATGTCCTAAATGCTTTTTATATATATATTATATATATAATATATATATAATATTATATGATATTATATATATAATATATATATGTATATTATATATTTTATATATATATATATATATATATATATATATATATATATATATATATAATGATATAATATGAAAATGTTGATTTTCTGGTTTACCCCATATATTGATGTTAGTCCTTTTTTATGGTGATGGCTGTTTTTTTTTCTTTCTTTCTTTTTTTTTAAATGCATCACTGCACCAAACATCAGTGGTAACCGGACTGTTCGACTGAAAAGTTTGCTCAGTGATTAATTTTAATTTTTTTTTTTTTGGTTTTGTTTTGAGCCTTACCAAGATGTGGAAAAGAACCAGAAAAGACTCTTGGTACTATGTACCAGTAATGTTTTTCTGACATGTATGTGTACTTAATCTATAATATATTTAAATTGTGTTTGATTTAAATACATATATAATGATGTCTTGTCTCCTCATTTTTTTGTTGATGTTTCAAATGAGGGGTCAGTTTATTATTGCGTTTTTAGGACACTGCTGGCTGTGGTGGCTTTAGTACAGAAAATGTATAGTGTTTACAGGCAGAGTGATTTTCTTTTAAAAATCATTTTTCAAACAGTGTTGTAGTTAAAATATGGAGAAGTTTCTGAGCCCAGGCCGAAGAGTTTAAGGACTATTCTCACCTCTGACCATGTGGGGGCAATGTTTACTGTATTGCTGGGTTAGGGTAAAACAGAAAAAAGACACTGATGCCACAGTCTTTTCTGACATAGGAATGAATCAACTTTTTTGTGTCAGTGAGGCAACTGTGGTCTCTCTAATACTGAGACCGCAGATCCAGGAGAATCCATAAATTGTGGAACGCTTGTCTCAAAGGGCTCAAAAGCCACCATGGCTGCAGTAGAGCTCTGTGAGGCTTCTCAAGTGTCAAACTCACTTTCAGAGGTCTCACTGTTGAAGTCGCCTCTTGCTGTTTGTGAATATTAACACAGTAATGCTGTTTAATGTCTACATATTCTAAGTATCCTAGCATTTCTAAACAGTAACTGGGTTAGAACAGAGTAGATTTGATACAGTTGCTTGTATTTCAAAGATACCTTTGGCCTGCTGCTGAAACTAATAAGTGTTGGATATTTGACACGTGTTGATACTACGAGCGGCGCCAAGTTCCGCGGGCCCGTCGTGGGCCGCGGGCCGAGGCTCGCTCCACCTGCGCTGGCGACGCCCACTTGAAACCGACCAGTCTCTGTCCTGAGCTCTGATTGGCCGAGATACCGTCACTGTCAGTGACTGACACAGACTTGTCTCCATGTGGAACAATTCATGCATAAATGGTCCCTGTCGCTGTGCGTCTCGATGCTCACAAGTTCTCTGCTCTGCGGAGAATAACATTTCATCAACGTGATTGAAAACGTTACTAGAATAATATCGTGTACTTCTTTTATTATCACAGCGGCGTGTCTCGCTTTCTTTATGGGAGCTAGTGCAAAGAATGTGCGTTAAGAAAGTGCAAGGTGCGTTTTGACAGGTACCTCTGCACCGTCAAGTTAAAGAAGAGGCGACGTGCGAGACACCGGAAAAGTTCGTTTTTGCCTTCAGAATAAAAGTAATGCGGGTTGGATCTCCTGTAACAAAAATCCGATGATAACGATTTTTAAAAATAGATAATTTTTTTTGTCCAAAACTTTGAATCAAACTTCATGATTTCACAGTACAGTTGCACTTATAAAATTTCCAACCCCCTCCGTTGGTGGAAAGGCTTTAACAGCTATCAGTCTTCCTCAATCACGTTTGCATTCACTCTTTCCGAAGTTTTACTTGTTGCATCTTCATGCTGCTGATAGAGTTGATAGAGAGCTTCAGGACTTTAAGGTTTGAGAACGACAATGGTCAGAACTGAAACATCATATCCTGCCTTTTACCAGCAAAAGGTCAAGCTCCTAAAACATCTGACCTCGGTGCGACCAAGAAGCTTAAACCGGTGACAACATGAGGGTCTTTTTTCGGACCTGCCCAGAGCCACATATCTTACACAACAGTCCTCGCCACAGTGGGAAACCGACCCTTATTTCATGTGTAAAATCGAGGCTGCGCCTCCTCAGCTGTCATCGTTCAAAACGCCTCGTCTTACTGTGACACCACTGCCTCGCGTGTTGTCGCGCCTCCCCTTGGGCGGGCTTTACTTTGAAAGTCCCGACCGGAAGCGCCCCGTCCTCGCCCCCGCTGGCTTGACGCCGACCCGACGCGCCCGGAGCCAGGCGGAGGAGACGAGCGCACCCGGCACTCGGCTGCGCGTCCGTCCGCGTCTCTCGGGCTCGGATGACAACTGCGCACCTCGGTCCGGGCAGGACAGACGTCCCGTGAGCTTCGTCCCGGTGCGAGTGGAGGACGCGGAGGACTTGACTCTGGTTCGTCGCCGTCGCTCCTCTCGCCGATGCGTTTCGGACGTTTGTTTTCCCGGACCAGATGTTCTGGGGGACGCTCGCTCTCGCACCGCCGCCTGCCGCGGGTCTCCAGTGATCCCATTCTGTGCGGATGCGGCGCCGGTCAGGAGCCGAAGTTGAAGTCTCGCTCTTGAAGGTGTGAGCTCCAAATGCATTCGCTCCTGGGCCGGGAAAAGAAAGAAGAAGAAGCCGGGTTCGGGATCGATCTGGGTCTGACTCCGGGCTTGTTGCCCCAGGCTGCAACCATGTTCAGCTGTGTGGGCTGCTTCTGGGTGCTCCTGTCCTCCGCTCTGGTCGCCGTCTGCAGTTTCAGCTTCATATCACCTGCCTGGATTGTTAAGGACCAGCTGAGGAACAACAACAACCACCACCACCAGCAGCACCACCACCACCACAACAAGGACTCCGTGAGCTTCGGCTTGCTGTGGCACTGCTCGGAGTCTCTGGATCACATGTACCGATGCTACACCTTCGGGGGACTGGGCAAATTTGCAGAGATCCCCTCCAGCTCCTGGCAGGTAGCTCACCTTACACACCCATGCCTGTCACATGTGGATGGATGAGAGCGTGTGGCCCGTGGAGTGGGCAGGGCAGGGCTTACTATGTGGCCTCATGGGATCCAGGATAGCCGGCAGCAACCTTTTAGCTGCAAACATGAATAAATCTGAGCAAATCGTCGCATCCGAGCCCAATTACAGCCCTAAATGAAGGCGATTCAAGAAAATGACTCTTGATTCGAGACATTAAGTCAAACAAGTTAAATTGCATTGCTACCAAGTCCTTTATCTTTGAATTTTTACCTAAAAATAATAGTTCCCATGACTTGATACAATGTGAAAGTCACAATATCCACTCATCCATCAGCTATTACTCCACGTAGAGCATCCACAGCACTTCATTTGATTTTTCAAAAATGTTTCTAGTACCGCTTCTGGCAGATGACACAAGCTGGAGTGACTCAGTTCAGAGTTCACTGACATCCCATGATACACCTCTGCGGTCGGGCACATGCATGCCGTATACAGCATATGTGTCGAAGATGCTACAAGACAATCACCGTGACTCGGCTGCTCCCCCTCCGTCAGTTTTCTTGGAAGCACAGTCGGGATGATGCAGGGCATTTCAGTCAGAGGAGGTCATTCATTGTTCTGAGGGCATGTATCGCAGAGAGCAGCATCTGCAGCACAGCATGTCCGGCACACATCAAAGCCGTGACGGTGGTACTGGGGTTGGCAGCCTGTTCGCCGGTCAGGGGTCCCCACCAGCAGCTCAGCTTGGCCCCTTTTCACCGAGTCCCCACCAGCAGCTCAGTTTGGCCCCTTTTCACCGAGTCTCTGATGGTTAGCAAAATGTGCGAGTGGCTGTCTCGGATCGCTCTGCACTCTCCTCACCTATGGAGGAGATAGCTTTGCAGTTAAATCCAACAACACTCATCTCTGCGAATGGGAGTGTTTGAGGGTTAACATTTGATCACATCAGCGTTGGCGGGTCAGTATTTAAAAAAACTTCGGAAATGACTTCTTTATTATCAAACCTGATTGTTATCCACAACCGGGAAAGGGTTAAATAGAGTCTTTAAATTTGTAAGAGCAGAAACAATTGGAGTTGTTAGAAGTCTTGTATCTGGGACGCTTACTATTCATGCAAGTTGTAGGTTAATTTAATTCCTTACCGCGGGCAGGCTGATGGACCCCCCCATAAAAAAAAACCTGCATCAGCCACCTCTGGAGTTATGATTTATGTATGAAGGGGAATTAGCATTTGAAAGGGAGATATTAATAAGTGGTTTCTTGGTTGTGTGTGATTGCAGCGCTTGTATCTGCAAAGACAGAAGCATGCAACGCTTGGGTTTGTTCTCGCAGGGAAGGTGTTGAAACTGCAGACACAGATAGAGCAATGGGTGAACACTGAGCCGGTTGAGATCTCAGTTTTCTTTCATCACGTTTCTATTCAGACATTAACCACTGCATGGCCTTTATTGAATTCAAGTCCAGCAAATGGTGTTTAAGACTAATTTAGCTAAAATCAGGAGTCACTCCGCCAGTTAGCCAGTCGTCAGGGAGTTAATTAGTGGCTCCTCCAGTGTGTTAGCGGAGCTGCTTTTCTGCTACACATGTTATTATGGCGGTGAACCCAAGCGCATGATCCTGCTCCCACAGCCATTAATAAAGGTGAAGGGGCCATTATGTTTTCATCAGAACCACTTTATTACTCCACCATTCCACATCGTGTGCACAGCGGTTTGCTGATGCCTTCTGTTTTTTTGTCAACAACCTTCTACGAACACAAACCTGTTCAGTACAAACAATATTTGCTTAGGCAACAATATTTAAAAATAGAAGTGTGTGTGCTGTGGTATACACACGTGCTTCAGCAGCCATTAGTCCCACTCTGTGTTCGTAGTAGATCTATCACTGTACTTTGTGCTATGTTGTCTCCATCAGAGTGCAGGACCGCACTCTTGGCTCACTCTGAAAAAGCAGACTGAGCCCTGCGGAGGTGCTGTGTGAGTAAACCTAGAGGAGGACGAGGACGGGACAGGGGAGGAGGATAGGGAGGAGGAGCAGGAGGCCACCTGCCTGTGAGGCTGGCCTACTTGTGCTGTAGTTTTTCTTTGGGCTTTTCCCGTGGTCGCTCCACATTGTCAAAAGCTTTTGCTTGGAACCGGTGCCTTCCAGGGCTGCTGGCACTCTGAGGCCCAGTGCCGCAGGCTATCACCAGGCTGCCAGGGCCTCCATTTAGCCACACACACACACACACACACACACACACACAAAGCCCTGAGAAATGTAAAAGAGTGCGGCAAACAAACATTGGCTTATGCAGCACTCATGTTATATAGGAAACATTCCCATGTTTAAAGTCCATGGAAGCATTGATGTTCTTTCACAGCTCAAGATGTTGGCAAAGTTGGTTGAGGTTTGAAATATGAGAAATTCCATTTAATCTTACTTTATACTTCCACTCCACTACATTTCCGAGGCACATAGTGTACTTTATACTAGAATACATTCATTTGACACCTAGTTATGCTATATGTTATAATGTATTTTTATAGATTCGGTTAGGCAGTATATATATATATATATATATACATATATGTGTGTGTGTGTGTGTGTTATTCTGAAATGAGCCATTCTGTATAATGAGTACTTTTACCTTTGGTATTTTCAGTATATTTTGATTTTGATTTTCATATACTCTTTCTGAAAGCAAGACTTTATTTATTTAAGTAAGAAATATGAGAACTTCTCTTTATTGGCCTCTGGGTAAAAAACAGAAATAAAGTGTCCAGAAAAAAAAGAAAGAAAGACAAAACAAAACTGTGCATTGATAATATAACACTGAATCCATTCAATTTTGATTTAATTACCTCGAAACAATAGAGTTTGGTTGATGTGATGCATCTATATTTGCTTGACTTTTCAGGGACTTCCATATTATTAGGCACCACGTTGAATGTATATGAACTTTCAGAAAAAAAACTGACATCATCTGTTCATGTCAATATCTACAGATCTTTATGAGAACTTTTATTTACAACTTCCTGTCACTGTAACTCAGCATTATCCATTATCCATAAAAGTTTTTTTCCACTCGATCAATGCGTCACAGCACCACCCAGCACTCATTAAGCTTAGTGCAGCAGGGAAGCTATTGAAACCAGCCTCTTCTGCATAGTGGTTTTCCACATAAATTATTCCCTGTATTACTTCTGCCTGTTTCTGATGGGTTGTGTGATTTTCCACCAGAGCAGCTATGGCGTAGTGGTAGTGGGTGAGGATTTTTGTGCACACATGAGCGTATGTGCGTGCGTGCAGAAGTCAGTGGAAGTGTGAAAGCGTGCGGTGCTGCGGTGGCGGTTGCCGGGTTGGTCGTGTCAGTGGAGGAGGTGTTCTGTGAGCTGCTGCTAGGTAAAGTGTGAAGGAGGAGGAGGAGCGTGCCTGCCAGAAACATTTTCACCTTACCTTGTTAACAGCTTATGTGCTTCCAGCTGCTTCACAGCACTGAACACTGGAGCTGGATTAGCTCGGCCTCAGTAGTAACCAGCCAACGGCTCAGACACATACAACTTCTATGTGTATGTGTATACATGGGAGGTGGTGTGTCGGGTGCTCTTCGGCTCCACTGTTTGTGTGCATGTTGCTGTCTCTGTGGGGGCGTGTGTATTCGGGCTTCTCAGGCTTCTCCATGCCCACTGAATGTCAAGGTCGTCTTGTTGCCTAAATGAGTTGTGGCCGAGCTCCAGGAACACTGATTGGAAAATGTCTGAGTTCATCCTCATCTTTTGTCTGTCTGTGCAGGAAATGGCAGCGTGTCAAGGCGGAGATTCTGGGCTGTCGAGAAAGGGATTGTGATTGGCTTCCACTGAAATCTTCTGACACATGAGACAAAACAATCGGTCCACGTTGAGTTTGCCACATGCCTAGGAGATGAATTGTAGACGTTACGGGAGATGTTTTCCAATGCCTAATTACCAGCTACCTATGAAGAACACTTACTGGTGCATAAAGCCTGCTAGATGCTCAAAATGTCATTTCACCACTCACTGAGTCAGAACTAGTTTTAAGAAGATAGATAACTAATTTAATGAAATTCACTCGTAATTCCTTTGTCTGTTTGCGGCTCAGCCTTTGTCTCTGCCATACTTCATTAATGTCAATATCTAGAAAGGCTTCGGCTGTGAAAAGAAGGGTTAATGAGAAATGTCAGACATCTGTCCAAGAATATTCACTGCCTGTGATGATCCCTGTTGTCAAGAGCAGAACGAAAACAAGTCTTCAATGTCAAAGAAAAAAAACCTAAAACCGAATTTTGCAGAGAACAAAGTTACGTATACATCAAGAAAGGTAGAAAGACATCAAATCCTGACGTTTTTAAACCTAAAACTTGCTTTTATGAGCCAACAGTTGTAACAATTTTACCTTTACCGATGTTAAGTTAGTGTGATAGCTTTTTGTGCACCTGTTTTTTGAAGTATGTTTTAAAGTCTGTAATTTCCCCTCTAGTTAAGGGCATTTTTCTGAAGTTCACTTCAGTAAACAAGTGAATGAAGTGAATGAAAAGAGCGTCAGAAAGTGTGACGCCCTCTCCAGCGAACGGTCAACCAGCAAATGAATGTGAGGTTATATGCACTTTATGATAATTTCCAATTATTGCAGTTTATGGACTGTTTGAACATTATTAGGAGAGGAGTGGGTGTCAGAAAAAGGGGAGGGTATTGTCATTTTTCTTTTAGCTGATGCTATCAGGGTTTTTGTGTATACTGGTCGCACACACTAGACGTTTCATGTAAATGTCAGAGGTAAATTGGGGGGGACACGATTAAATATGTTTTACCATTCTAAAAAGTAAGGTTCAAAGAAAACATTTTAACCCTGAGGAGGGTCTTGCCTTTATACAAAATGAAAGATAAGGCTCAGCCTTCACTCAGTTGCCAAATTATTTTTGCACCATCCCTTCAACAGTCTAGTGTGAAGTCTGTCCGCTTTCCCTTTTAAAGTCACACCCAACAATATCCGAGTGACTAAATTACACTTACTCTGGGCCTTTCTTTGGAAAACCAAATAGATAAAAAATAACCCATTTGGTTCACATTTTATTGAAAGTAATTCAATCTAAGGACACATTTGTGACCTCGAAATCTGCTCTGTTTCGGTAACAGTTTTATTATGTTCTCCAACTTCCAATAGACAATATTAAGATGATCAATTTCTGCCATAATCTAATAATATTTTTTGTCATAGCATAACTTCAGTGCAGAAAACAACAGAGCAGCGTGAATGCATTTTGTTTAAATATTTTACTTTAAGCAGAGTATGACTGCATTCAAGCAGGGTTTCACCACTTTGTGTGCTGCCTAATAACCGAGTGATGGACAAGGTCTGGCCTTTGTCTCTCTGAACGACATGAGAGAGAAATGAAGGGTGTTTGCTCTGAGACGGCCTCCGCTGACACACATACACACACACCTGCTCACGAGGGACTCGGTGTATTCCCTGCCACTTTCTGACAAATACAGCGGCTCAACAGACTGGCAGAGGGCTGTGAAATCTCCCCTGAATAGAAAGCTGTCCGTCCGTCCTTGATGCCGGCTAGAACTACTAAAGCTTCGCTCTCCCCTCTCTACCTCTTATAGCCTCTCTGCTTTAATGCTAATGGGGAACCTCTGTGGTGAGAGCCTTTTCTGTGGAAGTGTGTCTGCCTGTTATAAATGATGTTATGGGGTCTAATGCACATGTTGTATTCCGGCTTCCCCCGTGGGGACTCTGCTGCCCAGTTTGCATGACAGACGAAAGGACTTGTCTGGCTGCTTTTTCCTTCCGACCTCATTCTGTTTAGAGCTTCATACTTTCCACACAGGCACAATCAACACACACACACAAGTATAATTTCATGGCTCAAAGTGATCTGGTGCCCCCCACCCCTTCCACACATCTAAAGTAATGAGTGAGTGTTGCAGATGCACACACACACACACACACAAAAAATAATTTCTCACACATCAGAGTGTGATCAAAAGAGACGCTGATGTGATGTACAGTAGCTGTCCATGTCAGCACTGGTGCTGTTATTAGGGGTTCAGGGAAGGATGACAGAGGGACATTGGCAAGCACAAGTGAAAGAAAAGAGAAAGATGCAGATTCAATAAAATCCTCGTTACCCTGCAAAAAAACCCCTCAGCTGTAGCAGATCGTCCACACTAAAGCAAGTCTGGATCTGCTCCTAACCAGCAGCCCGGCGAACCGCCCCCGTCCACGGCGCGAGGTAACCATCGTCCATTTCCACACTCAGCAATAAACCCTTTCCTTTCAGCTGAAATCATAAGTGGAAATCCACCTGTAATGTCGTGGCTCTACAGTTCCAGCTCCAGCTCCAGCTCCAGCCCCCGCCCCAACCCCAACCCCTCCCCCACCCTGACCTTTAGCCCAGCCTCTTGTTCTCCATGCACTTTACCAGTGAACAGGGAGAAGGGAAACAACAAAGAGTACAGTAAGGATGAGAGGAGAGAGCGGGAGGGGTCAAGAGTCTTGTTTTACCCCCATCTCTTCCGCCGAGTTGTTTTTCAGGTGGCTGGTTTAGAACTGAGCTACACATCATCTCTCCGCTGGAGGCGTCGCGCTGCCTGAAAATGCACACAGCCGCTGCTTTATGAGACAAACATATCCTTGGCCCCGGGCTCAGCCACATATAAATTAGTGGTGTTTTGTGTTTGGTTGTCTGTTCAACTTGACTTATTCCAGGTACATAAATATACTCATTAAAAAAACGCAGTGTAGAGCAGGAGAAGGCACAGGAAATGGAAAGAGAGATAGATGTTTAGTCCTTTGACAGCAAGTCTTGCGTGAAATGTGGTGCGCTGACTTATTATCATACAGTGCATGTTTACTTCAAGGCCAATGTCAGACTAGTGACAAAATTAATGTTAGGCAGTGTGTATACAGACGTAGGGTTTTTACAGTGATTTGGGGGTGAATGGGCCATTTGGACTGCATCACCAATGCAGTAAAATTTGCTTTTACTCTTGTTTGAACAAAAAATCATTCTACACTACCACTATAGTTACGTGATGCAATTTGACCACAACATTCACTAGTATATAATCATCTGCTTATATTTCAGGCTGGTATTTATCTTTTACTTCAAATTGAGCCAGACATTTTTTTTCTGCCTCTTATGGGAGCTGTAGAATTTGTCAACACATTGCTGGTTGTTTATGGAAGGCACTTAAAGGTTCATTCTAGATGCTCTGCATTTATTATGCAATTAACTGGGAGTCATGAATACTTTATATAACTGTTCACCATTTTTGAAAGCACATATTGAGCCCTCATGCTAATTTTCAATTGTCTAGGCAGCTGGTTTCAGTTTATGTCAGAGACATGAGACTTGCTACAGAGAGTAAATCCACATCAGTGAAAAATAAGTGCTTTATTTCTATGAATTATTTTTGATTAAATTATGCTATTATGTGGAAGTACAGTTACAAGTAGGGGCTGTTATCAAAGCTCTCCATGCTGGTGCCTTCAAGGATGCTCTGACATCTGGGACTTCTGAGTTGGCTGCTGATCAGAAAGCCTTTTAATCCATGAAACAAACAAATTCACACAATCCATCTCTACACATCCAATCTGTACTGTTTGTTTTCTAGATGACAACATACAGCAGCTCATAAATGTAAGGTGTTTTGGAATTTTACTCTTTCATGTTAGAGTTCTGCATGGGCCCAAAATTGTGCCTTCGCCTTTCAGACTGAACCCGCCTGTTACTGCCGACTTTAACCCGAGACAGAAGCCATATTAGTTATTTGCTCTGGAAAGGTTCTTTAAAAATACAAACAAAAGGAAACAAAAGAAAACAAAAGGAAATAAAAAACATCTGACAACAGCAACAAATCAACACAGAACATCGGATATACAGTTAACTCTCAGCATGTAACACGATAGGATCTCAAAAAAATAAATGATCTGCTTTACTGGCTAATAGATCAAATCAGTCTTTTTCCAGTTTCAGACAGAAGAATGTGGCTTGTAAATTCAGATTTTCTTTCCTGGCTGAACTTGACAAGAGTCTAAACCATTATAATCCAGATCACACTTGTTTTAATAGTTGTGATTTTACCACAGTTGGTGGTTGCCTGGATTCTACGAAGCTTGACAACGTGTGACAACGTGAACGGCAACATCCACATTCAGTTTGTCCCTGCGGAGAGGATATTCTGTCGATTTTGCTATCATATGTCAGAATAGCATTGCAATCTCTACACTCTGTGTTGCCACTGAGGCTTTTATCTGTTGTCACAACAAGGTCACAATGTTTCCACAATGCGATGACCTTCCTTGAAACATTTGGGATTTTAAGGAGCTCCCATTTGGCAGTTTTTGCCTAATTCCACCCATTACTGAACACCAGCTCACCAGGCTAATGCAGTGCATTGGACATGCGTAGTATCTACTTTCAACCAAAACACATGGATGCAGATGGTTGGCAGAGCTGACGAGAAAGGGAGAGACAGAGAGAGAGAAAGAGGGAGAGTGTTTTAGGCCTGAGTTCAGGTTCTGGTCAGATCCGTGAACTTTAGACAGAGTGACCTTGAACACCCTTGTGAAGTTCACAGTGCCTTACCCAAGAAAAATCTCAAGAAAGTTCAGACTATGCAAGTTTATTTTCATGCTGTTCTGAGAAGAATACAAATTACTGCCTGGAAGGTAGGAAATCAATTTAAAAGGGTTTAGAAAGTGGTTGGCAGTAACGTTGACAATAACTGATTTGTAGTTCATTCAATTTAGTTGACTTTAATGAATGCAAAGCAATGCTTGGGGAATTGGTACAGTTTGTAACAGCAAGCTTCCATCCACGTCATTGCACAGATATAAGCAAATAGACAATTCATCATCAAGTATTAAAACCATAAAACTATGAGCCACCATGTGTCTCATGGCTGTTTAAAAATTATTACAATCAGTTGGCAGTTGCATTTGTCCAAAGGAGCTTGTATCCAGGTGTACACACATATCTGGACATTGCAAGAGTCATTGTCCCACTCAAGGACATTTGACATTTGGAGGTTGAGACTGACCTTGCACTAATGGGTCGGCCTCTGTACCATCTGAGCTTAAATGTTTAAAAGGTTTTTTCCACATGCTTAAAAGATAGAAATCTGGGAAAACTCATAAGTACATGTTTTAGTATTCTAGGAGTTACTGCCTCTCTGCTTTGACATAGGGTGTGTCCTGTGTCAATACAATGTAAATCCTGTGTCTGCAGTTTTTGTCACAAATTCCTGGATGTAAGAGTTTGTGCCATGTGTGTCGGGAGGCTTTGAGAGAGTGTGTGGACAGGCGGAGCATGGCAAGAGGTCAGCGCTGCATACGGGTGAGGGATTGCAAGCGCAGAGGAACAGCTGTCCAGATGATGGATAGAACAGGTGCCTTGGAGAGAGATGAGGAGGAGGAGGAGGAAAAGGAGGAGAGGGGAACATTTTGATCTGCATTTTATACCCATCTAGCTGCAATAGAGAGGAAATCAGTCTGGCTGTGAAGGAGAAGGATTTATGATCTCATCAGCCTTGATGGATGGATGTTACCTGCAGTGTATGATCATTTTCTTCTGCTTTTTATATCTGATATTTGATATTTTCAAAGCAGTTAGATACAGCAAACCCCTCGCTGTGATGATGTGCACCTCAAAAAGCCACTGACGGTCAAAAATGTGATATACTCTGGCTGTAGACAGGGGATGTTTATTCAGATGTTGGCTGAATTCCCAGCAGCGGAAAACGCTTCCACACTGAGCACTCGTCTCTCTCATGAATTATACTCTTTGCTTTAGCGATATTTAAGAGCCTCTGATCAGCAGTTCCCAGGTAGACACAGCGAGCTGTCTGACTGATAGCAAGGGGGGAGAGACAGGGCAGCATAACGAAGCGCCAGCTCCTTCAGCGGGGAACGTGCTGAGTCAGCGGGCTCTGGGAGGCGCCATCCATTTGTTAAGCGGCCTGTCACTTCCACTGCCTACCCTGTGGATCCTGCGGGTAGTTTATGTATTGATTTAACAGGGAGGCTTTCTCCATTTTTTAACATAAATGATGGCTCACTTGGCTGGATGCACAGAAGCTGGTTGTAGCCATGTGAGTCGGCCTCCATCAGTCGTGTAAGCACAAGGGTCGTAGGTAAAAGAGCTAACAGAAAAACGCTTTAATGTGCTTCATCTACCTCCACTTCTCAAATCTCAGAGCAAACATTGTATAGTGGAAAAGATGCTAGTGAGAGTATTTTTGAGGGAAGAAGATACTAGTTTGATGGAATCAACTGTGTACTGTGATTTTCTACAGTGTCTCGATATAGTTTTACTGCTCCACTTTTTCTGTACTTCTCGCAAATCCTGCAACATCAAAACATAAAGCTCCTGGGATCCAGCCGAGCTTCCAAACAACTTCTCTGTTGAATCCCAGAGCGAGCTGTGCAACTTCAGAGAGGAAAATCCACAAGTCCCATGTGTCTAGAATTATTCAGTGTTATATGAAGGGAAAAGTCACTGAATTTCAGCTTTGGAAGATATTACTGTTATAAGCTCTTAGATCGTTTAGACATGTGAAACGTTAAAAAATTAGCCTTTGGCTGAGACTTAAATCACTCAAAACTTAACAGAGTTCCTGTTTAGTTTGGGGTCAGAAGGGAATTGCAGCATCTAATCAGATTTTTCTGTGGAGAGTTGACTGTCTCACTAGTGGAGGTGAAGACTTTCTTCCTCACCAACTGAAGCTTTGTAGATAGAAGTACACTGTAAGGGGGAAACATTTATTGCCATCAATTGAGACTCATTGGGGTTAATGATTTTTGTGTATTTATTCATTTTACTTAAGTAACGTTCTCTCTTTTCACCTTGAAGTAATGTTACTTGTATCATATTTGTAATATGTTTTTATAATTTTTACGTTTAGCTCGTGATCATAAACCTTGCAGAATAAGCTGTCATAGCTCTGTGTTTTTGTAGTTTTACAAGTGGACAACAGCAGGTGTTATTCTAACCTAATACTGTTGGTTTGGTTAATATAAGAACTCCTTCTTGCCCACTAAAAATACCTGAGACAGGAAAAATGCTCTTCAATAAAAAGTTAATTTCCTCCTCTGCAACACAGAAGAGCTTGCTGCTGCTTTGCTAATGTGCAGCTTCACAGAGAGAACTGAATGAATAGACAAGATGAAAATGGAAGCACCCAGTAGGACATGGCTGAAGGCAGCAGTATAATAATGTCATTTGGATGCAGGAGAATTTGTACATCAGTTTAACAGCTCAGATTAAAGTCTAGTTTAATCGACATTGTGCTTTTAAATGAAAAATTTCAAGGCCAAAAAAATAGGATTTTTTTTTCATTTCCAATAGTAGGTAAGTTAGTAAAGACTTAAATAACCAGTCAAGTAGCAGGTTACATCCCTGTCTGTTCAAATAATATATCGAGGCCACTGCTGTCCCTGGCACGAAGAGTAAAAAACTCTAGCTTGTAGCTGCAGTTTGCTCATCTTGGCAGTATTCCTGTAACACACTTATACTCCCATTCTAAAAAATGGAATGGAATCATGTTTTTAGAGTTGTTTCTTCAGAGTTTACACAGTTTAGTAATAAATTCTTATTAAAGAAAGAAGAATAAATGGTTCAACACAAGATGCACTCATTTATCATTTATCAGTGTTTGCCCAGCAAGCCACAGCCTTTTACAAGACTGAGTTTAATTAGTGACCCACTGTGTAATGAGAAGCTGTCATAATTTAAGATGAAGCAGCTCAGTAGCATGTTGTTGTCCAGTTACATCATTCTTGCCCTGATCCTCAAAAGGCCAGAATCTGGGCTCCTTAACATGCAGCAGCTGCTCTTTGCTGCCATGAGGATGATACTTAATCAGACTGATGCAATTGTGATCCAGACCCGGCAACACACTTGAGTTATTATTCCTGTGGAGATCTACTTCCCTCTTGATTTGTGAAAAAAAGAATACTCCCGTCTTCAGGATGGAGCACTAGACTGTCTTGCATAACAGCAGGAGAGTCTAGTAGGGTTATGGTTACTGGTTTGACAATCAAACTAAAGATATGAATTTGTTTATTTGAAACTTTTCTAAATATTGCACTGTAGATAGATGTTCACTTTTGGGGTCAGGGAGTTTGCTGTAATCTGAGTATAACATGGACCAGTCTGATTTGCAGATGAAATGAAGCAGAGTGGTGGAGGCAGATATAGTAGCATTTCCAGTTGCTACAGTACAGTATGCATGAATTATGAAACGTGCACTTGGGACCAGCGGTAGTGCAGATCATGCATAAATGCAAGAGCAAGCTGGGCTGTGTGACTTTTTGAGGGTGTGAGTGTAGAGGTTTGCTGAAGGATGAACTCCACTGGAGCTCTCACGCTCTTCGAAACCTCTCTATTACATGTGGAGGATGCTGGGCCACACTGCCAGAATTCAATATGGAAAAATTTAAGTATAAACAAGCTGCTTTTTTAAAACTCGGAGAAGGTCTGAACTTGAGACCAAGAAAAATCTGCAAGATCCACAAATATTACGCCCAAAGTTAAAAAAAAACAAAAACTCCCAAGTCATCTGAGTACAGTCATCCAGTTCAAAGTGCAATATTGAGAGTAGCTCACTCTGCAGAACATTATCTCCTTTACGGATCAGTGTTTAAGTCACTGTTATACTCTTTCTGACAAATTAATTTTCAAGCTCCTCAACTCATCTCTGCCTTTTAAATTACTACATGAGATAATACATCACTGTAATAATGTTTTGTGTTTTCTTGGCAAACAGGTAACAGCAGTGTTGTTGAAATGTGTCTAAACTAATCTAGGCTAACATGTTGTTATCAGGCTAAAATGATCCTGTTAATTCTCATCCAGCAGATTTGGCTCTTTGGACACAGAGGATTGATTTGTTAATCTCAATGCCCACATTTTGTCATGGACACACACACACACACTCACAAAGTGAAAACGATTCAAGTAACGCTGTTGCAGCCGGTAACAAGTAGAGAGTCAAAGACACGATCAGAGCTCATATCAATGGCTGAGTGCTGACCATTGGTTTGCAGTTACAAAGGCAGCTGTGCAGGGAAGCCTCACGCTGTGTATTGACAACTCACTTTATGTGCTGCTGAATCGTAACTGCTGTTTTTGTGTTTTCGTACATTATCCTCCACAATGTTCTCACTGTTTCAGTACAATGGGATATAACCAGCGAATGTGGTTAGACTGTGGGGGATGTTGGCTGTAAAACTGATGAGGATTTCTTTAATGAAAATGCAAGAGACTATAAAGTGATAATCATAAGACTTCTGCAATAATACTTCTCCCGTGTGCTGTGAAATAATTATATTTGAGAACACCAGCATATACATATGTTCTAGCATGTAAACATATTCTCACTGTGTAATGAAACCTTTCTAAAATCTCTCAAACAGTGGAACTTTAAAGAAAGATTTTGACTTTTTGAAAAATTTGCTTATTTACTTTATTTCCCAGAATTAGATGACAAGATCAACTGCTCCTGTGTTTGTATAGTAATTATGAAGCTACTGCAAGCAGCTGGTTAGCTTAACTTAGCAAAAGCCTGGAAACAATGGGGAAACACCTAACCTGACTCTAAAGGAAATTCTGTTTAAACAGATATTTAATTTAATATCTAAATTAAACATATTGAGTTAATTAGTAAGCTTTAGAAGTGCTGGTAGGCAGAATTTGCTCCCCTTGAAGAGATCCAGGCTAACTGTTCCTCTTTCTTCTCTTTTTTCTTTATGCTACACTAAACTAATTTGCTGCTAGTGTTAGCAAAATATTTACCCCAGGTATTTTTTCATCTCACTTATGGTAAGAAAGTGAATAAGCCTGTTTCCCATAATGCTGATCTATTCCTTTGACTGCAGGGGCAATTTTTTAGCAGGGTGAGTTTAGCGCTCACTCGTTTAATACGTTTTAGTGTTGAAGAGACACTAAGATATCAAATTAAATGTCTTTGAACAATCACTTTGAGTTGACTGTATGATCGACCTAAATCGGATTCATTCTTTTTTTTAATAGTGTACATACTTTACTTTGTTGTTTATTTATCACATAGCTATAGGTAAAGGTAACTGTACTATTAAATTCCAGTTGTGTTGATTATCCCAACAGGTTTGAGTGGCTTCTCAATAACTTGTGTCCCCATTTAAAAATCATGATGTTATCTACATTTTTTCATCTTACTATCAATAAAATTGAGTAATAATAATTTGCATCTGAAACTGAGTCCATGTGGGGACGAGTTGTGTTCATTAATCAGCTTGCTGTGAATAAGACTGTAGATGAATGGGGCATGCATTCAATTTACAGTACAATAAGCGTGACTTGTGCTCTTTGAGTAAATCATTTTTGTTTCACCTGAGGCCAGTGTAGCAGTCTGACTAGGTGGGTTGATGCTGCTTATCATTAAGACCTGAGCCTAACATTTTGTTTACCAAAAAGCAGGACTAAGTAAACTTTGGAGTAGATAAACAGCTGCTAGATGCATGAGGCGTCTGCAGACGGAGCCTTGCCCTATGTGGGTTGTGGTGTTATGCCAATGTAAGACAGTACAGTATTTCTTCACTTTGAAAAGGCAAAGTGCTCCTCCCTCCCTCTCCTCCACATCTTCTCTATATTTCTCTGCACTCCTCTGTCCTCTCATCTTGTACTCTACCCTCAGCTCTCTCTCTTTCTCTCCTTCATTGCTGTGTTTTTGATGTAAAACGATCAACAGTAATTTCTGTAATGGGCCTCTCTTTGCACCAGTTAGGCTTTGGTGTTTGTTGGGATGCCAAACATACGTTTTATTCTAATGAGCAAATGTGCTGATTAACAGTTATCTCTCTTTCCCCCTAAATTTATTCAACACTTCATTCCAAATTTTACCAGCATTCCTTTCATCCATTTCTTTTTAGCATCAGCTTTCAAAGCCAAGAGACAAAACAAGACAAATTCCTGGTGTCTTTAGAAGAGACTCCAAGGGGAAGGGTGGAGGGGAAGGAGGAGGAGGGGAGGTTGAACACAAAAGTATCAGTTGCGCTATAATTCAATTACAGCATCTATTGAGAGAGAAGAGAAAGGAGAAACTTTGCCTGGGGTCCCTCTAGTTTCACTACCAATCAGCCCCCACCACCAGCCACCTATTATAAGAGCTGAATAAAAACCTCTGGCCCGACTCTGAGGATGTCATCATTAAGCCAGGCTGTGAGGGATCCTGTATATTTCAAACCAGCCATTTGATCCTCCTATCTGATCTGATCCGATCAGATCAGCTTTTGTGATCTATTATGAACGAGGGAGATGTGATGACTGAGTAGAGGTGGTAATAAGAAGTTTCTGGGTAGATGCATTTTTTTCATCTCAACCTCTACCCCCCCCCACACACACACACACACACACACACACCATCCCTTCCCCTCCTCCCTAAGACATCATGCTCCATTGAATTGAGAGTAGAGAGAAAAAAGGAAGAGGAGGAAGAGGGAGAAAAGGCTGTAGAATTGTTGCTTGCTATGGATGTATATGATGACTCCATTGTGAAGTTTGGAGGCACATGGCAGAAGGTACAAGGAGGTACGATGATCAGGATCAGAGATCATGTCTACAGTATCTCTGAAATAGCTGGCTGTGTGGGAACTGGCCACCCAGTGCTGCATTGTGTTTGTATGTGTTGATGGGCAGGTGGTGCTTAGCAATGCCAGATGGACACTCGATCACTTGTCATGTAATTCTTGATTAACCCATAAAGAGAAACCATTGAATATTGTATGAAGGAATTTACTTAAAGTCACTCAATGTTGGCTTTAATTTTACATTTCTCTTTTGATATGAATCAAAGAGACTGCAGGATTGCGGTGCAATGTGTGTAGTTTTAAAAAGGAGACATTTTCCCAGCACAGTGCTGGTAAAAGAAGGTTTTCTCTGCGTCCTGTAGCCCTCCATAACAGTCTCTTCCATATGAGTCACAGTCTATGCTGCCCCACCTGAGGGCTTCATAAAGATTATTCTCCTCTGGGATGAAACCAACATGCATCTATTTCCTCCACCCGCACTGTAGCTGATATGAAAGTAGAGCTGTGGTTTATGTCTTTCTCCCGGAGTTCTGGGACCGGAGCCTCACTGAAGTTTTTTGGCAGGTTGGCAGGCACCTCAGGCGGTTTATATTCACAAAACGTCTATTCATAGATTGAAATAAATCTTTTTCTAATCGTCTTTTTTGAAAATGGAGAACATGACTGAACATAATGGCTTTGAATGTGCAGAAAACTCCGGTAATTTCTCTCTGGAGTAAACTTTGGTCTCATTCTCTCTTTTGTGACTGTAAAAACATTTATTCTGCAATTTTTCCTTTGAACATTACTGATGAGCAGCCTGTCATATATAATGTTTCTGCATGTTATTCCTACCGCTGTTTTTTTTTTTTGTTATTATAGGCTGTCCTTTTTTAAAAGCTGAGAAGGTATAAAATAAACTTTAAGGAGTCCAATGGGAGAAATTTCAGTGTTGCAAAAGCTGAACATATGCTGAAAATTAGAACTGAAGACAGCTAAAGCTGGAAATAGCAACAAATTGAGAGTAGACTGCAGAACAATTGGAAAATGATGAAGGGTAGAACCTATATCAGTACCTGGCTGCTTAGAATTTTGCCTTTAGAGATATTTACAGTTTCATAGTCTGCACATGCAGTGAGGCCACGTGTACCATCAGCCGTCATCATTTATACTTAAATTTAACGGAGTTATAGTATATGGCCATTGGTCAACAATAATTTTGGTTTAATTCAACCAAACTGGAGCCCAGAAGGGAAGTCCCTTTGGTCTCCAAGTGGTGCAGGTGGTGGTGGGTGGCTCGGCAGGGATGCAGCCGCATGCAGCTCAGGAAAAACTGGAACCGGGCCAGCTACACTGCAGCGTTGTTGGCATGGGCCTATTAACCTGTTAGCATTAGGGCACATGGGCAAAACTTTATTATTTGGCCCCTCCTGTTCATGACAGTTCCATTATTACAGGCCCCTCTACAAGACCAGGGGCACAAAGGATCTAATCTTACCACTAGAAGTCCCCGTCAGTGGCACTAAAAAGAGTTTCCTCTTTGTGCTGAGAGCAACTTTCACTGGGGAACTAAGACATAGGGTGGAGTTGACTCTGTCGCTCTCTCTATAGATTACATCAGGTTTCATGAATGAGATGACTCACTATGCCTACAGTGACCGGTGAGGGGTCTGTGTCTATATTCAACAATAGGCAGGATGGCAGGGCACAAAATAGATGAAATTAAACTGAATCAAATTAAATTGAATTAAATTACATCAGCTGCATTTTCAACATTTCAGATATTAACTGTGTCACAGATGTGATACATCAGACAGCAAAATACTGGCTTGTCCAGTCGGTCGTATCTGGTATTAAACAGCATTTGTGTGTAGATACTGTGATACTTTTTTCCAGCTGATCAAATAGTTCTTCATCCTTTGATCGGGTAAATCTACATATAGTGGCAGGTCAACTGCGTAATCCAGACCTGCTTGTGACACAAACTTATTGAACTGTTGAGCAGAATTAGGATCAGGAACATGTGATTTTGGTTTGATTAATAATTCTGATGGTTGCCTGCAATATTCCACTCATCCGTAATGGAGAGATATGCAAACCATCATCTCTGGACTTAATGGATTGTTTTGATTTGTTGATGAGCTGATTGGTCCTGATTAACTCACTGCCATCAAATATGCTTTTTCATAACGCAGAGCATTACCTGCTGTGACTGATTAGTGGTTGGATTAGCTCTCCCTTCTCTCAGTGCTAAAAAGCTTTATGAATTACTCACAAACCAGAAATGCACACAATGATGAGTTCGCAAATATTGTCCACCAGACAGAGGTTGGAGTAAGTATAGGAACAGCAGGTTGCAGTGGTTTTCCTCTGGTAACTCTGAACTAACTTCCTGGCCTGAACTGTGATCCAGATCAAACATCCCTACATACCACATACAGTACACGAAGTGAAGTATAAAGGTGTATGTGTTTCCATGTCTCTGTGTTTCAGGGGTGTTTCCTGCATGGGCCCATTTATGGCATCCTTCCCAGTTCCTCAGCTGGGATAAAACCGACTCTCTTTTCTGTACAAGAGATTCTCACGCTGTTTTCATTTAACATGACACAACATTAAAGTATTTCTGTGCAGCAGGGAGCATCCTGCATGGGTCCCCTGAAGAAAACACTGGACCTCAACAATAACAGTGAGGGGCTTTCTAGTGTTACTGTGTTACTTGGCTCTTATTTGGCAAAGAATAGAGAAACTGAGGCTGATATAATAAAGGAATATTTTTGTTGTACTAAATAAACAAATGTCACAATCAATGTCCCAAACAGAATGGAAGTTATCGTTAGAGGTTATATGAAGACAACAGCAAAAATATGTAAACTGTTCCAGCTCGTAGAATGTGTACCTCAGCCCATATTGTAAGATTAATGCAGAAAGTTGGATTTTTCAGAAAATGTGCTGGAATGCACAAAAAAAAAAAACAGTCCCTCAGAGCATAGGTTTTAAATTATTTAAAGTATTACATTTTTAAATTATTAATTTTAATGCCATTACTTTGATAAAAATTCTTCACATCTCCCACTACATAATGACATTAAAGATGGCGCTTGACCTTACGTGCTGTACCTCGCCATCACATAAATTCAGAAAGTCACAGTTGGAGCTTTCCTGTCTGACTCAAAGTTGCTAGAAGATAGGTTGCTGAAGCAGCATAAGTAGGGGAGCTCTCCGAGCTCAGAGGAATCTAGTATAAAATGATCTAAATTTTGCAAATCATGGACGGAGTCCTTTCGAAGAACTGCTGGGCTCTATGTGATGAAAATCCCAGTGCTGAAATCAGCAGTGGGATTTTTACACAATCTACTGGAACCTCATACACTGAATATATCACAGAAGATGTGTTGCTGCTTGTCGACCTTTGCAACTCTGTGAAAGTATGTGTGAGGTGTTTTGTTCTTGCAAACCACTGCAAGGATACACGACAGGATGTAAGATTATCAAAGCACAGCAAATCCATCTTGTATGGACACCAAAATGTCTTTTGCTATTTGGAAAAACAGATCTCTCAGAGAGTTTATTCTCTTGTGTTCCTGAAGAACAAACAACAGAGGTAGATTAAAGGCTAAAAAGAGGATATAAGTTTGTGTCTTTGAGTTGTATAAAAAGCAAATACACATTCACTGGCAAGGTCCAGAACATTTTAAACTGTTTTTCTGTTATTTTTTGTGATTGCTTTTCCCGATTTCAATATTTTGAAAACCTATAGGAGATATGATTTATTTCTTTAAGTGGAGTTGGTGAGGTTTTCTTCTTCCAACGCTGCATTAATTACAGTCATTAAAGTTTATAAAGCAGTTTCAACCCAACTAGTGGCATAGCTTTAGGGATGGAAATTTTAGTCTGTTGGTTGGTCCAACACTTTGGTCCAAACTGAAATATGTCAACAACTATAGTGTCAAAATCAGGCTCATAACATTGTGTGTACACTAAAATAATTTGGTATCCGGACCTATGTTAAAACAACGGAAAGATCTGCAGGTACTGATGATCCAGGAAGTCTGGCGTGAGAGACAGATCCACCATTTTAAAGGTGTACCACATGTACATGTGTTTGTATGCTAACATTAAGTGACTCATCTGTGTGTCCCTTTGCATGTGTGTGCGTGTTTGAGAGGGGACAACGTGTGCTCCCATGTCCTCCCAAGTGCTCCTGAATGTCACATTCTATCTGCAGCCTGTCCCCAAGGCACAAATGGACACTCCATCCACTTGTCAGGCGATTAATCTCCGCTCCCCTCTCTCTTTCTTATCTCCTCTTCATCTCGTATTCTCTCTATATCCACAGCTGCGTCAGCCATTCACAGGACCATCACAGGTACATACACACACTTATTCCTACGACACTGCCTCTCCTAGTCTCCCCCCAGTGAAGAATAATGATTTAGACGAAGCACATTAATATAGAGGTGAGGGGGTGATTTTTTTGAATAGGTCTTTGCTTTAGCAGGATTATTAGGATTCCTCCAAAAAAGAGGATGAAGTTAGGAGACAAGTAGATAGACGGTTGAGTGGAATGGACAGTTTATAGAAGGAGGAGTGGACGGACAGCAGAAACACCTCTGGTGCCTCAGAGATGTTCCAGGAAGCGGTGTTATGGTGCTAAAGGGCTTCCAGAGGCAGAACATGTCAGGGCTGATGCTTTAGTGTGACCACTGGGCTCTCATGCTGCTTAATTCTGATTAGTGATGGGGGGGCTGAGGCATGCAAGCAGAGGCTGCGACAGCAGCTGCGTACAGATGGCATTACCTGTCCGTATTAACAGTGTACCCTGAAGCACACACACAGACACACACAGAAAGAGCCATCCAACGATAAGGCCTGTCTGTGTATCGCTGCATCGACAGTACTCTTGCTTCCCCTCTTGTCCTCTGTAAAAGTGAGGCCTTGAATTGTCGAGTGGTGGGGTTATTTCTGTCAAGGGCCGGTGCTGAACATTAACTGTGTCCTCCTCCTGGCACTCCTGGAGAGCAGAAACCCTCCATTTTCCGCAGCACTGCGCTGAAACATTTAGCCATTCTATCTAGGCTTGGAAAGCCAAAGTGCATTTAATGCGACATGTCTTGCCATCTCCATCTTGTAACTACCAATTGAGGAGACAATGAAATTTCATTGGCCCGTACAGTGTAATCCCCGACTTCCTTAATGTAATTGGAAATCAAAGAGTCCCCTTCAGACTGCCCCTTTATAACTCAAAGCAGCTGAATGCCTTTTTTTCTTTTTTTTGTATTTGTGCAGCTACTGGCCTCCGCCGGGCTCACGTTGTGGACCATTTATTGTGGGAATACTAATAAAGGTTTTTTTTTTTTTTTATGACAGAGCCATGTAGTCTTACATCAGTATCAGTGCCTTTGGCCTTTAGTTTTATCAGCACTGTAACACTTATGGTTATATTAATGCCCCCCCATACACACCCACACACTTTCCTCTCTGTTTCCAGCTGTTGCAGTGGCTCGACCAGTTGTCCAGACATAATTAGAGTCTATTTAGGAAGAATCACTTAAGGACCAGTGCTGTTAGCAGCTCGTTTTCTACTACATTAACTTGTGCTCAGAGCAATGCATATAAAGTTGAGGAAAAAGGCCTCGGAAATTTTCCTGTATTGTTTGTATGTAAAACTTGTGATGATGAGTTTTTTTTTTCATCCGATCACACTCACACACAGACACATCGCTGGGAGCTGATTATTTTAGACACAACTGAAATGTTGGTGTTTTCTGTAAAAATAGCTGTGTAGCGCTCCGATAGCCTTTATTAGTCTCTCGGGCTGTGTTTAAATGGCACAAAGAAAATGTCATGTGGATAAATCTATTACCGCTTGCAGATAATTAAGTGACCGAAAAATGGACGGAATACACAAATAGCGGCTGGATTTACAGCTTATATGGAATTATTTAGAGTCACAACCAATTACAACAATGTTTGTTCATTTTTATGCTAATTACCATTATTGAACAAAATTCAGCTGACTAGAACATTACAACTTGTCTTTTATTTAGTGAAAGTGTACCCTATATAACCGAACAGGGCTGTCCCTCGCGCCACCTCCACTCCCCTATATGATACATGATGTATCTTTAATGTGTCACAAGGAATTGAGAACAGCAGGGTGGGAGGTAGTGTGCACACTGGGAGCCCACGAGGCACGCCAAGATCAAGCAGCGGAGAGAAAGGAGACGTTCCTCTGCATTCATGAATATCATTCCGACGAGAGAGCAAGAAGAACAAAGACAGCAGAAGTTAATGACTTCTCTGTATGTTCGAGTGTGCAGCTGCGTCTCCCCTGTCCTCTTGTAGACGCCAGGTCCGAAACAAGAAAATCAAGTATTGCTATTGGTGTTGTCTTCGTAGGCTCTCTCTGCTGAAGTGTCTTTCTGTGGACCTGACACAATCAGACAAAATGGTCTCTCTGAATGTTTAGAGTATCTCAGCATCACATTATCCAAAATTTTTGTCCAGCTAAGCAGCAACTTCCCTGCTTTACGCCAAGCCCCCTTCACACCTATTTTGTTCATGCCAATACTTAATAATATGTGTCGAGTGCAGAGAGTAGGCAGAAAGGACAATGGGAAAAAATTCCACTATAGAAACACAATGACTAAATTCGGTAAATAGAGTGCAAACATGTATGAGGATTATGGACGGGGGAAAAACTGTGGATGTGGCCAAACACTGGTAGGACCTGGCCAAAAGAACATCCTCAGTTAAGTGTGCTACGTTTCCTTATTGGATTGTCAGTAGTTTTGCATCTCCAAAAGTCAGTTGGATATATGCTCTGATTACCATGAATGTCTATACAACATTTCATGGCAATCCCTCCAGCATGTGTCCAGGAATTAAGTCTGAACCAAAGTGATGGCCCGACCGACCATCTTTGCCCTCTCCAGGGACAGTTGCACTAGGTGACAAGACTGGTAATATGCAGAAACATTACTCATTTTTCGGACTAAATTTATTTGGTAATAGAGCAATCATAAACATTGCTTGAAGAGAACTCCCATTGTTATGCCTAAAGGTTTCTCTGTCTGCTTCTCTCCTGGCTAATACTGAGGCACGCATTAGTTACCATCTTAGCAGTCATAACAAAAGGGACAAATGTGACCAGACTCTGCACTGCTGAGTGCTGAGAGTTGATCACTGTGCTGAATAATGATGATGTTTAGATTTAAAATTAAATCAAAACCTTAAGTCTTCAAATTATTTGCAGTAAAATCACTTTCCTGAAGCATAGGTTCTTATTCTGCACATGTTCTTTCCTTGCGGTGTTGTTATGGTCAAGGTGCCCTTTTGCAAGGCACTTAGCTCCCAGTATTTCTCAAGGAGCTGATCTGTAACCCAGATGTGAATGTGTGTGAACTGTTATGTATGCGAGGCGATGGTGAAGAACGCACATGTTCAGTAAACCTGGACAAATAAAGGTCAAAAGAATAATCATCATTATTGCCACCAACATCACGACACTTCAGTATTTCCTGGCTCCCCTCTGCCAGACACCAGAACAAGCTAATTAAATCTTCTGTCAGGCATGGAAATCGCTCTGCTTTCATCCTCCCTCTATTCATGTCAGTCACATCAGGGACATGCGTAATGACATGTGTTTTAGGGCTGTAATTCCCTCGTGCATGTTAGACATTTCTCTCTGATCGCCCCTGCCTGCATGCTAATCACTAACACGGTGCGGTTTTTGACTGTTAGTGCGGTGCACTTGTCCAAGTCGGACACATTTTAAAATGCATCGAGGAGGATGTGTGCCAGCTTTATTGAACCTGGAGAGCCCTTTTGAGAGGCTGTGCAGATCAAACAGCACCACAAAGACGCACAGGCAGCGGGAAACACATTTACATGGCCACAACGACACACACTCACTCGGGCCTAACATACTTTTTGACTTAGCTGTCCGTGAAAACACACTTTTCCTAGGAGTTTAGAACACTGATTTGAGTGAAAATCCCATCAAAACAGCGACAGGACCATGTACAATAAACCTAACTCCCTCACAGCTGGAGAATTAAATATGCTGCCTGCTTTAACAAATTTACCAGTATGAATAAATTCTTACAAACGGAGAAACTGTGAATGAATCTGTCATTTGCGTATGGGTAAAAGTCCTTCCTCTGGCCCAGATCTGCTCTTCTTACTCACAGCATGTGTGTGTGATTAAGTGAAGGTGTAATGAAAAAGGACAGTGTCCTGTTGTTTGGCCTTAGAGTGCTGTTTTCCAGCTGAGAGAACAATTAACCTGTTAGGAGGATTGACTGTGAGATTATACAGCCTGACCCGACCAGAGAAAAGACCTTTGGTCTTGGGGAGTATTTTCAATTGAAGTAATGAATCGTAACTCTTTAACAGGAATATGCACTTTCAAAGATGTCGCCCTGTTGTCAGTCAGCCTGGCGTTTAGTCTACTTTCAGTGAATAAATGGAGCTAAAATTGAGAGATTAAATTGTTCCCTCCCTCTTTTCTTTGTGTTCCTTTGTTTTTTTCTGCTCCTTAGACCAGTGCGGTGCTGTGTTCAGGCGGCTGTGCTCTGCTGGCTGTCAGCTCCCTGTTGGCCATCATCACCATCTTCCTGCCCAGTGGAGGCTGTGAGAGGAGGATCTGCACCCTGGCTGGATACATGCAGATGGCTGCAGGTCGGTGCGGATGTGATGTGAATACACACAAACACACAGGAGCTTGCACACACTCATACTAGATACAAATAAAGAAGACTTCTTTCTTTCAAATGGCTAATAACAACAAAAAATTATATATATATATACATTTTTAAAGTCCCTCATCTATTTAAGATTAATAACTTTACAGCATTTTACATTACTCTGTTTCTGTCAAGTATAAGACATCCTCATCCTTCATCCTTCATCCTTCATCCTTCGTCCTTCGTCCTTCGTCCTTTTCCTTTGTCCTTCCTTCACTATCCCATCTTTCACTGCTATTTTGGCCACTGTGCAACAAGCTTTGATAGTGCTACCTGTTACCAGTGCTGTGAAAACGGGAACCGACTTTGTTACTCGTCAGTCAAAAATAACCTAAAACAAAAAAAAACAAAACAAAAGAAAGAGCTCAAATACAGTTGCTGCTAGGCAACTGGAGTCTGTGTGGCACTTGTAGGGGATGAACTGGTGAAGGGAAGGGGAGGATAGATTTAGAGCCTGCTGTAAAAAGACAATTACGCCTCCTTAACACAGGTCATTGGTTCAGGGCTACATGTGGCTTATCAGGCCGCCGCTTTCACTCCAACAGAGAAGTAGTCTCGTAAACAAAGTGTGGTCTTGTCAGTGCTGGGGCTTTAAAATCCCATAACACAGCACAGCTCATGTCACCTCTCAGTACTGGCCCTCACACTCTCGCCTTGTGCATCAGACCATTGTAATGGCACTTGGTACAAATGTAAAGCATTTCATGGTTGTTCTATGAGAGAATGTTCACATTCTTCATGTTTACCATTGTGATACTGCGAAAGCCGGTCTTTATTGTGCTTTTACTGATTATTTGCACTGTTTTTAAGCTGTAACAACAACATATAATATTGTTTGCAAATGATTTCTTTTCTTAAATTCTAAATGAGCAACACGCCTCTTTAACAAAATATAATTTCCGGGGGAATAAATTCCTGCAAAATTTGTGACATTCTCATCAACCTCAGCTCTACTTTGTGTTTAGTGCTGATTAGCAAATGTTACCATGCTAAACTAAGCTGGTGACCATGGTTAACGTACACCTGTTAAACATCAGCATGTTAGCATTGTCATTGTGAGTATGAAGTTAGCATTGAGCTTAAAGAGCCTTCTTTCTCTACATTTCTGACATTTTCTGCCTTTTCTGCAGCTCCTCTAGCACTTTGAATACTGTTTTGATTTAGTGAGTCTCAGGCCCCTTCATCTGCACACTGTTTTCTTCAGATCAACTGATCCACAAAACCTTAAGTCCCCCCCTCCTCATTTATTTAGCGTCAGCAGCAATTACGTAGACTCTGTCCGTGAGAATATTGAGTAGCTAATTTAAATCCCTGCGTGTGGCATTTAACTTAGCGTAATTGGAGGCTGAATTCATTGGGCAGGTTAAATCTTTATTGGCAAAGCTGAAACTTTCACAGGGCATGGTTAATGTTGTGTTTGAAGTGGTACTTATTGCTTGCAGCCAGACTCTCATACTTCTCTGTCTGACTCCAGAATCAGATCAATGTTGCTTTGGGAAGATGAGAAGGAGTTTGTGGCAAAGCAGAGACTGGTTTGTGAATGTGTGTGCATCTGTGTGTAATCCTGCTCAGTGTGTCTTTCAGTGCAACAGACTTTGCTAAATAACAATGTGAAGTGAGGAGCGGGGCCTTTGTTCCGTTTCCAGGTCGACTTTTGTCGAGATAGACAGAGGTTTCACAGAGAGCCCGCAAAGCCCTGAGGAGGGCAGATCAGAAGAGCGTTTGTTTTCCCAGCGTTGTAACTATGTCTGTGTGTGACTGTGTGTGTGCTGAGAGAGTGATATCAAAGTGAGCTGATAAACTGAAACAAGCAGATTAAGAACAATGGCTTTCTTTGTGATGTGCATATTATCAGTGTTGTTTTTGAAGATGTGCATTTTTTAGCAGATTGGGAGAAATGAACTGCTGACGAGACGCTTACTTGTCAACTTTCCCTTTGCAGATAGAAGTGATGCCTGTTTTGATCCCCATGTTTTTGTACAGGGTCTCTGACAGGCAAAGGAGACATCAGTGCTTGTGTGTGTGTGGGTGATGCTGTGTTACTCTACTTATTAGGGCTGAAAGTCATTGAGAAGACCTAAAAATAAAAAGAGAGGGTAACATTTTGCTGACCATTGCTTCTGTCAAGGTTAAAGATTAAGTTTAAGGTAGTTAAGAATGTAAATTAAAAATATGTTTAAGAAAGGGAAAAAGTCTGGGTTTAAGTCACCTTGAAGCAATATTTTGAGAGTTTGATGCTTCATTTTTATTAGGGAATCTTGTTTTTATATTGGAACAAACTAAGCAAGACATGATGCAAAGTGGGGTCATTCAATTGTATAAACCAATGAAATATCAGATATGAAGGGAAGGACAAGATTATTTGATTGGCAGAGTGTTCGGACTTAAATGCCACAACTGCACTGGGGAGAATGTTCATTTGAATATGTAAACTAGTAGGATTAAAGAAAGCAAAACTGATTTCAGATCATATACATTGCAGTTCATAAAATTCAGTTTGTTATTTCTACTGTGTAGCTTATATTATCACACGATAAACAAGCAGTAAGTAAAAAGAAAAAAAAAATCATTTTCCTAGACACAAGGGTTAATTAGAGATAGGCATGTGGTGGATGGGTGGTTTAGGGTAGAGGTAGTTGTAAAGAGCTTCATATGATAACTTACAAAATAGTAGTAATGTGGATAGAAGGTCAGAATTCACATCTTCAGTCTCTTCTACTTTTTATGATAAAGAACCAGCAGGAGCTACATTACATCCTGTAGGATTCAACCACAACGCTGGTTACTGGTTTAACATCCCCTCCAGACATGTGCTATGATATGTAAAAATACAATCCTTTGAAAAATGATTTGTGTCTGTTATTTTTTTCACAAAATTCTTAATTATGAAAAATCAAGAATCTATTAATAAGAATTATTGTTCATTTTAATAGTTTACTTAATTGAAAAGTGTATTTTGCATATTGGATTGAACAAACCAGTTGTAAAGTCGAAAAATCCAGTGGTGATAAGAGTTGACGCAGAGTTTAAAATTAAAAAGTTCAGATATTAAACGGAAAAGTCAGCAGATAGAACTTCAAGGTCAGCTGGATATCCAGTTAAGGTTCTCACATGTCCAATAATGCACAACAAGTCCTCCAACCAGAACAACCATACAAGCTGCCTGTCCCTACCCTGAGGCGACCCATAGGAGCACCCATAATGCACCTCTGGCAGCAGACACACCCGACCTTCATCATCATGGTCACAACAATAGACACACAGTTAAACTCATGGAATAGTCACAAATTAGGCTTAGGCAGAAAAAGAACTTGCTTATGTTTAGGGAAAGATTGTGGTTGGGGTTAAAATAATGACTTCATTAAAGTTGGAGGACCTTTATAGTTATGGTTATAATAATAAAGATGCAGTTAAGGTTGTAGAACGATCATGGCAAGAAGAAGCATGAGGACTATTAATTTCAAAAGGGAAACAAACAGCAGTCTCCTGTGTCTCCTGTGGCCTATCCATCCACCCAACCTCCGCCTAACACTTCTTCGCTATATATATATTCTACGTCACCTTACTCCCTCCTTTGCTTCCTTAATGATTACTGTCACTGCTATATGTCACTTCTATGGGTCATAATAAGCTGCTTGCACAGATGCGCTATTTTTGTATGTATGTACATGTGAAATTGCAGATTTACCTCATAGAAACAATGATGCTTGGGTATTTTTTCATCTTTCAACGACCACAATTTAAAAGCAAATAAGGTTAAAGGTAGCAGTGCTGTCTCCAAATGTATTGGTGGTCAAAGGCTTGAGCCTTTTTCATCTCTGACTTCTGCAGACTCTTTCCTACCAGTCTATGGACATTATATACAGCCCAGAACTTGTTCCCCACTAAATACAGACATCCCCCATAACAGACACAACATCTGCTATAACACTGGTACTATTACATGCCTGGATTATAGGAGGAACAACCCAGGAATGTTTGTACGTTCTCTTAGTAGCAGAAGAACACTGCCTTATGACCTTGCATGTTAATAATTCTGTCATGTCTTGTTCTATAAACACACATGCACTCACACACAACCGTGGAAACCAGGAAAAGCCTTTTCGAGGTAAACCTGCCCAGCTCTTTCCTTTCTCAGCCCGGTGGTCCCATGGGGGACATCCAGAATTAGATGTGAACTTGCCGGCCCTCCACTGGTTCAGCTCGGCACTCCAAGCCTGGTGTATAGAAACACTAAGGTTGGACATCTCAGAGAGGAGCCACTGAGCGCTGCCGCCATCAATGTTTTACGCTCCGAGAGAGAGGCAGAACATTTCTGCGTGATAAAGCGGCAAGCCTTTTCTCCTGTCATGCATATTTCATCATATTTCTTCTTAGCGGTCAGGATCCATTGGATTGGACGGCTCTTTGGTCAGGTGGTGTGTGTGCGTGGAGAGAATGAACACAACACAATATGGACAAAGACACACAAATTTGACATTTTATTTTATTTTCCAAGTTGTTAATGTTTTATCTGCCCAGTTCTGAGTAACAGCAACTTTCCCTTTATTCTCGCTGGTAATTTCAGTTCGTTTTACTCCAACTCATTCGCTGACAAAAGCAGCTGAAGACTGCACTGGGGTTTCATTGCACAACAGCACTCAGGCACATTCTCACAGTGCAGTTATCTGCTCAGGGCTGAAGCATGTCACCCTCATCTGTGTGTGCATACACTCATTGCATATACAAGCCTAATCTCAGCTGTTTTGCTCCAGGGTTATGGCCATAGTAACATATAGACATTATTTAAATTGTGTGCTCGCGTAAAAATATCACAAAGGGTTTATTTCCTGCATTGATTGTCTGCTCTGTATTCTCTCTTTTTATTGATTTTATTCAAGTGAGTAGTACTCCAGTTCCAGTTCCAAAAAATGTTTAAAGTGGTTCTTTGGAAGTTTCATGGGCTGAAGACTTGAAAAGGATACGCCTGAAGATCTGTTTTTTTCTGCTCTTGAAAGAAAAATGAACCAGAGAGTGTTTTTCTCTTACCTTTACAGTCAGAGATTTTAATGTTGCTCCATCTCAAGCTGCAGCAGCGGCTCGTGGTTTTTCATTGTTACATAGAGAGATAAAAGAAGAGGAATGGCACTCAGTGATAAATAGAAAACCACAAGCTAAATCTGGCTTTACTTTGGGAACTGAATCTGGGAGAACTGTTTGGTGATGTTTTTTTAACAAATGGGGACTATGTAACCCCCCCTCACCCAAATGGTCCAGGGTTAGTTTTTGTTTCTTTTCAAGGGTTCTTGTAATTTAAGAAATGCTTTGTGCTGCAACATGAACATTTTCTTGTATTTTTCTCAAATTTGTCAAGGTTGTATTGAAATCCTTGTACCTTAAAATATCAAGCAAAGGAACCAACAGTTTCTGCTGAAAGCTGAAAGCATAACAAACATCCTTTAAAAAAATTTTTTTCACGCTTAAATCCCAAAGTAATAGCCAATTAATTGTGTATAAGTAGATTTTCCTGGTTAAAAAGCCTAATGTTATTTTACCATGAAGGGAGTACTACTTTTAATTAAGCCTTATGAAGTGATGTACTGTATACTGTAGAGCTATAACCCTGCTTTTAGTATTTCAGATGATTTGCTGCAAAGGTTTCCAACCTTTTGTGGCTTGTTACCATCAAAACAAAGCAAAGTCAAATCATCAAAGGTATTTCTATGCACAGTGGGCAGTTATTTGTATCTTTTCCAATTCGATCATTTGAATGTATTCTAACCACGAGAGCGGCATGGGTCTCGGGATGGCGATGTCAGTCCGATGCTTGGTTCATCCACGACTTGAGACCAAACTGAAATTTCTTAAGAATTTTTGCATAGGGGCGTACTCCACCAACATGATGAAAATGTCAGCATGCTAAAATAGCAATAACATAAGGTGGTGATCATGGTGAATATACCTGGATAACAGTAGCATTTCAGTTTTGTCACAATTAGCCAGTTAACATGCTGATGTTAGTATTGAGCTCAAAGCCCTGCTTTGCTGAAACGCAGGCTCATAGAGCTGCTGCTCCAGTATTGATTCGAGGATTGCCTCAAAAAGAGAAAATATATACAGTATTCTTTGTAATACAAAGAGTTTTCTCATCTTATAGAAACGTTTTATTTTGTGACCCTCGGCAGGTCCTGACCCAAATACTGGGAGTCAATGCCTTAGAGAACTATTTGATCGATGGTTTTGAGTATTGAGAGGCAGGGTAAGCTGCTGATGGGCACAAACTAACCTCTTTTAACAACTAGTCCATTTTTCTGTTCTTCTGTGGACTGTATTTAAATTAAAACCATAACACTTTGGCTGCTCCTGGCATCAAATGAGAAAATTTTGCATTCGTAGCAGAATGAATGAAAGGATTCCGCGAAGGTACGTGATCATCTGCTCGGCGTACCAGCTTTTGGCTGAGAAAGGTCTCTGATTTCGAGCTGAACCCAGTGTACCCTGTGAATATTTCGCTTTGAAGATTCCCCCCGTGCAACCCTCTGAAACTGTGCCCCCTTATCTGCATCCTCATCAGAGAGAGTCCTTCAGTGTATTTGCCCCGGCCCTGGCTACTTGGGCACAGCAGGCGAGTTTGTATCGCTCTGTATGTGTGTTCCCTCGCCCACATATACACTCACTCATTCAGTTACATAGTGCTGATGCCAAGGAAGCCCTACCTGCTGTGTCAGCGTTCCCTTGGGCAAAGGGAATGCTATGCAGATGTCCTCTGAAGCATGGTGATGAAAATAGGAAGCTGCTTTGATCAAAGCACCTGCTGTGTTTTCTGAGTTCTGCTGTTGCCGTCGGAGCCCATATGGTACCTGTGCCAGCTGTCAATCATCTCTGCAATACAGAGGAATGCATTTACCATATCAGGCTGGATTAGAGAAGCAGACTCTGAGCAGAACGTGTCCCTCCAACAATTAAAATACACTTGTGAGTTTTTCCTTTATTGCTGAGTGAAGAATGATGATTGGACTATCATTCATTTCACCATTAGTATTCCAAGAGTTTTTCCTTGAAAAAGTCCAGACTGAGTGGGAGAACTTTTCTTAGAGAGCAAACATCACTGAACCATTGTTTGATTATCTCTGCCATCACTGAACTCCTTCCAGCTGCCTTCAGGCACACAGTGTAGCTGTTCCTGTCCAGTTTTCTGCTTTTCTGTGTAGTTAATCCATGCTCCTTTTTCTGATCTGTCACTCCTCCATCATCTGTCCAGTTTTTTTTCTTTCATCCTTTTCTCTTAACTCATCTCCTACAGTGAGAGTGTTCCCCATAAGCGAAACCTGATCACAATCAGAGTCAAAACCTCTTTTTTCTTGCTTTCTGTCTGATGCACATATTTCATTCTGTTTCATCATGGGTCGGCCGGCTCAAGGCTCTCACACACCTAAGAAGTGGGTTTTTGCTGTTAACCACTGAATCCCACCGTTCTCCCAAAGAATGTTGATTTTGCTTCTACATATGAGTGCCTGCTATGTTTTGTGACTGTTTCTGCATGTGTGTGTGTGTGTTTGTCTGTCTGTGTGTGCGTGTGTGTGCGTGTGTGTGTGTGTGTGTGTGTGTGTGTGTGTGTGTGTGTATGTGTGGTTGGGTGGTGCACTGACAGAGTGTGACCCGGTTTAGATGCAGCGTGATGCTAACATTGTAACCTCTTCACCTGTGACCTGCGACAGCTTGCCGACAATAGACATTAAACATAGATATGTGTCCTGTCAGACAGTGTTTGGGTGTCTGTGTGACTTTTTGTATAATCATAGCTGCAATTTACTCTTGCTGTTGACAGTTATGTTATTGGTAACATTTCAGAATCGCTTACTCCTGCAAATATACTCACAAACACATTCAGACACGCAGCAATCTGGACATTTTCATGCAGTTTTGTGCTCCAGTTTTACAATCTCATTAAATAAACAGCACAGGAGCAGATTTACACAGAATTCATTAATATTTACTGGAGAAACACTGCACAGCCACTTCATCTACAAACTTGACAAAGCATTTACAAACATGTGACAAGTTTGATTCATTTATTGATATGTTTTACTGCTGTATTACAGCATCTTTCATTTTCGCAAATGTACCCAGAAGGCTATGTTGGGCCTAATGACTTCTTATGAATCAAAGTCTGTGCATGTTTGTGTATTTGTGTTTGCTAAGCTCAGTCACTGGTCAAATCTGATGTCTACTGTAATTACAGCAGCACTTGGCTCTGTTCATTTACCAATACATTACCCACAAATCCCACAGTAATCGGTCTACCAGTCAATTAAAGCTGGACCTTAATCAAGACTGAACTTCTTTCCTGTCCAATTCATCTGTTTTCTTTTCATTTACTGAAGAGCTCCCATATAGATGTCTGCGGGTTTTTTTTTAATCAATCTTTAATGTTGCCTTTTGAAAGTGCATCTGTGCTTTGAAATATTCTTCCTCATCAGATGTTAAGAGGCAAGAATACCAGTGTGTTTCAGAGATTTTTCCCCTGGTTTCAATGCTCTTTACAATATTAATTAACTTCCCCTATCTTTTGAATATGCTGGAAACCCTTTGATTATCTTTGCTTCTGTATACTCATTTGTACCATACACACCCGCACACATACACTTATTGAAACTGTCCTTGCATGTGCTTACGCTGTTTCACAGTAGCAAAGCAACAAATGACATGTTGACAGAGAAGAGGAGGAACATAAACGGAGGCAGATCGAAAGGAGAGAAGTGGGAATTGCAGCACTTTATTTTTTTCACTTTTTCATATTTGCTCTGGTGGACTGACTCAGTTCTTTCAATTCTGTCGGGCAGAGAAAGAGCCAACGCAGGGTCCAAAACGTGTTCGGCTGTTTCTTATTCCTCTCCTGTCTCTTCCTGCTCCTCTGTCATTTTGCCATGAAAACTCTGGCAAATACATACACACACACTCACACACACACACACACACACTCACACACACACACACACACACACACACACACACACACACACACACACACACACACACACACACATACACACACTCAAAGAACCAGTGGCTATGCATATTACATGAATCCTCCACCTCTGAAGGCCTCTCTGCTTTTTCATTTTGCAACTTACTGCAGCAATGATGAGGTGGAAGCCAAATCCCGCACTTAAGGGCTGTTTCCTTTCTTTACTGCAGAAATGGGAAGCTTCTGTTTATGGGACTTTGTATTGTGCTGCAGTTTAAAGCTCCAGTGTGTAATTTGGTAATAGCCTATCATTCCATCATAATTCTAAAAATTTAAGACCAGGAAATTAAGGAAATCCTTTTCCTATTGATGTGCTGGTGACTTTGCTTTTCCTTTTAATTTCCTTTTTCTTTTAATTTCCCTGTACTGGTTGTTGCTCTGCATGTCTTTGCCTTGGCTTAACAGAGGATGTTAACCATGCTGGTGAGGATTTTTCAACAGCAAGCACCTTCTCTTTTGTGTCTTGAATGTTTTTGACAAAACAACATCAGAGGTTCAGGTCTAGCAAAATAGAGACATAAGTAAAGGTCACACAAGTAGATGATGGTCGCTGTTTGTTGTTGGACTTCTCGCAGGGTCAGTTTGTGAATTCCTGTAATTAGCTGGGCTCACAACAGTCAGTCAAAAAGCTGCCAGAGCTTCTCTTTTCTTTCTGTCCCCTGTTCTGTTTACTCCCCACCAGCATTTATTTCAAAATCCACATAAATTTGCTCAATATAAAGTTAAGCAAGAGGGCAAATGAAGCTCCCAGAGCCTACAAGCCTGCTAATGTTCAGTAAGTACAGTATATTTGATAACTTGTTAGCTGTAAGTGCACACATTTTACCCTAAAGAATTGTTTGTCCCATCAACTTCTGTCCCATTACTCTCTGCAAACCATTGCTGTTTTGTAAAAAAGCTTTTACTTTTATAAATCTGGTTGATTAAACCCAAAAAAATCAGGTTGGAGCAACAGATGCTAATAAGCTACGATAGTATCCTTGATTATAGATGCCGGTTCTCCCCCTCAGAGGTCAGACAGCCTGCTATCGGTCAATGGTGCAAATTTGCAGGTCATAGTTATCTAAGGTTGAATGCAACATGTAAAATTAAAATGGCTTTACCCTGTGAGTGAAGCCACTGGTTGCTGAAATTTAGTTGGAAATAATTCAAATAGGTGCAAAATTTTGCCCTTTGGAATCCTGGTGTGACCTGACAGTTAGAGCTAAAACTCAAGTCTATATAGTCTGAAACGCTTCTGAACAGGAGGCACCTGTGCTGATGCTCAGGTGTGTGCTCTGGTACGTTAACTAGTTTTCACTAAATCAAGATAGATCTAGACGGTTGCTGGTTACAATCACACGAGCAGCCTGACTCAGTTATCGCCACATTAACACAACTCAAATGATTGTGTGTGTGTGTATGTGTGTGTGTGTCTTTGTATGTGTGCGAGTGAGTTTGCCTTCCAGAAATTCCCACTAGTGCCTGTTTGGTGACAACGACAGCCAGGATGACTCATTGTTGTGTCTGTGGCTGTTGGATTGCAGCTGTTTTAGTCCTCCACACTGGGCCATCAGCTGTAAACACACACAACATACATTTGGATGAGTGTTGGTGGGTGTTTATGTGCGTGCATGTGTTTATGTGTTCATTCCATTTAGTTTCATTTCTCTTTTGTCATTCTATCCTCTTCCCCCTCCTTCAATGATTGATCCTCTGCTCAGAGGCTTCTCTTGAGTGTGTGGTGATGAGTAAGAACCATCTGTGTTGTTGGGAATCTGTTTTTGCAGGCGATACGAAGGGGTGAGACCACCGCTACCTGTCACACACACACCATGATTGATTAGGCTGTGCTGCTCAATTGCTATTGCTTTGCTTGTGTTTATGGCTTTCTCATTTGCATGAGGTAAAGGAATGTGTTTGCTCCGCTAAGTGAATTAAAAATGCTGCATCTGAGGATTGTGTAAATGCATGTATGCTGACAAAACTATTGTGAATTCCTGTAAACATACTCTATTTGAAAATCAAGTCATGAAACAAAGGGCTGAAAGAGATTTCAGGCCAAAAAAAAAAAAAATTTCAAAGATTTGAGCATAATCTGCCCTCTGACCACATTAGCAGATAAACAATGAAAAAAACTAAAGTCTAGACTATTCTCTATGATAAAGGAATAGAGATTTTGGGAAATAGGCTAATTAACATTCTTACTTAGAGTTAGATGACAAGATCGATACAACTCATTTAGTATCTATGCATCTATACATAAGGTTACAGCCAGGTGCTGGTTAGCTTAGCTTAACATGAAGACTGGTAACGGGGAAACAGCTATGGCTCTTTTTTTAAGGTAAAAAATCCACCTACATGTGGACATGTTATATCTTTTTTTAAATGTGTACAATAAACAACATAACATATTTATCCTTGAGACATTAGAATCTTATCTAACTCCTGAAAGGAAAGCAAAACTGTTTATATTCCTAACTGAGCAAGTATTTCTTTAAATGCTATGTGAAGCGACTGAATAGTTAGAAATCCAAAGCTCTTCAGCTAAAGGATAAGCAATCATAACTTAAATGCAGCAATTTGGGGTAATTCTATGTACAACACTGATGAAATGTGCACAAAAGAAGACAGAAAAGTAACAAACTGCTTTGAACTAGCAAACTACTTCTTCTGCATGCACAGTTGCCAATCCCACAGGTTTGGCACAATGAAAAGCAGCAGTGATCAAGCACATGTTTGAGCTCTCAAGTTTCTGTAGCAAAGGAAGAGAGAGCATCAGAGGGAATATTTTCTCACAAGGACATCAGTAGCAGCAACGCGGCTGGGGACTGACAGTATAGTTAAAGTCGACTGGATGAGAGCAGATATATGCTAGATTCAGTGAGGTTGTTGGAGAACGTCTGGGCACAGTGGTCAGTATCAGATCAGCAGCAAAAGAAGGTAAAACTTTATCAGACTCTCACCGAGGGAATGAAGCTAAACCCAAGCTACATCCAAAAATCCTACCAAAAAAAACAGTGATCTTTGAATGGAAAATGAAATTCTAAAAGGAGATCTAGATTCAGTTTTGTTGTTTATTCACATACTGTTGCATAAACCATCATATCTATAAATTATATAAAGAGATAATGGTGCACAGTAAGACAATGAGACAGAGAGCGCATCACCTTTTTTCAGTGCCAGAAAAAGACATGAGCGATCTTTTTTCTCAAACACAAAATAAAGTTTGTCCCTTGTGGATAGCAGTGAATCACTTCGGTCTCTTAAATTAAATTTTTTTTTTTAATATGGTTGCTGACAACTGTAATAAGTCATAACCAGTCCAGTCCTGATCCCTCTGATTCAGCTAAACCTGATGCGCTAGGTAGCCGGTAGCAACGCGGCGTATCTCAAGCAAAGTCACATTGAAATGTTTTATGTAGACAACATTTCTGTTTATCTAAAGCATCTATTACTCAGAAGTTTAGCCCTGCAAATACTGTACTTCACATGTTATTGATCCACATATCACAGAATTTAGATGACGCACCACATACCAACATACAGTATATATGAAATATAGTGTTCAGACATGCACGGAAGTGCACTTGTATTAGCCAACTGGCATCAGCTGTTTCATTCATACTTTATAATCACTGTCACAGCAGTGTGGCGATCAGCTGTTTAGTAACGTCTAATCATATTCATGCAGGTATGTCATTACAATCTGACACTTCTCACTATTACTGAGCTTATGAGCTATACTTTTTGTGTTGCTGATTTATCTAAGATTTAATGTTCATTTAGGGGGGTTTGATCTTCCAGCAGAATGTTCATTGTTGCCCAGATTCCCTCGGAGCAGAGGCTCGTCTTCCAAACCTAACTGTAATCACATGTGCTATAAACGGTTGGGTCCCTGGGGCAAGTGTCTCAGGCTTAAGTTTTTTTTTTCTTGCCCAATAAATACTATTTTCACCCGTGTTTAAATTTGACATTATAAACTCTAACTCTGCTCCTGTGAACACACCAAGTAGTTAGCAAGCCACAACAAACAAGGAGTTTACAATGCACCACTCACTCCACAGAATGGAGCCAATGAGCTCCAGTGATGATGTGATGATATGAAAGTGAGACACGTCTGTCTGTCCCATCACACTACAGATTACAATATATTACATCAATTAAAGATCTCTGGTATTGCTAAGATTGACTAATTGTGTGTGTTTGTGCGTGTGTGTGTGTGTGTGTCTGTGTGTGTGTGTGTCTGTGTGTGTGTATGTATGTGTCTGCTTATTAGGGCTTAAAGTCATTGAGAACAAAAACTCAAACACACACACACACACACACACACACACATTCCCTCCCATAAAAACACTATTGATTTCAACGGTCATTTTTGTAATGAATTCTTCCCCCATGTATTCACCCGTTGCTCCACTTGTCCGATGCCATCGATCTCGAGCTCAAGGAGTGTGCTAAGATTTTTTACTTATAGAAAAGTGAGATGTAGTCTACAGTATAGTTTAAGAAGCCGATATGTTTATTTAATACAAAGCATTTAAACTGAATAAGCAGATCAGAGATAAGTGTCCAAAAAAGGCCAAACATTTGCCAGTTCCAGCTCCTCAAATGTGAGGATTTGTCAGTTTTAGATAATTGTAAATGTAATATATTTTAGTATTGGACAGTTTTTGATCCTTTATGGGCAAACAATTAAGTGATCAATGTAATTAAATCATTTAAAATGAAAATAATATGAATTTACAGTCCTATTTTAACTTTCAAAGTGTGAAGGAGTTGTTAAAATCAACATAGTCGTGTCAAAATACCATACTCATACATACACACTCACACACACTCATACACACACTAACAAACACACATACTCATACACACACATACATATACATACACACTGACACACACTCATACACAATCACACACACACACACACTCACACACACTCATAGACACACTCACAAACACATACACAGACACACATACATACACACACACACACACGCATACACACTCACTGACACACACACTCTCACACACTCATACACACACTCACAAACACACACTCACACACATACACACACACACGCACACATACACACTCACACACACACTCAGACACTCATACACACACTCACACACACACACTCAAACACACTCACACTCACACACACTCATACACACTCACACACAAACACACACACACACACACACACACACGAACACACACACACACAGTTCCCTCCTAATTGATTTGTCCTGTGTGCGTGCTCACACATCCTACTTTGATTGATCTGCTGATGAGATGGATGCTCTCAAGCTTGTGATCTAATCTGTTGAACACCAGAGAAGTACACACACTGAAGATAGAGAGGATCTGTGTCTTTCCTCATCTCTCTCTCCCTCTCTGTCCCAACACATCCCTCACCTCGCTCGCCCCTTTCTGGTTACAGTTTAAAGGGGGCACCTCACAGGAGAGGACAGACAGGGAGGAAGATGGATGGCTGGAGCAGCCAGTATGGAACCTAACCCATTATAGCCTGGTCTCCCCCACCAGTTCCTCTTGTTCATTTCTCTTCTTTCACCGCCCAGGAATGAATTGAGAATGAATAAGATGGGATCACCCACAGAAGCAATTCCAACCACCCCCTTTTTGTCTGTTTGATTGTCTAGTCTTTGTACCGGACACTGGCTCAGCAGCCGTTGTTTTGAAACTTAAAGGCTGCTGAATATTCACTAAATGCCAATTTGACAAAACACCACTCTGTGTTTAGGTCATGTTTCATGGATATCCTCTCGTTTATATCCCGAAGTCTTGCTGCTGCAACCACAGCCCAATCTTTAGAATCTTAAGTTATGTTTAATACACCTTGTGTCTTATTGAAATTTTCCCCATAATTCCTAATACTATGAAAAACACTGTTCCCTCCTATTATTAGAGACATTGTGGGCGAGCTCACTTTCACTTTTGCCTTCAAACAAAGTGGTTTCGATAGGATGGCTTAACTGTTGGCTTGTTTACAACCTGCCCCGCTGTCATACTCAGCCAAGCCAGCGGGGCCAGATTACAATAAGTAATTTCCCAGGTGCAGGCATGCACCTGTCCCTTTCACCTCACACAGTATTACCTCATGCCCCCCCCCCCCGCCCTCCACGTCTCCTGCGTATTCACAGATTGAATACATATGCTGTATATCAAACATATTGATTATCCTCAATTTCTGAAATTATTCATCCATTTCTGTCAGTTTATTATTATTAGGCATTCTTAATATTGGTATATGTTTACATATGTGCCTGTGTGCCCCCAGCCCCCCAAAAATTAATGCAGTTACTCTGGTTAGTTCGATTTTATTAGAAATGATGGTTAAAACTACAATGATAAGACTCAAGTTGTAATAAACCAGAATTTTCCTCTAAGGAGGATGAGTCTAGTAACCATCATAATGATTTTTCCTTTGTGATGAGGTGTTGGATGTCTTTTAATCACAGTTCTTGTTGTCAAGACTGCACAGCCTAATCTCATAATCCGTCCGGCTATTTTCTCCATTATCCCCACTCACTGACAGGCAGATACAAACAACCTCAGTAGGGGCTAATACTGTGTCAGCGGGGCTGAATCACCCGTCCAAGGATGAGATGCTCGCCATCTGCTGTGTTTACACTTTCAGACTTTCAGACTGTATTCTTTCGACAGCCTTTGATGCATTAATGATTTCGCTTGTCTCTTGGGTCTCTTGGTTCGGTCTAACCCTGTTTACTCTGGAGTTAGCTGCACTCTTTCATCATGGCTGGAATTCCCCTGGCTCTGAACTTCTAACCAGAGCATTTCAGAGGGAAGGCAAGTATGGAGAGAAAAGCATATTTTTGGCAGAGTTTGAGAAACTCAAGCTGTCATTGTTTTCTCATTAGACTAATGCACTTGAACAGTGTTCATCTTCAGAGCCTTCTCAAAATCATTTTTGTGGAATTTTCAGCCCAGCAAAAAGCAAAACCCATCATCTGGATTTGAACCTATGAGTTTCCAGGACTTTGTGACTTTTAACATGCTGATGCTACAAGATGAAAGAGCAGAGGATGAAGTAGTGGTGTTCAGTTAAAAGAATAATTGCTTATTTAAGAGATATCTGTAATGATAAAAAGAGTTATTTAGACCTCTACTGTGGCATTTCTCACACAATCTACATTTTGTCAAAAAAAAAATGCAGTTGCTGGCAAGAATTTTCTTCTGATGAGATTTGAGGTGTGGAATGTGGCTGCAAATTGCTCCTCTTTCTCTCTGTCACAGAGAAGCAATTTAATGTTTGGAGCAAAGCTTCTCAGACAGGGGATATCTATGTGATATAAGTTGTCTCTTGTAAGAAGGCAAATGAGAGAGACGAACGGGGGAAACTAGACCAGACAGGCAGAGAACATAGAGGGCTCCTGTAACATTTTGGAGACCCCTGCCATCTCCCAGCTGACACTCAGCAGGAGCTACAGGAGCAGGAGGTGTCATTGTTCACCAGAGTGTCCCAGCACCCTCATCCTGCCACCATACAAGCATTCACACACAGAGCTAACACACGTCTGCACGAAAACACAATATTAAACTCAAACACCATAGAAAACACACACTGGAAAGAGATTTTTTTTTCTCCATGCTACTTCAGAAAGCTCTCTGATTTGATTTTAGCAAGAAGTCTCTGCCTCTATTTATCCTTACTAGTGCGATTCATGGTCTGCAGAGGATAGATCTCTGACTTTTTCTGGAGCACAGCCAGGAGGCTGACATTTGTGTTTTTGAGTGAAATGTCTCAACAACTACTGGATGGATTGCAATGAAATTTGGTGCAGAGATTCCGGTTCCTCTCAGAACAAACAGAGATACATTTGGTGATCTCTTAACTTTTCTTCTAGCTAAATCACATTGGTCAAATACTTTGGTGTATAAGGAAATGCTTGTAAAATGAAAGGATAGTACTATCAGCCTCAGCTGTACTTCGAGTTTAGTATTACATAGCTAATGTTAGCAGGTTATTGAAGCGGATCTGGCTCTCTCTGTTGTGTGTGCGTTTTTAATATACAATGAGAATTTCTCACTCGTTTGCTAATAAATGCTTCCTTTTAATTTCTATTTTATTTTTAGTAATACTTATATTATTTTCTAGTTGAATTGAAATAACTAAAAATTAAATTAAACAGAATACTCAAATATGCAGAAGCTTGTCGGCTTCGCAATCAAAAGTAGCTTCAGTGATCCCTGGAGGGAAGAAGAAAAAATAGTAATATACGTTGGTGTTTTTTTTTTTTTTTACCAAACTACATGAATCAAACGGTAATATAGGATATAATGCAAAATAATAAAGATTAAAATTAGAGCATCAACAGTATTTTCATAAAACACAGCACAATGAGTGAAAGGAAAATGGTACCATGGTGGTTTTTGACAGATTTACACATCTGATGTAAGAATTACATACGGTTGACTGGAAACACAGGGGTCTCTGTGGTGAGATAAGACTTTTAATGGGAAACAGAAGTGACGCTGACGTCCTAATCCCTCCATCATTTTGGCTTTGCCTTTTATAGCCGGGCTCTTGAGCACGGTCCTGGCACACAGAGGCCAGAGGAAGTCAGCGACCCTCATGAGAGGTCACAAGGACAAACAGCACTTTGCATGACTAAGGAGATTCATCTAATCCTGGGAGAAATACTATCTGAAATAAGAAAATAAAAAAGGTTTTCTGAGCACAGTGACATTCTTTTCAAGCTTTTCTGTAAAACAGAATTACAGCCTGTCAGAAGCGCTGAGAAGAACTAATATCCTCAGTCCAATGAACGGCCTTCAGCGAGTCAGGGGGGTGTTTTCCCTGTCTCGGGACCTGATTGTGATTTCTGCCCAGTCTTTACAACAGCAGGCCTCCACTCAATGAATTTGTGTTGACCGCTATTTCAGAGAAGGACAGACAGGAGGAGAAAATGAGGCAATATTCCAGGAACCAGAAACCTGAAAGCAAGAGCAAGGGTGCAATTATCACCACAGTGTCTTACTTGTGCTCCAAAGAGAGATGTTACAAGAAAATGATTCACGCATGCAGATTTTCTAAAGAATATGTCCCTCTCTCATCCTCTGTGCTTTAGCTCTGTCTTTTAACTCTTCCTTTTGTTCCTTCCTCACCCTCCATTGCCTCTTCATCTTCCTTCCAATCCCCCCCACATCCGCCTCATGCAAGTTGCCCCCAATAATCTTTGTCCTGCCCTCCAACAAGGATGTTGGACTAGAAAAGAATGATGATTCTCATCTCTTTTATTGTTTTCCCTGCAGAGGGGTCCCATGCTTGTGTTTTCCCTGCTGTCCCTGTGTGTGTTTGCGTCATACAAAAACTCTATGTATGTGCTATATAAGAGGAGTGCCATTAATCTCCTTGTCCCACGAGAACTGTGTTGTTTGCGTGAGTAATGAGCTCTGTACGACCGCGCTGTGTCTCTGTTGTCTTTAATTGGTGCAGCGTGACTCTATTAGAGGGATCGGGTGTAATTAATGTCTTCTCTAGAGTGGGAATCCAACTGTACTGCTTCATAGTTTTAGCAGTTTTAAGGGCTCAACAGGTTGCTGATTAGTGATTAATAGCAGTGGCGGGAGTCTAAGTGAAAGTTTTCGCAGATTCTAATTTCTGAATGTGATTTTTTTACTCCGCTAACTATGTATCATAATGTCTCAGGTTACTATGTGTCTGCAGAAATGTTTCTGTGCAGGAATGTGTTGTGCTGTTTGTTTCAGTGCTCCATGCTGTGCGTCAGTCTGCCTGCAGCTCTTTCATTCATGCACCCAGGTGTGTGAGAGAAGCCATAAGGAACTGATAAATAATGATACTCCCGTCTGTCCCCCCTGCAGCTTTTTAATCAGTACCTTGCACAGCCACTTCTCTGTTTATTTGCAAGTCTACACTCAGTCAGGCTGACAGTGAAAGCAGAGCACAGTGGTATATTAACTGCTGTTCTTGTTGCCAATGACCAACAATGAGTTAATTTTAACATACAATGATCCATATCAAGGTTTCTGCCCTTTATTGCAACAATATGTAATTAGATTTTATGATACATATATATAGTTGATCGGTGGCGTGGCTCTGCTCATGTGATGCTCTGGAACAAATCTGAGCAAGTTTGACACAGACTGTCCCTAAGCTACACAAGATTTAATGAACATGAACACATTATAAGAAGCAGTCATAATTACATACAGCACATTTAAATGTTAACTCAAGAATAGGCTGGTGAGGTGGAGGGAATTAAATGCATGAATGCAGGCAGCGGTGCAGCAGCTAGGATGCTGGCCTCAGTATTGTTGTGTGCAGAGTGAATGAGTATTTAACATCTATTGTGAGGGAGAAGTTGTGGACACATGTGATTGGAAGTTTTTTTGGAGCATGTGACTTTAACGTGACTTACATGTTTGCCTGAACTAAAGCAAGGCTCCATTGTTGTTGTTATCTATCTTTGGCTGGACCACAACAGAGGGGCCGTCCCTATAAACGCAAATGTCCGTAACTGACTGAATGATAAAATTACACTATTAGTCAGCCAAATGCCATGTGACTAAGTGCTTAAGTTTCCCCACTGAAGAATTGACATGTATAGTTTCCATTGTGTCATCTAGGGTGTTTATAGGCAATGTTGCCAACTATGACCCTTTGTTGCATGATTTACAGACTTTTGTCACCCATTTAGAGACTTTTCTTCACAAAAACACATAACGTGCCAAATCTAATGACTCTTTGGACAAACCTTAGCTACTCTCTTTAGAAGAGAGTGGCCAGTGTTGACCTGCCAAGCTTTCCCTCCACAGGCTCACATCTCTATGGACCTCCTCCAACTGACCACACATCAGCTGCCTGGAAGTGAATGAGCCTCTAACTCCCTCTCCAGGGATCATTTTACAAGCATATACAGCTGAAATCACAGCACAGATGTGTCGTTAACTTATGTGTGTGTTGATTTTGTCAGACGATGTCACGGTTATAAAATCAGGATTTTAAAACTGCAGAGCAGCCGTTTGAAAAAGGCTTGGAAGTGACTGCTGGTTAACATGTTGTCTTAATGGGCCACAATAGACAGTATGAGAGATGCATACAGATAAAGGACAATCCGGCCATATACTAGGTTTTGCACCTAGTCTTTTTTTCTGTGCTCTTGCTGGGTTGAAGTGGGTAAAACTCAATTTGGAACAGGTCATGTATTTCTGTGCACCAATCAGGATTCAGTAACATTTCTGATGATCTGACTCTGATGGGTTCTTTGATCACGGTTAGTCAGATTTGGTTAAACCACACCCCCACAATCAGGACTGTGTCACTGAGATTTGGAGTAGTAATACCATCATAAATAATATCTAGAGATGTTTAAACAAATTAAATTTTAGCCTATTTAGCAGTGAATGTTTAATGTGACGGAGAAATATTCTCTAACCTCCTGCATATTACTCTCATACCTAGATCCACTGAGCCCAGCAGTCTGGGGCCATAAAGAAGTGGTTTGGATGAACCATCTCTGAATTCATGTTTGAATTGGGAGCTGCATCCTGTGTGTGTGTGAGACTGTTACTGGTTAAAGTCTGATTCATTTCCCCACGATGTAACGCAGGTCCATAGCCACTGATGACTGTGATGATTGTGTCAGATCACATTTAGCAAAATGTAACTTGTGGTCTGTCAGTGTGAGGCTTCCATCCACCACACAAAGAAGTTCAAATTTAATAGATTGTGAGAATTACTGCTGGTTTTACCCCTTAGGTGATTAGGGGATGATGAAATCTTTCAAACTATTCAACAGTTAAAGTTTGCTGCCAAAATTAAAGTGCAACTGAAAACATGCTGTAATTTCTCAATAGACATATTGCCTACAAGGCCAGTTTTCTGAATTAAGTAATTAGATAAGTCACACTACAAATCTTTAAGGGTTTTTTTGGATTTGTGTCTGTGCATGTGTGTGTACAGTATCCATGTGCACTGTGATAAAGACCTGATATGGGAACTCCGTCCTGATCAAGGTGACTTGGATGGGCACGCTGCCCACACAAAGACGTCAGGGGACGCTGGTAGGTTTGGGACTGCTGGGCTCCCTCTGATATAACTGGCTAACACTCTCCCTTGCTGAGCCATTCATCACACACACATACAGTACATACTCCTTGTTCAAATAGTCTTAGTCCCTCTGTTTACCTTTTTGTTTGTTTTTGTGTTAGCGTTTGCGCGTGGACGATCTGTGTGTCCCTGCCGGTGTCTTTTCACTCTTTCTCTGATGATTTGAGGCACAGTAGGCTTTGCACGGCCTTAGTGTCACTGTTTTCATGCCAGCAAGCTGAAATCTAACCCCCCTACTGCCCATACCAAGCCGAGGAGGGAGAGATGGAGGGATGTGTAGTAACAAAGTAGAGAGCAACAAGTATACTGTGACATGGAGGAGAGAATGGAGAGACAAAAGAAAAGAGGGATAACACTTCACCTCAGATCTGCGTTCTAGATAGGAGTTTGTGCAGATTAGCGCCGTTCTCCTGCCCCTGTGCTCCAAGTGTTTTCTCTGTCCAGGTGATTTGGATTCACTGCAGAGGATGAATGACGAGGGATAATCCCCAAGCTCACAGATAATCAACTTACACCCTCTCACTGCCTGTCAACTTGCTCTCTGTATCCAGCTCCACTCTGAGTTATTGATCAAAAAGCTTAACTCTTGTTTGTTCTACTTAAAGTTTCACCCAGAGTTGTTTAATGTATTTTCTCACTCACACACAAACACACGTGATACGCTGTTCTCAGTTAGTCGACAGATTTTGTTGGGATTTCCTCCTGGTGTCGTTTCCGATTGTGAGGGTCACCCTTAAGTGTCAAGTTGTGGTTTAGTGCAAAAAATAGGACCTGATGTGTGGTTTGTGGGTTCTGTGTCTGTAAGATAGTGTGTGTGTGCGTGTGTGTGCTTGTGTGTGCGTGAGTGTGTGTGTGTGTGTGTGTGTGTGTGTGTGTGTGTGTGTGTGTGTGTGTGTGTGTTTGTTTCTGTGTCTGTGTGTCTGTGGTTGGTTGATGACCTTTTCAAATGCATCCTAAAAGGGGTAATAAGGTGAAAAGACTTCCTCAGTTTGTGAGTATGTCTGTGTCTGCACATGTGCTGGGTTGTGTAACTGCATCCTCATCAGTGTCACTCAGCCTCACCTGAGATGTTCAGACACACACAAACACGCACACTGTGAAAGCTGGTGTTCAAATAAGTCAACTAAGTCTCAAATGACCCAGTGAAGGGCAGGTGAAATGACCGTATCCACGCCGGTAATTCCACAGACACTGTTCACCAGGAACTGGAGGGACTGTTTTTTGATGTACTGGGGGGCCGTCAGGCTGCTTTCACACCTAAACTGTTTGGTGAGGTTTATGCTAAATTAACTCAAATGTGTTTGCCTGTTGGGTTTGTTTCGTCGGGTGTGAAAGCTGTCAGTCATATTCTGGAATGAATGGAATGGAATTCAGGTTTCTGTCTGTTTGTCACTATTCATGCTATAAGAAGTCCAGTTCCAGCCTATACTGTTAATGCTGTCACAGCACTGGGAGTACTGGTAAAATGATTTGCTCTTAGGTCTAGTTCCCTGCAGCATCCCTCCCTTGTATACTCAGATGTATGATATTGCTGTAAAAATTTACATAATCCTTAACATTTGCATTAGCTGCAAAAAGAATCAGAAATAAATTAGAATAGTAGTGAAAAATGATGAAATATACTAATAAAACAGGTAAAATTAGGAATAAAGGCTTGTGAACATACACAGCAAACACTGTCACCTGCAGTCAGCTCTCTACATCCCCACATAAACAACATGACACACTCACCCATGGCCATGTGTCACATTTACTTCATGTAAAACCTGCCACTCCTCATATACATTTCTCACACACACATACACCCACACATGTGTCCTACTCCCACCCAATGTCGCCGGTAACACCAATTCCCTCTGTCACGCACAGTCAGAGTTAGTCACACACACACACACACACATTGTCAAACAATGCCAAGGTTAAGAACCACATAACAGCTGTATCAGTATTGTGTGTGTGTGTGTGTGTGTGTGTGTGTGTGTGTGTTTGTGTATTTGTGTTTGTGTTTGTGTTTGTGTTTGTTTGTGTTTGTGTGTGTGTGTGTGTGTGTGAGTGTATTTGTGGTTTAACTGTGAGTTTCCACTGTGGCCTCATTGTGCAGCAGTGAAGTGTCTATAAAACAAAGATGGATAAACAACTCTCCTTTGTTTTGCCCCTAGCACTGGCTACACACAATCCATCCAGCAAAAACACAAAGTTTGTCAGTATAATCTCTCTATCACACACACGCACATACTTACAAAGGAATACACACACACACACACACGCACACACACACACACACACACACACACACACATACACACACACACACATAAACATAAACATACAAATTTACTGTCTATGTTCAGTTATCATCTCTGTAATGATGCATGACCTACACTTGGCTTCAGAAACACCACATTCACTACGTGTCAATTATAGATCTTCTCACCACACACACACACACACACACACACACACACACACACACGCATGCACGCACGCACACACACACACACACACATGCATGGAGATGATACAGGTGGATTAGTTTGACACTAAAAAAGCAGGGGAAAAGAAAGAAATTCTCTCTTTTTTATTTTTCAATCCAAAATTTATTCAGGCCAAAAGTGTAGCTGCTCTCCTGTGTATCCACATTTCTTCACATATGTTGACAACATAACACCTTTATTGGTAAAATGAAATTAAAAGAGCTGCTTGTTTTGGAGGTATTTTATTGCCCAGTGTAAATTCAAAAACTTCAATATTTTCTTTTAATGATACCCTCAGTCTTCCGAAGTGTAGAAGAACACAGTCTCCTGGATAATTTAACATCACTATGGGTTCATAAGTAGTTCTTGAGATTTCATGTTTTTTTCATTAGTTTGCCTTGGAAGATGCTACGATCCCCAGGAGCCGCAACCCCCATTATTATAGATTTGCCAGCCAGACGTGATAATCAGAGCTGTGGAAAATTCAAAGCACTTTGTCGTTGTAGTTGGGAAAGAAACACTGTGCCGCCATTGACAAATCCATTGAAAGTCTTTTTAAAGTTTTATCAAGTTTCTACGAAGCATAATTTTTTAGCTTCCATTGTTAGACACACAGAACAGAATTTAAATTCGGTGATTGGATACCTTTTAGAAAAGTTCTCCTGGGGAGTGACTTTTGTTGCGGTTTCTCATCGTTCGCATTGAAGATTTGAATAAGAGCGTTTCATGCCAGTAGCTTCATGGAGGTGCTCAACTCTATGCTGGAAATGAATGGTACTTCTGGAGCACTGGAAACCTGAAAAAAGCACCTCCACTTTACAACACTGTGTCCCTTTCTCTCTTAAAAACTGAGAAGAATCTAATAAAAAAGGTCAAGTCGATAACAATACAGGACTCTGAGATGACTTCATATTTCATATCCACTAAATATCCATAGCTTAGGATATTTTAGGCTTAATGTATTTAAAAGCTCTGTTGTATATCATTTCGATTTCCTGGATAAAATGCTGATTACACTGACAGAGCTGACAAGCATGTCGTGTTGTTTACATGACTAAAGAGCTCTGGGTGTTGTAATGTGTTGATGTTGTATCTTCTTAGCAGCTGATTTTTTCTGACATCTTTAACTCCCCCAAGTTTAGGATTTGAAGTAAAACTAAAATCTTGAAACTGCGGCAACGTCTATCTCCTTTTTAAATTAAATTGTTCACTATATTGTTCAATTATAATCATTTTAAACCATTAACCAATTGCTCAAAGTTAATCCATTTCCATTACTGTGATCTGCTCCTATATTTTTTCAGCATGACCAAGCAACTACATGAGGACAGATGGTGGTGTGACTTTGGTTTAGCATGACTCTTATCACAGATCCCACGAAATGACTCGTGATAAAGCTGTGCCTCACACACCGTCCTTGTCTTAGGTGAGTGATTGTACATGTGAGAAATGCATGTACAATCACTACTCATGATGTAGTAGTAGGTTCTCAAGTCCGTCTCTTGATCAGCCCAGACACAAACAACAGTGTGTATTCAGGGGTTCTAAATAATTTCCGTCATGGATCTAGTCTGTGGAAACTTCAGCTTCATCAATATGCAAATACAGACTCAACAATAAAACTTGTAAAGCAGCAAGATGTTACTGTCAAGACATCAGCTCCATATGATTGCTTCCCGCCATAGACACTGATTAACCTCTGTGTGTTTGAACAGACAGTGAGGGTCCGTGCCCTGGTATTTATCAGTATTTAAGAAAATTACACTCCCACACACTTATTATGTACACACACACACACTCTCTCTCTCTCTCACACACACACACACACACTCTCTCTCTCTCTCACACACACACACACACACACACACACACACACACACACACATTATGGTATGTTAATCATGTGTGTTTTCCTCAGATCATCAGAGAACAGACTGATGCTGCTTATTGAGATACAGAGCGTATTAACTCCAACTGGTAAAAACATCGATGCACATGCTTCAGAAATGCAAATCCCCTGAAGGTGTGTGCATGTGCGCTTGCATTTGTGTGAGTGTGAACTGGTATCGGTTGATTTCTGCATGCATGTGTATGTGTTCCCATATCAGAATTATGCTTTCATGTTGTTCAAATATTGTTTTCTGCATTTGGACAAAAGTTGATAAAAGGCCACAAGCGTCAAAGACAATGCATGGAATCCAAAAGTAACAAAAGGGCTTAGTCTGCCTCCAAAAGTCAAATTACCAGATTTGACAGTCTTTTATATCTCAAAATAAGTGAGAAATTGTTTTTAAGTGATTTGAAAAGGGGGGGGGGCAAGTTGATGCCATTGAAAGTAGATGTCTTCAAGGGCCCAAATTAAAGTGCATAAATAAACCTGATCTGATCATGGAAATATAAACATATTTCATAAAGACATAAAAGTAACCTGTACAGATGCTAATTTATAGAAAGAAGTGAAAGTCCTATCACCTCCTGCACCAAAAATAAAACATGGAGGTAACTGGAATATAAGCAGAAGGTAATGATTTTTTAACCAATATAAAATCTGTGAATCACATACCAAAAAGAAATTGTTAAAATATTTGCTCTGGTGTGAATGTCCCACATGATGATGTCTGTTTGCAGTGAAATGGCAGTAAAAGATCCTACCCAACCCATTTAAACAGAGTATAATTTGGACCTAGTTCTACTCTCAGTTCCCAAGAACTGAGTGAACCGGTGAAGGATAATTAGGTCTGTATTTCAACTGTGTCCTCCCACTGGTGAAGACCTAGTTTGTTGGTGTTCTGGCCGAATTCTCTCCATTATAGTCAGCTATGTAATAAGCAATGTAATTATACTTTTAGTTTATATGGTCAAATAGATTACTTATTGGGGCCTTGAGGTCATTAGTCAACCACAAATTAAATTAACTGGTATTTGCTGCTCCTGTTGCAGTTTTGAATGGCCCCTTAGAATAGGGAAAAACTGTAATTTTCTAGTCAACTGAGAAAAAATCTCCAAAAGCACCGGTGGTTTTTAGTTTTGGTTTTTTGGTTAATATTTGATAGGTGCAGCAAAGGCCATTATGTCTGAAGATGCATTAATAAGAAATAACTTCAATCACACTGTAAATCACAATCAGAAACACTTTAAGCCAGTTTCTGTAACAGAAAGGATCCACTGCTGCATAATTTTACCGCTGCCCTCCATCCACCAAGTAGCTATCGTCTCTCTGATCTGCATTCTTTGCGGCTAAAATCGTTCATTCCCTCTCTGTCCTCTTGTCTTTCTCACACTCACGCTCTCCTCAACCCCATATCTCATTCTTCTTCTGTCTCGTTCCAGCTTCAAGCTCCCCCTCAGTGTAGGAGAGGCTGCAAAGCTGGGAGGTTGTATCAGAGGAGGTAGGGTCGCCCTGTGATGAGAGCAGGTTCAGACGTGAAGAACAGACTTAGCACCCCTGTCAGCACTCTCAGAAATTGGCTGTTTGTTTTATTCAGCCACACTGAGGGCAAGAGCTGGGAAATTGGATTCAGTCGTCCTGTCTGCTCTCTGAGACGTCTCACTTTGTGCCGGTTTGTGTTGGTGCCACTCTCTGCGGTGGGTGAGTGCGTGCATGTGCGACTGGTGGTGATTACAGTGAAGGAGAAGAGGTGTGCATTTTTTGCGCGAGTGTGTTTGTGTGTTGTATTTACACAGCAGCTCTTTCCCTTTGATAACCACCCTAAAGTCATTGATGCAATCTCTGCGAGCCTCTGTGAAAGCACACTTCTTTCTTCTGATGCAGAGCGGATAGTCCCAGCTCATGGAGAGCTCAGAGAAGCAAAGGAGAAATAATCAAAACAACAGGATGCCACATGCTGCATCACATCCTCGACTACTAGAGGGAAGGGGAGGGGATGAAAGCAGGTGTGTACCTGGCTTGTGTGTGTGTGTGTGTGTATGTATGTGTGTGTTTGTGAGAGAGAGAGAGAGCGTGTGTAGTGGGGGGTGCAGACAAAAGGGCTGTGGAACATCTGGATGCTGGTGATAGCTCTGCTCACACGCGTTACGAGCCAAATTAATCAAACCTGGTGGGGAGACTGTCGAGTGTGTTGGTGTGTATGCGACGTGTATTAAGAGTTGATCCACGTCCTGGATAACACAGTGCCGACGTATAATCGTCCAGGGAGCTTGGGGGGTGCAGGGAGGAGTGAAAGTATAAATCAATGGGTTGATGTCGGCAGGGTGACTGTGCTTGATACTTGACTTGGTCCCAACGAGAAGAGAAGCAGACACATTATGTTGTTGCCTTCTAAAGCTCTTTTAGTGCCATTGGAGGAAAGCGGATAACACTCATAACCACTAGCCTCTACACAAGCATCAGTACGCCGGCTGGGAGACTGATGGTCACAGATTTACCTTGATGAGGTGGACGTACATTCACTAAGTAAAAAGATGTTGTCGTCTCTAGATATTTAACAAGAGAAGGATTTTGAAGGTTAACAGCTGAGGCAAGATGAAGGCACTTCACAGTAACTTTAATGAAAGCTTTTGGTAAATGCCTTTTAGTCATCCAGTTGGATGCTTCCAGGGATCACAGTGTCAGTTGGTCCACTTTGGTCCAGACTAAAATATCTCTACAAATACTGGATGGATTACCATGAAAATTTGATATTGATATTGGTTCCCAGAAGAAAGATCCTACTGACTTTGGTGATCACCTGATTTTCCTATAACACCCTCATGCAGTTGACATTTTTTCTTTATAGTAAAATGTCTCAGCAACTATCGGATGGATTGCCTTGAAACTTTGTATAGACAATTACGGTCTCCGCAAGATGAATCCTCATAACTCTGGGGATCCTTTGCTTTTTTCCTCTTGCACAATCCCAAGGTCAACATTTCAGTTTGTCCAATACTTTGGTTTATGACCTTATATCTTCCAAAAAGGGCCATTCCCATCAGCCTCAGTTGTATTTTGTGTTTAGTGCTAATTAAGAAATGTTAGCATGCACTAAGATGGTAAACATTACAACCTCTGATCATTAGCATCATAACATGTCATTGTGATAAGCATGAGTTTACCTTAAAGCACCACTGTGCCTAAAAACACTCACTAAATTAAAATCAAGAAAGTTGAATTGTTGCTCACTAATTTGGACCCTTGGGTGTACAAGGGCCAAGTGTTCAAATAAGTGAGGTGGAGAAACCATGAATGTTATTAAGCCAGAGGTATTTCTTTCCTCCTCTGATTGTGATGGTGTTGGGAAGGCAGCAGCGGTGGACAACCATCACTTATTTCCCAACTTGACTAGAGGGTCGATAAGAATTACCATTCCACTCTAAATGAAACCTTTAGGGATTTTAGAGGAACCGTTTCAGTCGCTTGTCTCACTCCTGGAAAATAAACTCTCAAAAATAAAACGATTCTGGTGTCAACACCTTGTTGTACAGCACAATATTCACAGTATTCATTCTTAGTTGCTGCTTTCTGTTTGATATGGTTTTGATTCAACCTACAGTTTAACCAATTCAATTCTTTACCATTTTACACCTATTTCCTGGAAGATCCTTTAGCAAACTGGAAGGGAAAAGGTTGAGGTTTGATTGGAATAAACAGAGGAACTCAGCTTTTCTCAAGAATTCTTCTTCTTATCAAGGTTCTTTATCAAGAATCTGTTTCTATCTCTGTCATATTGTGACACATAGCTAGGGAACATGACATTTTCCTGTGGAGCATTTCCTCAGTGGCCTCGCTGTTCTTTCCCATGTTAGTGAGAGTGCATTATATCAGCATTGATTTTCGGTGCATGAATATATCACATTAACAGCTGAAGCCTGCTGTTTTTTTTGCGGTGGTCAGTGCGACATCAGAAGGAAAATAAAATAACTGTACAGACTCTATTCTGATACGAGGAAGATTGTTTTGCTCACAGCTCTTTTACGTCTTTCTCTCTTTTGGAAATCAAAGTTTTACCTCCTAAATTTCCCTTAGTGTTATAAAGATTCTTGACATCTTGGCATCTCTAAAACCATCTACTTGTTAAATTTGAAGTGAAGTTATTTCCTTTGCTCTTTTAAGATCACTCCATGAGAAATGTTACTTTAAAAAAAAAAAACTTGAGACCCTTGGATCAGAACTTTGTGATTCTTTTCCCCTTGTCTAAAGAAAACCAAGATTCTCAATCTCATCACCAGATAAAGTAGCTCTGATTTGTACTGCCGATAAGTGTTTTTCATGTTGGCAGCTTGATAGTGTGTTTATTGCCTTTATTTATCTCTCTCTCTTTTCTCCCCCCTTCAACCATCCCTCCCTCGCATTCTCTCTGTCTGTTCACGAGGGCAGGTAGCGCTGACGGCTGTGAAATTGAATTAAGAGTGCCTTCCATCCCCCCTTTCCTCCTCCTCCTCCCCAGCCTCCTCTGACATGCAAAGGTTTTAATGATCATGAAGCTGGGAAGCATTCCAAATGGCAAACACTTAATTGAGAAAAATGAAAGGGACAGCAGCACGGTTCAGTCATCTAAACAGAGAAACGTGGGTGCGGAGGTTCTTCCTTTCTTTAATTTCTCATTTTTTCTTTCCCCTTCAGCCACTTGCTCAAAAGGGAATGTGGGAAAATTTCATTAGATGAGCTGTGAGATAAATCAACATGACAAATCTCTCTGCTCACCTTAATTGTGTTTCGCTCAGCAGAAAATCAAATGGGTGCTGCTGGATGTTGTCGATGCTTTTGGTCGTTTGGAGAGGTGATGTAGCGTGGTGGTAATTGATCGGATTTATTGTGCATGATATTTTTTAGGAGTGAAAAAAATATACTTCTTTCATACTCTGCAAGACAAACTGCAAGATTTAATAGAAATATGGTATCCTATAGAAGAATATATCACAAATCTATAAAAGGTATTTGTCATACTTTGTACTGTTGTTGGCTGCTGCTGATGGTAATGAATATGATTTTATTTAGTATAGATCTGTTATTAGGTGAATGCAGGTGAATTTTAACTAAGGCACTGAATGGTTGATGTGTGTGAGATGTGAGTGAGATGTTGATGGTTTGTTATTTAGCTGATGTTTTTGCAATGTTCATTTAGGTTTTTTTTCTCATGAGGTAAGGAATGAAAAAAGTAATCAAAAATAGAATATAAAGATAAAGATGTCCCCCAAAGATGCTTGGTGGTGGGCTAAAAGCAAAAAACAAACAAACAAAAAAAACAAACAAACAACAAATTGTATGTACCAGTATGATGTGTATATGTGTAGAGTTTTATCAAAGCTTCATCAGTGTTTTGCAAGCAAAGTATATTCATAGCAGAATAAAGAGTTAGCATGGCTGTGACCACAGGGCTGACCCATTACTGCCCCCTTTCACTGGTTACATCATTAGCTGCCGCCTGCCACAGTTTAAATCACACCTGAGGGACAAGCCCACAGATGTCCTCACGTCACCTCAGTGATGCGTCCTCCATACTGTCTCTGGTTAAAGTTTTGAGGGACCTCCTGCACCGTGACACCCCCCCGGTCCCCTGTCTCCCTACCCTCACAGCCCGACAGCTCAACAAAACTCCCAGCCGACCCGGCCTAATCTGTGATTATGTGTCAAGCGGGAGGCCATTTATTCTAGATTAATTTATTCATCTCCCCAGTGTGGCTTCCGCTGCAGGGGATTGATGGTGCAATATATCTGAGGAAAAGAGAGCAGGAGAGGAGAGAGAGATCATGCATTTCTATCCTCAGCTCTGTGTGAGGGCTGTTTTACTGCCAACGTCTCCCCTTTTCTTTATGGTAAACCCTCGTCAGGCCATGTGCGACTGACAATTAATCTGCCAATTAAAGAAAAACTCAAAGATTATTAGTAAGTTTCATCGGCCTGCATTTTCATCTGTTTCAATTGTGCCTTGCAGATAGGTAATAACTCAGTTGATAGTCAGTGTTAATATTTCTCTCTAATAGGAAATAGGAAAGTGTCGGAGAATCAAAGTCTTAATCTGAGTGAATCCTCACCACTTCCACCTCCTCTGTGCTCTATATTAAAGACATACCCTGTGGTTTTGGACAGTCAGCCCTTTGATCAACTTAATGGTTTACAGTGAGAACATTGGTAGCCTCCTCACGTCTTAGGGTTAAATGTTCTAGCGCTGTGTTGTTCTTAAGATTATGTAAGGTTAACTGGTTTCTTCCATTGCGCTAAGATAATACCATTCACTGAAGACAATGGCTGTAGAAATAATCCTAAAAGCAGATAGTCCTGGTTTAAACCTTGTTTAGGAGACTTTTACTATATGTCTGCAAACTGTCTGGTGTGAGTTTTTTTCTTTTCCAACATATTCAATATCAGAGTGAAAACGTCATGAGTGCAGAGGACGCTGACATGAATACTGAGCATTTGTGGACATCCAGTAAAGAGGCTTATTCATTCATCGTGATCCTACTGAACAGCATCAGGCTGTAAGGTTTGTATCTGAAGAGGGGCGGCCTTTTATTTTATCGCTTTTCTCTCCTCATTGCATTCCAGAACTCCTCCTGTCTCATTGTCTCTATCTGTCCTCTGTAGCTGATGTTCTGAGAAATAAAGGTGAAGTGGATCTCCAAGACTGTGATGGCTTATTACAGGGCCCTTCTGATCCTCTAGAAGTGTCTTAGCATGGTGATGGGTTCTCATAGAGGCGTGCGCACACACACACACACACACACACACACACACACACACACACACACACACACACACACACACACACACAAAAGTCAGCGAGCTCCTTCCTTGTTCTTCCACCTAGTCAGCTGTTGAACCCTGTCTCTGTGTTTCCAATATGTGTCTACAAACTCTAAGTAAAATCTTGCAGACATGTCTATTCTTGGCAGGTGGAGACTACTTCCTCTTACTTTTGAGGCCTGGAGACAAGCAGAGGAGAGGAGAAGCAGAGGTATTGGAGGTTGAAGGGACTTTTAAGGTTGCCCTCTGGCTACCTGTTTGATGAACCTCCCAGGATAGCTCTACAATACGAGAGTAAAGCATGGCCTTGCTGTGTTTTATTGAAGGGAGGAGAAAGTGGTTATGAATCTGTTTCACCTGTGTAATCCCATATAAACCTTAAAGGACCAGTGTGTAGGATTCAGTGGCATCTAGTGGTGCGGGTAAAGATTTGGAACCAACTGAATACCCCTCCGCTCACCCTCCATTTTGCAGCATGTAGGAGAACGTACGGTCGCCTTCAGGTGATGTAAAAACGGGAAGAGCCTTCTCTAGAGCCCCTCTTTAGTTTGTCTGTTCAGGGCTACTGTACAAACATGGGGGTGTAACATGGCAGAAGAGGACTGACTCTCTTTGTAGATACTAAGGGCTCATTGTGTGCTAAAGACAACACAATGATTCTTAGTTTCAGGTGATTATAGACTAATAAAAACATATTTATGAACATTATCTTTCTTTCATTTCTGCAAATAGATCCCCCTAAATCCTCTACACCAATCATTTGACTTTATTCGTAGTTCCAGCAGTAACCTAGTGGCTATTTTCAAGCAGAAAATTTTCTCCCCACTGAAAAATTTTCCCTCTCCTCTCGGGTAATTTCTCTGTGAAATTTCCACAAATTCGGACTTTTTTCTGATCTCTTGCCCTATTTCTGCAAGATCTCTCCATGGTCATAGAAATATTGTCAAGGCTCTCGCACGTCTTGTGGTACGATCAAAATTTATTGCTTATTAAACATCCGTGTTACTGTAGGTTTTAATGGGCGATTGCATTAGCAAAATGCCTTAAATGTGCTGTGTAAAGATGAGGTCAGAGAGGGCCGTCTGAGTTGAAGTTATATAATGCGTTGAAATGAATGAATATAATGCAATGTGTTGGCTTAATAATTTTTCTTATTTGAATAAAAATCAAAGATGAAAATGCTTTAACAGGTTACTCAAGGACAAGAGGGTCTTAAAAGTCTATCGCCTCAGCCAGATGCTAGAATACAAGAGAGACATCGAGTGAGACTGATGAGAAAGGCTTATTGAAAGTCAAGTCAAACATACTTCCTCCATCCCTTCCTTCTCTCTCTCTCTCCCTCCCTCTTGTCTATCTACTTGTATCTCTTCCTGACTCTCCCTCTCAGAGATACTGTCTCCACTCTGCTCCGTCCTCCCAGATGTGCTACATTAATTCCACAGCTGCTGTCCCCATTAATGTTCACCGTCACAGCTTGCACACCCTCATTTTCAGCTTCTTCAGCCCCGTCACCCCTGCGTGTGTGTATGTGTGTGTGTTTGAGAGAGAAGTGTGGCAGCTGTTAGCCCTTCACTTCCTGGTAAAAGTTAGTACCAGTGGTGTGAGGAGGCGAAAGCAGCAGATCTACTCATTCATGGAGGTGTCATCAACAGTAGCACTCATGCTTGTCCATGACTCATGCACGAAGGGACATACACACATGCACGCACGCGAAATCATGCACACAGAAACACGCACACACACACACACACACACACACACACACACGCCGCACGCATGCACGCACGCACGCACGCACACACAGAAAAAGCCCTGCCTGAGAAGATTTCAATAATCCCCACAGTGTCCTTTTTTTTCCAACACATTGCCCAAGCCAGTCGAGCCCGATGGACAATATCAGTTCTTTACCCCCAGGCTCCACCTACCCCCCCCCCCCCCGAAACAAAGTGCAGACGTGTTGTGTGGATGTAAAGCTGTTCCCTGCACTGTATCTCAAAATGCAGATGCACACACCTAAAGGAAAAAGAATGAAAAAAAGAAAAGTATGACATTCGCTGATAGTGGTACATTTCAAAATAACTATTCACTGCATTAACATCAATAATTAAGTTGTTTACTTAACATTACTTTTTCTCTTGTGTTTGTGAGATGCTGGTTAATATGTATCATTTTTTTATTCTGGGCTCATTAAAGCCTTTGGTAAGTGTTAAGGAATTAAACTCATGTGTTGGATTTTGCTCTTTTGCATAGTTGTATTTGTTGTTGTATTTTGTTACCTTCTATCTCTCCTGCTAAAGATGGTTAATTTAAATGTGGAGGTGGATAATTGAAGGTCCCACCTTTGTGTTGGCTGCCTGGTTTAATGAAGGCTGAAACAGTCTTCAGGAGGACTGCAATTGAGAAGCAGTGAAAACACACATTTCAGCTGCTACACCTGGGATTGCTGTTTGAGGTGGTCATTGAGTACCTTGAAGACAGCGGTGATCTGTGTATTGCGGAACTTGCAGCTGTTCTCTTCCCTTGCTTTCATTCATTTTCATATCTGTAAAAGAGTAAAAGGAACTGCAGTGCAAACTTCAAAGTGGAATCACCAATTTTCCAGATCAAAATCAATTTGTGATTCAGGAGGAATACTACTAAGCTTGTAAAAACAGTTTGATGATGTCTTCTGAGGCTCTGGAGATTTATCAATGAAGTTGTCATTCAATAATCATCCTGCAATCTGATTTCAGGCTGCAGACGGTGAAAGCAGTGAGTTGTGATGAGACGTGACAGCAGGACACAGTGAAGGTTACCATACTGAGTAGTTGGAGGTGTGCAGCCTGTTGCCTGCAGATCATCATCTAACAGCTCACTGTGGCTGTTCCGTCTTGTTCTTTTACTCTCTACAATATTTCAAAATGCTCCACTATCAAAACAAGCCCAAAGTGACCATTGACTTGTTTTGTAGATGTATCTTTAAAGGCGATATTTCTAAGTTTTCTCTGCCGCATAATGTAACTTCTATGCTGAGCTGTGGTGATGGTCGCTTGCCAAGAGCTTCAACCCACTGTTGCGTTTACAAGAGGTCAGAATGTGGCCCCTGGGCAGAGCTACTGCTTCAGGCAGAGTGGACGCTACAGTGACTCGCTGCCGGAAAGTGACGAGGCAGAATGGACGACCGTGGCTGGCTGGTTGGCATGCTAACCTCAATTAAAGATAGTAGGTGACGGAATAGAAGCACAACCAGAGTTAACATCGGTTTTGCTTTCCACCGCTGCAGACAGTTCCTGGCGAGTAGAGTAATGAAGTTTAGTGCTGAACTTGCAACGTTTCTTCTTCATTAACAGCTGTTAATGCTAATGCTGGCTATGTAGCGATGGCAAAAACTTACCTACATATAGCCCATGTGATGATTGCAGCTAGTTCTAACTGTAGTTGTGAATGCTCAGATTTCCTCTGGCTTCTTCTCAATAAAAGCCACCTGTTTCACCAGGTAAAAACTTTCAGTCTGAAACAGCAGTAGTGTGATGTTCTGTTTTGTAATAAAAGCAAAGTAAGGGTGCAAACAGAGTTATCAGTCAGATAAAATTAGGCTGGATATACATAAATGCTTTATTTCTTGTACAGCCCTTACATGTGCGGATCCAATGTGGGAATGGCAGAGTGCGACACTAATAATGAAAACAACCATATACAGAAGTAATTACTGACTGTAAATGCAATAAATGACTCTTTTTAGAGGACCCATTTTATCTGAAGGCACGACCCAGCCCTGCCTGCTTCAGATAACAGAATTACTGCAAATTGAAGGGTTGGGGTTTTCTCTCTTGCTCCACTTGCTCTTTCCTGGTACCCACGTTACCTCCTCTGCTGCTTTCTCTGGGATTTATGACTTTTTGGTAAATCATTCCGTACTATTCGGTTGGAGCCCACTGCTCCTGAAAGAGAGAGCGAGAGGGAGGCAGAGACACAGGAATGGGGAGTGAAAGAGAAAGGACATAGTCCAAGAAAAAAAGATGAATGGCTGTTGGGCAGAGCGATAAAGAACAGGAAACAAACAAATAAAGAATGAAACAGAGAGGCAGTGAAGCAGGAGATGTAGGTAAAATGATGGTAAAGGGAAGAAATAAAGTCAGGAAAAAGACTCGAGGGAAGGCTCTGCACTTCCCCGCACCTTTCTTAATTAGGAAATATAATACTGAGAGAGGATTGAGGTGGATCAAATGTGGGAGATAATGGTTTTATCTGCGGCCACCAAAGAATTAGGGATACAACTGCCAAAGACCTTTCCAGGTTTGCTGCCGGAGTGGGAAGAAGTGTGTGTAAAAGAGGTGCCTTAGGCCATGATTTTCAGAATGGAATTTAATAGAATGGTATGGAATAGTTCTCCATTGTTAAAGCCTTTATTAGAGACAGAAAGGGAAGAGTGTCTATTAACATGAAAGTGGATTTAGACTCTGAACGGACTGGCAAACACAACCACAGAAATTCAGCTAACCAAATGCTGGTATCAGACATTTACTGTTGAGTAGATTTATATGGGATTGGGTCTGTTTTCATGAATTAGTGAGTATGAGTGAAAAAAAACTAAGGATTATGGTATTTATTGATTCTTCTATATTCCACTCATTAATTTATTGATCATCTAATTGTCTAGTCTAATAAAGGTGGACTCCAGAAATTTAGAATTGCATCTCCATAAGGCAGGGGCAAAAAAGAGAGCAGCAGTGGCTGAGACACAGAGGAGGGTCCAGCTGCAGCCTTGCAGACCCTTCAAACCAACACTGACCAGTTTCCTTTACGTTCACCCCTTCACGACTGCAGCTGGATATAACTGGAGATATCCTGACCTTTGGTTCCTAGTTGGGGTCAAACTCCAAAAATGCTTGATCCTAAATTTCCCATAATACAACTCAGTAACATCTTTTCATTAATGCCTCCCTGCCTACTAAATCCTTACCTCTTTTAAACCCTACAGTTCTAGTTTGTAAGGCAGGTTTACTGATAAGATTTAACAGTGGCTATATAAGTGCTGCCATTTTAAGTCCCACGATCACTAGGACATCATCGGGGTCATTTTTTTTTAACTCTTGAGCGGGACCCCTGCAGACATTACATCTGTTTTCACAGGTTGAGTAGTACTCATTGTGTTTAGTAAACTAAACTTTGTGTGAAAAATTGATGGAGTACCCAGTTCAGAGTCTGAAAAGAGAAAAATTCACCCCAAAAAAATGTAGTTTCCTAGAATTTCTTTTTCTTTTTTTGCAATGATACGAAAAAGAGAAAAGCAGTAGATCATCATATTTCTGGACTACTTCCCACGAGCAGGTTATCCCAACATGACCTTCAGCCTCTTTGGGGTTAAAGGTCATGAACGTTGGCCTCTCTTGGCAATGTGTGCTTCTGCTGATAGGACAGAGAAGACTCTAATGTTCGATTCTGGTGCTCCATCCAGGGAAATCTCTTTTATGGCAGCTGTAAGTGTGTCCTGTGGCACCTCAGTGGTCTGTTTCAGAATATCCTCTTCTCTGATTGAATCCTAAATGGATTTCTCACCCATAAATCCTCAAGATTCACAATAACCTTGAGTATTACTATGGTGTGCACACCATTTTTATATATACATTTCACTTTCATTCCTTGCAAGAGACTGTTAAATACAGCGGTTAGTATTATTATTGCCTCCTTGGAAGGGACTATTTGAATTTCTCTTTTAGATTTGAAGGAGGAGGTGAGGGGAATGTGAATTGTACAACTGCAGACAACATTGTGATTTTTTTTTATTAGAGAGCATATCACTAAAATAGGTGATCACCACCTTGGGTTCATTTTGAGGCTTTAGTGGCTATTTTCATTCCCCTCCACTCTCACAACTCCTTTGCTTGTTCCATGTTGTTTTTCAGTCTCCTCCATTTCCTTCAGTTTCTGTTCCAAGCGGGAAGCTGTTGTCATCGTAACCACAAATGTCTCTGGCTTTTTCTTTCTCTGTCCCTGTTTCCCTGTTTTTGCTCTGCCTTCCTCTCTGTCTGCGCTTCTCTCGTTCCTGTGATGTGATAAATATTTATCTCTACACCACTCGAGGAGGGGTTTGGAGGTATGGCAGGGAGGGCTGGAGTGGTTTTTAAGGAGCTATCGGAATTGGAATTGTTGATTGGTGCCCCAGTAAGAGGACAGAGCACGCATTCACACTCTCAGAAAACATACACACATGCACACACACACTATTGTGTGGGAATTGATTGTGGCAGCAAACCTGCCTCATTCACTGAGGGAGGCCTCTGGCTGCCTGCTCTCCCAGGGGGGTCTTCAATATCTGTTATGGGCGGGTGTGGAGGACTGCACATGTGCCAGTCAATTTTAATCATATAAAACTGTCGGCCCCTCACTGAAGGCATGCCGGCTTTATACCCCACTCCTCCTCCCTCCTTTGCTGTTCAGGCTGAAATAGTGTTTTGAAATACGTGCGGAAGTTTTATTACAAAGGACAGACAGAAATACTTCTTAAATGTGGAGGCCACTTGAAGATTCAAACCAAAAACTCTCTTAGATATATTCATGGGGATGAAACAGTAAGAAGCATTTCTCTCTCAACTTTTTTATTTACTTCACAGTATTGGAACTTATTCTTTAGTTTTGTGTAATGGACTATGGGTATTTACATTCATGACAGACATTTTCCTGAAAACAGAGTCCTGGAGTCTGAGTTGTGTACTGTGAATTCTTTTTTTTTCTTTGGCTCTCTGTTTTGAACTAAGCTCTGCAAACTCCTCAGCCCTCCCATACTGCTTTCCCACTGTTACCCCAGTGAGCCACAATTACAAATCTTGCTCCCACCATATGGGCCAAATCCTATAATAGCTCAAACTGAAAGAGGTGTGTTTGCTCACAGTCCCTGTTCCTCATTTGCACAAAAATTACACGCATTAGTAGCTGTGGGACAAAGCAGGGCTAAAGAGGGGGACCTCTTTTAGAGTGCGATGTGAGATGGTGCAGGACTGGAGAAGTAGTGCTGTTTTGCATGGCAATAGGCTGATAGTGTGTATGGATAAAGTCGTGGGGCTGGCTGGCCATCAGACAGAGGCTGAATGCGAAGGAGGTCGGGCCTGGACGCTCCATGGCTAATTGTGTTACCCAGAGAAAGCCTAGGCCAGCCTGTTCTCAGCCATTGAGGGATGGAAGTGCTGTTTTGAAGCCTTTCAGGAAAAGGTAGAATGGTCCCTGGTCTCTGAATGGATTCCTCCAGAAGCTGAGAAAAGCTGTAAGACAAAACCACAGGAGGAATGTGATTATTGGATTGGACCTTTTTCCCAGAGAGTAAACTGTGTTGGCAAACATACAGCTGAAAGAGTTCACTGGTGCTATTGAGAAACTGATACTGTCTCAGCTGAATGTTTGGTGATGTCACATTCACAATAAAAAAGTGACAAAAGACTGAATCTGCTCAACACCCCTCAGTGCTAAAACTTCTTGGCCATGGTAACGATTAACTTTTGATTATTTTGTATTGATCCCTGGTAGAAATCTGTGCTTACTGCTGTGCTTTCATAGCTCACTAGGCCACCCGGAGCCAGAGTTACCATAGGGGACCTCGGCTAATGACCTTGTCATCTATTCTGCACAGATCAAATTACTTCCTTTCCAGGATGCACAGCACCTTGACTTCATGGTATTTTTCTACTGAAAACAAACCTTCCTTCTGCCGCCAGTCTACCGCTCTGCCACTGTCTCTGACTCTCTGTCTTTTTGTCCTTTTCTGTTTTCTTTCTCTCTCTGTGGTCATAATTTAAAATGACCATCACAAAATACTGAGAAAAAGGAAGATTTATATCCATCATATAAGACACTCCGACTCCCAAACTGGTCGGTAGTGACTCACAATGAAGCCCCAGTAACCTGCCCTGCTTCCTGTATCATCTCCTCCACCTTTACATTGCTGACCTTGGCTGCAGGGACATTGTACCACAGATATCCTTCTGCCCTGCTATTTTTATGTCTTTCCTAACCTTTTAAAAAATGTTCTACTTGGCCAATGCCTTATTTTATAGTCTCCATCCATCTCTGTCAGCTGGCAAATGCACCCCCGAAAAACATAATCGGATTTTGGTGGCATTAAACAGCAAATAGCTACTGTCAGTGGACAACCTACTAGTAACCAGGTTTAGAGGGAGGCACAACATTTGTCAAGTGTCAGGGTTGAAGCACAAACACCAGGTATGGACATGTACTGCACTCTACACTTGCTCTGGAGTCTCACAGGAATTCACACAAGCTTTTAGGATAAGGGGGGAGCTGTCTCATTTCATTTACTGTCAAGCTGGACGTGCGAGTTAATAGGGTTCCTTAAGCCGAAATGAAGATTTGAAATGTAAGGGGGTCAGGAAGGTAATCTCTCTCACGAGCGTTCTCTGACATCAAAAATCACTATGTCAAAATACAGTCAGTTTGGGTCAATGCAGCACAGATAAATTACTGGGTTAACTTTCAAGCCCAGTATCATTAAATGTCTTATTGCTCTCAACCAGCAGTTCAAAACCCAAATATATTAATTCAACTTTAATGTAAGACAAGGAAATATAGCTTATTATCATATTTGATAGGCTGGAACCAAAGACTTACATTTTGCGTTATGAATGACTTAATTGATGAATCGGTTAGTGATGTAGTTGCTGGTTAATTTTGTTTCTATTGAGAAATCAATTAATTGACAGATTTTCACAGCCCAAATTTTGTTGTTAGATACAACAGGTTTTACCGTAAAACTGTCAGAAATTTTTTTGTTGGTGTACAAAACAAGTGCACAAGACATTCGAAACTGGAAAAGATAAACATATTGGGTTATGCAGTTTGCAACTATATATACAATGTTTTAGGATGAGCAGTAAATATGGGTCAAAACAAAAGGGTTTTTTTACCCATAGATTCTGGGTAAAGCCAACCCAGTGTTACTGCTAATTGAACCTTAGTGGGTCCAAGCTGACCCAGGGATTTTTAACGTGAAAGGAATCAAGGCAGATGTTTCCTTAAGTACAAATTGTCTATTTCCTCCTGTCTGCCAAGTGGGTTGGGTTGCCTGTTTTTCTTCAGCTGGCAATATCCATTTCAGATGTCTGTATTGTTTGTTCTGGAAATGAGAAATATGTATCAGACATAGGGCAATGTCTCATTCATCACTGGCTTCCACTGTCCGAGTATCTCTCCAACAAAGACAGATAGATATGGCAGACTATTGTCTGTGTCTGACACTGTTGTCAGAAATGGTCATTGTGGATGTGAATGCATCTCATTCTCGGGACCGATAAAGCAGAGCCCTCTCTCTTTCCGCTGTAATTGTCTTCTGCCTCCAAGCTACTGGAGATGTGAGTTTTAGATGATATGAGTAATGAAAGTCCTGAAATGAGATGCTTTGCTTTTTCAAACTTGTTTTAACCGGTTGAGAGGCAGGATAGATTATTTGTGTGTATGCGTGAGTGTTTTTAAGGAGGAGGAAACTGTGATTGGTAATCATTTGGAAGGGGAAAATGAGGGTCCTCATCAATCACAGGATGTTCGTTAAAGGTTACGTCGCCACATCTTAGAGAACGTATTTGGCCTTAGTGAGGGGAATAAAAAAGTAATTATCCTTTATCATCAGCCAGCGGAGACTTGACATAATTAGGTTTTTTGGTTTGAAGCAGATTTGGGCTTCCTGTCCTTGGGGATTTAACATATCAGCCAATCATTCAACTGTTAACCAGCCATCAGGCCATATAGGCACACTTCCCCTAAAAGACCCTGAGAAAAAAAGTTGTCACTGTGTTCCAGCTTGTCTATTGATCAGCCATGACAATTTGTGTTAAACCTTTGCTCCAGCAATTTGTCTCTTTTTTTGTAATAATGGTTGTCATTTATACACTCGATGTATGGGTCATGTCTTCGTGGACTGACATACAATGAATCCCTGGCTACAGCAGCACAATGTGGGTTTCCTGGAATGGCAAAGAATTTGCCCTCAGGCATCAATAAAGCATCACAGTGTATATTAATAAAGCTATGTTATTATTGGCAAGGCTGAATTACTCAGACCTCATTTTCACAATAGCTCATCTTTTTAATTTAATATTATATATCCATTATTTTAATGGACAAGTAACATGTCCTGATTTTTGTTGCTCTTAAACCCCAAGCCCTGAAACTCTGAAAATATTATATCCTGAAATCTTCTTTTAATGTGGAAATGTTGCTGTTTTTTGAAGGGGTTCAAAACAGGGTACAACTTCAATACGTACTCTATATTGGCTTTCATTTTTCACATTTTTTAAATAGTAAAGGTCTATTTATTTTGCCATTGTACTCTTGTTGTGCTGTTTGTTGTTAGTAAGCTATAGTATGACATTACTAAACACTAACATGTGCTCAATAGAACGCAGACCTCCACCAAGGCCAATGTCAAACTGCTTGCGCCAGACTTAAGGGAAAAAATTCAAATTAATCAAGTCCTGCCCCAAAATTTAATTGTTTTTTTCTCTGACCCATTATCCATCAGCCAGCTAATCGAAAACTAAAGCTTCCCTATCTACACATCAAGTAGATAAAGATATATATAAAATATGTAATATAAATATTTGCCAACTTTTAGTTCTGGTTTGCTGGGAAAATATCGTCCTCTATTGCTGCAAAATGGTCAATAGCTAGCTGCTAACTTTTGACGATGAGCAGGTAATGTGATTTTACTAGAGTTTTTTTTCTTAAAAAAGCTTCCCTTTGAGGATCAAAGTCATGCTGTGGGGGCAAATCAGCAAAACAGTCAGATTTTTTCCATAAAACCAAAATAATGAGCTGAAAGTGGCTATAAAGCTCTGCAGAGCTGACCGAAACTGCAGCTGTCACTACAAGCGAACTCTTTCCAAGTAATTATGCGACCTATTGCTCCTATAAAAATATTGTAATAGCCACTTTAACCCTTAAACAGCTATTTAAAATCATACTATGTCAATTTAGTATTTTACTTCCATCAACTTGGGGGACTCACAAGAAAACAAATTGTTCAAAATCAAAACAGAAGAAGCACAGACATTTAATTACTTAATTAATTAATTACTACTGAGTGTTAGATCTGCCACTGTTGTTAGACTGATGAATCCTCAAGGTGAATACAATTAATACACTTAATTCTGATAGATTCATGTGTCAAACCATCTGTCCACATATATTTTCACGGCATTTCAGATGTTATTTCTGGAGAACAGGCAAAAATGTTACAGCCAACCACCTGAAGTGCAAATAACAGACGTCCTGGCCACAGGGCAAGCTGTAATGATTTTGAATTAGAGGTAGACCAGGAGAAAGTGGCATCTCTCCCCACAATCATGAAGCTTATAATTGCCTGCCATCTTCCTTTGTGTCGTGGATTTCATGCTGGGTTGTAAAGACAAAGAGTGAGGGGAGGAAGAATTATGGAAAAGGGGGTAGAATGAAGGAAGGGGGTTGAGAGACTGTAAGAGAAAGAGAGAATGAAAGCCAAGTGAAAATCCATATACATGATTTATACCAGTGCGACTGTGCGCGGTAGGCAGGAGTTATCTTTTATTTATGAGGGCATCAGCAGCAAAGCGCCCAGATGTTAAGCTGTGTGGGGATCTCATCTAGCCAGAGTCACTCTCTGGCAATAAAGCTAGAAGGTGGGCTGTGCAGAGCTGGGGAGGGCGGTGTAAGGAGACGAGACTTTGTCTTCTTTGACAGAAAGCTTTAGGCTGAATAGTTGTGGCTCTAAGCAGGAGCCTGAAAACTTCTGTTAGATTTGTTACAATTTGCTAAACTAGTAATCCAAGGAAGGAAAAAAAAAAGAAACATAAGTGCTGACAGTCATTTACTGGACTAGCTCATTTTCTACTCTTTAATTATTTATCTGTGGAGGACAAGACACTTGTTGTTTTCTCTTCTGTCAACAGCTCATCAAAGAGGTGCTAAGGATTCATTTTCATTATGGAGATGAAGCCCCTTACTGTCAACCTCTGCAAATCAGATTTAAAATCTCCGTGCCGAGCATCATCATCATCCTCATCAATCTAACCTCACGTTCACAAGCCCTGGATATGAAAAACACGCTTCGCACGCTAACAGAACTAACAATAATGGTTGCTAATATCACGCTGCAGCCACACGCGGGCGGAGGTTGACGACAGGGCAGCAGCTCACACTTTACATGTTTTCTCCAAAGCAAGTTTTTTCATAATGTGGCAGCATCGGAGACAAATGTCTAACAGCCCCAGGGTGGAGTGCAGAGAGATTTGTCAACTGTAAAAGAGGGAAAGGTTATGCTATGATCGGGTCACTGAAACCCTGCAGCAAGCCAGCAGGTCCAGCAGTTGTGTTAGTTTAACTGTGCCTTCTTTACAGCTCTATCAGCTTGGGTTGGCAGGATAAGCACATTTCAAGCCTCATATAACCACAGTATTTTCATTTTTCTAAGGATGCACAAGTACTCTAAACCCCCAGACTTCTTTTGAGCTTCTTTGCATGTGTAAAGTATGATCTATGTGGTTCCAGATTCTTCTTCATCCTTATAACAGAGTGCAGCATGATATTTTCCAAGCCACCCTGAAACTTTTAGGTGAAAACAAGATCTTGCACATTGACGACAAGAATTAGTAATAATGGAAACTGTATAAATGACCTTGATCAGCTACTGAAATGGAACAAAATAAAGGTTTTGTATCTTTATAGGCAGATTATTCGTTGTGATGGTGGCTGTTAACTTACCCCTCCACCTCTGCTCCATTATCTCAATTGAAGCAGTTAGGAAAGTCTTAACGTGATACTTCATGGCTCCTGAAGCAGGTGCTTACGTTACAAAATGCATTTAATTTCTGTGCTGAGCTGCAGTTTCTTAATAGCTCCTTCGCTATTACCAATTACTGAAAATGAAAAAGGTTTTGCCAAAGTGTTCCATACTGCCAGTTTGGGATTTTAAGGTATCTTAATCTACCTTAAAGAAGTCAAAAGGGGAATGAAGGGATCCCTAAACATTTCCAGTTTTCCACTTGGTTAACCAGGGGTATCCAAACCGTTACATGTTTGATAACAGAAATCCATATAGCTTTCACATCAGCTTTGCACTGCTGCTGATGAAAGGTATAATCTCATTCGCTGACAAATAGGAACTTTCGTCCGTCTGCTCGAGGAGCGTTTTCTGTGCGTGCATGTGTGACTGTGTGTATGTGTGCATGTGTAACACGGCAAGCTGGATGGAGGCAGACAGACAAAGAGCCACTCCCTACTGGTCGTCGGAGGCTCTTGTGTAGATGCATGTCATGTTGAACCACTGAGGAAAGGCTGTGTCTCTCAATATAAAATAATATTCCACAACACAGGGGATGCAGAGTAATATAAGACATTTTATTGTTTATCTTGTATCATGGGATGCTTTTTATTATTTTGAACTATGATACACAATTTTCAAGTCTAAATTAGTATGGTCGGAGCTCGGCCGGAACGACTGATCGTGATGGTTTCTGTTTGACTTTTTATTAACACACAGCCCAAAGTGAACATCAGCCAGAGAACTTTTTTATTTATTTAGAACATATATATCAGAACAAGATCTCCCAGTTGTAATTTTTCCATTTCACCCAGTGACATGGCCTGTTTGTCTTGTAATAGTAAACTCGAAAGCTCAGACACAAAACTAGAAATTTTGTCCATTTAACTTTTGCATCTCAGTGTGACTGGAGGTCTTTTCTTTCCATGACTCTGACCATGTATAAGATAATCCTCTTAGTTTCATTACTAAATGCAACCCATTTCAAATTATCACGTTGTTTTAACATCATATTCAATAAATTTTTATTATAAAGATATTAATTGTAGCTACTTCACCTTGCTTAAACATTCTGTAACTTAGATTTAAGTATGCTGACTCTGGGAGAGACATCCCAGGACTTGAAAAGTAAAAACCAGACATATAATACAATAATATTGGAAGTCATACTGGTAGTAGTAGTCCATTGTTCAGGTTTTCATCCTTGTCATCGCCAATTTTTTCACATTTTCTATAGTTACTGTCTGGCTAGGACATAATTTAGTCTAAAGACAAACCTCATCGGACTTTATGTCTGGAAATGCTTAAATCCAGAAATGGCAGTTCCAGGATCTTCTTTGGTGTTGCTTGGGTAAATCTCAGCTAGTTTACCTTCCTTTGGGAAAAAACGCATCTGGTTTCTTGCCAAAGGCACCAAAATATGTCACCCAAGACCTGTGAAGCTCATTGGTTAACACATTAAATCTTTACGTGTAATTTCTACAAAAATTAAAGTGAAAAAATGTCAGTAGGTGAGATGAGTGGGACTATTCCTTGGCCAGGAAAAGTGACTTCCTGGATGTTGACAAGACATTAGGAGAAAATCTGAATTAAGAAAAGTGATTTATAAATATTAAATTGAATAATAATGACATTCAATTTCAATAGTCAAATAAATTTTTTATTAAATCATTCAATATTTCATTTCCCCTAAATCAACAGTTCAATATATGCATTAAAAATTTAAATATATGCAATGCAAATATGATCAGACATTAATGTCTCTCCTCCAGCGTCCACTTCAGATGCCCACCTGCCCTCATTTACTCTACCACCTCACTTCCAATAACAAATCATTGCGAAAGGCGAACCATGAGAAGCATATTGCAACAGAGGCCATTAAATCCAATAACAATGGATGATGTTTACATTAAGATGCAGCAAGCCTAACCTGCAGTCAGGCTGCTGTTACGTTATCGCCAGACAGCACATCAGCCTGCATGGCATCTACTCCTCATAGAACCTCCATTATCATAATGTCCCTGGGCTTAGCACCCCGTCCCAAAGGGCAACGGGGGTCTCCATTTCACCACTCTAATAATGGAAAGTGCCTCAGAGCCCTGCCAGACCCCCAGGTTCAGCCTGCTTAGTGTTGGACCATTAGGAATATTGTGAGGAAAAGTGATACATGCGCATATGTGTTTTTAGCGTGTGTGTTTGTGTATATAAAAGCTGGGACAGATGTAATATGGGAATAATTCATTGGGGGTTAATGGGATTTCAGTAGGAGCTTGTGTTGTTGACAGTTTACTGTAGCCACCCACTTCAGTGTGAATTATTGAACGGCTGTGAATTCCTATGAGTGGTTGTGACAATGGAGCAGGCCAGACAAAGAGTTACATTCACAGACAGCACCAGAAAACAGAAACCAGGGAAACAGCTACATGATATTGAACTTTTTTTCATAATAACAAAAAAATGGGCACATGAACACACAAACTCAAACACGTTTTTTGAAAATTTATTTTGTTCGACAAAATTTGATTGTTATTCACACTATTTTTTTTTTTTAGAAATAACAGAAGTAACAAGATTTAAAGTGTTAGTCTTCACAACCTGACTATCCCCAAACGCACAGACACACACGCGCTTCACATATAACCAACATGACTGAGGACACAGAACTCCCGGAGTTACAGGGAGCTTTAATTTAATTTCCTACTGTTTGCTCTGAGATGAGGCAAGGTCATTTGAATTTCGTATCCTGCTATTTTTTTAAGATGCTTCTCAACCCATCAGTAGGGCAGAGACACACCCAGGACAAGAGCAGAGCATAAGAAGGCTTAGGATTAAATGAAAAAAGCATTGTTTTGGTCTGTGAGTGTGTGTTGCAGCTGCTCGAGGTTGTCTGTGTCTACGTCTTTGTCTGTCTAATTATGCATATGCACAAGGTTACAGTGGCTGCCTGCTGGGTGCCGGTGTGTATTTGTTGCAGTGTTTTACGATCTTTTTTCTGCTTTTCACATGAAATTCTGTATCATGAACAGGACAATTAAAGGCCAAGGTGTGTCCTCAACTCAGCTGTCCGTCAGTGTGATTGGTTGGCTGTTTGTAATCGATGGAGCCTGGCCCCACAGGCCAGCCACCTAAATCCATGCAGACGGCTGGGAAAGATGAGATGGCAGTGGGAACATGGGCTTGCAAGAAAACTGTCACACACACAAACACTCACACACACACACACACACACGCATACGCACACACACAAATACGACCCCCCTCCCCCCCCCATTCCTTGCTTAAATGGCTCCCCACTGTTTAAGACCCCATCGATCAGTAAGGGGAGCGCGTGGCATTTTGACTTAAACCGTGCATGGATAATAGGCTTGGCAGGCACCATACAGATAGTGAAACAGCAGCCCAAGTAGCAGGCAGAGAAGGGGGGGGGCTGGGGTGTCATTAATCCATGGGTGTGCTGTCATGCCATGACATAGCCAACAGGCTGCAGCTGGACTGAGGTGCATCTGGAGCTACCCCCCCATCACTGGCCCACCCCTCTTTGGAGCAATCATCTGGCCTGGTCTGGTGCAGTTAAGTGCCAAGGCAGATGGTACATTGGGCGGGTACAGGCTGGGCTTGAGATGTGCATGGGCAGTGATGTGGGTGATGGAAGCACACAGACATGCTTTGGCTTGCGCTGGGCATGCTGGTCATATTTACTTAGTGAGGGAGTGTAACGGGGGATTCGTGGTTGTGCATTATGGATGACACTATATGACTGGACATTATGAGGGATGTGGGAACTTGTAGACTGTAGAGAATTTCTGCATAAACCCAGGATTAGAATTTTAACTGGGCATTAATATTGGTTCTTTAATCCTGTATGATGTGCCATGGGCAACCAATTTTGTGTGTAGAAGGCCTCACGAGGCCTGTGGACTAGCATGTCATTACTCTTTTGCCTTCCCTCGCCTGCTTTGACAAATCTACAATGTGCTCTGTGATGCATCCAGCACCATTTAGATCACATCATCTAATATGTCATAGTGACCAGCCTGAAAGATATAAATGTTGTGTGGTTTGATAATGTCTTAAGAGACATGTCCCCAGAGAGCAGGCACAGATTGGTATACTAATCTGCCCACAACTTTCAAAGGGAGACTATGTGATTTTGATAGAAACTACTTGTGTTAGTGGTTTGCCGTGTTGTATCATATAACATAGACATTTAAAAGGTTTTATCACAAAAGTAAACATGTTTGTTGTTACCTGCTTGTGGTCCTCTCACTTTCAGCCAAGTTGACCGATGGCAATGATGTTTTTAAGAGTATTAACACAAGAGAATCTTTAGCCACAGTTGCCACTGTTCCACAGAAGTCAGATAGTCAGATAGTCTTTCTTTGAAGGATTCATGTCACACTGCAAGGTTTGACTGAGCTCAGTCACTTTGACTCATTCAGAAGTATCTACCCAGGCAATTATTGGCCGGTCATCGACAGTGACTGGCTTTACAGATGGTTTTATGCTAATATTTAGTTCACACATTCATCACACTCTGCTGTCCAGATCTCTGAGTGCAGGTCTGTATTTTCAGTTTGCTTTTGCTGTTCAATCAATGATGGCAATGACTGAGTCTTTCACCTGTGATGCATCAGTCCTGCGGCACCTCTGTCTGGTTCTGCTCATGCAAAATTACACCGTCATTACAGACTAAGCAGACACTCACTGGTTTCCAAACTCAGACATCAATAAACTAATCTCACACCCAGTACAAGCCAAGCGCAATGTCAGTGGGCCAGAATCGCAAATGTCAGTGCTAATGAATGTAAATGTATTCAGTGTAAACCTACACACACCAGTTGAAATGTTGGGGGGCAGAAAGGTGGAACAGTGAGCAGGGAGGTGTACTTGCCCCACAACCAGATGGTTCACATTCAGTTTGACCATCACCCTCACTGCTGTACTGTCCTTGAGAAACACTCTTCCGACCAGCTCTATGGTGCTTTCCTGCAGCAGAGCCTGACCTCTGACCTACCTGTCGATGGATCTTTTGGATAATGGTATTGTTTTGACTCAAGAGTAGATTCATGTTGTCTTTTTCCAATTATACAGGATCTTTTCTGCACACACATGCACAGTCTCTGTAAATCACCTCTCATTAGCCAAGATGGGCACCAAATTGAACTACATAATCATCCCAAACAAACAATGAGGAGAAAATTGCTAATGGCAGGTAACACAATTCATTTTACACGAAAACATCAGAAAATGAGCACAAGTGCTTGTGTGTGGCTATATATATATATATATATATATATATATATATATATATATATATATATATATATACATGTATATAGAGTTACAGTCTCATTTCTGAGACTTGAACTGTAGAAAGAGAAATCTGATAGGCTGATTGTTCTCCAAACAGTGAAGTCTGTACAGTGTTGTATCGGCTCACTTGGGGATTTTGGAGGGGAGACAGTGGTGGTCTCAAAGCTTCTTTTTGGTTCATGTTGTCATGTTAATGGCTAATTAGGTATTTCATGACTAAAGCTGCATGGTTATTTTCATAGCATAGTAGTTGTGCCATAACATTATTCTAGGAATGGAGAGAAGGCCTGACTTGGTTTGAAGTATCTTGCAGTAAATTCTTTGGATTTTGTGTATCTTGTGTAACCTAAACCCCAGCTGTATTAGTTGGTTATTCATAGCTGTTGGAATTAATGGAAGGATAATAGCAACGCCCCCATTTCACTCTCCAAAGATGAACTTTTTACTATTCTGAGTCTTTTTCCCCGACATGATAGAAGCCCTATATGATTCTGTCAGCTTAAATCCTCACCCAGGCTCTTGGTCATTAAAATGGTGTCTGTCAAACACTCCAAATTATACACAGCACCATTACATTTGAAGGGAGAAAATGTGTGTGTGTGTGTGTGTGTGTGTGTGTGTGTGTGTGTGTGTGTGTGTGTGTGTGTGTGTGTGCGTCTTTGGCTTGTGTGTGTTGGTTTTCTGCTGTTGCTTAGTGATAAAGCTGTTAACAGAATAGCCACTGAAGATGTTAACCAGTCTTTGTGCTGTGTGATGAACACCCCAGTTATCAATGATCATTTGTCTCTAGGGAGCCTAGCACCCTGTTTATGTGAGTTGGGGATCATTGTGTGTATTTACTGTACATGTGTTTGTGTCTGTCGGTGTGAATGTGTGTTTGTGTGTGTATCTGTGTATGTGTGTGTATATGTGTGTTATGGGGGGGGGTCTGCATCTTGTTTCTTTTTTTTTTCTTGAGGTTTTCCAGACATGTCTGAGATGCTTGTGGGATGAGAGAATGTTTATACACAGTGAGGAGATGAGTGCTGATTTAAGGCCATAAAAAACAAAGGATTATACCTTGTTATTAAAGCATGACAAGCCAGTTATGCACCTCTCTTTGGCTCCTGCCTATTCATCCTGCCACAGAAAGCGTGACAACCAAGTGGCCTTGCTCCTCCCTTTGGTCGAGTGCAGCTGCAGCAAGACGAATGTTTAAAAGCCTTCTGATGAATAAATCTGATGACTAAACCGTCCATTTATTCATCCATTGTGCTAAGAAACTTGAGAGATTGTTTGAGTGGACATTAAGATTTTGAAATCCTAGAAACATGCATTCAAAATCTCATTTATATCATAACAAGGAACATATTACTTAATTGCCAAATTTTCACATTTTCATTATTATATTGATGAGAGTTTCTATGTAGCCTGCAGAAAATCAAATGGGGAGACATGATTGTGAAGTGTGTGTACACTCATTCAGTCATATACTGTACCACATTCTGGGGGAGATAACAGCTCTATATACGGTGCCCTGCTAGCTCACCCTTCTTTAAGGGTAACACTTAATAGTTGCTCACAAGTGAGCAAGCACTTCTTCGTGTCAGTTGAGTGTCCAGCACCAGCGGCAACCAACAGAGATCTGCACTCAACCACAAAAATACAAACCAACTGTAGCAAAATTTTTGCCGATTGAAACCAAACACAGACTTGGAAAATAAGTAGGATTCAGCTATGACATACTGAGTGTTGAAGGTTGAGGGCTGAACAAGATATTCTGCAGTCGGCCTAATGTGTTTGATCCTCAGTGTTGCACCAGGCGGCCTCCCACCCACCCACTTCACCTCTCTGACCTCACATCTCAGGGCGATGGTGGTGATGATTTCCTGTCCTTCTGAAAAATTGCTCAGCGGGCCGGCCAGGACAAGAGGAGGTGTGACCTGCATCCTTCTTTCCGCCAGCTATGCCTGCAAGTGCACTGACTCTTGTGTTTCATGATGTTGGAGGTGTATACCGGGGAGTGTAATCCAGATTTTTAATCATGTCTAGTTGAAACACTACTGAAATTGCATCAAGATCAGAGGACACTAAAATACAAGCAAACACAAGATGACAGCATGATTCACCTGTTAAATAGTATGATAATCTCAATCCCAAACATACAAAGGTTCTCTACTCTAAGCAGTTCTGACGTCCCTACTTTCCCTTAAAGTTATTTTATCTGCCTCCCTTATATTCTGAAAACTTCTTGCAATGAGGCTGCCTTGTGCTTTGTTGTTGCCATGACGCTCTCCATCCTCTCGCAGCGAGTCCGCTCCACCTATGAGCGTGTTGTGCCAGTTGGTGTTAAAGGGACAATCGACATGTCTGCCTGTGTTTGCGGGGGAAGTGGTGGGCCAACCAAAGGGCGGGAACCAATTGCAGGACTTTGGTGTTTGCAATTGCACTGGACCCACTTGTGTTTGTATGTGTGCTGACATACAATACTATAAATGATTCATGATGCCATTAGGTTCTTTGAAACACCTGAGAAGAATAAGCAGGTTGTCAGCAAAATTGCAGATTAGGTTACTGAATTTTTTAAAAGGTGTTTCAATTTTCATCAAAATGCAGCTTCAACCATGTGGCCTATAGATAACAGTGATAGTAATATTTTTCTCGCCTTTACTGCTAAATAAGCATTTCCTCAGTTGCCTTTATTTCTAGATACTTTCTCTCGTGTCTTTCAGACTGTCACATCTGCCATGATGGATGCTCAGAGGGCGAAACAATAAGTATGTATGATGAAGGCAGAGAGTCACGCCTGAATGAGCAGAGGTCACCCTTTGACCCTGACAACTGACACCCTGTGTGTGGTTGACAGAAGGAGGGAAAGACAGAGGACAAAGCATCAAATAAAGGAGATCGAGGCGGATTGTTTTTGCCAAGACTGTTCCCAATAAGGACCAAATGTCATGAGCCAGTGTGGGTGTCTGTGTGTCCTACTTTTGGGGACAAATTTCCGACTGAATACTAGTTAATTGGTGATCGTTTGTCCAATTGGGGACAAAACCCCAATTTGAAGAAAAGCTGATTTTTGAGTTGGTGGCTATGGATAGAGTAAGTCTTCAGGAAATTAATGCAAGTTTATGTAATATCCCCAAAAGTTACAAAAGTCAATCCGTGATGTGTGTGTGAGTGTGTGTATGTGTGCGTGTGTGTGAGTGTGTGTATGTCTGCGTGTTTGTGTGTGTGTTTGTTTGTGTATGTGTGCGTGTGTGTGAGTGTGTGTATGTGTGCGTGCGTGTGAGTGTGTGTATGTCTGCGTGTTTGTGTGTGTGTTTGTGTGTGTATGTGTGCGTGTTTGTGTGTGTATGTGTGAGTGTGTGTATGTGTGCGTTAGGAGCCCAGCCACCACTGCTCCGACTGCTTTCTCGAAGGCTGCTGTAACCAAGGACTAGCTTTCACCGCATTAGAGCTCCTCGCCCGTGTGTCTCGGTGGTCTTCTTGATTACCCCTCTGGTCACCCTTGTTACCTAAGCCTTCGTTTACAGATCTGAAAGCATGTGATCGATTGAAGGAGAGACGGAAGTCGTTTAACAGCACTTAGAGGCTGAAGGTAGATTTCTGATTGGCTCCTTAGATCTAAGAAATGCCGTGAATGATTAAAGAGCGTGGCTGAACCTTGCTTTGAGAAAGAAATATCAGTAGTACAATGAGAAGACATAGGATGAGGTGGAGAGGAGCTGCTAAAGTCCCTCATTACTCTATTTGCATGGGCAGCAATTCCAAGGTGTGTGTGCGCACCTTTGTACTATACTCATAGTTGTTAAGATGTTAAAGATGAAAGAGCAGATTTTTGAAAGACTACACTCAGTCCAGAAGAGACTAGTTTAACACATGATGAGAACAGAAACTGAAATCAGCTACATGATCCTGATTAATCAGGCAGTGCATTCAGTACTATGGAAATATAACGTTATGAAGTGGAAGGGACTGCTGGTTCTGGAAATGTTTCCCCCCACTCTATGTTCCCTTTTTCCAACCAGTAAAACTACTGTAAAGAGAGAATTCTGTATGTGGAACTAATCCTTGTATTTCTAAAACTTTTTTACTTCCACATCAAAAGTTCTCTTTCAGCTGTAGCTAGCTAACATGGTACTTGGAATTTCAAAAAGAAACAGCAGCAAGTAGAATACATTTTGCTGAGACTACATAAAGTTAGCTGTAGAGGCAAGGGGTGAAAGTAGTTTTAAATTCCTACCAGCACGTCCAGCAGGGATCAAAACCCAGCTGACACGGTTCAGAAGCAACTCGGCGACTAAAAAGCTTTTAATAAGGAGACAAAGTCTTGTTTAAGATGACATAACATTAGCAGATGTTTTTTCTTGGTGAAAGTGCAACTGGTTCTGGTTTTGAAAGTGGGTTTTGGCAGACAGCTGCTCTCCCCTCTTTCTGTACCGGCCTACTTTCACCCTTGTCTACAGGGAGTGGAAAAATGATGTGTCCCAAATCAATGGGCAGCACATGTTAAAAGCACAGAAGCCCCTGTAACACAAATAACATTAGCATTAAATAAAGATAATAAAAAGCATATGAAATTCCTGCTGATCGCTGGCACAAGTTAGGGGCGCAGAGGCCCAAATATTATTAGTAAAGTTTACATGTGTGAGAATCCTACTGTTGAACATGAAAACATATCAGACATTAGATGTATGCCAGATGTGTTACATGCAGTGTATACAGGCAGAACTTCACAAGTGAACTATGACATGATCTTTTGCATTCAAAGCCATCCGTCCCAGGCTGAGATTCATATCAAACTGATCTGCATCTTTAGAACCTGGAGCTTACATTGTTAACGGTGTGAGGTGAGTTAGTTTGATATTGATCTTTCATTCCCATCAGTTTCTGCACAAAAGCATCCACTACCCTGATAAAATCCAGGTGTCTGACATGATCGCTCGATGCTAATAGCTAACCCTGCACCCTGAGCTGCCTAGGTAGACTATCTAAAGGAAGTTCTTTCCTCTTGGGACTGAACATGTTTGACCCATTACTTTTGCGATTTGTGCAGCTGATGGCACAAAAAACAAATGTTGATTTTCCTGTAAACTCTTTGTCATTCCCTTTTGTTTTCTACCCCTTGCTTGTGCATGAATCTCACAGTGATATTCAATTGCATGTCTACATTGCTAAGTTGCTAAATGTGGGGTTTGGGAAAGATTTAAGTTTCACACAAAATATATTCTTTGTTTCCACACTAGGAAAATATGGAGAGTGATAGTCCAATATAAAATTACTAACATATTTGGATATAGCTTGTCATCTATTAGTCAGTCTCCTATTTCTTTGTTCAATCATTAAATAGTAACAAGAAGAGGAGAGGAGGAAAGGGAAGACTAATGAAAAGATAGAGAATGGAGAAGCATTGCAAGACGGAAAGAAGCCCGTCTTATCTAAAAGGTTCATCTGTGGCCCGCTGTAGTGGTGCACCATCTCTTCTAATGAACTTGATCCCTGAGATCTGCTGATCAAATCATCCCCAACCAGTAGCACTCCAATTTAAGAGACCAGCCAACAGTGGAGGACTCAGCCGCTACAACTGACATATCCCCCTTACTGAGAAAGGCGGCTCACAAAATATCAGAATTAAGACAAAGGCCTCCCTTTTGTTCTCGTTCCCTCGGGGCACAGTGGATTTCTACACTTCTGAACAATGGCTTCGAAATGCACTTGAGAAATGTGATAAAAACGGTGGAGTCGCATACGCAAAAACACACACACACACACACACACACACACACACACACACACACACACACACTCAAAGCTGTTAAGATCCTGTGGCAGTTTCAGAGACTTCTCCTAGAATGTGACTGAGACGGGAACATCCAATCTTTTTTAAAACCTCGTCCTCTATGTCTCCAGTGTGTGTGTTTGTTTGTGTGTATGCGTATGTGTGTGTGTGTGTGTGTGTGTGTGTGTGTGTGTGTGTGTGCGTGTGTCTGAATAAAGAATGTTGAAGCAAAAGTAGTTTAGATGGCTGTTAAGATACCTTCTTCTCAAGTCTATTTGGCTGTACCTTGCATGGCACATTCAAAAACAGCTGGGCTCGTCTGCAGGCTGCCATTGTTGTTACAGACATATTCGTCACATATATTCGGAGTCCTGTCTGCTCTGTGTCCCCTGCTGTGTCTCGTCTCTAGCTCAGCGCCATTCTTCCTCCAGTTCCTAACCAACACACGCACACCTATGTCTTCTCCAGCTCCCCCACTTGATAGACCATTGAGGTGAAGGCTGAAGGTAATGGTTTCCATTTTTCCTTAATGCCAGTGGGTCAAGGTGCAACGGCAGGGCAGAGCTTCATTACAGCAGCCCAGCAGGGCCCCTTGTCTCCTGTAGGGATTCATTATGGTTCTGCCACCCATCACCCCCCCCCCTACCCACCCACCTACATACTGCAATCTTCATAAAGGTTTCTTAATACTGTCTGATAATGATCCTCAAGGTTTTTACCACTGGTGCTTTGACGCTGAAACATTCTCTCCCCATATTTTTGTACAAAACGCTCTCAGCTGTATTTTGGACACTTTTGCCATGAGGATAAACTACATTAGCTTGTACTAAAAGCAAAATCCCTAACAGTGAACCAGTAACTCTACACACCATGGAAGAGCTCTCTTCTTGTGTACTGTCAACCCTCTCTATCCTGATCTCCCTCTAGTACATACATTCAGTAGAAAAAATGCCCGGATTCAGATAAAGATTCATACACCAGGAGATTCATTTATTATTTTCAGATGTTCTTTGTGTAAAGTACACAAACCACACGAAAAGGCACATTTGCAATACACACACACAAACTGATGAATGGGAGTGCATATATAGTTACTGCGCCCAGGTGCAGGGCTCCTGACATCACATTCATACTGATCCGCTCTCTCTCTTCCACTACCTCACAAACAACATGCATCTACACTTCTATGGGTGTAAAAATTAATTTACACTACAAAGGCGAATTCCTGAAGCAGGGCTTTTCACGTTTTCTAACTTAAGTTACAGGGTTGCCTATGTGCTGAGTGAGCTCTATAACCCCAGTACGAAGGAAACCCATTCAAAAAACATTGTGCAATTTAAAAAATGTGTGACATTCAATTGGAAAATAAATACCCTGTTCTTACCCCCCTCATGAATTCATGCGTTTTGCACTTTTCATTATACATGTGGCGTTCTGCAGGGGGTTATGAGTTCCACAGTATACTCTGTCAAATAGCTGAGGTACTTACTATGTTTATGTATAAATGTAAATTTATTCAACGAGATTCACTATAGCTTCTGTGCTTTTTTCATGTATCTGTTTACCAGGGGCAGGTTTATAAACTTTTGAATGGTGCACTGGACTGATATGTAGTATTAAAGAAAGGGGCACATTTATACAATGTGTTAAGACTCAAAACCTGGTTCTTGGCAATAAGAAACCGCACATTATTAATAATAACATTCTTTAATAATATTTTAAGAGGAAATAATATCAATAAGTACCTGCTGTGTGTAACTGACAGATGGCAGAGACATTCAGGATTGTAGCCTACTCTCTTTTGTCCACTGTAGCCTGCTAGCATTGCAGCATTGTTCCCTTTAATGACAGCCAGGCTGCACTTTGAGCATTTCACTGCCTGTCTTAGTGAATATATATCGTATGTTCATATGTGCAGGTCCCTGATGATCCATTCATAGAAACTTGTGTTTTTAATAAAAAACAAAAAATAACCCTGTGGGGACAAATTAAATTGAACTATTTACTTGTTTAGAAGCTTTCATTTACCTTGCATAATACATACTGTACAAAAAAAGGAAATCAAGGATTATATCATATTCATTGTGGTGTGTTCTGCTCTGCCTTTCTCCTGACTGACTCAATGGCACACAGATGTCCTTGTTGGACCTGAGGCAGCTACTGAACCCTGGAGATGTCTAGCTTAAGGGCTTAGCCTCAGGGCCAAAGGCTGTCAACACAATCATGGGGTTAATGCCAGATACGACTGTGTATAAACACACACACACACACACACACACAATCACACACACACACACACACACACACACACATACATAGAAACAAACATCACATTTAGCAGCCAACCACATGCAGCACAGGGACAGACCTTCAGATAAGACACTGTTTCCTGACTGACTGTTTCCTCATGCTGCACACTACACAGTTGATGATGGCCTCAATCTCATCTCCAGTTTCTTTCTTGTATTATTATTATTATTATCTATTTTCCCATATGGATGGGGAAATAGATAATATGAGGTGCTTTGTCTCCCATGCTAATTCAATCTGTGAGGTGGGATGGATGGATTGGGCAACAGATTAGGGTTAGTTAGACCGTACTCTGACACAACCCCATGTGTGCTGTAGGGTGCAGCATAAGGAACAAGGAAGTCAAGGAAAAGCAATTTGTTTGAGGTGTAAATTAATTTGCAACATAAAAAATAGATGTTGAAATGGAACTGGAAGTAATTAAAATGATAGATTGGATGCAGCATGTGAGACTCATGTGTCATTGCTACAGGGCTCCCTGGATGGAGGTTTGTAGTCATAAGCATGAGTTCAGATGGCTCAGCATGCACTGGGAGCTGAGGGACACACACCTGAAGTGGTCTTTGTTTGGAGGCTGTGAAAAATGGTGTTCTGCTAAGTGGATGCTATGCCGTGCATCTTTTTTTTCTTTTATTCTACTGTTTTTCATTGTAAGGTTTGGTTTCTTTTCATTCTCTTATCCTCAATCAGCAATCGTCTGAAATAGACTGTCTGCAAAAAGTAAATTATGCCAAAGAAATTTGTTCACAGCAAGTATATATTAAGGGTCACTGAGATAATTGGTAATTTGGATGAACATGTGTTGTCACACAGCAGCAACAAGAAAACACATGTTTTGCATAATCATCTCATATAGGCCTAAAGATGCAGGAAAACGTGTACAAGTTAAAAACATTAAGAGTCGGTATGCAAAGCAAAACAAAATATTTACATGTCCAAATGCATTCTGGACCAGCGTTTTACTGACCAATGAGGTGGATTCATTGAGAAACAGACCTGTTTCTGAGCTCTGATTGACCAGTCCACAGACAGAGCTCTTTATTCTAAAGATAACAGAAGCTATTTTATTGCCTCGCTAATCTCTCCCAACTGCCTGCATTTTATTTCCTCACTTCTCTTTTATTTGCGCTCTCACTCTATGATCTCTTTTTGTACACCTCTCAAGGTCAACAGGTTTTTGCCTTCACTGACAGTAGTGGAACATCTTCACTGAATTAATTCTCCCGTAGTTCAAATCGGCTTTGTAGACATTCTGAGCTCTTGGTTTGTCTCACCTCTTAGAGGTAATGAAGAAGCAACCAACCTAACACAATGATTTTCTCCCGCTTCCATTATAATCCTTTTATTAAAAAGTAGCAGCTATTGTTCATCACAGACCATTGATTGTCAAATCTGTTCATTTACTCAGCTGAAATCCTGTCATTCATTTTTCTTCTGCTTAGAGTGTCTTAAGTTTTTTTGTTTTTTTTTTTGTTCTGTAACTTTCAGTAAAACTTAGGTGGAGCTGTAATTGTCCTGTCCAACTGGACCAGTGCCCCCTCTATTCTTTCCACTTTCTCTTCCCCAGTGATCTTTGAGGAAAATAAAATCAAAAACATTTCTGCAAGTACAGTTCTTTTTTTTCAAAAGTTCATCATTAGATCTTTGAAAACACATTTCTTCATCTCTCTATCCTCTCTTCCCACTGCCCTCTTTTCTTTTTCCCTAATCCTATACGGAAACATTTATTAGGGAGTCTTGTTTTAGTTTCTGCCATGAACAGGGTTCCCTTCAGCCAAACGTTTCAAGAAATGTAGGTAGTCGGAAGAGCATCATTAGCATAATTTCCCAGAGGCGCACTGAGCTTAATTATCAACATGGCTGTGTGCAGACAAGAGCACAGCTCATCACATTAGGATGGAGTCCCTGCTGTTTATGCCCATGCGCTGCCACGTCCCAGCAGACTACCAGGAGATTCATTGCTGGCACAGTTCAACTCCCAACAACTCCGAAACTTTCATCTTCCGCTCCAGGAATCCTCACCTTCAGCACCTGAGGGATGAAATAGTGGAGAAAACTCCATGCGCATTTAGATACATAACGCTGGAGACTGTAGTGGACCATCTGTTGCTGTCTGTATACTCTGCTGTATGTTATTTCAACTTGTTTCCTGTGATTGTTTTTTTGATCAGCTGTGGTTTCTAAAGGATGCTCACACATTCCTCTGCTATTCCTTTATCTTCATCAGTGGTTTCTCCGTAATGCACTGCCAGTACTGTGGTTGGCTGTGTGTGAGAGAGAAACAGAAAATATCCAGCTCCATCTCCATTCACCTGTAAGATGGAGGGGAAAACGGAAATAATTTCCTACAGACACACCCCTGTTATGTACTGGTCTTTGTTACGCTTTGATCATGGGATGCACACACACACACACACACACACACACACACACACACACACACACACACACACACACACACACACACACACACACACACACAGATACACATATGGGTCAGTTAGTGTTTATTGCCCAAGGCTGTTGCCGGAAATAAGCACCTCATTTACATCAGCTTGTCTGGTCACATTATTCTTTACCTACATGAGACTAGACAGAGATCAGCTCACCTGTTCTATTCGTGTTTACTTATAGAAAAGGAAATGATGTCGAATATCGTGGAGGAACACACCATAGAGAAGCAGTAGTTCTGATTTTCATCTTTGGGTTTGCATCTGTAATTAACTATACTTCTCAGCTTTTTCCAGCATACGTTTTCCTGTCACTGCATTTCATCAATGACAAACATGGCTGGCACCTCAAACAAATGAGTGTTGTGTTGGCAAATAAAGATTTATTAGATGCATTTTTTCGCTGTTGCTTAGTATTTGTCTCTTAACCTGGAAGAAGGCAGGCACTAGCCTTGACAGAGAAGAAAAATATGTTTTTCCTTTCTCTTGTGTCAGTGTCATTGCTATGCAAGGTAATGTGACAACAGGTTTGTGGTTCCGTAAGGCCACAGTCTAATGTGTGTGCTCTTTGAAGTGAATAGCAGCAGCAGATAATGCCCCTGTTTGGACAGCATCCAGATAAGAAGTTTCTCTCAGGAGTGAGAGAAACCAGTGGGTGCTGGTGACACGGAGGATTAGCAAACACCCAAGGGTCCAGTGTGGTAGTGTGCTGCTTCTTTTAATGTTTTTTTGTATTTCCTCTTCTGACTGCTCTTGTCCCGCTGGAGCCAGTGGTCTCTCTACCTGACTATCTGTCTGGCTTGTTAGTCAGAGCAGATAAGCAAGGCATTAGTTTATTCTAACATATTCTAGTTCCCCCTTGCTGGGTGCAAGCCTTGAATGTATATTGTATAACCTGTCCTGTCTTATTTCTTCAATGTCAGTGTCTTCCTCTTACTGACTGCTCATTTTAACACGTCTATCCTCTAAAGAAGAACACATAAAGACATGTTAGTGAATTAAGCTGCTGCTTACCTGTAAATTTTCCCTGTGAAATTTACAAAAGATAACAATAGTATATTGTTAAGATAGTGAGTCACTCTGCCTTAGCGCAAGGCAACTGAACACCAAGTTTTACCTTGTGGTAGCTGTCCACTCTGCCTAGAGAGGCGCCTTTAATCGGTTTACTTAATATATTTAACGTAACTCTTCCCCAGATGAAGCAAACAGAGAGATGACACCACGGCATAACTTGTATCAACGAGCACAGTCTTCACAGTAGGAGAGCCACACATTTCCTGACGTTTATCGATTTTAATTCGACCCTTCCCATTGTTAACAGAGTTATGACAGCCTGCACAGGCTGGCAAAAGAAGCTGATCCAAAGCAGAGGTCGTGGTGTCGTGATGAAAGTGCCTTAGAGCTCTCAGAGTTGAATTTGTTTATCAGTGATATCTTGAGAAGAATAAAATTGAAGAATAGTACATCAGATACAAGGTGTATGAATATCTGGGACTACAGTATATTGGATATCTGACATTTTCTGACAAGAGTAGATTTCAGACTTTAGAGATTTCTCCAGCTGAACTCAGTCATTCACACTGAAACATCACACAAGTAATCCTGTGATTTGTGTGTTTTCTAGGTTTGTGTCAGTGATTTCTATGTAAGAGGTCTCTGATGAAATTGACTCGATGTCACGCTTGGATGGCAGGTCATCACACACACCTTCCCACCCCACACACCCAGTGAATCTCTCTGTCTCTCATTGTCAGTGCTGTGAACCTGTTTCTCTGGGAGCAGCTTCCCATTCCTCACTACACCTCAAAAAAAGATTCAAGGTTAATTTAGTTAATTTAGCTGCTAAAAGCTGCCCTGAATCTTTGTATGCATTCTCCTGTTTTATTGGATTTAGCTTCTACTATCTTTGCCATGTGTGCACCAAACACACAAACACACACACACACACACACACACACACACACACACACACACACACACACACACACACACACACACACACACACACACACACACACACACACACAAAACTGACAGAAAAAGAGAGAAGCACACATGTAAAGCTATTTGCCATCCTTTAGTGTACATAAAGGCCTCCACAGCCTTGCAGCTACCTGAAAATTCAGCCGAAAATTCGTGACATTTTGTCTTTCCAAATCGATACCTTTCTCCCTCTGTCTGAAGTCAGAAGTCTGTGCACACTTCAAACCTGCTGATGTGTGCATTCAAACTCATTCAAATTCAAGTTGTCAGTCATATGAAATACACTGTGAAATCCAAGGACATTTGTCAAGGTTGACTGCAAGTATATTAAAGGAAAAAAATTATGGATGAAAAATCAATTGAACTCAAAATAATGCAGAACAGCTATTGTTCAGAACTGCCATTACTCCCTATAAGCACGTTTAGATTCATGTCTCTCTTAGGTTTAAAAATGACAGCAGACAAATGGACAAAAAATAAAAAAGAACCGCCGATGATGAGTAAATTTAAATGTCTGAGACACGTCTGTTTTGCCGTGTCCTCAGGGGCACTCATCTGATTGAGGCTTACACACTCTCCGAACCTCTTCACTTTTATTCATCTCTGGGTTGAAAGGTGTGGCTGAGCTGGACATTTCTCCCTGCCTTGATTTCTTACAAATGCAGACTGTTGATTGGGAGTTGGGAGGTTAGAAAACTGTCTCCCAAATGGGTCTGTCAGGGAGTAAATGGTGGAAACAGTTGTAGCTTTTTACTGCCTGATGGTTCCTGAGTGGACAGCTCTATAAAACCCCTGTAACCGAGCTTTGAATGAGGAATTCGAGTCTACCTGAACTGACCAGTGCTGTGCCTTTCTCCCAGCAGAGATCTCAACACTTTTCTGTTCAAAGTTCAATCTCAAGAAATTTGTCTGGATATTCTGCTTTCATGTGATGTCAGCAGCCATAACCTGCCGACTAGCTCTGCATGGTCACCCCTGTTATTATTTTAGCCAGCGATGTAAACAACAGGCGTTCAGCTTGCCAGGTTAAGTGGGAGTCCGCATGCACAATGCATCCCAGGCTTAACATGTGACAAAAGCTTTCAGGCCTCAGTCGGCCTCACACAGTCCGTTCCTCAGACGATTAAACTGCTGGGCCTTGTAAGACACAGTTGAAATTTAGATTGATCACCCTGCTTTGGAAACTACTACCTTGGTTCATGCAGAATTCAGTTAACACAGTTAGGCTTTGGGTCATGATAAGAGTACGCCACTGATTTAGCATTACACTCCTACAACATTGTCAGTCCCGTGACGGACATTAAAGGATCTCAATAGATGCAGCAAAACCAACATCTCTCTTCATCTCTTTTTCCTAGCAGCGACATTACCCACAATGCAACTCAACCGCTCACGGCTTGCTCCAAGAGTTGGGTGGGTTATGCTAATAACGGCAAATGTGGCCTTGAGCTGCTTGCCTCAAAAAGAGAAGAGGAGTCGACTACAAACTTGTAGTTTTCGGCACCAACTGACACTGCCTCAAGTGCCATTACCTGAGGCAGTTTATTAGACTTTGTGTAGCTCCCTCTGTTGCAAAAAAGACTTTATACTTTTTTTTTCTTGGATACTCCCTAATACCTGTAAACAGACTTTGATGTGAAAAATGGGTGGAGTTCCCCTCCAAGACATGAAAATAAATGTTGGTTTCATCCCTCTCGGATTTGAAAGATAAAATTGATCCATTTCTAGTTATCCTCTGATCGGAGGTACATTTTACAGTTTTTCAAGAATTCACCTCTCATTAAAGGCTTTCAGAGATCCAGTCAGCCAGAGCTGCAGCTTATCTGATCCAGACAACCGCCCCGCATACACTCCTGGTCTGATTGATAAAATCCAGCCCTCACCCTGCTTATCTGACACTTGTTAGAGACTGCTGCCTGGATTACATTCCTGTATTAGCTATTAGGGGGTTATTCTGTGTTGTTCGTCATTTGTCCGTTCTAGGTTTGTGACCAAGTTTTCTTTAAATGCCATCGTTTCAGTGGAAGAGGGAAGTGGCCTTTTGGTTTTGAGTGTGTGCCTGTGTCTTTGTTTGTCTTCCATAAAAGCCAAGGATAGTTTGATAAAGAAGGTCATTAAAGTGTCATTAGGCAGTGAGCTTTGAGGCACTGGGCCCCTGCAGATAAAACATGGGGCCATTTTGAGAGCTGGGAGGGATGGGTACAGGGTTGTGATATGCAAGTCTAAGATACAGACCCCCAGTAAACTCCAAGAGAGACACTATGGCAGCCTAGACAAACCACACTCCAGAGATCCCTCTTCTTGACCCATTTACCCATCATTCTGCTTTTCTCTGCCCAACAGTCTTTCCCCAAGCTTGCAACAAGATCATCAGTGAAAGCTTCCCACTGCTTCAACCTTGTTCGATCCTTCACTCCGATTGGATACTCACACAGCTACAGTATTGCATTGTAGCTCTCATACGAGCAGTGTTCCCCACTGACCATGAAGCTGCTGAAGCTGCTGTTGAAAAACCAACGTCTTCTGAAATCGGTGCAATAACTACTCACTACCACAAGTTCAAGTTTTTCTGGCAACGCCAGCTCTCCATAGCTAAAACAACTATGACACCTGGAATTGTAATGGAAATCCAGCTGGCTCTCCGAATAAATAAGAGCAGCAATGATAGCCTGTAGCGCAGTCGATAACTGCTTGGCAGCACAGGCTGGGAGACTTGACTCAATTTGTAAAAGTGAGCTGCTCTCTGCCTGCGTGTGCGCTGAGGATAGTGTCTGAGAAAGCTGACGTCACAGAGGTGCAGAGGGAGCTTTTTTTTTTCCGGAGGCAGATCTTGTTGTTTTGAAATGAAGGGTCCGAATGGGATCAAAGAATCATTAATCATTTTGCATTAGAAGGTTCTGTCAATTAGGGTCATCAGTTTGTTGGTCAGTACATTAGAAGCTCTGTTCTGCCACTATTGCACTTATAAAACTGTCTAGGTCATGATTTATTTTTCCAAATATAACACAAGTCAACAACTCATAATTCTCAGTGCAAATGGAGGTAATTTAACAGTGATGAAGTATCTAAATTACACACTTGACTTGGGGTCAGTTTTTCTGCAAAACTTCTACTGCCACCAAGTGGCTCTCAGCTTGCATGTCAGTACAGTATACTACTCTATACTAGCCAGGAGGAGGCTAAAGGGTTGGTTCCCTCCAAATCAGAAAAACACAAACAATAGTTGGATGTATTTTACTGTAAATAGAATGTTAGTTTAAAACTGCAAGATTCTATCTGCAATAAACGGGATTTTAGCCGCTAAAAAACATCTTTCTGATCTTGTGTTTTGCGTTAAATCCTTCCTTCAAAAGCCTAAATATACTGTACACTGTCTGATCTAACTGTATTGTGTCCTCTCTGCAGTGTTCATCATGGCTGCCGGACTGCTGGTCTACCCCTTTGGCCTAAACTCCTCACTGGTCAGGTCCTTCTGTGGGGACTCCGACATCTACTATGCTGGCGAATGCCAGATCGGCTGGGGCTACATGCTGGCTATTGTTGGAGTCATGCTCACTGTCTTCTTGCCCTTTTTTGCCAAATATGCACCGAAGGAGCAGCTGTCCCCCACTCCCTTGCCAACGCTGTTATAGTGCATTGAAGTGAAGTCTTGTTTTTTCCCTCCTGACCACACTCACTAACCTGGGCTTGATGTCATGGAGGGACCCCTGCATCCCATTTTTAAAAGGGATGCTGTTTGGGAAGCCCCGCTCAATGACAGCTGAAGCTGAAACTCAACAACAAACCCTGTCTTCCTACATCATTATGTAATTAATTCAAATTCAGTTAATTTAAATGGAATCTCTAGTGTTTTAATAAAACTCTGTGGTTATAATATTGACCAGCAAATCTATCAAGAGTTTTCCAAAGTTTGACTTATCTGTTTTCTTCACGTCAGCTCTGGGGATCAGTCAGAAGATGTAAAGAGTGCTAACCCCATTTCACGCAATTTAGAAAAATCTCCACAAACGTAACAAGTACTTGCTTAAAATGTGTTTTTTCCTCTTTTTCCGAAAACAAGTCAACAACCAGTAGGAAACATTCCAAAACAGACTGTAAGTTTTTTGCATAAAAACAGTAAAAGCATGAGATGTGGCAGTATGACTCAACCTATCCAGTAACGTTCCAGTAAGAGGTTGTGAAGAACATTTGACTGAAAGAGAGAGACACTTTTAACAGTCAAAATGCATCACGGCATTTGGACTGTACCACTGGTTTGGATTTAACAGAGCTGATGTTTGAGCTTTGAAAATAATAAAACTGAAAAGAGAACTCTTTTGGGGGATCTTTGTTCTTCAGATTTCTTTTTGCCTCCTGGTCTTGTGATCAGGCAGTGAACCACGGGGAGTCAAGAGGATGTTTTAACATTCAACAACAGTGCTTTTAGAAAGTGTTGTAGAGAAAAGGACAATAAATACACAGCATCAGACCTCCCGAGAGGATAAATGGAAATCTCTTCCTATAACAAGAAAGGGAAACTCAATAAAATGTAGGGGTTTCAGAGCAGTGCTGTCAAAACTTTTATGCTGTCTTACTGCATCCTTTTGTTTACCTTTTCCCTAGAATTGTTTGTGTAATGTAATTCGCTTTTTAAACATGAGCATTGTTTCTGTCTGAAACACACAATACTAAACACTCTAATTCAGGAAAAAAAATGATTGCAAAAGGCAGGGAGATGTAGGAATTTTGTCGAAATGCATGACAAGACGGGCTTTGTTAATGGTAGAACAATTGATCTAGATTTTAAATGTGATCTGACCAACTTGTGCCTTTTAACATAACCAAGACATAACAAGTGTTTAATAAAATTATCAGGTTATCATCTTTTTCTGCTGAAAAACTGTGGATCCTGTTTTGTGAGGTGATTTATTATTTTTCTTTTCCAGTTACAATTTTTCCTCTCAGCGGTGTTTCTCGTGTACTTGATGCAGTATGAACTCATTAACTTGAGAAAATGTTCTGGAGGAAAAAAAGGTGTCTTCTAATCCTTGGAGGTAAAAGGGAAAAAAGGAAGCAATGCACTTATGTTCAATTATGCCCTGAGATATTTTTGCCAATTATCCAGAAGACTTAAATCATTTGAATTACTATATTAAAAGGTTGTGACATGCAGCTTACAGATTAATTCCTGGCATCCTTGTCTTATGTGATTTTGAATTTGAGTGGTAGAGGAGGGGGCTGTACAAAGTGAACTTTGCCTTTTGTTATCTGTGCTGAGCTGACACATTGCTCACATTATGTGTAAAAAGTGGCTTAAAATAATTAGCTCATCAAATAAGCAATTGTATTGTGTGCTTTTGTCAACCCACTTCTCCTTTTAAGTGCTGGCACCATTCCTATCATGTTCCAAGGACAAAATATCTACTTCTCCACTTACTGTCCATGTACACTGCCAATTTCAACAAGCTGGACTCCCTTTTGTAGTGGGTGTTTATGTGCGTGTTAGTGTTTTAATAATGGGTTGGAGTCTGCTAATGGGTTAAACTTTAAATTTCCCCAAATTTGGGTTCCCATAACTACATATCCTGACATTTAGAAAATTACTGTGATTATGTTGAAAGAAAGTCAGGAGAGAAATGTTGGTATTGTATTGGACCTCATACTGTGCTTGACTGTGGGAATGACTGGCGTGACTACACTGGACTTGTTCCCCTATTTGTTGAACCATTATGTGTAAAGTCTCAGCACTGGTGAAACTGTTTTGGTAGAATAGATTATTGTTTTTCCATTGTGATGTTTGACTGTAAATAAACTAATTGTACTTGATATCACATGTTATTCTTAACTGCCCCGTTTTTCAAAGATATATTTTGAGATATTACCTCATCGTGTTTGCTTTATCTAACTTAACCTCTATACAGTGTTTGCTTTTCTGTGAATTTTCTTTGTAATAAAAATATTTCAGAATTTAAAAAAAGAGATTTTTTACTTTCCACTGAAGGTTTGGCTAAATCAAATAACTCTTTATTCAACTGTTTCACACATGAATACAAAAACATCTCTGCTAGAACAAGCAAGTGAATTCAAGTGCTTTTCAACAAGTGCATTTTGGTCGCCTTTGACAAGAGTAATGGCAACATCGCCCCTTACAGGTGAAACTTCAATAATGCCTCAAACATGCTTTTTAAAACCACTAGGACTTGAACCAATAAGAAGGGCTATCTATGAGCGTATAGCAGTAACCTTGGCTCTCATGGATGGATACCTAGTCCTCCTCAGACTTCACTGAGCAGTTTGACCAGTGCCCTCATTTCTGCGTCGCATGCTTTGACAGCCTCATGGGCACTCCTCAGCTCTGAGGGCAGGCCCGGCCTGACGGACACACACACGAGGACATCTCTGCTGCGGTCATAGTTACCCACACAGCGATGGGCTTGACCACGGATGAGACGGGGCAGTTCTTGCTCCTGTTGGACATGGAGCAGAAATGAAGATTAACTCAAGTAAGATTGCAGTGCTAGTTTTTGTATTGCCGATACATTCATTTAGAAACATTTCTACGATGCCAATGTTTAGTGTTTTGTCTGTATGTTTGAGTTTATCAACAGCTTTACTTGTACACGGACTGCACTGACTATAGCCAAAGCACATCATAGTCGTCATCCAGAACATGGACAATCCATCATGTTCAATTCAAAGTCATTGTTTTTTCTGATTGAGATTGAGGAGAGTCAGAGCAGGTTAATGGGAGCAAAATTACATTCTTCTTGGATAAACCTGAGAAACATTCATTGGAGTTTCTTTTTCAGAGGAGGCTTCTTTTCCTCTTACATTTTCATAGAAGAGACATTGCACCACCTCCTTCCCGTCTCTCATGAGGAAGGTCTTGGCTCCATGGCAACCCAGTGTAACAGCAGAGTCTAGAGTAGCTGAGAGAGGAGTGCAGCTTGTCAATTTAATGATTTTTTAAATGCTGAAGAGTACATCAAAAAAAACTCTGGCAACCCCTAATCAACTTACCAAATATCTCAAATAAGTATGGGACTTTGTCTTTGAACTGACTCCAGTGTCTCATGCCAGAAATGACTGCAGTCAAGATCCTCAGCGAGTTCTCAACGGCTGGCTTCATTGGAAATGTTTCCTGCTGAGCACAAATAAAAATGCTACACTGACCACTAGCAACATCATGAAACATTAATGGCAAGGTTTAAATTCTCTGTATTTTATCATACACTTTCCATATCTACTTCTACCTGAGTACGGGTTGATTGTGCAGTCTGAGGTGCATTTGAGCTCCTTTTTCCCTCAAAGGGGAACCTCTGTGGCCCAAAGCCGCTAGATAATTTCCAGGAGTTGTTTTGTGCCTGCACTGCATGAGTAGGGGGCTTGTTGGGAGGTGGGACAGGAAGAGCCAGAGGCCTAGTCAGCTGGTGGTACTGATGTGTGGGACTGGGCCGTCTGTAAGATAACTGCTGACCCATCTGAGAGAACCCAGTATGGGGGGTTGGCTTGCTTTGTTCACTCTCTCTGTTGGATGGAGCTTGATATTTGTTCTGTTTGAAAGTATCTCTGGAACTAGAGTCCTGTTGTCTGACTTGGTAGCTGGGCTGTCCCCTCTTAGAGCTGAAATTACATTTACATTACATTTACTCATTTGGCAAAGTGATTTACAAGTGAGGCAACTTAGAGTTCAGTGTCTTGCCCAAGGACACTTTGGCACCCGGACAGGAGGAGCCGGTGATCAAACTGCCAACCCTGCAACAATCAGGGGACAACCTGCTCTACCACCTGAGCCACAGCCACCCAGGATGAAAATACAACTCCTGTTTTCACATACTGAAATCTAAAATTAAAATGCAACACACAACAAACATCAGTCACATATTGCTGTGTATTTTTAAACATCTGAGATGACATCAATTGAAATTCTTTGTTCTATGTTTTTTTTTAATTATTATCCATGCTAGATGATACACACTCTCTACATGAATAAAACAAGTCACAGTAAAATCAAAGCTCAAACAGAGATCTTGTTTGCTGCCTGTTGCTGCCAGAAACAAAAAGGGCTTGTCAATCTTTCATTAAACCTTTTAACCTTTTCCTCAGGTGTCTGGGTGGTCAAGTATGTTTCATTAACTGGATATAGCAATATAGAAAAAAAATAATAAACCTTAAATAGCCTGTGGGTCTGGCATTTTGTATTTTTCATTATTGTTGCATTTTAACAAACACTTGAATACCATACTGAGGGACAAGAAAACATACCCTGTGCTTTCCACTTTGTATGGATGTGACATGGGTACATAGGCTCTCACTGTAGGGGCACATCCAGGAGCAGGTCTGTTGCTGTCATTCTGCTTGGACTGAGTAGTCTGTGTGACACCCTTTCTGTTCCACTGTTGGCTTTGTGAAACACCAGAAGACAACCCTGAGGCCGGGTAACATCTATACGTACCTGTGGAAAAGTGCATTTGCAGTAGAAAATATTATGGCAGCTGACACTGTCTGAAGCTGTGACTGGTTATGTTAATTAATCGGAAGACAATTTACATTAATGTTGTTTTTTAATGTAATAAAATAAAGTAAATAAATGGTCTCAACTGTGTTATTCAATGGGAGATTAGAGCAGTCCAACATTAAACAACATTAAACAGCAAAAAGTTGATTTATAAAATATATCTAGATGCCCTCTATAAGTTACACTATTGAGGGCCACTTAGCAAAATATTGGAAAAATATGATACATGGAAAAAAAAAAATCTCAAACATAGAGGTATCGTTTAAAATCACTTGTTATATGAAGTTTTTCTTCTATTAGGATGCACTGCCACCTAGTGCCTGAGGGACCAAAGCCTCACTGCCTGCTTCACCTGGTGAGCTGTGACATGCAGCTGTGCTGCTGCTCGCACTGGGTTCACTGTGGGAGTAGAATTCATTCACAGTGGGAGCAGATGTCAGAGGCACCCTGTTTCTTTTCTTCTGGTTAAAGAGAGGCACAGACAGGCAGCCTGGTGGAGACATCAGAGGAGACACAGTTTAACATGCAATATACTACAAACGCACTATGTGCATTAAGATTGTGTGTGTGTGTGTATTACCTAGCTCGAATCAAAGCAACCCTTTACCATGAAGCATTAACATAGACTTTTACTAACCGGCTGTGGGCCTGGCTGGCTGGTTCTCCTGTCTCCTCATTGTGGTCGTGGTCGCTTAAAAAAAGCGGCTAAATCCAGCTAGAAGTTCGTGGAGGCTGCATGAGAGATGCACCACACAAAAAAGGGGAAAGGATCTTTAAATGATGACCTGCTTAGTGTTGGCCCCTCACACGGTTCCAAAATTTACAAAAAAGAATAACAAACAGTTGTAAATACTTGACCATTTAAAATAACTGATGTGTCGCTTGGTGTCCTGTCAGTTTAAAAACAAGCCTACGTTAGCTAGCTAGCTAGGCTGGTTAGCGAAAAGGCTAAACTTAGGGGCAGCTCGTCCGCCCGGTTAGCTACCTGGAGGCTAACGTAGCATTACAGCAGTGATGAACAGCTACCACCAGTGGTAATTCTTTTTAAACAATCAATACCAATATATTGACATTTTAAATTACCTATGAAAACTATTCTGTGAATGAAAGTTGACAAAATTTCCAGCGACGGAAACTGAACGTCCCGTGCAGCACCTCGGACAGAGGCTGGCGCCAGAGGGCATGCTGATGCTGCATTCACTGTCCCGTGCTAAGCTCGGAGATCCCAAGGACGGCTCAGAGCAGGATCGAATGCTTTTAGTAATCGATTATGACGCAATATTTTCGGTGGCTCTCGGCGCTTGTTTGTGGTAGAATGAGGGGAAAGTACGTGGTAAATGATGGTAGTCTGTGTATCATATTGTGCATGGTTATTGTGTGCATGACCTCCATCATTTGCCAAGATGACTTCTATTTCCGGGATAATGATATAACGCAGTTTCTTAATATTATGCCAAAAAGCCAAATAAAAAGCATTATAATAATGCACTGAAATAGTGTTTACATTAAATGAGGATGTTTCCCCTACAGGGGCAGGGAAAAGTATGTGAGCCCTTTGGAATCAGCTGATTTTCTCTATTAATTGGTCGTAAAATGTGAAAAAAAACTTAATCTAAGTCACAAGTAAAGACAAACACAATGTGCTTAAACTTATAACATGCAAATAATTATAACCCTTGGTGTCTTTATTATACACATCTATTGAACATTCATAGTGTTGGTGAAAAAGTAACTGAACCTTTAGATTTAATACCTGTTCAAACCTCCTTTGGCAGCAATAACCTCAAGCAAGCTCTTCCAGTAGCCGTGGATCAGACCTGCACGACGTTCAGGAGGAATTTCAGACCGTTCTTCCTACACAACGTCTTCAGCTCAGACATTTCCTCAGGACGTCTGGTGTGAATGGCTCCTCTATAATTCACTGCTCAATTTCTAACACAGGAAAGATAAGTGATAGGTGAATGTCAAAGTCTTTATCATGTAAGCACATGCTGTTTGAAAACTGCTGTACTGACATTGAAACTTTAACAATTATAAGTAAGAGCTTTTTTGAAATCATCTTTACCACAGAGCCTCCATGGTAAACCACAGGCTGCAATGATGGTTGTCTGTAGGGCAAAGATTTCCTCTGCTGTCCTTTTTTTTTCTCAGAACTTTTCGACAGGCACCTAAAACATTATACAGATTTCAAGATTTTCAGATGAAAATGAAATGTAAAAAATGAAGTAATCAAGACTAAAATAAGGTGTAGTCCGTCCACATTAGAGTAGAGGCCTACTGATCTTTGCTGAATTTTTGGAGGGGGGGTCTTTCCAAGCCTCCCACTCACATGTTAATATACTAAGGAGGAGTAATGGATTCCTTTGACTTTCTTTCAGTTGAACAGAAAGAAGCAGAATGTAAAATTGTTGCAAGATGAAAAGACACTGGCACCGCTAAATTTTAAGTAATAAGGAAATAATTGCAAATTAACCATTTTTGTATTACCAAAATATTTAATAAAATGTCCAAGGTTACTGAACAAGAGAAAAGAAAAAAAAAGAAAACTTGCATAACAGTGATTTAATACAAACACGAAATGTACCGCAGACAAAATGATTGGCACCTTCCTCACTAATATTTGGTTGCAGAACCTTTGACAACAATAACAGCCTCTAAACACTTCTTGTAGCATGTAGAAGCTTCTTGCTCCTGTCTGCTGGTGGTTTCAGCTGCTCTTCCATTGCTACATGTTCAAGCTCTTTTAAGTTTGCAGGAGTCCTTTTTGCAACTGAAGATTTCAATTCAATTCCATTCAACTTTATTTATATGGCGCCATATCATCATCAACAGATGTTATCTTAGGGCACTTTTCATATAGAGCAGGTCTAGACCAGACTCTTTATAGTTATTATCTACAGAGACACAACATTTCCCCCATGAGAAGCACTCGGTGACAGCGGCAACAGAAAACTCCCTTTTAACAGTAGAAACGTTGAACAGATCCTGGCTCATGGTGGTGGTGGTGGTGCTGGTGGTGGTGGGGGGGGGGTCTGCCTCAACTGGCTGGGTGGAGAGAGAGCGAGAGAGAGAGTGAGAGAGCGAGAGAGCGAGAGACAGGGGGCAGGAGGAAGGAGAGAGAATAGCCATCTAGTAAGTCTATCATTAGAAAATGTGTTTCTGAGGTGTTGTAGGCCAAGCACAATAACTTCAGTTTTATCTGAGTTCAATCATAGGGAGTTCCTGGTCATCCAGATATTTATAGCCCTAAGACATGCTTGAAGTTTAGCTAACTGATTGGTTGAGAGAGAGAGAGAGAGAGAGAGAGAGAGAGTGAAAGAGATTTCCGCTCTCACCAAAGATTTTCAATGGGACTGAGGTCAGGACTCATTGCTGGCCATTTTTAAACAGTCCATCTTTCCTTTTCAGCCTCTAATTTATGGTGCTGGATGTTTGCTGTGTGACGTTCTCCTGCTGAAAGACCCAAGACAATCGGCTCAAACCTCGTTTTCTGACACTGGGTGACACATTTCCCTATAATTTGTCTCGATACCTTGAAAAACTTGGTGATTAATTTTCCCCTCGATGATGGCAAGCTTTTGAACAGTAGGGCACAGTGTAAGGAGGTGGTTACCTGGCTGAAAGTTGGAGGTGTGCAACCTGTGGCCTTTAGCTCCTCATCTAACCACTCACTGCAGCTGATCCTTCTTCTTCCATTGATCCGCTGTTCAAAAATGCCCAAAATGACTGTTGTCCTGATTTGTAAAGAACTTTTTGATTATAGTGATAAGTCCTATCCACATAGACAAACACAATGTATTTCCTGTGACTAATTCTTGATTAAAATCAACTCAGTCAAATGTTTATAATGTTAAGCTGTAGCTCTCATTGTTCGACAGAGATAACAATGTGTTTGAACATTACTACAAAGCAGCTCTGCTATGACAGAAACATATTTGAAAACTAACCATCGAAAACACAAGTATAAATGAAATTTTAAAAAGTGACATAAAAATGAGAGCGATACAAACGTAATACCGAACGTCTCTCTGCGTCTTCGCGTACACGCACGCGCGTGCGTCACTAAGATACACGTCACCTACCTGGACCAGCCGAGGGTATATAAGGGCCGCACGTCATTCTCATCCCCCCTTTGCATCTGAACTTGGACACGAGTTGAACTGTTGCAAATCAAAGCGGTGAAAAGCGAATTGTTGGAGAATTGTATTCCTGGAAAGAGACGACTGGAGAACGGAGAGTGCTGAACAACAACACTACTGGATAACTGAACTTTGTGGAAAACCAAGGAGTCCGGATATAACCTTCAGTAGACACAGGACCCGGAGGAGCACCTGCTGGAGGGAGTCGCCATCGACATGGACATCGATCCCAGTAAGACAACTTTTAATTTCTTCTATATTATTCAATTAATTTTACTTGAGTGATGAGTTGAGTCCCCGCGTTAAAATCCGCCAAAACTTCATCAATGTATAAATCGGTGTCACTTTTAATTTAGAAGTAAATATTTAACACCACGTCATGAGGCTAGTTAAGAAAACACAGATTTGGTGAAACCAGACAGTTATTTGTTGTGTAAAATGATTATTTGGAGGACAAGATTCCTTAAATTACCCGGGAAAGGTGTCGAATTCAGTAACAGTCAGTGTAAAGATTTGAAGAAACTGTTGTTTTGGTTTGAGGGCATCAAATTGTCCACATGTTGGATCGAAATTATTGGAAAAGAGATGGCGACTGGGCCAAATTTCATTTAATGCCAAAACATGTGTTTCTCGTGACCATGGAGACGATGGAACGTTTGGCTCCGATCGTCGGACGCACCGGTGGAGACGCAGCGGGGCCTGTGGCGCTGTGGATGAGACCCTGAGCTTGTTCTGGTTCCTGAGGCTTGGATTAATATATCCAGAGCTGATACCGATGATCTGCTACTTTCGTGTTCTAAGTTGATCACGTTACATGAAGTAATTGACAAATATTCCTCAAAAATCACCAGAATATAGGTCCGGTTGAGAAGGGCATTAAATGAAAGATGTCCGTTTTTGGACTTTCTTTGTTTCTGCGCGAACTGCTGAGTTCGGTCTTCACAGGGTTTGTAGGTGACATGTTGGCACCTTGATAACTCTGAAATGTCCTCAGCTCGTTAGTCTGACAACTTTGTTTAATCAGTTTTTGAGGAGATAAAAAGCGATTCGCTGTTAGACGGGACTGCGTGTGAGCGCCCGTGCGCATCAGAGGCCACCGTCTCCATCACGTTTTTCCTCAGGATGGTTGTTTCTCTCGCCACCGTCAATTAGCTCCCATCCCGTTTATTTAGATTTAAATCTTCCCATGTTGTCTTCCCATTTTCTCTTTCTTGCATTTCGATTCCGTTTAGGCTCTGTGAGCTAGGGCCGGAATCCAGATCCAAAACGGGGGAAGAACCGCGCGAAAAAGCGCGCAGTTTATACTTCCATAGTTTTTTTTTAGATTCAACTCAAGCTAAACCATCGTTAGTGTCTTTGGACCGGAGTAAAACACAGTGTTTTCCCCCCATGTTCAGCAGAACCTTATGACTGTGCTCACAAGTCAGGATGGTGTAAACTTTCATTTAATACTTGACAGGCAAATACGTTACAACAGTCATATAATTGTATTTGATTTGTAAATGTGAAATAGTCCTTATATGATGGGCAGATGGGCAATTTATTAGCTATCTGAACAGATATCTGACCAGATAACAACTGGATGAAATTCAAGTCAAAGCTGCCTTTAAATCTGAAAACAGGGGTCTTAATTTTAGTGTCCTTTTCTGTCCAGAAAACCTCAGATCTAATTGAAATGAATATTTCCACTAATGTTTGTCACCACAGTCAAGTTAGTCATCACAAAACTTTACCTTCAAACCACTTGCCTTGAATACGGTCGCTGTAAAACATTCAGACAACTCTGAGCAGGCAGGTGATTCTTAGCTGCCCCCCATTGTTCTTATTGTCTCATGTCCTACAAATTTATTAGTGCTGTAAAAATATTGTGTACATCAAATAAGTAAATACACAAGTAAAATAGGCTTATACTTTCAATCATGCTGAGATTCCAAACACAATGTGTTGATTTTAAATCAATGAGTCAAACTCTTAAAATATGTTCTGACTGTACTTGTAATTATAGTTAAGATTTCTATCCTTATGAAAAATTTCTCTTTCAAGCTCACCACATTGTTTAGTTTAAAGTTTTCAAGTGACCAAGTAAACTGTAATTATCATGAAGTATCAGATGAATGAGACATAAAAATATAGTCATTCTATACAATTTGATAATAGCGGAACTGCACAGTATTCAGTATCAATGTTAAAATGTGATCAACTCTTGACAGCCATAGTCAGTGCATGTTTGCTGCTTGTTGAGTCCTCAATATTTAATTATATGAGAAATACTACAATTTGAAATCCGTTTTTTTCACTTGCTTTACTCTTTTCCTCTCAGGTGGTGTAGACCACATCATTGAAGGTCCTGCAGAAGATGGCCTCCTTGTTGTCATCTGGGCTGCAGATGATGATGAGGACCCAGTCTACAATCCATCTGTTGAGGAATATGTGTTTGATGAAGATATTTGTCTACTCTTCTCCTTGGAGGATGAGTCCGATAAAGATAGCCATCTACTCCTCAGCTTGGAGGATGAGTCTGATGAAGATAGCTGTCTAATCCTCAGCTTTGAGGATGAGTCTGATGAAGATAGGTGTCTCTCCTCAGCTTGGAGGATGAATCTGATGAAGACAGTCATCTACTCCTCAACTTGGAGGATGAGTCTGATGAAGACAGATGTCCATTCCTCAGCTTGGAGGATGAGTTTGATAAAGATATTTGTCTAGTCCTCACCATGGAGGATGAATCTGATGAAGATATTTGTCAGTTCTTCATCTTGGAGGAAGAGTTTGATGAAATTGTCAACTCGTTGCAGTCAGCTCCTTCTACATCAGGCCTCAGATACTTTACAACCAGGAGAAGGGAAGAGGACTGCGGGGACTCCACCCCTTCGACTTCAGGCCTTCACAGGCAGGAGATGTTGGCCTTCTGCTACTTTTGGAACTTCAAGATGGGCGGATGACAGTGACTCTGATTAGAGTCCTGAGCTCCAAAGCCCACTTGTATCTGCTGGCTGGATAATCTCGTTTTAAACTTGAGGACTGGGTTTTGCCTCCTGCTGATAAAGGACCATGACTAAGGATGATGAGGACCTTGAAGCCAAGGATGATGACATTAGATCTCACTCCCCTCTCATCCAGTAGCTCACAGCAGAAAACTTTTGGCAGGACTGGCAATGGATTCATCCTCCTGTTCCTGCTGCTGCTCCTCAGCAGCCGATAGCAAGGCCCCCAGGAACCTGTTCAGCCTCAGAAGCTTCCCGAGCAGCAAGTGGAGCAGCCTGAAGGAGGTCTACTCTCTGTTTCTCTGGAGTTGGAGGAGTCTGTCCCCTCAACATCAGGCCTCAGCTCCTCAACTAAGAGGAGCAGGGAAGAGAGTGACACAGAGCAGGTAAGTACTAACTTTTGGCAGGACTGGCGATGGATCCTGCTGCTTCTCCTCAGCAGCTGATGGATGGGGGCCCCCAGGAACCTGTTCAGCCTCAGAAGCATCCCGAGCAGCAAGTGGAGCAGCCTGAAGGAGGTCTACTCTCTGGTTCTCGAGGGTTGGAGGAGTCTGTCCCCTCAACATCAGGCCTCAGCTCCTAGACAAGAGGAGCAGGGAAGAGAGTGACACAGAGCAGGTAAGTACTAACTTTTGGCAGGACTGGCGATGGATCCTGCTGCTTCTCCTCAGCAGTGGATGGATGGGGGCCCCCAAGAACCTGTTCAGCCTAAGAAACTTCCCGAGCAGCAAGTGGAGCAGCCTGAAGGAGGTCTACTCTCTGTTTCTCTGGAGTTGGAGGAGTCTGTCCCCTCAACATCAGGCCTCAGCTCCTCAACTAAAGAGCAGGGAAGAGAGTGACAGGCAGAAGGTAAGTACTAACTTTTGGCAGGTCTGGCGATGGATCCTGCTGCTTCTCCTAAGCAGCTGATGGATGGGGGCCCCCAGGAACCTCTTCAGCCTCAGAAGCATCCCGGGCAGCAAGTGGTATGGCCTGAAGGAGGCCCCAAGGAACCTGTTCAGCCTCAGAAGATTCCCAAGCACCAAGTGGAGCAGCCTGAAGGAGGTCTACTCTCTGTTTCTCTGGAGTTGGAGGAGTTCTTCCCCTCAACATCAGGCCTTTGCTCCTCAACTAAAGAGCAGGGAAAAGAGTGACAGGGAGAAGGTAAGTACTAACTTTTGGCAGGACTGGCGATGGATCCTGCTGCTTCTCCTCAGCAGCTGATGGATGGGGGCCCCCAGGAACCTTTTCAGCCTCAGAAGCATCCCGAGCAGCAAGTGGAGAAGCCTGAAGGAGGCCCCCAGGAACCTGTTCAACCTCAAAAGCTTCCCGAGCAGCAAGTGGAGCAGCCTGAAGGAGGTCTACTCTCTTTCTCTGGAGTTGGAGGAGTCTGTCCCCTCAACATCAGGCCTCAGCTCCTCAACTAAGAGGAGCAGGGAAGAGAGTGACACAGAGCAGGTAAGTACTAACTTTTGGCAGGACTGGCGATGGATCTTGCTGCTTCTCCTCAGCAGCTGATGGATGGGGGCCCCCAAGAACCTCTTCTACCTAAGAAGCTTCCTGAGCAGCAAGTGGAGCAGCCTGAAGGAGGCCCCCAGGAACCTGTTCAGCCTCAGAAGCTTCCCGAGCAGCAAGTGGAGCAGCCTGAAGGAGGTCTACTCTCTGTTTCTCTGGAGTTGGAGGAGTCTGTCCCCTCAACATCAGGCCTCAGCTCCTAGACAAGAGGAGCAGGGAAGAGAGTGACACAGAGCAGGTAAGTACTAACTTTTGGCAGGACTGGCGATGGATCCTGCTGCTTCTCCTCAGCAGTGGATGGATGGGGGCCCCCAAGAACCTCTTCAGCCTGAGAAGCTTCCCAAGATGCAAGTGGAGCAGCCTGAAGGAGGTCTACTCTCTGTTTCTCTGGAGTTGGAGGAGTCTGTCCCCTCAACATCAGGCCTCAGCTCCTCAACTAAGAGGAGCAGGGAAGAGAGTGACAGGGAGAAGGTAAGTACTAACTTTTGGCAGGACTGGCGATGGATCCTGCTGCTTCTCCTCAGCAGCTGATGGATGGGGGCCCCCAGGAACCTTTTCAGCCTCAGAAGCATCCCGAGCAGCAAGTGTTGAAGCATGAATGAGGCCCAGAGGAACCTGTTCAGCCTCAGAAGATTGTCAAGCACCAAGTGGAGCAGCCTGAAGGACTGGCAGGACTTGGCAGGTCTGGCGATGGATCCTGCTGCTTCTCCTCAGCAGCTGATGGATGGGGGCCCCCCAGGAACCTCTTCAGCCTCAGAAGCATCCCGAGCAGCAAGTGGAGAAGCCTGAAGGAGGCCCCCAGGAACCTGTTCAGCCTCAGAAGATTCTCAAGCACCAAGTGGAGAAGCCTGAAGGAGGTCTACTCTCCTTTTCTCTGGAGTTGGAGGAGTCTGTCCCCTCAACATCAGGCCTCAGCTCCTCAACTAAGAGGAGCAGGGAAGAGAGTGACACAGAGCAGGTAAGTACTAACTTTTGGCAGGACTGGCGATGGATCCTGCTGCTTCTCCTCAGCAGCCGATTGATGGGGACACCCAGGAACCTCTTCAGCCTAAGAAACTTCCCGAGCAGGAAGTGGAGCAGCCTGAAGGAGGTCTACTCTCTGTTTCTCTGGAGTTGGAGGAGTCTGTCCCCTCAACATCAGGCCTCAGCTCCTCAACTAAGAGGAGCAGGGAAGACAGTGACACAGAGCAGGTAAGTACTAACTTTTGGCAGGACTGGCGATGGATCCTGCTGCTTCTCCTCAGCAGCTGATGGATGGGGGCCCCCAGGAACCTGTTCAGCCTCAGAAGCTTCCTGAGCAGCAAGTGGAGCAGCCTGAAGGAGGCCCCCAGGAACCTGTTCAGCCTCAGAAGCTTCCCGAGCAGCAAGTGGAGCAGCCTGAAGGAGGTCTACTCTCTGTTTCTCTGGAGTTGGAGGAGTCTGTCCCCTCAACATCAGGCCTCAGCTCCTAGACAAGAGGAGCAGGGAAGAGAGTGACACAGAGCAGGTAAGTACTAACTTTTGGATGGACTGGCGATGGATCCTGCTGCTTCTCCTCAGCAGCGGATGGATGGGGGCCCCCAAGAACCTCTTCAGCCTGAGAAGCTTCCCAAGATGCAAGTGGAGCTGCCTGAAGGAGGTCTACTCTCTGTTTCTCTGGAGTTGGAGGAGTCTGTCCCCTCAACATCAGGCCTCAGCTCCTCAACTAAGAGGAGCAGGGAAGAGAGATACAGGGAGAAGGTAAGTACTAACTTTTGGCAGGACTTGCGATGGATCCTCCCGCTTCTCCTCAGCAGCTGATGGATGGGGGCCCCCCAGGAACCTCTTCAGCCTCAGAAGCATCCCGAGCAGCAAGTGTTGAAGCATGAAGGAGGCCCCAAGGAACCTGTTCAGCCTCAGAAGATTGTCAAGCACCAAGTGGAGCAGCTTGAAGGACTGGCAGGACTTAGCAGGTCTGGCGATGGATCCTGCTGCTTCTCCTCAGCAGCTGATGGATGGGGGCCCCCAGGAACCTCTTCAGCCTCAGAAGCATCCCGAGCAGCAAGTGGAGCAGCCTGAAGGAGGCCCCCAGGAACCTGTTCAGCCTCAGAAGCTTCCCGAGCAGCAAGTGGAGCAGCCTGAAGGAGGTCTACTCTCTGTTTCTCTGGAGTTGGAGGAGTCTGTCCCCTCAACATCAGGCCTCAGCTCCTCAACTAAGAGGAGCAGGGAAGAGAGTGACACAGAGCAGGTAAGTACTAACTTTTGGCAGGACTGGCGATGGATCCTGCTGCTTCTCCTCAGCAGCCGATTGATGGGGACACCCAGGAACCTCTTCAGCCTCAGAAGTTTCCTGAGCAGCAAGTGGAGCAGCCTGAAGGAGGTCTACTCTCTGTTTCTCTGGAGTATGAGGAGTCTGTCCCCTCAACATCCGGCCTCAGCTCCTCAACTAAAGAGCAGGGGAGAGAGTGACACAGAGCAGGTAAGTAATAACTTTTGGCAGGACTGGCGATGGATCCCGCTGCTTCTCCTCAGCAGCCGATGGATGGGGACACCCAGGAACCTCTTCAGCCTAAGAAACTTCCCGAGCAGGAAGTGGAGCAGCCTGAAGGAGGTCTACTCTCTGGTTCTCTGGAGTTGGAGGAGTCTGTCCCCTCAACATCAGGCCTCAGCTCCTAGACAAGAGGAGCAGGGAAGAGAGTGACAGAGCAGGTAAGTACTAACTTTTGGCAGGACTAGCGATGGATCCTGCTGCTTCTCCTCAGCAGTGGATGGATGGGGGCCCCCAGGAACCTCTTCAGCCTCAGAAGCTTCCCGAGCAGCAAGTGGAGCAGCCTGAAGAAGGTCTACTCTCTGTTTCTCTGGAGTTGGAGGAGTCTGTCCCCTCAACATCAGGCCTCAGCTCCAAGACAAGAAGAGCAGGGAAGAGAGTGACAGAGGAGGTAAGTACTAACTTTTGGCAGGACTGGCGATGGATCCTGCTGCTTCTCCTCAGCAGCTGATGGATGGGGGCCCACAGGAACCTGTTCAGCCTCAGACGCATCCTGAGCAGAAAGTGGAGCAGCCTGAAGGAGGTCTACTCTCTGGTTCTCGAGGGTTGGAGGAGTCTGTCCCCTCAACATCAGGCCTCAGCTCCTCAACTAAGAAGATTAGGGAAGAGAGTGACAGGGAAAAGGTAAGTACTAACTTTTGGCGGGACTGGCGATGGATCCTGCTGCTTCTCCTCAGCAGCCGATGGATGGGGGCCCCCAGGAACCTCTTCAGCCTCAGAAGCCTCCTGAGCAGGAAGTGGAGCAGCCTGAAGGAGGTCTACTCTCTGTTTCTCTGGAGTTGGAGGAGTCTGTCCCCTCAACATCAGGCCTCAGCTCCTCAACTAAGAGGAGCAGGAAAGAGAGTGACACAGAGCAGGTAAGTACTAAGAGGCTGAGAGGGAATTATCACGAAGATCCTGAATAGTCAGCTCCTTCAACATCAGGCCTCAGCTTCTTTACAACCAGGAGCAGGGAAGAGGACTGCAGGGACTCCACCCCTTTGACTTCAGGCCTTGAAGTCTTCACAGGCAGGAGATGTTGGCCTTCTGCTCCTTTTAGAACCTCAAGATGGGCGGATGACAGTGACTCTGACTAGAGTCCTGAGCTCCAAGGCCCACTTGTATCTGCTGGCTGGATAATCTCTTTTTAAACTTGAGGACTGGCTTTCGCCTCCTGCTGATAAAGGCCAATGACTGAAGATTATGAGGACCTTGAAGCCAAGGATGATGACATTAGATATTACTCTCCTCTCACCCAGCAGCTCACAGCAGAAAACTTTTGGCAGGACTGGCGATGGATTCATCCTCTCTTTCCTGCTGCTGCTCCTCAGCAGCCGATAGCGAGGCTCCAGGAACCTGTTCAGCCTCAGAAGCTTCCCGAGCAGCAAGTGGAGAGGCTGAGAGGGAATTATAACGAAGATCCTGAGCAGTCAGCTCCTTCAACTTCAGGTCTCAGCTACTTTACAACCAGGAGCAGGGAAGAGGACTGCAGGGACTCCACCCCTTCGACTTCAGGCCTTGAAGTCTTCACAGGCAGGCAACATTGGCCTTTTGTTTCTTTTGGACCCTCAAGATGGGCACACTATAACATGTGGACAGGAGGAGCTGGGAATCACACCAACCCTGGCTTTACCCTCTGAGCTTCAGTAACCTGTGCATGTCTATCTAAGGTCCCTTCTTTCCCTGATCTAGGTCAGATCGCACTTGTTTGTGCGAAAAGAAAAACATAACAACAACCCTTCAGGTAATGTAGGAAATACTCTGCTACATGAGCCACCTCTCATGACATGATGTGGGAGAAAAGGTAAGTATGAGCCTCTGACTTGCAAAGAAAATTAGCTTCTATAGCTTGTTATAAAGCGACATGGATGCTGTTTAAACTAGCCTATAAACAATTTACATATTTATCAGTTTACTGTGTAACATCATTTGTTTAATCATTCAACAACTGTTTATTCCCGTTTACTCGTTTGTTTCTTGATTTTTAACTAGGCTATACCTGCCCATACAAAGGTAAGTAAATAATTATTAACCACATTAACAAAAGTCTCCTGCAACCAACTTTTTTTTCCTTGTTGTGGCAGGTGGAGCTGTGAAGGATGGAGCACTTTCCCTCATCTGCTGCATCCAGCAGAGGAGGCTGTCCCCTCCACATCATCGTCCCAAGAAGAAGTGAAAACGTGGCAGACCGAGACCCAACATCCAGGATTTCCGTGATAAAAGAGAAGACGTTTGCCTTGGACCTGATGAGAAGGATGGATGACCACAACTGGAGAGCGGTGGTCGCCTGTTTTCACTCAGCTAAGTAAGTGATCCCCTGACTGAGATTACAAAAGTACCACTAGTGACATAAAGTGATGACAAGCTAAAGTTAACGTTACTTGCTCCGTGTAGAGTAGATTATGGGAACCTTATTGAATACTATTTCATTGTTTATAATTTATTCTATTATTAGAGGCAACATACAACAAAATAGCTCCTTACAGAGCAGAGGTTGAATTACACTGTCCCAAACGATTCATCACTTTTTTGACTATTTGACTATTTGACAGGGCAGGACTTGTTCTGTGTCTTAATCGCTCATGGAGCAGCTGAGAGTGGACGACAACCAACCAGTCATCCCAGGAAAACTCGGCTCTACAGCAGAGCGCTGAGCCACTCTCAGCAGCCTGAAGACCCAGTGGTACCATTACAACCTCCCTGCCCCTCCACCCCCAGCACCACCCTCTTCAGTTTCTTCGAGACGATGAGGAGCGTCCCGACTCGACCTGCACAGAGGAGGTTGTTACCATGTGTTTCTTCTGTGCTGGAGGGTTCGGGAAGCTCCTCGCACACGCTCGCGCGCACACGCTTGTGCGCACGCACACACACACACACACACACACAGACACACACACACACAGGAAATTTTCACCAGCTCTTTGCTCTGAAATCCAGACAATCCAGAAAGAGACAAAAAGACCAGACTGAAGGAGGTCTACTCTCTGTTTCTCTGGAATTGGAGGAGTCTGTCCCCTCAACATCAGGCCTCAGCTCCTCAACTAAGAGAAGCAGGGAAGAGAGTGACACAGAGCAGGTAAGTACTAACTTTTGGCAGGACTGGCGATGGATCCCGCTGCTTCTCCTCAGCAGTGGATGGATGGGGACACCCAGGAACCTGTTCAGCCTCAGAAGCTTCCCGAGCAGCAAGTGGAGCTGCCTGAAAGAGGTCTACTCTCTGTTTCTCTGGAGTTGGAGGAGTCTTTCCCCTCAACATCAGGACACAGCTCCTCAAAGAGGAGCAGGGAAGAGAGGTGACAGGAGAAAAGGTAAGTACTAAATTTTGGCAGGTCTGTGAAGGATGGATCCTCTCTGCTTCTTGCAGAGGAGTCTGTCCCCTCAACATCAGCTCCTCCCAAGAAGGAGAGCCAGGAAGGATGGAGCAGCCTGGACCTGTTTTCAGCCTCAGAGCAAGTGATCTGTCAAGTGGAGCCTCAACATCAGGCCTCAGCTCCTCAACTAAGAGGAGCAGGGAAGACAGTGACACAGAGCGGGTAATGGCACGACTTTTGACTGACAGGGGCAGGATCCTGCTGCTTCTCCTCAGCAGCTGAAAGTGGATGCCCAGGAACCTCTTCAGCAGAGCCCTGAGAGCAGCCTGAAGGACCCCAGGAACCCTCTTCAGCCTCAGCAGAAAGTGGAGCAGCCTGAAGTAGGTCTACTCTCTGTTTCTCTGGAGTTGGAGGAGTCTGTCCCCTCAACATCAGGCCTCAGCTCCTTAACTAAGGAGCAGGGAAGAGATTGACATAGAGCAGGTAAGTACGAACTTTTGGCAGGTCTGGCGATGGATCCTGCTGCTTCTCCTTATCAACTGATGGATGGAGGCCCCCAGGAACCTGTTCAGCCTCAGAAGCTTCCCGAGCAGCAAGTGGAGCAGCCTGAAGGAGGTCTACTCTCTGTTTCTCTGGAGTTGGAGGAGTCTGTCCCCTCAACATCAGGCCTCAGCTCCTTAACTAAGAAGAGCAGGGAAGAGAGTGACACAGAGCAGGTAAGTACTAACTTTTGGCAGGACTGGCGATGGATCCTGCTGCTTCTCCTCAGCAGCTGATGGATGGGGGCCCCCAGGAACCTGTTCAGCCTCAGAAGCTTCCCGAGCAGCAAGTGGAGCAGCCTGAAGGAGGTCTACTCTCTGTTTCTCTGGAGTTGGAGGAGTCTGTCCCCTCAACATCAGGCCTCAGCTCCTCAACTAAGAGGAGCAGGGAAGAGAGTGACACAGAGCAGGTAAGTACTAACTTTTGGCAGGACTGGCGATGGATCCTGCTGCTTCTCCTCAGCAGTGGATGGATGGGGGCCCCCAGGAACCTGTTCAGCCTCAGAAGCATCCCGAGCAGCAAGTGGAGCAGCCTGAAGGAGGCCCCCAGGAACCTGTTCAGCCTCAGAAGATTCTCAAGCACCAAGTGGAGCAGCCTGAAGGAGGTCTACTCTCTGTTTCTCTGGAGTTGGAGGAGTCTGTCCCCTCAACATCAGGCCTCAGCTCCTCAACTAAGAGGAGCAGGGAAGAGAGTGACACAGAGCAGGTAAGTACTAACTTTTGGCAGGACTGGCGATGGATCCTGCTGCTTCTCCTCAGCAGCTGATGGATGGAGGCCCCCAGGAACCTGTTCAGCCTCAGAAGCATCCCGAGCAGCAAGTGGAGCAGCCTGAAGGAGGTCTACTCTCTGTTTCTCTGGAGTTGGAGGAGTCTGTCCCCTCAACATCAGGCCTCAGCTCCTCAACTAAGAGGAGCAGGGAAGAGAGTGAGACAGAGCAGGTAAGTACTAACTTTTGGCAGGACTGGCGATGGATCCTGCTGCTTCTCCTCAGCAGTGGATGGATGGGGGCCCCCAGGAACCTGTTCAGCCTCAGAAGCTTCCCGAGCACCAAGTGGAGCAGCCTGAAGGAGGTCTACTCTCTGTTTCTCTGGAGTTGGAGGAGTCTGTCCCCTCAACATCAGTCCTCAGCTCCTAGACAAGAGGAGCAGGGAAGAGAGTGACACAGAGCAGGTAAGTACTAACTTTTGGCAGGACTGGCGATGGATCCCGCTTCTCCTCAGCAGTGGATGGATGGGGACACCCAGGAACCTCTTCAGCCTCAGAAGCTTCCCGAGCAGCAAGTGGAGCTGCCTGAAAGAGGTCTACTCTCTGTTTCTCTGGAGTTGGAGGAGTCTGTCCCCTCAACATCAGGCCTCAGCTCCTCAACTAAGAAGAGCAGGGAAGAGAGTGACAGGGAAAAGGTAAGTACTAAATTTTGGCAGGTCTGGCGATGGATCCTGCTGCTTCTCCTCAGCAGCTGATGGATGGGGGCCCCCAGGAACCTGTTCAGCCTCAGAAGCTTCCCAAGCACCAAGTGGAGCAGCCTGAAGGAGGTCTACTCTCTGTTTCTCTGGAGTTGGAGGAGTCTGTCCCCTCAACATCCAGCCTCAGCTCCTCAACTAAAGAGCAGGGAAGAGAGTGACAGGGAGCAGGTAAGTACTAACTTTTGGCAGGACTGGCGATGGATCCTGCTGCTTCTCCTCAGCAGATGATGGATGGGGGCCCCCAGGAACCTGTTCAGCCTCAGAAGCTTCCTGAGCAGCAAGTGGAGCAGCCTGAAGGAGGTCTACTCTCTGTTTCTCTGGAGTTGGAGGAGTCTGTCCCCTCAACATCAGGCCTCAGCTCCTCAACTAAGAGGAGCAGGGAAGAGAGTGACACAGAGCAGGTAAGTACTAACTTTTGGCAGGACTGGCGATGGATCCTGCTGCTTCTCCTCAGCAGCTGATGGATGGGGGCCCCCAGGAACCTCTTCAGCCTCAGAAGCTTCCCGAGCAGCAAGTGGAGCAGCCTGAAGGAGGTCTACTCTCTGTTTCTCTGGAGTTGGAGGAGTCTGTCCCCTCAACATCAGGCCTCAGCTCCTCAACTAAGAGGAGCAGGGAAGAGAGTGACAGAGCAGGTAAGTACTAACTTTTGGCAGGACTGGCGATGGATCCTGCTGCTGCTCCTCAGCAGCCGATGGATGGGGGCCCCCAGGAACCTGTTCAGCCTCAGAAGCTTCCCGAGCAGCAAGTGGAGCAGCCTGAAGGAGGTCTACTCTCTGTTTCTCTGGAGTTGGAGGAGTCTGTCCCCTCAACATCAGGCCTCAGCTCCTCAACTAAGAGGAGCAGGGAAGAGAGTGACACAGAGCAGGTAAGTACTAACTTTTGGCAGGACTGGCGATGGATCCTGCTGCTTCTCCTCAGCAGCCGATGGATGGGGGCCCCCAGGAACCTGTTCAGCCTCAGAAGCTTCCCGAGCAGCAAGTGGAGCAGCCTGAAGGAGGCCCCCAGGAATTCAGCCTCAGAAGCTCCTGAATAGTGGAGCAGCCTGAACATCAGCAGCCTCAGCAACCAAGTGGAGCAGGAAGGAGGACCCAGGAACCTTTTCAGCCTCAGAAGCCTTCTGAGCAGCATGGAGCAGCCTGATGGAGGCCCCAGGAACCTTTTCAGCCTCAGAAGAATCCCAAACAACAAGTGGAGCAGCCTGAAGGAGGCCCCAAGGAACCTGTTCAGCCTCAGAAGATTCTCAAGCACCAAGTGGAGCAGCCTGAAGGAGGTCTACTCTCTGTTTCTCTGGAGTTGGAGGAGTCTGTCCCCTCAACATCAGGCCTCAGCTCCTCAACTAAGAGGAGTAGGGAAGAGAGTGACACAGAGCCGGTAAGTACTAACGTTTCGCAGGACTGGCGATGGATCCTGCTGCTTCTCCTCAGCAGCTGATGGATGGGGCCCCAGGAACCTTTTCAGCCTCAGAAGCTTCTGAGCAGCAAGTGGAGCAGCCTGAAGGAGGTCTACTCTCTGTTTCTCGAGAGTTGGAGGAGTCTGTCCCCTCAACATCAGGCCTCAGCTCCTCAACTAAGGAGCAGGGAAGACAGTGAGACAGAGCAGGTAAGTACTAACTTTTGGCAGGACTGGCGATGGATCCTGCTGCTTCTCCTCAGCAGCTGATGGATGGGGGCCCCCAGGAACCTTTTCAGCCTCAGAAGCTTCCCGAGCAGCAAGCTGAGCAGCCTGAAGGAGGTCTACTCTCTGTTTCTCTGGAGTTGGAGGAGTCTGTCCCCTCAACATCAGGCCTCAGCTCCTCAACTAAGAGGAGCAGGGAAGAGAGTGACACAGAGCAGGTAAGTACTAACTTTTGGCAGGACTGGCGATGGATCCTGCTGCTTCTCCTCAGCAGCCGATTGATGGGGACACCCAGGAACCTCTTCAGCCTCAGAAGTTTCCTGAGCAGCAAGTGGAGCAGCCTGAAGGAGGCCCCCAGGAACCTCTTCAGTTTCAGAAGATTCCCAAGCACCAAGTGGAGCAGCCTGAAGGAGGTCTACTCTCTGTTTCTCTGGAGTTGGAGGAGTCTGTCCCCTCAACATCAGGCCTCAGCTCCTAGACAAGAGGAGCAGGGAAGAGAGTGACACAGAGCAGGTAAGTACTAACTTTTGGCAGGACTGGCGATGGATCCTGCTGCTTCTCCTCAGCAGCGGATGGATGGGGGCCCCCAGGAACCTCTTCAGCCTCAGAAGATTGTCAAGCAGCAAGTGGAGCAGCCTGAAGGAGGCCCCGGGAACCTGTTCAGCCCCAGAAGTATCCCAAGCAGCAAGTGGAGCAGCCTGAACGAGGTCTACTCTCTGTTTCTCTGGAGTTGGAGGAGTCTGTCCCCTCAACATCAGGCCTCAGCTCCTCAACTAAGAGGAGTAGGGAAGAAAGTGACACAGAGCAGTTTAGTACTAACTTTTGGCAGGACTGGCGATGGATCCTGCTGCTTCTCCTCAGCAGCTGATGGATGGGGGCCCCCAGGAACCTGTTCAGCCTCAGAAGCTTCCCGAGCAGCAAGTGGAGCAGCCTGAAGGAGGTCTACTCTCTGTTTCTCTGGAGTTGGAGGAGTCTGTCCCCTCAACATCAGGCCTCAGCTCCTCAACTAAGAGGAGCAGGGAAGAGAGTGACAGGGAGCAGGTAAGTACTAACTTTTGGCAGGACTGGAAATAGATTCATCCTATTGTTCCTGCTGCTGCTCCTCAGCAGCCGATAGCGAGGCCCCAGGAAACTGTTGAGCCCCAGAAGTTTCCCGAGCAGGAAGTGGAGAGGCTGAGAGGCTGAGAGGGAATATCATGAAGATCCATAGCCGTCAGCTCCTTCAACATCAGGCCTCAGCTTCTTTACAACCAGGAAAAGGGAAGAGGAGTGAAGGGACTCCACCTCTTTGACTTCAGGCCTTGAAGTCTTCACAGGCAGGAGATGTTGGCCTTCTGCTCCTTTTAGAACCTCAAGATGGGCGGATGACAGTGACTCTGACTAGAGTCCTGAGCTCCAAGGCCCACTTGTATCTGCTGGCTGGATAATCTCTTTTTAAACTTGAGGACTGGCTTTCGCCTCTGGCTGATAAAGGCCCATGACTGAAGATGATGAGGACCTTGAAGCCAAGGATGATGACATTAGATCTTACTCTCCTCTCACCCAGCAGCTCACAGCAGAAAACTTTTGGCAGGACTTGCGATGGATTCATCCTCTCTTTCCTGCTGCTGCTCCTCACCAGCCGATAGCGAGGCCCCAGGAACCTGTTCAGCCTCAGAAGCTTCCTGAGCAGCAAGTGGAGCAGCCTGAAGGAGGTCTACTTTCTGTTTCTCTGGAGTTGGAGGAGTCTATCCCCTCAACATCAGGCCTCAGCTCTCCTCAACAAGAGCAGGGGAAGAAGTGACACAGAGCAGGTAAGTACTAAGAGGCTGAGAGGGAATTACAATGAAGATCCTGAGCAGTCAGCTCCTTCAACATCAGGCCTCAGCTTCTTTGCAACCAGGAGCAGGGAAGAGGACTGCAGGGACTCCACCCCTTTGACTTCAGGCCTTAAAGTCTTCACAGGCAGGCAAAATTGGCCTTTTTTTCCTTTTGGACCCTCAAGAAAGGCACAGTATAACTTGTGGACAGGAGGAGCTGAGAATCACACCAACCCTGGCTTTACCCACTGAACTTCAGTCACCTGTGCATGTCTATCTAAGGTCACTTCTTTCCCTGATCTCTGTCAGATCACACTTGATTGTGCGAAAAGAAAAACATAACAACAACCCTTCAGGTAATGTAGGAAATACTCTGCTACATGAGCCACCTCTCATGACATGATGTGGGAGAAAAGGTAAGTATGAGCCTCTGACTTGCAAAGAAAATTAGCTTCTATAGCTTGTTATAAAGCGACATGGATGCTGTTTAAACTAGCCTATAAACAATTTACATATTTATCAGTTTACTGTGTAACATCATTTGTTTAATCATTCAACAACTGTTTATTCCTGTTTACTCGTTTGTTTCTTGATTTTTATCTGGGCTCTAGCTGCCCATACAAAGGTAAGTTAATAATTATTAACCACATTAACAAAAGTCTCCTGCAACCAACTTTTTTTTCCTTGTTGTGGCAGGTGGAGCTGTGAAGGATGGAGCACTTTCCCTCATCTGCTGCATCCAGCAGAGGAGGCTGTCCCCTCCACATCATCGTCCCAAGAAGAAGTGAAAACGTGGCAGACCGAGACCCAACATCCAGGATTTCCGTGATAAAAGAGAAGACGTTTGCCTTGGACCTGATGAGAAGGATGGATGACCACAACTGGAGAGCGGTGGTCGCCTGTTTTCACTCAGCTAAGTAAGTGATCCCCTGACTGAGATTACAAAAGTACCACTAGTGACATAAAGTGATGACAAGCTAAAGTTAACGTTACATGCTCCGTGTAGAGTAGATTATGGGAACCTTATTGAATACTATTTCATTGTTTATAATTTATTCTATTATTAGAGGCAACATACAACAAAATAGCTCCTTACAGAGCAGAGGTTGAATTACACTGTCCCAAACGATTCATCACTTTTTTGACTATTTGACTATTTGACAGGGCAGGACTTGTTCTGTGTCTTCATCGCTCATGGAGCAGCTGAGAGTGGACGACAACCAACCAGTCATCCCAGGAAAACTCGGCTCTACAGCAGAGCGCTGAGCCACTCTCAGCAGCCTGAAGACCCAGTGGTACCATTACAACCTCCCTGCCCCTCCACCCCCAGCACCACCCTCTTCAGTTTCTTCGAGACGATGAGGAGCGTCCCGACTCGACCTGCACAGAGGAGGTTGTTACCATGTGTTTCTTCTGTGCTGGAGGGTTCGGGAAGCTCCTCACACACGCTCGTGCGCACACACACACACACACAGACACACAGACACACACACACACACACACACACACACACACACACACACACACACACACACACACACACACAGGAAATTTTCACCAGCTCTCTGATCTGGAATCCAGACAATCCAGAAAGAGACAAACAGATCAGAATGAAGGAGCTTTGTTAAAGTCAGTAAAGTATGTTACTGATATGTATGTATACTATTAATGTCCTGAATACTGAATCAATTATTGTCCTATGTACATTATTTGCTTTTTAAGAGACAAAATGTTGTAATGATTCTTACTATTGTAAACATAATTATAACCTTTCATGTATAATTCAGAAATCAAACCACATTTGACGTCTGACATACTTGTGAAATAAATATTATAAAGATTTGATTTGTTTGATTTGTTCTGATTTTCATTTGATTAGAATGTATTATTGTTTTAATGTAACTTTTCAGCCATTTGTTTTTGGATACTTTGTATATTTACCAAAGTATCTAAAATACATGTAATGTGATATTGCATGCTGAAATGGAAAAATGTTGTAAAAATAATGAGCTACACATATTGTTAAGTTGTTAATAGGCACTATATTAGGCATATTTTTTACCTTTACTCCCTTTGTTGACTATTGGTGATGAATTCAATAAAACCATCACATCTGAAATGTTAATGTGTTCTGTGAGATCACCTACCCTAGTGAGGTTGGGTTAACATAAAGCTTCTCAAATACTGAATCCATTTCGGCTGTCATACTATCTGTAGTGGACTCCCTGGAATCAGGCCAGGAAAGTTTTTCATCTGCTGTTTCTACTGATGGTTTGTAACTGAAAATACTCGACATTTGACACATCTTCAACTGGGGTTATGCTCTTTTCTCCATAAGCCAACTGGCAAACATTTGATGACGTTTGAAGAGGATTAAATATGAACATTATGTATTTATATGTTGAAGCACATAAGGTCTGTTCCAATACACATGCTATCTGTACAACATAAAAAGTTCATGATATGATTAGCAGCATGAAGATGCTGAAAAGATGAGGTTAGTGTGATTCTCCCACTTGTTAAGATTAATAACATCTACATTCATCATAGAAAGCTTGATCATTATTATATAAGCTGAGCTGTGTCGGCGAGTGTGAAAGACAATGACATGACCACATTAGTTTTGTGTTGAGCACTAGGTTCTCTGCGAAATATAGAAACAATTTACATGTGTTTCATGAACATATAAACATTTTATAGGATCTCTGGTTGGGTTTCATTTAAATTGATAAATATATTCTCCTTGAACTCATTCAAGGTTTATATGAACAATATTCTGAATAACATTTATCATAGGATATATATTAGAGCATAAATTGTTGCAGTCAACATAACTGTAACTGATATATATAAGATTTTCTCTTAGATGCTACCATGTATTAAAGCTCATACTGTATAACCTTCAGTACAATGCATGATGGGTAGTCTTTAATCATGACAAGGTGTCTATGACGCTGTGATGATTCATGTGATGTAGCAGCGACACGTGTCCTCTGGAGACCTGGTATTGGTGAATTCAGTGCTGGTGCTGATGTTATTTTAAAACACCGCAGTGCATTAAGTAGTGAATCATGAGTTACTAAGGTACTCTGAGCTTCTTTTTGCAAAACTTTTAAGTTCTCCTTTTTAAAAAATCTTTTTTGACTTATCAGTAAAAGTTTAGGACCATTTTTAAGGCAGTTTCTCTGCAGTACTGGTACAATATTTATCCTCAGACTAACAGCTGAGTCAGGAGAAACTTGTATAACTAGGTTGTGTATCAGTCCCTGCTTTGAAATTCTTAAGTGTTTGGTCTTCAACAGTTTAGTCTTTAGTGTAACTGACAAAGACTAAAACAGCTCTCAGGTCTGTGAGAAGTTAGAGGTCGTCCTCCTAGGACACCTTCATCACTTACCTATTTTATTTTTCATCCTTTATGAAATTTGATGCCCTGAATTAAGTGTTTTGCATTGTGTTTTCACAGTGAAATTAAGAATTGAGACAAAAACAAATCACACAGGACAGTATGTCACACACAACACCAAAAAATTAGCAGGGGAGATAAAAACAAGTGACAATTTCATTCATATTTTTTTATAATTTATGATATAAATAATATGTAACGGGTTGTGTGATATACACCTGTTATGTAATAATGAGGGTGTGAGTATAACATGTTGTTCCACAAACCGACTGACAGAACATGTGTAGATTTGTGTGATGACATTCTCCTAACATCTGTCTACCCTCTTAAAGTGGAGAAGGGACAATGAGAGAGAGAGAGAGCAAAACAACAGCCAGTAGGACTTCTATGAGAATTTTCAATCCTAGTTCTTGATACAAGTGTTAGTCCCTCTAACTCATCCCAAGACAGGATCCTGCTAGTCTCAGGAAAGTTAATTTTCATCTGCACCTAAATCCATATCAACAATTGGAGTGTACTACAATCTGTCAAGGAGACAGATAGATGTTTTAGATGTTATAAGCCTCATCTTATTTGTAACAGTCCAATTTTCTGCTCATAATCGGACCTCACCTGACTCCTTGTGATGTTTCAAGAGATGAACTCAAAGAGTAGGGGTTATCTTGTGTTGAGTCAAAGGTAAGATGAGGGCAAGGCTGCAGAACTACCAGCTCTGCACTTTGTTTTGCACAGAGCCTGAACCCCTCTCGTATATCCTGGGTCTGTCAATCTATGACAAGAGCAGCACAAATGGTCTGATCAAGACAGCCTCTATTACATCAGATCAAACCCAAGTAAACTGTATATGTCCACACTCGGTCTGGTGTGACTGTTTTTAAAAACACGCAGTTAAAAACACTGAGATTTTGACTAGGACACTGTCTACATGGGGCTCTAATTGTCTGAGTCTGCCACTGAGCGATACATTCACAAACACCACACAACACCCACAGTTATAGGACTAAAACCAGTGGGAAACCTGGTTGTAATTCCTCACAGACCACCTGAACCTAATTTTGTAAAAGTGACCTTCAGTACATCGTAAAATGAAAATTTATCTTTGTATGACAACAGCATATGAAGGCATCATATGACGGAAGTTCCCATAAAAGCTCATACACCACAGAATCTATCAAATTCAATCATGAGTGCATCAAGGGATTATTTGTGTTCAAGTCCTGGCAAGTAACTGTTAACTTCAAGGATCATAACTAATACAATCAGCAACAAAGCCTCAATGACTGACCCACACATGACATTGTTCAATGTACAAGTGATGAGATTCCACTTTCCTCTTCTCGTCTCGGACGCTGCTACCTCGTCCGCCTCCGTGTGCCTCTATACAGCTAGAAGAGTGTGTAACACGTGGTGTAACTACCCCACCGCCCTCTAAGAGTCTCAGTTTATGGGCTAAAAAAATCTAAAATCTAAAATCAAAATCCCCACTCCGGTCGAGTGTAACTCTGGCCGTTGTTTACGGATTTTCGTTATCCCAAACTGGCAACCCGCACGTTGTTCAGGGGGGAGGCGCTAAGCCCGCAGTAGTTTCTGGAAGGAACCTCATGCTTGCACCATGGAGAAAGTGAGTGTCCAGCAACTCTCTGTCAAACATAAATATTTTATGAATAACGAACTATTTCTCCCAGTTACTTCGATTTCGAGTGATTATACAGTATGGCTTCGGGGGTTAGTGTAGTTAGGCCACTCTTAACACCGCGGGTTTAATGTTTGCTAATATCAGGCATTTAGCTAGCTAGCTTGTTAGCTTAGCGTCAAACCGGTAGTAATGTGTTGTAGCTGTCGGGCTGGTGTTGGTCATGTTACCCAACAGGGCATTTTAACGGCGCTGGTCTGCGGCGCGGTTGGTTACCTATAAACTTTGAGTCCCTAAGAAGCGCGAACTTATCCGGTTTAACTGTTCTGTCATCCGAGTCCGGTCGTGGCCAATTTACGGTCGTGCTCGACAAGGTTAGTTATCGGTTAAGCTAACGTGCGGGACCTAAAAATTTGCCACAGCGGCTGCACGGAGGTTCCCCCCCGGCCCCGCAGCCCTTGTCCGTGCCTCGAAATAACAAAGCAGCTCGCTAACCCTCAGAAAACCACCGGCAGGTAACGCTCGAGTTAGCAAATCGCGGTGTGACAGCTAACGTTAGCTCACGATCGTGGAAGATTTCATTATCAAGACGACGGGGGAAAAAAAAAATCAGAGCTATAGGCGTTTGTTTGATTGATTGTGGGAGGAGGGCGGCGACAGCCCGGACTGCGGCGGTCGGTCAGCGGCACATGGTCGGGGTATTTTTGGATCGGCTTCAGCCGTGTCCTCGGCAGCCTGCGCTCAGACCGGAGGATCTTTCTAGACGCACACGGCGCCGCTGTCATGGCTACAGCCGCATTTTGTCGTCGGCTGCCGCGTCTCCTCTGATGCTCCGCGATTGGCCAGTTCAGGTGTTTCAGGGTTGTGGTCGAGACCGTAGCTGCTCGTCCTTCAGGTTTTTGTCGCCGTGCTCGAGTTTGCCACCTATTGCATCTTATCCGTCAAGGCCACTAAACGTTGCAGGCAGTGGCTGTCGTGCACCTGTGGTATCAAAAGAGGGCACTCTCTGGTTTATTCATTCAGATGCAGGGAGATTTTTTTTTTAAAACATTTATTAAATTTTTGAAAAAGGACAAAGCAGAGTCAGTTTTGTGTTTGTCTCTCACTTTTCATTGCCCCAGTGTAACAAAGTGTTTATCCTAAGTGTCATATCATGTTTAAACTAATGATTACTGCTCACTACGGGGTTTTGATTGTAAATGACCAAAATGGAGTGAGACCTAATGTGCACTCCCCGTGTGTCCTCCGCAGACACTTTTGCAACCAGTTCAAAGCCTAGTAGATCTATTGTTTTTTTTTAATCTGAAGTATGTGTTCATCCCTGGTGACAAAAAGAAGTATGCTACGCCAATGACGTTATTTAACAGAAAGCGTCACTATCCAAAATCACACATCACTGAAATTAATGTTCTTATCTATGCCTTGCTTGAGTTAATCTGAGAACTTCCCTAAACCAGTCTTTGCTTGGGCTCTTCAAATTATGTGGTGGCTCAGTGTATTCCCACCCCTGCTTTTCCAAGAAGGCAACTGCTCACATGGCTTTGGATCAGACAATGATGACTAACGTCATTTATAATATCAGAATTGCAGCTGTTAAGGTCATGATTGAGCAAAGGATTGTGAAATATGCAAGGACTGTATGAAAACCTAGTCGGCAAGTTTTAAGTCTTAAAGTTTTTTGTTTTTTGTTTTTTTTTTTAACTAATACTTGTCTTAAAATCTGAGGATTTACTGAAAATCTGTAGGTATTATTTATCATAATCCCAGCCTACAGCTTCACAAGGGATTGTGATGTTGGTATGATCTGCTTTTCATTTTTCCAAATGTTTAAGGTGTTCAGGGTGGATTAAGTTTGGTGCTGTGGAGGAAAAGCCATGCCAGTCAACATTCCTTATTCTTCATCCAGGATACTTGCTACTGCCATTTAAGTGTTATCAAATAGCTGTCAAATGAAGCTAGAAGAGATGTAGAGCATCTTTTTAGAACAGTGCAGTGTCTCTTTCTGCTCAGTGTGTGATTGATTCTGTCACATACTGTAGAGACACAGCACGATAACTTGTCAAATTGAATCAGGTTGCCAACAAGTGACAAGGAGTATTGGGAAACAATCCGTACGCTCACACACTTTTACGTCCTCTCCTCCCTCTCTTACAATCAACAGTGCCCACTGCTATTGTCTGGCTAAGCAGGGCTTCAGCTAATAGGCCTCTACACCATGTGACCTTCTGCATGCAGTTGCTTGGAAAACTGTCTCTTAGTTTAAAATACCACATCAGTGTTTTGGTGCAAAAGTCAAACATGTTGAATTTGAACATTAGGCTATTAGTTAACTACTGATCTGCCATGCCACCAAGGGTAAGGTTATTTTCAGGTTGATAGAGTAGATGCACCTGGAGAACTATGAAAGTGCTTTAAAAAAATATTACCATATTATCTCTCTGTATTACTGCTGGACTTGTGTGACATAAACGGCTGAGTGGTTGTCACTTTTTTTTCCATTCCGCCAGTGACAGTTGTGAAAGAAGTCTTCTGTGTAGTCAGATCTATATTGTGGATTTTATGCATGTGCATTTCTCTAAGAGTGATCTAAACTTAGAGGAGGTGAGCTGTACTATTGGAAAATCTGTTTCCCTGTGCTTCATTGATTGTATCTCCCTGGCCCATAGGTTTCAGCATTGAAGGACCAGGGCAACAAGGCCCTGAGTGCAGGTAATATTGATGAGGCTGTACGGTGCTATACTGAAGCCTTGGCTCTCGACCCTTCAAACCATGTCCTGTTCAGTAACCGCTCGGCTGCCTATGCTAAGAAAGGCAACTATGAGAATGCTCTCCAGGATGCCTGCCAGACCATCAAGATCAAGCCTGACTGGGGAAAGGTGAGGTGATCTTTGTTCTGCCATTATTCTCTTGTCATGACATGTAGTAATTGAAATTGAGAGGGTAATCTGTAATCTTTCGATGTGGATCAACCAGGGCTACTCTCGCAAAGCTGCAGCTTTGGAATTTCTTGGGAGATTGGAGGATGCTAAAGCAACATACCACGAGGGACTTCGGCAAGAGCCAAATAATCAGCAGCTAAAAGAGGGTTTACAGAACATCGAGGCTCGGCTTGCAGGTAGATACTGTTGAATTTGTGATGTCTATTATTTTACAGAAAATGGTTTTGTGATTTGAAAATTGTGTGTCTTATTTTCCCCTCCTACATGTTAGAGGATCAAGAGCTGGCTGCTGAAATGATCAAAGCAAAATCTCATTCCACTCAAGTTTGCAAAAGAGGAGTAGGCAGTCCACTTGAATTTTGAGTGCTGTGATTCATTCAGTCGAACAGTAGTAGGGGTTACAGAAGAGAGAAAGCTGGTGAATTTAATCCTAGACAAGTGCATGGTGGGGGCTTGGCATTCTGAACACTGTGACCACATGATTACACTAATAGTCATTCTTGCTTCACTAGAGAAAACAATGATGAACCCCTTCGCCATGCCCAACTTGTATCAGAAGCTGGAGAATGATCCTCGGACCCGTGAGTTATTGTCAGACCCCAGCTATAGAGAGTTGCTGGAGCAGCTCAGGAACAAACCATCGGAGCTTGGCACGTATGTGATTTGTCAAAGATTTGACCGTCATTTTCTGATATAAGACTAAAAAAATTAATATGGTATTAAGAAATGCATTTGTTTGACCATTCAGGAAGCTGCAGGATCCCAGGGTGATGACCACACTCTCTGTGCTGCTGGGACTGAACCTCTCCGAGATGGAGGAAGAAGAGGAGCCCACCCCCCCTCCTCCCCCCAAACCCAAAGAGACGCAGCCACCTCCACCCAAAGAGGAAGACCTCCCCGAAAACAAGAGGAAGGTAAATCATATCATAGTGTTCACTTTTAATGAGTTTTTGGCAATTTTACCTCCTCTAATGGATTGCTGTTCTTGATTTTGTAAATCCTCTAATTGACATTTTTTAACAGGCCTTGAAAGAAAAAGAACTTGGGAATACTGCATATAAGAATAAGGACTTTGAAACAGCGCTGAAACACTATGAGGAAGCAATCAAACATGACCCCACCAACATGACGTACATTTCTAATCAAGCAGGTACATATTCTCCCATACTAGAAAACAATTGCCACCCTCATTTATTTGAGGTAACTGACCCACAAAATGTGTGAAAAGAACAGATAGTTCACATTTTCTCATAAATACAGGATTAAATTGGGTTTTCCAACCAGAAAGATTCTTGGGTGGAAAAATATCCCTAGTCATGCTTTGTTATTGGTTGTTAATGTAAAACAGTAGGTGCAGAATTTTAGGTGTTTGATGTATGAGCACCTGTCAATGGGCTGACAACAACAAATACACCCTCAATTCATAGGGGAAAAATGTGATTAATTGATGTTGGTGTATAGGCTGCTTAGTGACTCATTCAGACATGAAATGTACTGAAATATTGACCCAACAGTCTTGCTCTACCAACAACAGTTTAGCTCAGCTGACATGACATTTAACTTGAGGGTTATACTTAACATATTAAATGTTTACTCCTTTTTGCCATCCCTTCAGCTGTGTACTTTGAAAAGGGAGATTTTGAGAAGTGTCGAGAGCTGTGTGAAAAGGCCATCGATGTTGGCAGAGAGAACCGGGAAGACTACAGACAAATTGCAAAGTGAGTTCTTAAAGATTACTTAATTTTCAGTAGTTCCATAGTTGTCTTGTTTGTGCTTGGGTGAATATTCAAATCTTCTGCTCCCACAATTCAAGGGGCAGATAGGGATTCTTTTGTATTTTAAAGCTGAAGAAAACCAACCCACCCAGATGTCCCAACGGCATGGGAAGAGGGTTTTTTTGAAGCTTTTCGACCCTTTGAAAAGCACTTTTGAAGTAGCATACTAGAACTACTGAAAAGCATTTGACAAGAGAGATCAGCTGTGGTATACAAGACACACTAGGGTGCAGTGCTTCTCTGTATCTTTTCACTACAAACTGCCCAAATCTGATGTAGCGATGTTGAATTAGGATACAAATCTCCTGTCCATTCAACTTTAGAATTTCACTCAAGAGCACAAAGTTGTTTGTGGGTTTATGATTTGTTATTTTTTCGTAAATCCAATCAAATCTAACTCACTAAACTGTCCTTTCTTCAAGTGAAGAGGTTTCCCATTCTAAATTATTGGTGGTTTGTAAGTTTTTTTTAGTTGAAAAAAACCAGACTGATGTCAGAGCATCTGATATAATATCATGTTTATTGTTATCATTTATCATTCCTCCCCACTCCATTTTAGGGCCTTGGCTAGGATTGGCAACTCATACTTCAAGCAGGAAAAATACAAAGAAGCAGTTCAGTATTTCAACAAGAGTTTGACGGAGCATCGTACTCCTGACGTCTTGAAGAAGTGTCAGCAGGTGCAGTGCAAGCTGATGTTCCCAATTTCAATTACAGTATTCCTTTATCCAGACTTTTTCCCTTGATTTGGAAGTTGTGTTAGACCTGCGTGTGGTCAGGTAACGGGAACATTAATTTAATACCTTTAATTATTGGTTCTACAGGCAGAGAAAATCTTGAAGGAGCAGGAGAAACTAGCCTACATCAACCCAGAATTGGCCTTGGAAGAGAAGAACAAGGGCAACGACGCCTTCCAGAAAGGTGCTCTTAACAGTTGTCATCTGATTCTCCTTTTTTGATGTTGTAAGAGGCTGAACTTATCTTTTCCTTCTCACAGGAGACTACCCCTTAGCCATGAAACATTACACCGAGGCCATCAAGAGAAACCCCAATGATGCCAAACTCTTCAGTAACAGAGCTGCCTGCTACACAAAGCTATTGGAGTTTCAACTTGCCCTGAAGGTACTGTTGCTCCTTAGCTAGCTTCTCCATAAATCAGTTGAATAGATTCTAACCTGACAAGAGAGTGCTTTTCTGTTTTATGGCATGTTAAAAATTACCTTCCTGGTCTTTTTTGTTAGGATTGTGAGGAGTGTATCAAACTTGAGCCCACCTTCAGTGAGTAGGAAACTTAATTACATTTTAACTTAAAGTATGAAATATATTTTCATTAAAAATGCCAGTTAAAGGATAGATTTAGGACGATTCACTCTGATTTTACAACTAATTTAACACATCTGCCCACAGTAAAAGGCTACACACGTAAAGGAGCCGCTTTGGAGGCCATGAAGGATTATTCTAAAGCTATGGATGCATACCAGAAGGCTCTGGAGCTTGACTCTTCCTCAAAGGTATTTTACATGTTACTATAATATCAAGAAAAGTTTAGGAATGAAAATATGAAATATGAAAACTTGAATTTGAGTTTTGTCTTATATCTGCATTAGTTGTTTTGGCAGTGGGAAGATGATCATCAAAGTACAATCTGGGCAAATACTTAGCACAAATAGCTACAAAACAAATTATATTTAAAATCATAAATTTTAAAAAGCATGACGTTTTAAATACTCCCGTTTATGGTACAGTATATCAAGTTTAACCATATTTGCAAGGTAATGATTCCTTCATCATTTGCTTTCTCCCTCTTCAGGAAGCCACAGAGGGAATGCAGCGCTGCATGGTTAGCCAGGCCATGAGGAATGACAGCCCAGAGGAAGTGAAGAAAAGGGCTATGGCTGATCCTGAGGTGCAGCAGATTATGTCTGACCCAGCCATGCGCATGATCCTTGAGCAAATGCAGAAGGACCCTCAGGCACTTAGCGAGTAAGTTCGATAACTTTTTGGTTAGTCTGTCTCTGCCTCCAGTCAGTACTGTGCAGATAAGTAGGGATCCATAGAAATTCATGAAGAATTAAATTTGTTATTTTCTTGTTTTTGTTCCTCAGCCACTTAAAGAATCCAGTTATTGCTCAGAAGATTCAGAAACTCATTGATGTTGGACTGATAGCAATTCGTTGATGACAGACAAGAGCCAGATGTGTGAAGAAACTCCCAAGATACAGTGGAACAACATGCAAAACCCTCCAAAATATTACATCCTCTTTTCTTGCCTTCGAATTCAAAATTATATTGTCCTTAGTCTCACTTAGACTTTGTGCGTATGTTATGTTTTTTAAAATTTCACAACTTTTACATTGTATCTAAGAAAGCATCTTGTTGTCATCTGGAAAAATTCAGGACTCCAGAAATCTTTATCTGAAAAATCTGGATTAATGTGTACAGATGCTGAAATACAACTTAAATAAACATCACAATGCAGTGCATCAGTATGTTCAATTTGTAAAGGGATAATCCACCCTAAATCAGTTTTCATATTCCTATCACTTCATGGAAGTGATTTATGGAAATGAAATAAAATTTCTACATTCAAAATGAGGATTGTGATATAGATCAAAAATTGAAATTTTCAACATTTATCATTATTCTTAACTTTTATGTTCTCTGTCTAGTGTCTGGTTGATATTTATGTAATTCTCATGTCATAAAAACGCTGGGTGTGTATTGTGGGGAGAGGTTGGATCTAGACACACTCCAACTGGGACGGTTACAATTAATTGCCTTTTTTAAGGTCAAGGATATTTTTGCCATCATTAGATATTAGGGTTGATCTTTAGTGATATATTAAATAGGTTCATATAGCAACTTAAGCGGCCATGTTTTTATTTCTGTTGAAAATCTTGGAGTCAAAGCTGTTTGGCCAGAAGAAACATTAGCAAGATTGTCAGTAAAAGCCATAACTCTAATGAGCTGCTCTGTGAGCAAGAGCAAAATAGGTTTTCCTAGCACATTGATCCCCACAGTGTCATGATTTGGTGATCAGGTTTTAACTTTGTTAAGGAGGCATGTTGATAATTAAAGTTCGATACCTTTGGCTGGCCTCAAGTTGTGCTTTCACAAACCTTAAACTGGAAGGTGGCTGTACAAAATGTGACAACTTGCCTGGCATGAATATTTCAAGATAATAGGAATAATGTGATAGTCAAAGGGTGGATTTACCTTTCTAAGCTAGAAATGATTGTTTAAGTAAAGGGGATCCCAGTTATCTAACTTCATGATACATGCTAAATGTTTGTCAGCACATTTTAGAGTACACCCAGTGTTACCTGTCACTACTTCCCAGTGTGTATTTCACTCACCAAGGCACTTGAGAGAATTGTGCCAGCCTTTCCTGATCTAAATTGTAATGCTCTATAATTTATTGGCTTCGCACCTGGTGGTGCAAAATTGTCCACCCACAGCGGCAGACTGCACAGCTTCTGTTTTCAGAGAGGAAATGCGTTTAAGTCTTAATATCGCTGTGGACACGTGGCCTCGGATACCTCGGAGTCACCACATTGTAATAGTATCACTGTGCTATTGTTTCCACGAGGGACTCAAATATGTTAGAAATGACTTGTAACACCTTTTGTCTTCACATTTCTAAAGTAGAATTGCTCTATCAGGAATTTTCCACAACTTGTGGCACACAAAACAGCAGAAATGGGGTTGTGGGCATTTTTACCATCAAAGTCCCATTGTAATCATAAACTACATGCGTCAAATGTTTAACTCTCACACGATGTAAAAGAAACTGTCTCTAGTCATATTATGTATTATTGAAAATCAGCTGTACTGTGAAATATACAGTATCTGAATGTATTCTAGAGGTCGGTGGTGGGTTTTTTTTGTCCTGTAAGACCAACAATGTTGACACTTACTCAATGCAGTAGGATACCTACATTTCATTGTGGGGTCCTTGTCAATGCGATTTTAACACCTTCCAATACACCACAATAAAAGGTACAGTGGAGAGATTCTTCATACAGTCTTGTGTGACTAGTTATACACTTCACAAATAAAGAATAAACACACCATTAATAGATATTTGTTGTACATATCGACAGATTTCCCTTCCCGGAGTGTTGAAATCAGAGTTGAATTATATTGTGTCACAAAGGTCTGAGCTGTTTCAGTGCAAGACCCCGTTAAGACGAAGTTAAGTCAGGCTCATGCAGGGTAGTGAAGATGCTGAGGGCTCCTCTGCCACGCCAGGCCGTGGATGCACCGCCCTAAGCCCGCAGCTTCGGTCCTCGATCTAAATTAAATCACTTATACTTGCACGGTTAAGAAATGCACACGTGTTTCTTTTAAAATAAAGTCTAAAGTGCGCGTATTAAACCCGGATCCGATCCTCCCGGGTCCCCTGAGGTCTCCGCCGACGTGGCTCCGCCCATACCGGTTGTTCACGTGACTGACCGTCGCCCAGGTTGTGTCGAAAGCATCCCGGAGTTAGCGGCTAGCTTAGTCCCTGACAATAAATACAAAGTGGGCTGCAAACATCTCCATCATGGGCGAATCGCTATCTCGAATCTAGCGGGGGACAAAGAAGACGAGGAGCTCTCTGGGCTGGAATATCCCGGCGGGGTCTGACAGGCGGTGTCCGAGGAGGCCAGTTGACAGAGCGAACTAAACATTAGCCTTAGCCAACGTTCAAACTTTGACGAGCAACAGCAGCAATTCTCTAGCTAGCTGCTAGTTGGCAAATTATCCTGCTACCACAGCAGCTAGCTGTGTTTCATGTCCGGTTAGTGCTAAGTACCTGGCGCTGTAGCCGATTGCACACTGACCCACGGCACGTTATTTTGACCACTGGTCCATGTAAAACCAGCCTTAACGTTATTACAAAGTAAGGGCAGCGGATTTAAGAATAACGAGCAGCGCTACTGTTGAGCAGCTAATGCTAGCGTTATCTACTTCAGCTGTACAGCCTTTATAGTTATAATGAGTTATAATGAGACCGTAACTTACGCACACATCCGAAATCAGTTCTGATAATCTTTCTGTTATAGCGTGTAAAGCGATCGGCTAGTAAACATCTGGAGTCTGAACAGCTACACGTCCGTGTTTTCTGATTGTTTTCGGCCAGTCACATGAGAAAAATAATGCGAAACACCAGGATGTCAAAGGCGTGGGGATTATCGTTAGGGCAGCAGTATTGTCTAGAAAGCACAGCTGTCCGCTCATTCATATAATCCTTACAGTTTTCATAATGCAGCCGCGGTACATTTTTTAAATTGCTGAGCGTGTGGTGTTACAGTTTGTAAACACGAAAACATTTGGCTACCCAGCTGGTCTTAAGCAGTCTGTATAGGCTGTAGTCTACTTTTCCTTAAGTTATGCCTGGGGACGCATCTGGCAGCAGTGATGACTCCGATGCCAAAACAAATGAAAAGGCCTGTACCGTCAAGCATCAAATCACCAATGGTAAGTCAAGTATACCGATTGTAACAGAGCGGGTTATGCGCACTGTAATCGGAAAAATAGAAAATCTTGGACACCAATTAATTCCATCTGATTGTTGTCTTTGTCAGAGGTGTTGATTCAACTCCTCAAAGCATTACAACTCTACCCTAAAATTTACCATTGAATTTAATCAACACACAAAGTAGCATTCTCAGTAAAGAAAAAAAGTAAAGTCAGTTAGTTTGTATTACTGTATTTTGTTGCATGACATCATACAGATGTTTCTATTTTCCTCACTCAGTGTTTGTAGATGATGGATTTCATTGCCTTTTGAGTACACTCAAGTCATTTTCTTGACAAGATCTGAACCGGCCATTTGTCAGGCTCAGAGCATCAGTGTGTCAAGGCTTAGGGGCTTGGGATTGTCAGATATATTCACTGTTTTCAGGTTGACTACATCTTTAGTGCTTTAACCTGAATACGGAATGGAACGATAATTTTGTTTTCGTTATTGAAATTCTGAATGTTATAGTCTCAATGTGGGTCTTATTATTTTGTCATTTAAAATCATGGAATTGATTAAAACAAAAATTCAGACGTTTAAAACACTTCATAAGTTAAGGTACATATTCCTTTGTGCTATATGAAGAATCTATATGCTGTTTTTACGCTTGATTAGTTTGGTTAACGAGCACTGGATTCTGAATCAAAGAAAAAGGGAAAGTGAAAGGAAAAGGGGACATGCCTTATATAGCAGTTTGTTTATGGATACTGTATGTATCCTAATATATAATTTATAGTGCAAATCTACAGGGAAATCCTTACAATTTCACATAAAACTACTGCTGTTTTTTTCCTTAGTGGAATTCAATTTTCAGGTTATTTGCAGAGCTGGCCACACTGTAATCAATGGTGTCAATGCTAGTTTTTCATCAGATGTCACAGAAGAAATGAATTACTATACTAATTTAAGAGATACCCTGTATCTCTTAAAAGACAGAAAGCTGTTTCAGCATATTTTTAAGAGATGCTTATACACTTTTGAAATGTTTTGATTGTGATATTTTCTGTTTGTCACTAGCTAACCTCACAGGTCACACTGAGAGGGTCGGCATGGAGAACTTTGAGTTGCTCAAAGTCTTGGGCACTGGTGGTGAGTGTGCACATGAAGCATAAAATATATGAATTATCATTGTTAAACCTGAAAGAAACTTGAGTAAAATCTTATTTTAGATACAGAAGACAGAATGTATTCTCTTGCCAAGGTTACATATCTCGAGGGAAAAGATTTTATTATTGACTTTCATAGCCTGTAAAGAGAAAGTGCTCCTAAAGACTTAAATGCTGTGGTAAAACATGTCTTTGCATTAATTTCCTGATTTGGAATATCATGTTCATACCAAAAACCTATGGGAGATCTTAAGAGGCTAATTCTATCCACAGAAAACATGATAAAATTTTGATTCCAGGAATTTTTGTGCATATATTCAGTTTATTTCAAGACATTTTACATCAGTTTTTGCCGCTGTTCACCCTTTGCTCATGTTTTGCAGTGGCCTCCGATTATGACACAATCTGATGGTGTTTCTTTTTTGCTGGTAGCTGTGTGACTTTCTTACTAGCAGTAATTTGGATGACTGATATTTGTTCATCTTTGTCTTTTTCTAGCTTATGGAAAAGTGTTTTTGGTCAGGAAGAACAGCGGTCATGATGCAGGCCAGCTATATGCTATGAAGGTGAGATTATTAGTTGAGGTATTGAACTAAATGTGATTACGAAACAGTGTCTTAGATTTAAAAAGAAATATATCTCTGGTCATTTCTTTAAGTTCAAATGGAAAATCTTTTGAAAATGTTTTATATCAATGATTCTTTCTTTTATTCAATATTGATCGAATACTTATTTAAATACTTGCAAAGCACATGATGGATGTATTGTGACTGAGCCGCCTTTTACTCATGGTTTACAGAAGGAATGGGGAAAAATATGTTGAACAAATTTTAATAGAATTTTCCCTCAGATAGATAATATTTTCTTATGTGAAGCTTCTTTTAGCTACACTATGGATATACACATTGATTTAACGTAATGTAGAATTTACTCCATCTTGTCTCTCGGCTTAACTCTTCAGGATGTCTGAATTTAAGCACAGTTTATTTGAATTTTTACCCTAGGTGTTAAAGAAAGCAGCTATTGTGCAAAAGGCAAAGACAACAGAGCATACCCGCACTGAGAGGCAGGTGCTCGAGCATATCCGCCAGTCTCCCTTCCTGGTCACGCTCCACTATGCCTTCCAGACGCAGAGCAAACTACATCTCATCCTGGGTGAGTGGTAGAGCACTAGAACCAAATATGGGGATATCTTGTCTCTTCAGTCTTGAAACGCTGAATAGATGTTCTCTTTGTGTTTCTGTCTATTACCGTATGTCTGTTTGTCAGCCTTATGTGCAATATGTGTGTTTGTGTAATATTTCATATTATGTCTATTCAAGCTCTCTGTGTATTTGTCTTTGTGTGTGTGTGAGTATAGACTATGTGAGCGGTGGGGAGATGTTCACTCATTTGTACCAGCGGGATCACTTTCCTGAAGAGGCAGTGCAAATTTATATCGGGGAAATAATCCTGGCTCTGGAGCACCTGCACAAGGTGGGTGTTGCTTCTTCCAGCTCTATTACTTGAAGCTACATTTATAGAATTTTTTACACTGACATAATACCTTCTTACAAAGTTGTCAAAAAAACCTTGGTTGGCAAGCAGTTACCTAATTACACATATTTAGCAGACACAGAGCAAAATCATAATCCTGTTTTGACTCACATCTCCGGCCAACTCAAAAATGTAAATCCAATATTTGGTGACCCTTTAAGTTCCAGTTTAGCCTCTGACACTGAGCAAAATGTTGTCTTTCTTCAACAGATAGTCAGCAGCTATGTCTGTTATTTGATGCTGGGCAGGAAGTTCTTACTGCGCTTTAACCTAACTGCGTGGAATACTCTATAGCACACTAACACCGTCTTGTGATTAGCTCATAATGTTTTACAAAGAGTTGTGGCTCTAAATTTTGCTCTGAACTCAGGGAAGCAACTGGGGAATTGAAAGATCGTTATGTCTTCTTCCAGCATGTGGAACATTCTTTAAATAGTATATTCTTGCAGCCTGTGGAAAAATCACAATTCACACAACTTTTCCAAACTGTCTAATAGCAACAGCCCCTTTGTTGAGCAGTATTCTCATTTCCTGAGATACTGTTGCAATTAAGAGTTGCACTTCACCTTGTGTTGTGGTCTGGACAGTTGTGTCCTGTAGCAATTTTAGGGATTAGAACATCCAAAGATTAGAACTGCTTGACTGTCTTAAGCAGTGCTGTGATTACTGGAAATAACCAGTTGATAACAGGTCATTTCTGTCTTCTTTGCTTGTAAAAATGTTTACAGTTAACTGTGTATACTGTGTGCCATATCTGTTCACAAATTACTTCACTTACCATGACTGTAACAGGTAAGATATTACTGTGTTTTTGTACAGCTTGGGATTGTGTATCGAGACATCAAATTGGAAAACATTCTTTTGGACAGTGAAGGCCATGTGGTGTTGACAGATTTTGGGCTCAGTAAAGAGTTTCTGGAAGAAGAGGTATGTGACCACGGTACAGAAACCTAAGCATTAAAGTGTGCGTGCATGTACAAAGTGATACATGGAATGTGTCTGCTCATATAGAAATATTTGGTTCAAATAACATTTCCTTCTACAAATGTACCCCCCCCTTTCTTCTCATTACAGAAGGAAAGGACCTACTCTTTCTGTGGCACTATTGAGTACATGGCGCCTGAAATCATCAGGGGGAAGGCGGGGCATGGCAAGGTAGATATACAGTTAGGGGGGGCATAAGTATTTGGACAGTGACACAGTTTTCTTTATTTTGTCCCTGTACACCACCTTGATTAATTTAAAACAAAACCATCAAAATGTGGTTGAAATAACATTACATAAAGGAAAGAGAACAAAGCAAATGCTGATGATGAACCCACTATGCATTTATTCCATCTGTGCAACCCGGGTTGTGTGTTGTGATAATGACTGATACAAAAAAATGAATATTTGATCTAATGTATAGTAGATCGGCCCATACAGTGTTCAGAGTAGATGATACTTACTACTTACCCAAAGACATGAGACCTACAGCACTTAGTATTAAACTGGAAGCTAAATGTTAAAGTCATGATCCCAGAAAAATCTAAGTATAAAGAATATATAATCTGAACATTACTTTCAAGCAAATTAATTTACACACTTATGTGTGATCACTTAAAATCTTTGACATTTACAAAATTTTACTGAACACATATCATTGTTTGCTGCTTTACTGTCATGCAGTTTGGTCCATAAGTATTTGTACAGTGACATAATTTTTGTAATTTTGCATCTGTAAACAACAGTGGATTTAAAAACAAAGCCATAGACCTTTTTAAACTATCTCTTTCCTCAGTCAGTAGATTGGTGGAGCCTTGGGATCCTGATGTTTGAGCTGCTGACAGGAGCATCTCCCTTTACCTTAGAGGGAGAGAGGAACTCACAGAGTGAGGTGTCAAAGTGAGTGTTGCTGACTCCATCTCCATAACATGTGTATTTGAACCTTAAATTAACCTCATTCTCCAATTCATTAATTATTTCAGCCATTGTGTTCTAGATGCCATTTACGTTACTTAACTCATGTTAGAGAAATATGCATGTGATCGTTGATTACACCGAATAAATCTTAAAGCACAAATTAAATTTTGTGTTTCCTTCTCCATCTCTTCACTAATCTGCACCCAGACGTATTTTGCGCTGTGATCCACCATTCCCCTCTATGATTGGACCAACTGCTCAGGACCTTCTGAGGAAATTGTTGGTGAAAGATCCCCACAAGAGACTGGGCTCCGGACCGCGAGGGGCTGAAGACATCAAAGCACATCACTTCTTCAAGGTCCTACTTACCTCAGATGCCATTTACTCTGATATCTCTCTTTCCATGTCACCTCTTTTCATTTCATCATATATGCCTATCTAACAGGGAATGAACTGGGCTGACTTGGCACAGAAGAAGGTGACAAGTCCATTCAAACCAGAGCTGAAGAGTGAACTGGATGTGGGAAACTTTGCTGAGGAGTTCACAGGGATGGATCCTGTCTACTCCCCAGCGAGCACACCTCCAAGTACTGACCGCCTTTTCCAGGTCAGTCCTTGCTGCTTCACCCTTAACCGTTAAAAGTTGAATTTCCAAAACACAATACTTGTAACCACTTTTTCAAAAATACATTTTTGACCAAGTAGATGTTAAATAATAACTCACTTGATGGTCTCTTAGATCTTTTAATGTTGTTTTTTTTTTTTATTAAAACAGTTTTGTAGCCAATTGTTCTCTCCCTCCCAAAGCAGATTGTTCAAAATGTATTACCTCCTCATGAATGCAACATCTCTTGTGTTCTTCTAGGGTTACTCCTTTATAGCACCCTCCATCCTGTTCAACAAGAACGCTGTCATGGGAGACTTTGTAGAAACCCAGATTGGTGCTGATCGACCAGGTTCAGCCTCTGTCCAACGCAGTGCAATGTTAGAGGTACTGTTCTTGGCTTATAAAGCTGTTTTTGGTCAAGGTTTGAAGTGATTTGAGCATTAGTAGTCAATAGTGTCATTTTCTTTATGGTAGACGGGCAGTCTTGCAAAACCATTGCAATATAATTATTGTAACAAAAAGTGTTTCTTGTAGTTTTGAAAGCCCCTCTGTAATCTAGAATGTAAAGTGTAAAACAATGTCAAAAAAGGCTCAGTATCATGTGTTAATCAGGACAGAAAGGAAGGAAGAGAGGAAGAGAAACTTTTTTTTTTTTTAGCTTAGATTACTAACAAAAGTGACATACATTATTTCACAGCAAGTATCTTCATATAAATATAATAGGAGATGTTGCAATAATCAAGATTCTTAGTTCTAATATCATTCTTATCAGCATTACAGTATATATTTAGGAATATAGTGGGTTAATATAGGTGATATTTATTACTTTAGACATGCATAGTATAAAGGGGAAGTCAAACTTGAGCTACAGTATTGTTTTCAGTATTACAGAGTTCAATATCAAACTTCATGATTATGCTTTGTATTGTTAATTTAACAACAAAATGTTTATCACTACTCATGCTACAAAGAAAAATTGTAATAAAGGATGATAAATACTTGATGTTGATATATTGACCAGCGCAGTTTAATATGACTGGTCTCAGGTACATAAATATAAACTTTTCAGGTTATGTCACCCATTGGTCAATGCACACCATACCAGAACCTTTTTCCACTGCTGGGCACCATATCCTATTGCACAAGGAAAACAAAAGAAAAAACAAACAAAACATATCTCTGTAAAAAGCTGAATGTGACTCTTACCATCCCTTCTTTGTGCAGGAATCGCAGTTTTTTCAGCACTATGAGCTGTGTCTTCATGGGCCACCCTTAGGCGAGGGTAGCTTCTCGGTGTGCAGGAAATGCAGACACAAGCAAAGTGACCATGAGTATGCAGTCAAGATCGTGAGCCGAAGGTGAGTGGAGATGGGATGCTGCTACATCTTCTCTGTAATAGCTTTGGTTTTTTGCGTGCTTGACTATGCTTTACTGTAACACTGCAATCTGACGGTCTGAGTCACAGAAAGTCCTTTTTTGAGATGACTTTTGTCTGTGTTAGAATGGAGGCAAACACTCAGAGGGAGATTGCTGCTTTAAGGCAATGTGAGACTCACCCCAACATCGTCAAGCTGCATGAGGTCTATACTGATCAGGTACAATCAAGGGACCCAACATAGCATGACATGTACACTTACTAACATAATATTAACACAACAAATACATGTAATGCTGGATATTGAGCCATGTGCAACGACAAAGTCATCACATCCACATCTCCCTCTCTATCAGTATCACACTTATTTAGTGATGGAGCTCCTGCGAGGTGGGGAGTTGCTGGAAAGGATCAAGCGGAAGAAACTTTTTGGTGAGGCAGAGGCCAGTCAGCTGTTACAGAGTCTGGTCTCAGCTGTCAGCTTCATGCATGAGGCCGGAGTCGTGCACAGAGACCTCAAACCAGAGGTGGGCTGCGACTTAATGATTTGGTTGATTCCTGGAAACATACAGAATCTCTCCCTTAAAAAAAGATGATATGTGTAATACCTAAGTATATACTGTGTGATGCTGTTAAGATGAAAACATCAGCCCAACACTATGATGCTCATAATTCTACTTAATAATAATAATAATTCTACTTATTGAAATCAGAAACATATTTCTATAATTGAAAAAGAAATGTTTGCCAGAGAAGTTAGAAATGAGATCTAAACCTAGAGTCATTAGTTCACATTACTTAGTCGATGTTAAAACAGATAACAACAGTGCAAAATGTCTCTGTGCTGCCTTGTAGCTCGTTTTGGAATGAAGCCAAAAGATTTATCACAAAGACATCCTGCTGTCTTCAGATTGCTGTTGGATTTAAAAACTGAAGGCTTTCATATAGTATGAAGCAGCTGTTAATAATAGTGTTAAGAATCACCCTTAACTTTTAGTTCTATGCAATGTTTTACTGATGTGCCTTTCTTTATCTAAAACTTTTATTTTGGATGCTTTTACTGGTAGCATAGTGTTTAATTAAAACTGTTTATCTACATTTTTCCACAATTCTTGCACATTTCTTCTTGTGTATTGAGTAAAGTACTGAGAATCAACAAGTGATGAATTAGGAATCAGAGATGTGGAAATAGCTCTTGTTGTCCATCATCTCATCAACACCTAATTTTATCGGTGCTTCATTTGAGTCTGTTTGCCCTCTACTCCCACCTTTGTGCTACATGTGCTGCACTGAGCAAAGCATATATCAAGGTCAGAAGCATACCAACCTGTAGTAGTAGTTAGTAGTAGTAGTAGCAGCAGTCGTATTTACAAGTGGTGTTTAATAGTCTTGGCTCTGTCAGGAAAATGGAGCCCTCAGTGTAAAAAGTCAAGAAAAATAAGAGGAGATTGGCATGGTTTTGTTTGTTTACCTTACAGAACGTGCTGTTTGCAGATGAGGGGGAGGACTCTGTGCTTAAAGTAATAGATTTTGGATTTGCCCGCCTGTGCCCTGCTGGCAGCGCCCCACTGCAGACTCCCTGCTTCACGCTGCAGTATGCTGCACCTGAACTTTTTGAGAGTGCAGGATACGACAAGGCTTGTGACCTCTGGAGTCTCGGGGTCATTCTGGTAATTTCAACTTCAAACTGTTGATTCCGTCATATCAGACAGGTGAACTGAAGCTCTAATGACGCTCTGTGTGTGCTTTCATCAGTACACCATGCTCTCAGGCCAGGTGCCATTTCAGAGTGAGCAACGTGGGATGACCTCATCGTACGCTGCTGACATCATGCAAAAGATAAAAGAGGGCGATTTCTCATTGGATGGGGAGGCCTGGAAGGGTGTATCAGAGGATGCCAAAGAGCTTGTCAAAGGCATGTGATATGGTACATTGTTAGTGACATGTTTGCTTTAATTAATAGAGCCACATTGAATAAATAACAGTAGTACATACTTTATTAGAGTTTCTGCTTGCCCTTTTATGAGGATGTGATGTTGCATGGTTCAGGAATTTCCCACTGTATTTTGCCATCAGAGAACTGTTTTTTCCACCCCTCTTGTTGCAGGTCAGCAAGTTTTGTCAGTCTCCCTAATATCTTATTTTCTTGTTTATGTCCTTTTGCTTGTTTTATCCCTTCCTTCTATGATAAAAGGTCTACTGACTGTAGATCCAGAGAGGCGTCTCAAACTCTCTGATCTTAAAGAGAACAGCTGGCTGCAGGGTGGAGCATCCATGTCCACCACTCCGCTGTGCACTCCAGATGTGCTGGAGTCCAGTGGGCCCACTGTTCGGACCTATGTCAATGCGACCTACAAGGTAATAGAATTGTGTACTAAATTTCCTATAGCGCTTAAAACAAGTTTTAATTGCATGTCTCTAATGTGTTTCATCTTACTATCATTTCCTTTTGTTTTGTCATTTTCATGTCACCAGGCTTTCAACCGTGGTAAGAGAGAGGGCTTCTTTCTAAAAAGTGTCGACAATGCTCCCCTTGCAAAACGAAGGAAGCTAAAGATGACAAGTACAGGTGTAGAGACCCGATGGAGTTCATCCTCCTCCTCCTCCTCCTCCTCTTCTTCCACTTCCTCCTCTGCCGCCGCATCCAAAGCACATCCAAAACAAACTGTGACTCCAAAACAGAGCTAGCTTAAATAGCAGGGGAGAGAACAGCTGGGAAATGAAGTGGTATATGCCTGTACTGGCAACATGAAGTCCTCCAGGCTCACTCGCTTTCAGAAAACATACTGACAAACCAAAACGGTGGTTTAAGTTAGTGTTAAGTTTTCAATACATAATTAAAATCCACTTCTCAAGAGTAAAACATCTTCATTCATCATGTTATATTCTCCCAAAACCAAGCATGTATTTTCCTCAAGTGGATGGAAGAGATGATGGGGAAATCTGTGGCCTTTAGACAAATTAATTCTTATTCAGTATTCAGTCGCCATGATTTGGTGACACCACACACTAAAAATTAAAAATGAAACATTTATCTGTTTTCACTGTGGGTATAAAACAGTGCTTAGGTATATAGGCATAAAGGGAAAAAGGAGCCATAAATGAGCAGAAGCCATATATACAGCAAATCAGTGAATATATTAATTGAGCCGTTGTGAATACACAAAAATTTGCACATAGCAAATAAGCAGTCCTTCCAGGAATGTGCAGAAATAATTATTTCTTAACTTTGCCACACATATGATGATTGGCAGGAAACCGGCAAAAGTTTGACCTCAAGGGCTGTGCCCCTTGTAGGCACTCTGTCCTTTGAAAATAAAAGTTTAGTGAAAACTGTCTAGCTTTAAACATTTGTTTAGGACGGGCCGAAATCTAGCTGTTTGCACTATTTGCAGAGAATGTAAATGTAAATGATCAAATGGTTAAAAAAAGCAAAATTCTGGAGGGACTGAGCACAGAGGGAAATGCTTGTAGTCTATAACCTTAGAGATTGTGCAGAATGAATAATGCTGTAGTCAAAATCTTTTCTATTTGATACAGGTTTAACTGTGTGAGAATCTGTAGTCCAAAGGGCACCGGCTTTGCAACACAGTTGCTCCTCCAATACACTACCAACTCTACAGATCACACTGAACACAATGTGGAGCGCATGTTTTGATAGATGGCTCTGAGTAAGTGTTTTGATAAACAATCGGAGTTTGACTTGAAGTGGTCACAGTACTAACCAAGTGTCCAAAAGTAGCACCTGTAAAAAGAAATGGTGACACTGAAGTGGTTATGATATACAGTGTGATTTTCTGTATGTCATTCTTTGCTGTAAATTACTCGCATTATTGTGCTGGTCTGGGAATGTCTAACATACTAATCTTTTGTGATGAACTATAAGAATGTTTTGCTATATTTTGTATCTTGGACTTACTAAAGAAATGTTACCCAGAATGTTTTTTATGCTACAAAAGTGCAGCTTGAGTGTTGGCACGCTGACTGGAGTAAAATCCATTTTGGTAATTTTGAGTGTACTCTGGCTTGGGCTTCTGAATTTAAAAAAAAAAAGAGTATTACAGTTTTCTGTTAGCCCATCAGACCAGTGCCATATGCAGCTGCCACAAATACCATCTTATTTGATACAGTGAAATATTTTTTGCCATCAATTAGGCTCAGCCTGTTGCTACCTGGGCTGTAAAGGTTAGCCATTTGTCTTTTTACAGGAGTGGTTGTAAAACATTGAAGACAATTAATCATGATTTTAAAATAGCTCTTTTAAGACCATCCTGTGAGATCTGTTTTGTAAATACTCCTTAAATCCTTGTAAATCCTTGATTTAGAGCAAAAAAAAAAACCTTGATGTGTATGTAATGATTGAATTTTCGACGACTGTTTTTATGGCCTATCAGTCTCCAGATGTAATTATGCTTTTACTGGACTTTTTTTTTTTTTTACATGTTGCACAGTCAGTTGATCAAATAAACACATTTCAGCTTTAAAGGTGCTTTTACTGATATTTATTATGTGTAATTGATTTTAATGCTGTGGTAATGGGATTATCATAATTTGGCTCCTGTTGTTGTACCAGCACCATTTGTGTGTGTGTGGCTGTGTGAGAGCATGAGCAGCACTGGGAGATTGCTTGTACTGATATTTCTGTACCAGATGAAGCATTATTGCAAGTTACTGTATTATTTTCTAGTTGTTTGCCTCCTTTGTCTGTTTAAAGGTAACTGGTTGTTTTTGTTTGTGTCCGAGCATTGAATTTTTACTTAAGAAACTGCTTTTATTGGTGTCGATATTCTTTTGATGTAGTAAATGATACTTTTCTCTTTTTTTGTTAAGCATTACAATTTGCTGAGATGCACTGTCACTGATGTTGTAACTGGGAATTTATCTTTTGCACCAAGTTATTTCGATTGGTGCAAAATAAACATTACTTTTAAATAGAGGTCTGTGTGCTATGTCTTTTGAGCGTTGTAACTGTTGTTTGTGATCGAGAGTTGAGCTCTGCTGGAACAACTACCCTGAGATCCACTTCTATTGATGGTGAGCGTGATTGGTACTAAATGCAAACACAAAAATTTTTTAGGAAGTTTGATGACCCATTCGACATAAGCCGTTCCAGAAGTGTATAATGGGAGAAAAATTTGAAGATTCAGTGATGCTTTAATTAATGTCAAAACAACATCGAAAGTTATCAGTTAGTTCCTTCTGAAATGTTTTTGGGTTTTTTTTAATACAAGTAAGGTCAGGTAATCTGATTGCGAAGCCATTACTATTTCTAAACTCAAAATTGAATGTTATTCTAATGTATCTTACCTCCCTACTCAGTTAAACAATGTCTGCAATAAATTATTAAAATGCTTTACATTTGTTAAGCAGATGGCACAGCCATGCCTGGCCCTGCAGACAGCAGGATTGTAGCATACTGTTGAGCTTCACTCTGTATTTATTCAGTCCTGTTTTAAAAATTGACCTTGACCTCCCTGAAATTCCCAAGCCTCATAACTGCTGTAAAACCAAAGATAATTTTAATTTGCTGTCCTTGTGTAAAAAGGTTTTAACCGGTTTTCTTTCTGAAAAGACACACACACACACACTGAGTTGTACTTACACAAATGTGACAATGACCCTTCACCTCTATTTCTTAGTCAGTTTCTCTATTGCTAGCAGAGGGCTACAATAGCCCATCCTGTGTAATGAGTTTATTTTACCATTAGATGGCTGCTTTGTACTGTCCTGTGTCCTTAGTGCCCTGTTTTATCCATCCCTGTATCTTATCCTGTGCCCGGTGTCCCCTGCCTCATCTTGTTCTGTGGGTGAAAGTATGAATATCCAGTGTCAAAAGAAAACAGTTTTATACTGTTTACAAAATGCCGAATCCTGGATTACTAGATTATTCTATAAATGCCCTAATCTAAATGAGGTGTCAAATGTTTCATGTCCATGCCACTGAATTCAGACTGTTAGATGCTATATTTCCCCATCAGGACCCTGAGGTCACATAACTTAGATCAGTACAGGAGACCAGGAACAGGACACAGCTGACACAGGGCAGGAGTGAAAAGGACACTGTTTACCTAGTGGTACAAGGCCTTCATTGCTGAATTACACATTCTCACTAAATTACACCTTCTCTCAAATAAAATTTTAGGTTTGAAAACCTGAATAGAAAGACTGATGAAAATAATACCAAGATAAGTGAAACACTGAGGCCATCGTGTTCAGTATACTGTAGATGATTTTTTTTGGGGGGGTGTACTTACTGTATCCTTATAATTAATTCTCCAGATTAAATAACTGAAAAATGGTAGTTATTGTACAACAAGACTGAGTCTACAGCCATGTTAACGCCATATTTAGGCACAGAGGTGGTTTGTTTAGCATGTACAATGTTTACCTTACAACAGACAACCCCATTTTTGTGCACAAGCCCAAAGATAATATACCCACAATTCAAAAGTTCACTATTCTTCAACCATTGCTATTTTGGATAGAAAAGGGAATGAGTTATGAAAAAAAAACCCTATAAGGTCTGTAGTAGCATCATTTGAGTGGTAAATACTTTGAAGTCATTGCCAAAAGTTTGAACCAGTTCTCTGCTACATTGATATGAGAATCCTCAAATGCTTTGCACAGATAAAGTCAGGAGGATTAGAGCTTTCAAAACCGTGAACAATTTGTCACAGTTGTGTGTAGATTGTTTTCAGTACAGACCCAAATGCACCTTAAGTAGTGCTCCCATAGCCAAAGTGTTGCAATTGTCACAGCTTTTTTAAAAGGTTAAAATTTTGTGTAATGGTGGCACTAGATGGAGAATCAGGGATCATGTTTTTTTTTTTTAATGTGTGGGGGACATAAATGTATGTATCGCATATCATGGCAATCTATCTAAAACCTGTTAAGATGTTTACTCAGAACCACATAATGTACTAGAGGTGAACACAGGGATCACCAAAGTCATCAGGACACATCCTCTGGGAACCATGAATGTTGTCACAAAGGTCTGAGCCAATCCATCTGGAAGATGTTGAGATATAACTAAATTTTGACCTGTTTGAGGCTCTAAATGAAAAGTTAGGGGTTCAACAGTAATGCATCCTCTGGGGACCATGAATGTCTGCACTAAATTTTGTGGCAATCCATACAATAGCTGTTGAGATATTTCACCCTAGACCAAAGTAGTGGATTTACAGATTTCAATTTCCACCTCTCCAGCCACAAAAAGGTAATATAATAGTGGTGTTGATGATGCATGTGATAACACAAAAGCAAGGAGAAACCAATAAAACTGATTGGCATGCTTTGCAGGCTCCTCATTGATTGTTGGCAGCCAATGAATCCCCTGCTGAGCCTTGGGGCTAATCAAACTCTTTGCTTCACATATTCTACAGACTGTGTGCTGCAGCAAAGGCTGCTTTTATTGGCACTGCATCGCTCACAAGCAGCTGCACTTTCTGAAGGGCAAGACTTTTGTAACTGCAGGAGGAAGCTAATATTTACTCATAAAAATCACACCTCCTTGCAGACCAGGAGTGAAAGCCAACAAACATTTGGCACGGAAAACTGAAACTATATTTGCATTTTTAAAAGGGATTAAACATTGATTAATTCGATTAATTAGAAGGTGGAATTAAAATGTCTCCTTAAGAATATTAACAGCTCCATAGACACTCATGAAAGTGCGATGAAAGCAATTATTACTTTCCACTAACAATTTGCAGTGTATCAAAAAATAGAACTCCTTTGAGATGTGATCCATTGACAGTTGTGGACAATGGGTTTTTTTGTGATAGGTTAGCTTGATACCTTGCAGCTTTAAAGAATGAGTATTGGAGAGTAGTGCAGCTGTCTAGTGTAAGCTTAAATTTAAAAACTCTACACTAAGTGTTTTACCTGATGAGAGCACTTAATGAAACATTTAAAAGACTATCAAAGTATGTGGCTCATGGTAATATGTACTGTATGTCGCAGATTGTTGCCCATCAAGAACCCTCAGTGCTCGATTAGTTCACTGATGGGTTTCATGAACTCTGTCGCTGTCCATGGTCCTGAGTGCTGCACCATAAATTCCAGACCACCGGGGGTCAGTAGGGTGCTTGGCACTGACAGCACAAGAGCCACAATGAGCACCTGAGAATCGATGGATAACATGAATATAATGTGTCATTGAGTCATTAATCAAATCAGTCCTTGGGTGAATGATTTGCGCAGAATAAATGTAATATATTGGGCATGACAAAGATAGATCTGGTCAGAACCCTCCCTCAATATCATCAATTACGATCCGTATGGCTTGGATGTGACCCAAGAACAGACAAGAACAGAGTGTGCTTCCTTCAGTCAGCACAACACACACACACACACACACACAGAAGGGGGAAATATTTACTGGTAGCACCATCATGTTGCTACACTTACTGATGAGTTTTCATGATAGATCACACACAGAGATAACTAACAGTTCCATAGTCGCAAAATGTGTCTGAGCTGGGCTTCTCAGAGGAGCAGGGGGCATCAGTATGCTGTATTGACTCCTGCTTTTATCATGCAAACTCTACAGTCAGACAGGAGAAATACTAAATCAAAATGTATGATTCATCGGACAAGTAAGTTATCAAAGGGGCACTCCGCTGATTTCACACATAAAGGTCAGTTTACTCATCACAATAAGTACTAGTCAGCCCGCTTAAAGAGTTGAATAATGTCTTCTGCAGGGATCTTATTAAAACTTGAGAAACTGACCCTGACGATGTCAAAGTGATTTCATCAAGGTCATCTTGAGTAAGTCTTGAGCCTTCTGATATGGGACAGAAAATCTTTGGTATAAATTTAGGGCACTGATTTTAAAAGATGAGTGTATTTAACAGGCAGAGAGGGTCTAATGATAATTTAATAATGTGAAATATTGATTTGCTGGGATGGCCCTGAAACACAAAGCGAACCTTTTCATTTTTTAAACCAATGCCTAAACAATAAAAAAAGGAGGAATATTAAATGTGAAACAATACAGCCTTTGTTTACTTTCACTGTTCTCTGGTGACCTCCAAATGATGAAGTTTTGAACTGGATGACCTGCATTTTTTCATTGGACTCTATGTCATTCATTTGAAGAGGTTTCATTAACCTGAGGGTCAATATATTTTCATAGCCTGCAGCTTCCTTTAATTGAAGTTAGAAATAAAAAATAACTAGTTAAGAGGTTTTCACCTGGCAGTGACAGTTTGTAAATTAACAGCGGTAAGTAAATTATTACTTTGCAGCTAATGAATGAATGAAACTTTCTCTGTGCTGTGGATGAACGTAATTGTGAATGCAGAAATTACGAAAATGAGCAGCAATGAGCGCACTATTGGCTAATTGCCTCATGCTGGAGGACAAGTGAGAATGATCCTTTGTCATGCATATCTTCTTCTGCCCTCTTACTTTGTCCTGCTCTGACTCTGGCATTTACACGAGTAGCTTTAATTTTGCATTACATCTGTGAATAGAACCCAGAAAACTGACTTATGCAATGCACACAGATCTGCTTTCTTTAATCATGCAAGTCAACTCAAGGGATATTGGAAGCATCAAGACAAAAGCATAGTTTTTTTGCCAAAATTACTGGGATGATAGAGTTGACATTTTTTGATTTTTGAAAGGAAAACACGACTTAAGGTTTAAGCTTAAACCTAGTACACAGCTGGACTACATTTGCTCAATGTGGGATAATTAGGATTTAGTTGAAAACTGTTGTTGAACTTCTTTAAACAACTTCTTTTAGTAGAAAGTAGTTAAAACCTGCTTGAAAAATTGGTAAATGTCGTACGTAATGTTACGTAAATGTAGATTACGCAGTGTGCTAATTAGCATATCAATCATGTTATTGGATTGCGTTTGCGTTCTGCCTGGTGTCAGCTGGTTTCGGGCCCTTATCTGTTTGCTTCTCTACTACTGTCTGTGCTCACATATAAAGTAGTTGAATAATGCTAAATTCTGCTAAATTCTGAGGTGCCTGTGGAGGGAAACCCTGTACCTCACACTCGCGGAACAATGGTGGCAACTTTCAGTTTTCTAAATGGGTGGGAAAAGTCAGTAAAACTAGTAACAAATGTGCTATGTTGGCAACACCGCCTGTAAAGGCCCCCTGATGAAACAATAGAAAATGTTTGCACCAATTCAATCTGAAAGAGCTCCAGCCAATGAGGAAACTTCAATCCTCGGGAACGGACCAATAGTGTAAGTTCAGTAGTCAGGCACTGAAAGACATTTGAGTTTGTAAGGCTGGCATGCTGTTGTTATCCAGCCAAAACTTGAGAAACCTTAAGAATATGGTAAGATTCTGGGGTTTCTGTTAGGAGGTGATAGAAAGAAAGCTCTTTACTTCATGTTTCTCTCCACCCTACAGCCTCTCACCTCTGTAGTAAAAGAGCCTTCACTAACCGACAAGTTCTCAGAGGGAAAAAACTGTGTATTGATTCAGTAGCTAAAAAGGCATTTTCAATTCAGATACCATTTAAACGGCCTTCCCTACACTTTCTACTCCTCCAATTCCATTAACCTCACCCTCCCCTCTGGCACCCATCACCCCTCTCACTGTCTGTTAACCCCGTACGCTTTATTCTCATCTCATCATTTCTGCTTCAGCTGAGATACTATCATTACCTTTCCGCGCACATCTATCTTTAGGCATGATTGTGTAGTGATACAAACACCACTGTAATCTTAAGTGTGTTGTAAAAACGTAAAATCACTAGTTTTAATATCCACAGTTTCCCTGCCAGTGATCTACTTTAACAAGCCTGTTCAGACTGTTATAGATTCAGCTGGCAGGAGTGATGCCATGTACAAACAAATCATCCGAGTCTGTTAAAAAAGGTAAACATTATTACAGCATATAAAAAAACACACCAGGGCTTCAGGAGGGCAAACCTGAAAAGATGATGAGGCAGCTTTTAAACATGTTGAAAAGGACAAACTAAGAGTTTTCCCCACGAGGAGGAAAGAACAGAGCAAAGTGAGAGGGGGGAAATCATGGAGGGTGCACTGGTATGATTCCTTAAGCTTTTGTGTAATATAAATTACGAGGCATATCTATCTCTCCGGCATTGTTAAGTGCACCTCCTCAGTATCTGATCTGCAGGGCTGTGAGCAGTTTATTAAAAATGGAAGTCATTCTAAATGAGCCTGTAATGCTCAACCCTTTCAGGAAATCTTAATGGATCCCAGCCTATCTCTGACAAGGTTAAACGCTTGAGGAGACAGCCAGAAATGTTAACAGACTAAATCATGGAGCGAGATGAATACAAACCAGCACGTACCGTAGACAAAGCAGGAGCATTAGAAGCGTTGGGGAAAAATTCAGTAAGTTTGTTTACATGCACCAAGTATTCCAGATATGAACATTCATTCATGTTATTGATCCTTCATGATGGCTTATGTAATGCACTATTAAAGTGGAGTTATTAGACATACATACTGCTTTGAAAGTTGCAATATGGCAGCTGTGATTTTTTCAGCTTCAGCATTTCACAGAGGTGAATTTGAAACAAGAATATTTTAGCAGAATGCTTTTCTCTGCTTAGTATGCTCACCGTACCCCCAGAGAAGTTGAGTAGCAGTCCAGCCTCCAGTATCAGCCGCCCTGCTGGAAACGTGAATAACCGCAAAAAAATTAGAATAAGTAAAATCCTGTTGACTGCAGATCATCAAGGCAGTAAAGCTGTTGGAATACCATTCACGAGGTCACGTAGAGTCATGCAAACTATAAAATGAAAATATTGTACCAGGATGAACTGTCACCTTCTCACTACATGTAGGAGTATGTGTCCTTCAGATGACACTACTCAGAGGATAAATTCAGCCTCATTAACTCTGAATAACTCAAAGCAGAGGAATTTGTGGTACAGTTTCACAACATGAGCTTGTCTGAATAATGCATTATCTTTGTTTGTTTGGTGAGGAGTGCCTTTAACGTCTTTGTGATGAGCTGTTTGTATGCATTTTTAATGTCATGCTCACATGTCCCCATGTATAATGAATAAATATAATGCTCAGAGATGCCATGGAAACTGTGCTTAAGTTGACATCCCAGTATGTGAGCACATACCATGAATATTTTTAGAGCTTCTTGTAAGTGGAACGAGATCTTTGCGGGGCTCTTTATGAATATTATGTTTATATGTAGAAAGTCAAAGACAAACATCTTGTACATTAATGTGATAGCTTAATATGAGGACACTTTCCTATATGACCTCTAAAACTCTGGTACAAAATATATTCTGATTTTAAGGATAATGTGTATAAAGTGATGCACAGGACCTCTAAATGCATCCATTTGATGGAATGGTGCAGCCATGAACAATATGGTATCTTGGGTTTGAATATTTCAATCAAATATAGCTTTAATGAATGTTGGAACAAGCAGTTTCTAATACATTCTCAAAATGTCATACGCTCATTCAGTTTGGATTTGTTTTATAGATTAAAACAAACATAAAGTGAAACTCAAGAGTTTATAGCAGACTATTCCTTTTGTCATCAGGGTATTAGACATGGGGGCTGCAAATGGCCAGTCTGCCTTTTAGGACACAGGGCTTTCAAAAGGACAACCTGTCAAGCATTATTACATCTATCTGTGATCTGGGTCAAGCCCTTGTGATGCATGAGTGCATTTAGAGGCACATACAAGACCAACATGCAGCACACAGGACCACCGTTCCAGAGGAAACAATCAAGTCTATTGTGGAGTGTCTGCTGCTCTTATTAACAGTCTCTAAATGACTCTTAGCTGATGTGTATGTGCACAGCAGCTATCAGAGTGCCTACAGCTACCACTCAAGCCTTACAGCAGCGACCCATCCACGGGCCACAGATGTGCTGCAACTGGCACAAGCTACTGGAAGAGACAAGAAATGCATTCCTGTCCTTGTGCACAGGCAGCAAGGGATAATAAATACCACTGAGATGCTTCATCTGCTGAATGCAGGAGGAATTGTGGTGGTTGAGGTGGTAGTAATTCACAATGAAGGAATAATTCTGTGCTGTGGTCGCTCTATCATTAATTTAGTTCCTCCTCATGCATGGCCTCACTGTTATTTTTTATGAATTGGTTCTGCGCTTACTTTCATAGATAGTACAAACATATACACACTCCTCATGTGTGGTGAACATTCCCACACTGAGGATGACGAAACAGTATGTGTTTCATATTTGGTACGTGTAACAGCTTGCTTGACTTATTTAAGGATCTGGCAAAGAACACTAAGTGCACACTCCAGCACTTTTATACTATGTTTTGTTCAAAAATGAAAAAGAAAATCAACTATTTGATCATAATACTGTATATCTTGTGATATATTATATTTTTCTACTGTCAAGACTAAAATCAACAATGAATTGATTCTACTAACAATTACTGCCTGTGTAGCCACAGCCTAGTATAGCTTACTCCTATTTGATCTCATTCCAGTGTCTTCTAAAAACTACAAAAAATCAGTAATCCACATAGTTGCACCTGGTGAAATGTTTTTAATTATTTTTAAATCAATCCCACATGCACTGTCCTGCTGCTAGAAATACTAAAATACTTCAGGGCATCAAATGTGTTTAATTCAAAGCTGAAAGTAGTCCCCCAGAAACTTCTGTTTGTAAAATCCCTGCTAAAAACAACAATGCCCAGCTGTTTTGGAAAATTACTTTGCCTTTTCTTTTTTTTTTTAAATGACATTATATGTTTGTGAGCAGTTTTTGAAGATATATATCTGTAGTAAAAAATAAGTGCTTTAGTGCCACAAACAGGATGGGGAAGTCAGAGAGTACTAACACAGTGTTGGTTTTTGTCTTTTAATGGAATTTGTTGAGAATATGAAAAACACTGGCCAACGGCAGCCTTCCCTTTTGACACTGGATCATGGCCAACTTCACTAATTTAAATTAAGTCATTTTCGATTCAATTCAAAAAATCTAGTTAACGAAGCCAACATTGAGCTCAGTTTTAGCAAAAGGTCATTTACTGTAAACATTCAGGTATAAAAGGGGGAACATCTGTCCCTGGTGACCTTTTTGATCCTGTTTAAGTCCTGGCAGATGTTGCACTGGGCAGGACAGATGAGAAAGGTGTGACAGAATATCAACAGCAGCAAAATCCAGAGCTGTTCTCGCAGCTTGGCATGAAGCCATTTACTGCACCAGGGAGCTGGACGCAGCTCTGACCTCCTTGCAGACTCTGAGGCTTTTCTGCCTCCTTGTGCCATAAAACCGTTTTATGTAGGTTAGTGGAAATAAAGGACTGTATTGCACCCGTGACTCCCAGCCCACATGCAGAGCGGATCACCGGATCAATAGCTGCCCTCTGGTTCTCTCCCCTGTGGCCCTTGCTGGGAGAGTGAGGGCTGTCACTGAAAGTGTTCCCTCAAATGAAGCAGTTTCAAGGTAACTAACTTTTCTATCCCTTACAAGCCAAGTCCCTTTTTCACTGTTAATTTATAGATTAGCATTTTGCTATACATGTGCTATCTTATTTCTTTCTGATTTTCTCATTAAATACCTATTCATTATCTGCTACTCAACTATTGCCAACCACTTTACTTAAGGCTGGGGCAATTTCATGATTTCTTAGGCCAGAAATCACTTCTTAATTTATATAGAATTAGTCACATAGTTCTCTTCTTCTTATTATTCAAGTCCAAAGGGCAAAGAGTAGGTATAAAGCACTGAAATTCAAGAACAGGCTTACAGGAGATAAAGAGTACAACAGAGCCACATTAAAACTTAGAAGCAGGAGCTAATCTATTTGTGGTGCAAAAAAGAAAAAAAAAAATCACATCTCAGCAAATGAATAAATGAATATATTAATATTGTAGTTGTTATGCTGATTTCTTTTAAAATACTTCTTCACCTGTATGACAGAATATCAATTCATATCATACTGTAGATATTTCCAGATATTTCCAGTTGTCGCTATTTCTGTTGACATTAACTAGATCCTTCTCTTTTAAAAAAGGAGCTTTTTGAATTGTTTTTTGGACCCTTTTCATTTGGATTGATTAAGTAAGCATAAAGTAGTGGTATAAATAAAATTCTTTGTTAATTGTTGATTAAAAGTTCGTCTGAAATCCATTAACCACTGCATGTACAAAATAACAAAAAAATTAAAATAAAAAGGGCAACAATTAGTTAACAGTGATTCAGTTTTGAAAAATACAAAACAGAAAAGCAGACAACTCTTCATAAATGTAGCTATTACTGGCTAATATAAGACATTGTTGTTTGGTAAATAACTTCAATTTATCAAAATCATAATTGTAACCAAATTTACTCCTGATGGACATATAACTGCACCAGTATATAGGTACTTAGAGACTGGAAACACTAGCCTTGTTTCTGAAATGGACAAAAGCTTTACTCTAATTGAGGGTTAACAGAGGAACAAGCCTGGAGGCCAGCAAACAACCAAATAAACTGTCCTTTTTAAAAACAAATTTTTCATTTGTCTGCCTTTATCCAATTAAAGGCCTTATATGCATTTACAAAGATAATTTTGTGCGTGATTGTATGACTGCACCCTCCTCTTAATGCTGAGACACATCCTGATACATACTGCACAGTATATGTTGAGGGAGGTACTGGTTATATGTGAGGATAGATGATTACCTCTTGATACACCCCCAGCCCCCACCCACTGAGCAATATGCATCTGTGGTGATTTTGTCTCCCTTCCCTGCCTCCAATATTTCTGCCCCGTATGCTGTGGTACATAGTAAGTCAGCTCAGTGGTGTGGAAAATTAGATCATTAATTGGGAATCATCAACAAGGTATCTCTGATAAGTAATTGAGCATCTTCAGTGGTTGTAGGGGCTGAGCTTTATGCTGAGGAACATTCACCCTCCATAGTCGATTTAAGGATCAGGCTAGCACTATTCTATGTTTTTGTTACTGTAAAATCCCAGGAAAAACCAAAACCATCAGGGTCAATCCAAACTGACTTCTATAGACTGGCTGTGGCACTCAGCCCAAAGCCTTCTGATTCCTATTTAAAATGTAATTCTTTTGAAGTCTCACAAATAAGTACTGTCATAAAATTATTATAGAATCGTTCATTTCTTCGGAAGTATCCTCGGCAGTGGATGAATACACATTTGGTGCTGCAGTGAGCAATTCTAGGGGGTATTTACAGCATTTTGGGTTGTGTCAAGATTAAGTGCAGTAGCCATGTTCATCTTAATGGCGGAACCTGTCAATCAGTACAAAAGTGTGGCACATTGATGTATTTTTATAGGTTTTTGGCCAAGAAGGGAGCTGTGACACAAAGGAAAGAGATAAATCACGCTTTGTGCACAAAAACCATTTTTGATGGTTTGATCAGTTCATTTCTGGTTTTAGTCTTTTCATGGGACTTGTCGAAAATAAGAAAAAAAATGGATATCAACAGAAATACTTACTGCTACTGACCCGCCAGCATGTGTTGATGCTGTGCCCAAACACCTTACCCCTGAGTTTCTCTCACCCTTCCTTTCATTTCCTCTCTAGCTCGCTCGCCCTGCTTTGCCAACCCGCTCAGTGTCAGCAATGCCAGGCATCTGTCTCTGCAGTGTACAAATGATGGCTGCCATGTGGATTTAAGAATGTGTGCCTTCGCAATTATTTGGTTGTGCCTCAGTGATTCCCGGGTTGAAAATGCCAGTCGCTATGGCAAAATAACTGAAGTGCTGACTCCCACTGTAATCTGAAGGACTCCTGCATAACAGTAATTCTTCTCCCCCGGCAACACTAGCAGAAAGAAGATCCCAGGAGTATTTAGGGACGTAGGGGAAACAAGGACAGACATAATAGATGAGACCAACAACAATTTTATAAATATAATTAAATTATCCACAAGGGTGGACAAAATATACTGAGCAGATAGATTTTTATTAGTTAGCAGTTCATGTCACTTAAGTCGAACGTGACAGCTGCTTCGGGTTTAGTTGAGTGGTCTGACTCAGTTCATCTAGTCAAAATGACTCTTATCACGCTGTAATGGATCACTACCCTTTGCAGTGCGGTTAGATGGTTTGTTGATTGCATGAATAGAAAAAGGCGACATTAAAGTCTAAATTGAACAGTTTTGCTCTTCCCTTCCTTCTTGCCTTCCATACCTGTTTATCACCCTTTTTTTTCCCGGCAATGAGACATTTCTTATTCATCCAGTTTAAGTTCTGATTGACATGGTTTACCCATCTATTGCTTATTTTATGTTTCTTGTATGAGAGAATGTAGCTAGATGAATGGTTTAAAGGGAGAATGAACACTGAAATGATGGAGACTGAAAGTGGGAAAGTGTTTATAGTGTGAGGCTCCATAGAAAGGTGATATGGTTGGAAAGCCGACATTGTTATGGTTCTCACAAAACCCATTTACTTTCACACGAATGTGAATTTTCCAGCGGTTATTAGGAGTCCTTTGAACGTTACATGCTTTCCTCACTTTTATCTCACTGTCCAAAACTGGATGATGTGACAGGTAGGGAAATTGCAACTTCAGTTCTTTAATCTTTTTACTGAAGCAATTCTAAATATGTAAATGTAGAAAAGATGAAGAAGGCTTGGAGCCTTTATAGTAGAACTGGCTGTGATATGGTCCACTGTTGCAAGTTTCACAGACTGCACTCTGAATTTATTATCCACAAATTATTCTTTGATTGTGTTTTATGAGCTACTTTCATCGGGTCTTGAGGGTTTTTGTGGGAATTTACTGTAATGATTCAAATCTTTTTTTTAATTCAATCCTTTGGTTTATCTAAAAGGCTATGAAAAGTTTTAAGAAACAGCCTCCAAAAACTTGTTTTGATCATCCCCAGGCTAAATCTTGAACACAAGACTGATCCTGCTAAAGGGTTTTTGGGACTCTGGGCTCCAAAACGAATGCGTCCAATGTCCCCTTCAGAATCCACATTACACTCTGGAAGCGACTGACATCAGTCATGTAATTCTTCGTTAGATGAAATAACTTTTAGAACTGAAGCGTCAACAAATTTTCATTCCAATTTCTAATTCATATCAAAAAAACTGTTTATACTGTCATATGCATAATTTTTTTAAACTAGTGGAAGTATTTTTAAATCATTTTCTAATAAAATCTTAGAGGTTATGCAGTGGTTGTCAGAGAGACACCACGAACTGTACAAAAATGCTTGTTGGGGAGAAGGGGTAAGAAAAAGGTTTTAGGGAATAGGGGAAGACGCATAAATATCTCCGTGTAATGTCACCAGAGTTAGCATCAGTTGGGTCTGAGTTTGAAAATTTAAAAAAAAGAAAAAAATGTGGTGGTGTAGAGTTAGATAGAAGTGAGCTTAGCAGACCTTTGTAGCCTGCTCCTCATCTCTGCTTGTTTTTCACTTAATTTTTGCATTTTTTTTTTAAATATTATTTTAAGTGAAGAACTTTTTTTAAGTAAAAAAAAAACCCAACTCCTACGGGTAACCTGACAATGTTTAGTCAGTTTCTAAGTATTATTTTTGCATGAATTTAAGATGTTTTGCTACACATTACCGGCAATTAAACCCATACAGATATGTAGAGATTGAAATTATGGAGTAATTTATTTATAAAAAATATTCTAATATATTCATCTTCTATCTCTTTTTAAACTCTTTTATGAAACACTTTGCTTTGCTAACACGTGCTTATCAGGAAAACCCAGTGATATCATTTAGTCTGCTGTAATTATTGAAGAAACTTGCCAGATGAGCCAACTCTTTGCCAATTTCATGTGGTTTTACTGTGACAGATGCAGATTGTCAGGGAAGCTACTTTGAAGGCAAAGCTTTGCAAGCTACAAATGACTTTGCACTGGAGGAAGTTGGACTACAGCAATGCTTGATCTGGTTAACTAAAGATACTTAGAAAAAGGAGTTCGAACTAGCTTGCAAAAAAGTGATCAAATTGACAATGTACATGTGTTATGAAGTTAGAACAAAATATGATATAAAAAAGTTATGTACTAGTGATAAAAATATATCTCGGCTGATTTTATTGCAAAATGGGCCAATGATTCAGGAGGTTCATCCATGATGAAGTTGTAGCTGTGTGAGCGCTGAGCAACACTCGCCCTTGGCTTTTGCACACACACTACACAAAGGTCAAGTGTGTGGTGGTGGCTGTCTGACAAACCCATTGCCTGGGCATGTTCACAGCGGTGAGGATGAGAGAAAAACAGGCTGGGACTGGTCCAAGGGGGCTCATTTTCGGTGGAGCAGCGATGGTAAAATAAAAGTTAAAAAATCGTTCCTTTCCCTGCCCAAAACTGTGTGTTTCAGTAGTTATCTGTACAAAAATGGCCAAAAAGTAGTTTAACTACCAGCAAGCTACTGCAAAATGTAGCTACACTACATGTAGTCCACTACTCCCCAACACTCCAGATGTTCTAATTGCTGAAATGCACATGGTGATTGTGATGCAGAATCCTTTTTGTTTGTGTGTTGGCTATTTAGTTAGCTCTCTTTACTTTGTGGCAACAGAACTGAAGCTCAACCCAATGTCACACAGACTCTTCAGTCAAATTCATGCTCTTCATCAGTGTTTTCACCTAAAATCTAAAATTTTCATGTCAGCCTCTCCACCACAATCCTCTTTCCTCTGAAGCAGCCCCCTGAAGTGTACATATTAAATCTTCTTCTTTCCTCTTGCACAATTCCTTGTTTCATTAATTAGTGTTTCTCTATTATAAATGATCATTCTAGATACACAGGAAGATTTGTTACAATCATTGTCAAGGCCCTGTGGCTTTGACTCCTGCACTCCTACTAATGGCCTTATTAATACTTAGCTGCAATGTTGGCTGCCAGGAGTTTGAGCTTATTCTAGCATTATATTAAATGCAATTTGCATTCTGTAGGAGAACTTATGATCAATGAGTAAATGTAAATTTGGATTGTCCAACTTAGGGAAGCCTTTAAGTTTATCATTATATGTTTCCTGCATCATGATGGCAAATTAGAGCATGGAGGAAGGGACACAGTCCAGGAAAATGACACTACATGTAGTGTCTCTATCAATGTGAAATTGATAGAAAAGTGCATTTACTGCATTTATTTCAATGTGAAATTCTCTACGCAGGCTAAAGATTTTCAGTAAGGTTTCTGTCTTTAAAATGTTGGTGAAGGCCCTCCAAGTAAAGATTTGGTCAATACTTTCTTTACCTCTCTGACTTGTTCCTGCTTCACATTGCTGTCAACAGCTGCATCAATACTGCACAATTTTATGAGGGGATGGAGAGGTGTGTTTCCGCTGCAGTTGCTACAGTTCAGTCTGCAGTTTTTCTTGGGTGTCTTTGATGCGGTCATTAAGATTTTGTACCTTACCTCACACAGTTTTCAAAAAGTCAATAAGAACCACAGTAGCTCTTGTGAGACAGCAGTATGAATGCAATCAATGACATTTTTTCTCACCAGTGTTCACAGCTTTAGAGGCTTCTAAGTTAAGGAAACACCAGAGGAAATGCACTTTTGGCTGAAAAGACTCCCTGCTCATGGTAAAACCCAAAACAGGCTAAAAAAAAACTGTGAAGAGAAGTGTAACCCACTGGTTAAGGGTGAATTGTTTCCTCATAAGAATGTTAATTAAATGACAGTAAAGACAAACTAAACAACTCCTCACTCCTCTGCTTTATGTGGTTTACAGCATGACCTGACATGAATTTCCCTGCTGGCCGTCTGCTGAGGCTTTTTCGCAGGGGGGTATAGGATGATAATGATTACTGAACAGTAACACTGCAAACGGTTTTCAGTTACAAATAATACAGCCATGACCATCTTTTTTGTTTCTATTCCAGCCATTATAGGGCAAGCTAAAACCCAATGCTGATTGTAAAAAACAACTTAAAGGTGCAGTAAAACCTGTGGTGATGGCTTTTAAACGTGCATATGCCTTGTAGAAGTCATACTCAACTGTATTCTGTGATATAAAGTCCATATGCTCCGTCTCTCTCCCCCTTCGTCTTCACTGTCTGCTTCTCGTTTTCCCACTGGGTGGAGGAGCTATAAATTAAAGTGGGGAATTACTGCTAACTGTTGGAATAAATTAAGGCGCTTTTGCGTCTGTAAACACGGTCTGACTGCGTAATTACACTCCCACTCCCACTGAGACGCCATGGAGAGGGAGGATAAGGAAAGAAATGCAGCAGAGATGGAGAGCAGTGGCAGTGGGAGACAGAAAAGATGAACAAAATGTCACAAGGGGGGTCAGAAATCAGATTCACTCCATTACTGTGTCCTGGATGCTGGCTAGGCACTCCTACAGATTAGGGGGGAAAGGTGACTTTGAGCATCATGATCTCAATCACCATATTGTTCATTACATCTTAATGATGTAAGGCAAATGCTGAAGGCTTACTCTACAGCAAACTGCAAAGGAATTCTGTTGCATTCTGATTTTAGGGATGCTTTGTTGAAGATTTACATATTCAAGCCATTGGACCTTGTCCATTTTCATCCAAAGGAAAATGTGTTCATCAAACTCTCGCTCAATATGTAGTCTAAATACAGGATCGCCATGTTAATTGCAAATCACATTTAGCAGTGCAATAGTTCATCGGATGGACTGAGAGCCACTTAATCACAAAAGCATCTTAACAGCTGGCAATAACCAGAGCAGATAGGCAAGGCCTTCAAAGACAGCAACATCATCAGCCTGAGCATGTAGCAGATAACAGACAGCCTGTATCATATGAAGCAGGCAAATTTAATCAACACATCTGCAAATGTGCACGTTACTGTAACAGGTCAGCTGCTGACAGTGAGTAATGCACTCGAACAAGGTTGTTGACATTAGCCAGTACAACACAACTAGCATAGCAGTCCACTCACTGTGTCCGTTTGCAGCCCAAGCAGCCAAATAAATGAAAGGCAGAATACATAAAGCAGCAAATGCATAGCTGCTCAGCAGTCGGCCTGAAGTCCCATGGAAATGTCTGGACCTGTCAGCACAAGTCCAGCAGTGATTTGAACTATCGTTGACTTGCACGCACATAATGGCCAATGGCTCCTCTGATGCTGTTGTATATTTCTAGTAGCACATGTCTAGGGTGCGTGCAGATTCAGTTCAACACTGATGTCACACAGCTAGCCCGAGGTATGCACCTTTCATAAGTAACTGACAAAGGAGCCTCCTGAATGAAAATGTTGGAGTCTCGTGACTCCACGGTGCCTGTCATTTAGATTAGGATTATTAGGCTGCACATTCATGTGCACAGAAAATCAGTGGGGAGTGAGAAGACAAGGCCTGACAAATAACACCACTCAAACAGGTTTAGTTTAGGTTACAGGGCTCCTTGCCTTTCTTTCAAGCTTCATCTCTCACTTATTCTCTCCAAACACTGCTCTCTTCTCAGGGTGCTAAGGTTATCGTGTTGACATGCTATAACATCCTCAGATGGTAGAGTGATTGCTTCCAGGAAAAACACTGACATAAATTTGAAGAGCGCAAAATTATATCAAATGCACTGCGAGCAAAGGAGTGCACGATGGCATAGAAAACTATGAGTGGTTGCACTTTTCATGTTTGAAGGACCTGCTGAATCATTAATGTTATGTAGTGATGCTCTGCATTGTAATTATAGGAGCCGCTGATCTTTGCTTACAGTTTTTCCTTTTACACAGACCCAGCTTTTCATAGAAGATGATGGAGGTGCATCAAACAATATCATAACCGTCAGACAAAAAAACATTCTCTACGCTGATATGTGCACATGTAGGTGGGGAAGGAGAGGCTGGAGCCATGCCACACCTAATCACAAGCTCTCAGCCCCACCGTTGAGATTCACAGCACTCAGTCCTCACGGGGCTCCATTCCTCCCACAGCAAACAGGGGTCCGCATCACTCGGGTGACTGTACCAGATGCCCAACCGACAGTGCCATGATGGGACCGAATCATAACCTGCAACAACAACACGCTCCACTCAGCTCAGTGCCGATGAGCTGAGCTCTAATTAAAAAAAAAGAAAAAAGAAAAAAAAAAAGAATCAATCGATCTGACAAAGAGCGACCGACTGTGACCAGCCAAAGCAAAATCTGTGGGAAATTTGTGTTTCACACTGCAACTGCACAGAGACTCCTGGTGATATTACTCAGTCACAATGATGGATTTCTGGACAAAAACAGAGCATGTAATCAGGAGATGATAGACACATAGACATAGATAGATAGATAGATAGATAGATAGATAGACAGACAGACAGATAGATAGATAGACAGAGATAGACAGAGATAGATAGGTAGACAGACAGGCAGATAGAAAGACAGATAGACAGATAGATAGATAGATAGATAGATAGATAGATAGATAGATAGATAGATAGACAGACAGACAGACAGATAGATAGATAGATAGATAGATAGATAGATAGATAGATAGATAGATAGATAGATAGATAGATAGATAGATAGACAGATAGATAGATAGATAGATAGACAGACAGATAGAAAGACAGATAGAGAGAAAGATGGCTGAATTTGAACAAAATTTTCATTAATGGTCTGAAAAGCTTTTTGCACAAGTTGACAATAGAATAAAAAAACGGGAGCAGCTGAATGAAAGAGAGAAACGGGGAGAGAGAGAGAGGGAGGGAGAGACATTTGGGATATATGCACCGTATAGCCCTCTGTTATCCAGAGGACATATAGAGGAAAGGCTTTCACAAATGTGCTCCAGCCTCCTCCTCCTCCTCCTCCTCCTCTAATCCTCTCCATCCTTTACGACTCAGTCTTTCTCTCCTCCGCTCCTCTTCCCCAGTTCCACCCGGCAGATTGGAGATTTCTCTCTCTCTCTCTCTCTCTTTCAGAAAATAAAACACGTCTCGGGGGCAAATTATTCAGTGTAAAGAGCGGATATAGCTGAGAGCCAGCATATTTTGCAAAGGTGCACGGATGAGCAGGCACGGACCGGTCCGGCGACTAATTACCATAATAAGGCGCACAAGTTCGCCAGCGAGTCGGGCACGTTTTATTTCTCCGTATTACCATGTAGGCAGTGCCGCAGCGGGGAGATAATCGGGCGGAGGGAGCAGTTACAGAGAGGAGACGGCGAGGGAGAGAGAAAGGAGCTGGCAGCACATGATCACACGGGCTACCCGGTCACCGATCAACCGGAGCAGTCGTAATTGCGCAGGCGACAACATATGGGAATACAACGAGGCGAGATCGTGGTCACACCTGCTCCCGGAGGACGCCACGAACCCGTGCGGGGAAAAAAGGGCGGCCAGATCCGGGGGGACTCTGCATCAAACACAGCCGAGAGGGAGCGTGGCATCCGAGGCACCATCCGGTAGGTGAGCCTTGATTGAGGTGCAGGGACTGCCAATATGCTTTGCATCACCCGATCTGGCACAATAAACAAACAAATAAACAAACACGTCATAAACAAACAGATAAATAAACGAATCAATGAAAATCATTAGTGTTTTATCGCGCAACAACAAATATATATACATATATATATATATTACACATTCTTCTGTCTTCTGTTTGTGGCACGGTTCGAGAAACAATTGGGTCTGTCTGCGAAACAATACAGTCGACTCCTCGCTAATGCCAAGCCACTTGATTGAGGATGCGGGTTTCAGTGGATACTGGCTGTCAGTTATATAAGCCGTGGACTCTGGTTCGAAGGCCCAGTCTGGATATAAATTCAAACAAAGGAGAAGACTCATCATAAAAACTGCAGGGATTAGGAAATGTTTGGTGCAGGTCTTCATGCAAGACAAAAAAAAAAAAAAAAAAACCAGCACATTGAAGCAGCAAAATGTAAGTGTACAATTGAAATGTGTTCAACATATTTGCACTGTGTATTTAATTGAGTAAAGGCCTGCATTTTAGTTACAGGTAGATGAAGAACAATCTGTGTAAAAAAAAAAAAAAGATTCTCAAGAATCAGACTGAATGTGCTTACACCATATGTATAGCCTGGCTGTTCCGGTTTAGGGGCGAGTGATGATTGGGGGCTAAAGTTGATCAGGTGAGTTCTGGATAAACTGCATCCCCTCAAACCCCACCCCCACTACTAGGTTTCCATTGCCCTATCTGACAAAGACTTGTGCACAGGATTATTGAATATATTAACGCTGCAGCAGTGCCTCCTACCATGCATACCCACTGAAGTGTCATTAAGTTGGTAAAACTAATGAAATCAACACTACACGCCACAAATCGAAACATGGTAAACACAAATATTGTGGTTCAGAGGATCACGTCATCTGGGGAGCAGCTCATGTATCCATAGCCTGCTTCATGAGCGATAAGCATTGACAGTCAAATTTAAATACTTTTGCAGCATCTTGCTATCTATTGTAATTTTTCAGTTTTTTATACTTGCATGTAAATGTCCTCTCTGTGCCTTGGGCAAATGTCAAACCCACATTTCAAGCATTAATGTGTGATCGTAGAAGGATTGAAGGATGAAGTTGGCCAAACCAAGTACGTAACCTAACCCAGCCAGATTTCCACTGCAACTTATTGAATATTATCATGTGTCGTATATCAAAATGCTGCCCAATAGTGGGGCACTTCACTTAACGAACAACGCAGTGATGAAGACTCATGAATAAGTAACTGCAGAGGCTTGAGACAAGCTCGCTGCAATAACTTGATCTAACCTGTGCCCATGACACCCAGGCAATAGACAAACAGATGGCAATTCATATTGTGAAAGTTGGAGGAGATATTCTTGGATTGGCTACCCTCTGACTCCCTGGCACTGAGGCCTGCGTCTGGCAGTCATTGTGAACGGCCAAATTACAGCGTTCAGTTCTCATGACTTACCCACACCTTTTGAAATAAATTTAAAAAAAAATCCCCCAAAAATTCTTCCAATTGCACTGTAGCTGTGATGCTGATGCTGCAGGATGTTGCTGTATTGATTTGCATGGCTTCATCATACATCAATATGGATGTAAGCAATCTCAGATTTGCAACTGGATGACCAGCTCAGGCACAATGCAGCTAATACCAGATTCCATCAGATTCCCGGTCATTAACATAGCTATTAAAGTGTGGCTTTCTAATTAATTTGTTTATAGCCAAAAGGAGTCACATTATAGTAAAAGGTGTTTGTAACATAAGGGTCTTTGTGTGGCATATTCAGCGTGTTATCTGTTGATGCTGTATTTGAAGCTATCCTTAGTTACTGCAAAACTCAGATTACAGCTTGGTTGGGGTTGTGATGTATTTGGAGAACGCAATACTTTTTGTTGCTTCCCAGAGATTGGACAGCAATGCTGCAGTTGTTTGTCTGAACAATGAATGCTAGCCACAAATGTGTCTATGGCTGCAGCACTGAACTGGTTTGTTAATTACTTTATGACATCAAGGGAGAAAAACCATTTAAAATCAGTATATTGTATCAGATGATTAATGTATTTCATAAGCAGCTATGTAATAAGCAGGATAATGTATAGGGAGTCATTTGTTGTTGTGCTTCGCCTTGGGGGTTACTTTCAATAATGACTAGCTCGCTTTAAGCGTGCCTTACTTGGCAACCTGTAGCAGCTCAGAGACCTGGGGTTGTTCCTGCCTGTGATAAGCCGGTTCTGAATCATTAGGGCTCATTTCAGTTGGCGGTAAATGCAATGTAAATGTTACTTGCTGACATTTGACATTTGAATGATGTTCATATAATTTTGTCCCGATTTTGACAGAAAAGTGTCAACACATCAATTATGACATCAGCATGGCTTTTTTTGAAGTAGAAATGACTCAAAAGAGGTGAAAATGGAGTTGGAAGATTTTTCAGAAACGACGTTCAAACTGAAAGACCAGGTGGTTACATATGTGCAACATCACAGCTTCTATTCTTCCTGAGCCCCTCACCCGATGCAAGAAAACAGCCTTTCAACGTCAGCATTATTTCAGATAGAAATGATGCAGTTTCCGTCCAGCCAAGCTAGCTGCCCTCTTCGTCTCGTTCACACTGGGAATATGTGAGCGTCCTGTCTACAAAACATTACAGCATAGCCATTATATTCATGACAGCACAGTCATTATAGGAATGACAGCTTTCCAGCTACCCTTTGTTGCCATTACAGTTGATAAATTGATGGTTTGCAGTGTCTGTGGTGGGCAGTAGGTGGAAACCTGTCAGAACAGACTGGAGGTGGACTGAGAAACAGGATTAAAACAGCTCATAAAAATAAATTCTGAGTAATTTGATTGAAAGCACCTATTGTCACCATTGACTCATATTGTTGATTACAAGGCACGTTATTTTAAGAATCCCACAGTGTGATATTCAGTGTCATAGTGGTAAAACAACCATGATTAAGGAAATTCATGAGTACTACTCTGTAACGAAATGAAGAATTTATGAAAAAGTGTTCAAGTGATAGGTATAAAAGGGGCTGTGTGTCATAGAGCGTATAGCCAAATTTATCTGGTGGAACACAATATAAGTGTTCTTACAACTTCAAATTTTCAGTCTCTTTTAAAGATCTAATTTCTGCAGAATTTCTGTGGGCATTCACTAGTTTCAAGGAATTTGTCACAGTTAAAATGCATTTTGCATCCATTGTTTTAATGTTTTAATGAATGTCATTTTTGTGTCAGTTCCCATTTGCACTAGCAGGAAAAGAAACACAGTCCCTCTCTTCTTCTGCAAAAGCGTCAGAGGGGAGGAAGGGAAGGAAAGGAGGGGAAGGGAGGGCTTTCTGGAACCAGTGTGGCCTTTGGTGTTGGTGTCCTTGCCACAGGCCTGTGCTGAGCTGGACAGACTCTATCTTTGGCCATGACCACAAATTAATTAGTTGTATATTTGCAGGGTAAACAGCACGTTGAACTACTGCTGACAAAACTGAGGTCCATTGGATCAGTATTAGTCAGCTGGCTGGGAGACAAGAGAAGAGCAGCTTGTGACAGGATGTGTGTCTCTGCCTTTAGTTAACTGAAAAACCTCATCTCCGTGGGCCAGTGTTAGTTTAAACTTGACTCACAACATCAATCTTTGTCTTTTTCATGTAAATTCTTCCACTCTGATAATAAATAAAATATTTGCTTAATTTACATGTTAATTATAGGATTACATCATGGTCTTTGTGTGACTTTTTGAACAGCCATTAGTGTATTTCATTGGAGAAGACTTGGCAACACTGTCTTTTGTGGATTTATCCAGACATTTATTGTAAACTTCCTGCCATCCTGTGCAGCAGACGCCTGAGTTTTATGAGTGCTATTTTTTTTTGGCAGAACGGAAATAGCGAGATCAGCACACGCACTGCAAACTCAAATCCTTCCAAGGCAAATAAAATACAAATGGACATGAAAACATTTCCAGTTGTTCACTAATTGCTGCTGATTGTTGTAATGTTGACTACAAATTAGCATGAAATATGATATAATAATGAATCAATATTATCCCCCAAAAAGGTAAAAATACTTTTGGCTTTACTTTACCGTGGTGGTGGGGTTTGTGTGTCCTCGTGATACTGGGAGCTGTGTTGTCAGGTAGACAATAGACTACAGTCTCTCAGTGGAAATTGGTCCTGGGTAGGAGTCACACAAAGAGTTTTTCCTATTACACTGATGAACAGTGCTTTTCAAAAAGGTGTCACCTGGCCTTGACCAGGGAAACCGGGGCCCCATTCCGGAGCCAGTCCTGGGACAGTAGCTCGTCGGTGAGTGTCAGGTGGCAAGGTCTCAACCCTGTGGGCCCAGCCTCTAGAGGGAAAGAACTTGGGGCTGGGTGCGGGCAGGGTCGTGGGCCTGGGTGTGCAGTTGCCCAGCATTGTAGACTAGGTACATAGTATGTAACCTCTCTTGAAGGGGAAGGAGCTGGAGTTGGTTAGAGTTTGATTGGTACCAATTAGATATAGTTGGGCTCACTTCCAAGCACAGCACTAGCTCTGGAACCAAACTGCAGGGTAGGGGCTGAACTCTCTTTTTCTGTGTTAGATGTTCAGTGGGAATCTTTAAACTCAGCGGCGGCCTTTACCTTTGCAACCTCTACCATATCTCTGGCAGAGGCCACTGAGGTACTCAAAAATCAAAAATAGAAAATCTCCTGCACACCAAGGGTGTGAATGAGACTTGCCCTGAAATGCTTCATGATGCTACATTGTAGGGCTGTCTCGGCCAACATGCCCATTCATTGCAACATGGAAGTCAAGGATAGTGCCTGTGGACTAGCACACTAGGGTAGTGGGTGGAGTGCACCAGTTATTCAATTCAATTCAATTCAATTCAATTCACTTTATTTATATTGCGCCATATCATAACAGATGTTATCTCAGGGCACTTTTCATATAGAGCAGGTTTAGACCAGACTCTTTATAGTTATTATTTGCGTCGACCAGCTGGGTTGAGAGTGATCAGGGCATCACACTGCTCAGCCCCCCCTGAAAGCTTGTGGAATGGATGCTCTGACCAATCGTCAAACCTCGGATCCAGGAGGAGCAATGTAGATTCTGACTTAGGCAAGGAACAATGGCCCAACTATTTACTCATGCAAGTTTAATGAAGGGGGCCTTGGGAGTTTGCCCATTCAGTCCGAATGTGTTTTGCGGTATTGGAGAAGGCTTACAACCATGTCCCTCGGATGGTCTTGTAGGGGGTATGGGGGGAGTATGGGGTATAGGGGACATTAGTACAAGCCATCTGGTCCTTATATAACTAGAGTGAGAATTGTGTTTGTATTCTAAGCAGGAAGTCAAGCACATTACCAGTTGGTTTCGGCCTTGCCAGGGTTGTCCCTCATCACCGATCCTGTTTGTGATTTTCCTGGATAGCATCTTAAAATGTAGGAGGGGGGAGGAGAGTGTCCTGTTTGAGGAACTCAGAATTGCCTCTCTGCTTTTTGTAGGCAACATGGTTCTGTTGGCTCCATCTGACTGTGACCCCCAGCATGCACTGGGACAGTTTCTATGCCAGAAAATTGTGGATTGCTTGCTTCAGGTTGGGAGTGAATTACTGCTGCAAGTGAAGGAGTAGAAGTATCTTGGGGTCTTTTTCATCAGTGAGGGTAGAGCATAAGATTGACAGATGGTGGTGCAGCATCAGCAGTAATGCAGGCATTGAACCAGACCATTGTGGTGAAGCGGAGTGAAGCGGAGTCAATCTTTTTTCCACCCCTCACCAATGGTCTTTGGGTAGTGACAGAAAGAATGAGATTGCGGATACAAGCAGCCCAAATAAGTTTCCTCTGTAAGGTGGTTGGGCTCACCCTCATAGATAGAGAAAGGAGCTCAGATATCCAGCGGGTGTTCGAAATAGAACCGCTGCTCCTCCTTCAAGGGGGGTAGTTGAGGTGGTTTGAGCATCTGATCAGGATGCCTCCTGTTGGAGGCCCAGGGTGGACACAGAACATGCCGGAGAGACCAAATAACAATATGGTTTGTATCTTATCTTTTCAATCAACAGCTTTCAAACCATTTAAAATTTTAAATCTTCTGGCTAGAAAAAAAGAGTCCGTCTTTATTTGAGCAGACTGAATCAACAGGAATGGATGTTGATAAACAGTAATTTGGTTCATTAAGCGGTCAGTGTGAACAGCAGGAACAGGAAGCTTGTCAGGTATCACAAGTCCCAGAACAATGCCATGGCTCCAAATTCACCCAGCCAGAAAATGAAGTAGAGATCTATAGCCTGTGTCATACATATAAAAGCAGGCAACAAGTCATAACAAGTTTATACCTCTTTTGTTTTTTACATTGTCGGTTTATACAGTTTTTATTTTATGTGGTTCGGTTGTTTGAAGTTAGATGGGTCAACTGTTCCTTCGGCATCTTGGGGATATATATATATATATATATATATGTATACACACACATGCTTTGAAAATAGTACATACATATTGAGTATGCAACAGCTGACACCAGGTGGGTGTTGCAATTGCACGATACTGTTAAAAAGCTATAAGTAATCAATATGTAGTTGATAGTTATTGATTGATTGTCCAAAATTAATAATCAATTGTTGATATATATGGCTAAAACTAATAAATAAATGATTGAAATAGGCAGCCAAAAGTAATGGAAATTGGTTAAAATGACAATTTCCATTTTTATAAAATTAATAGTATTACTGTAAATTACAGCCAGTTTAAAATCCATTCATATGAACACATGGGATATGATAGGGGCTGGAGGGGTACTTTAGCTCATCTGACAGGTTTGTGGGCGTACATCTGAAGAAACGTTTGGGAAGCAATAACCAGCAGTTTGTAGCCTACTGCCACTCTAAAAGCCAGACCTACAGTACATAGACACTCAACCTATCAGATTATGGGCTTTTGTAAATATGCAAAAGAAGAAGTGAGGTTTAAGCTCACACTCTAAAATTGAATATAAGCCAGGGCAGGCGCAAAGATGAGAGATTGACAATTTCTCTCTCCCTCCCCTGCTATGCTTGGGTCCTGCAATGTGTGCAGTGCATATCTTTCCCTGATTACATCAGCTGTGATGCTGATATAACCATTTACTGTGGTTTGAGGCTAAAGACACATAGCTTCCTGCATTCATTTCATCTTTCTGACTACTTTGTATATCTCCTGTTTTGACAGAAAGAAAACATCTTGATACCTCAGCCTTTTCAAAACAGAAAGTTGGTTCAACACTGTGAGTAACAGAAATGCTTTACTTAGGATGTGCATGCAGAATGACCGGTTTGTCTGTAGATGAAAGCTCTGTGCAGATAAAAGCTGTGTGAGTATGTGAGGTCATCATTGCATTGCCATTGTTCAATATCTGGCTTTACTTTTAAAAGTGGTATCCTAGAGTCCCTATATTGAATGTTGAATAACAATAGTTGCCGGAAGAGACATCAATTGCTTGAAGCTGTTTGTGAGAGTTTACTGAGCTGGAATAAAATCACAATTCATCCGTCTAAAAAAAAAAAGCCTGTGTTGCTCCACCACAGGCGATATTATTTTCTCCTTTATACATTACACGGCCATGTTGAGTACCGTACAAAGAAAACTACATCCTCTTTCAATTTTCATTCGTCCTTCATTTTGGTAACAGGCTCTGGGAACCGAATGCAGGAAGTACAATGTTGGATAATCTTGAATGCAGTAAAAAAAAACAAAAAACCAAAACAGACTGTTGGCCTTATTGTCTGAACACAGTTTCCCCACTGGAAATGTGTTTTTATGACATGTGAACTTGATGTGCTGTATTCTACACATTTTTCTGAGCTTTTTTTACCCCCCCCCCTCAAAAAACGCCCATTAGTTGGGTTAAATGAATGCACACCAGCTTCTTTTAAACAATGTGTAGCTCGAAATTGTTTGGAACCCAAATAATGCACCCATAAATAACATTTTTCTGAGTCTAACAAAAACTCTTTGACAATGCTCATGCAGCCTTGTAAAAACATTTCATTTAAGCCTGTACAGGTGCATGCTGGTTGGAGCTGTACTGCTGTACTGTTGTTCATGTTGTGTTACTCTAATAGGTCTTTCTGGAGGCCTGAATTGAGGCTTACATGCTGATAATAATTATTTGCGTGAATGATTTTGAAAATCACAAAAAAAAAATTATTTAAAAAAGTTGCATTTAAAGAGTCCTTTGAAATGTAAAATGAAAATCAGCCAGCAGTTAATGGTGGTTTACCTTTGTTATGATCAGGTTCTAAATGAGACATGAGGTGAGCTTTCTGAAGCCCAGTAGTATTGACATTTGCAGACACTAAAGCGTGTAAGCCCAGCTAATGTCACTGAATGTGCCTTCTAATGATTTACTGATCCCTTCTACCCTGTAAATCACTGAAATAAATGTCTTATGAAAAGCCTAAGCATTCATTTTCAGCTTTGTTTTATTAGTGAGCTATATCTGGCATTTGTTGGCAAAATGTTCACAAAAATTCAAAAGTTGTCAGAATCAGCCAAGATGCGGAGCACTGCCCAGTTATAAATTAGTGTATGGGCCAAATGAATTAAGAATTAATGTTTCCCATGAGCTGGAATATGAGCAAGTTGTATCTGCATGCATCCTGCCTAGTCCTGTAACACGAAAGGCTTCAAGAAATCTATTAATCTGTAAATCTGCTGCAGTGGAGCAAAGAATATCAAGTAACCTTCTGTCAAATCCAATGTACAATATGTGCTGATGAACAGTATTTTAAACCCAAACCTCTGTGCACATGCTGCTTTTTTTAAAAAAAGTAACTAAGCTGAAATTCTCTCTGTGCAGCACTGTGACTGTACAGTAGGTTGATTGATGGTCCCAAAGTCAGAGAGAGAAGTCATGACATCAGATTTTTTTACAGTGTGTTGTTAGTGCAGCAGGCTCCATTAGGGGCTCACAACAGTCCACATTCATCCTACCAGAGTAGAAAACAAGCTTTTCCTCAAAAGGACTGCTCATTTTTCAGCTGTTTTACTAGAAATTGTAGTTTACTTGTAATGGTAATGGGAACGGAGCAGCTCTAAAAATCTGAATGACTCCATTTACTTGTTCATAGACCTACAACCTGAAGCCTGTGTACTTTGTTGGGGCGTATTGCCAAATGTGGCACCAAGAAGACACCTTTCACATCACATTTTTCACTCATGATTAATTTGTATTTTAATTATATTCTGGAACCTGTTTTTTATTGCTGATAAAATAAACTGGAGCCTGTGACTGCCTAATTAGAGGAATAAAACTTATCTAAGTCCGAAAGGATGGCTGTTTTTTTTTCCAGGCTAAAATGGGCCTTTTTTGTTGCTCATACAAGGGACTTCTCTTTCTACAGAGGCGCTACCCTAATTAGTTAGAAGAGTATTGTAATGCATACTGCAATAGGCTGTGGGTAAACCTATCCTCCTCTGCAAACAATGCAAATCAAATTATGAATAAAATACCACATTTTTGTAAATGGTTTATGTCATGGAAAACCTCAGGGTGCAGCCCTTTGGTTTCATGCATTTGGAATCACTATGTCCTGGTATATTTAGTAATGTTTCCATCAACATGAAAAATTGCCAGTCCTATTTCTTTTCTATATCTTGCTCACATTTTCTTTCTTTTCCTTTAGCATTGTTTTCTCCCTCTTTCACTGATGTCGACCTCGACCTTCTTTTTGGTTTTTTGTTATCACCACAGAGAGAAATGAGAAACAAGGGAGAACGAAAGCCTCGGGCTTGTGTCCTCACATCATCACCCCCCCCCCATCCTCTATCTTTCTGTCTTCCTGAGTGACAGCTGGCAGCCAGTAGGGTACATTGGGCATGCCAACCCAAGTGCAGATTTTTGCCAACTGACTTGAGAAAATGCACATTTGAACGTGACTGACTCATGCGTGCTGTTGCACTGTTATTCCTATTGCTGCCCTTTTTCGGTAGCTCGATCACATGCAGCACACTTTACACTCCTTGCTGCCCACAGAGCTTTGTGGTCATTAAAATATGCTCACACAGGGCCTGTAAATGAATCCAGTGGGACGGGCTCAAGGCAGAGGCCACACAAGCGGCTGCCATAAAATCAACCATAAAGCAGCAGGATGTGGAGAATTGATTAGAAAAAACAAAGCCATTGAATTTAGTTAGATTTTTTTTTTTTTTTTTTACCAATATATAGATGAAAATACACTAAAATCAGTTCCCTATATTTCAACATATCATTGAAGATGTTTGTATTTACTACATCTTAGTCTACTCAGTTATTTTCTTTTATGCTTCAACTGGAGCAATAATTAAGGTCTGCTTTGTTGCTCTTGTGGCTTTCGTCCCTCCTTTTTTCTTTCCCCTAGAAAAAAGCCACTAGTGCTTTGCCTTTAAATTCAGAAGCTTTATAGCACACAGCAAGAGGAAGATATCTCCTGTAATGACTCTGCAGTATGCAAACAGCACCTTTTATTTAACAATCAGTGTGTGCCGCCCCGCTACCCACTGAGTGAAAAGACTCACAGACATAAAAATGTTCAACTTCACACTACATACAGTACAACTAATGCTGAGCTGAGTATTGATATGTGGAATTCTGCCTGATAAGGGGCATTGAAAACAGATGCAGACATGAAACATGAGCAGCAGTTACCATGATTATTCTTTCATAATTTCAACTGCTTTTTTTTTTTATTTGTTTGTTTTTTTTTTCATTTTCAAGAACTACCCAATGGCAGGCAACTTTTTTTCCTCATTCTTTCACCCTAAATGGGAAGTGACATTTGGTTGAGGTTTTGTTGTTGATTTGGATCTGATTAGTGTTATGTGGAGGCTGGATTGCTGAATTTGAAAACAGGTCACTGGTTGCAAAGAGGAAATTACAAGACATGAGATTAGATAAAACATACATGAGAGTAAAAGACAAGATGCGTGCCATACCAGGGTATGCATATACACACAAACACATACACACCAAATATATCTATGTGTAATCTGGGATTATTCTAGTACACAAGGAGGGCATGTCCAGCAATTTATGAATAAATGGAAAAAAGTAACAGACAAAACACAAGGCTCAGACTTGAACCTTGAGGGATAAAGCATGACAGGCAGTAATGAAAAATCTAGGATACAGAAATTTTGTTTGTTTTGATGGAGGACACAGAGAGAGAGTCAGAGTCTCCTGGAAAATGAGGCAGTTCCCAGATACTTCCGTATAATTCGGATATCTGTGTGAATGTTATTTCCTTCCATTAGTACCTGTTATGTTAGCATAACATAACAGGTTACTACCATTAAGTGAGACATTTCTACAATTAAGAAAACCAACGGGGTAACCACCTTGAAGCCTTTACCCTGGCAATGACTTGTCATTGGGAGATTAGTGGTGATTGGTGGTACAGAGAGAAGAAAGAATGTTGTTGTTGCAATGTCACAGAAAATATCTATGCATATGTTTTAAAACTGCAATGATTTCTTAATTATTCTATTAGTTGGTGATCATATACATCTATATTGATAACAGATTAATACTTTAGGTAATTTTTAAACAAAAATGTCAAAAAGTGTCCAACCTCTCGACTATGAATATTTTTCTGGTTTTCTTGGTCTTCCTATGATAGAAATTTGAATCTCTTTGGATTTGGACTATTAGGCAAAATAAGTAATTTGAAAAAGTCTCCATGGACTCAAAGAGATTATGATGTGCATTTTTTTTTCACAATTTCCTGACATTCCATGATAAAATATGTAATATGTTACTCAAGGAAATAATATGCAGATTAACTGATAGTGAAAATAATTGCCAGTTGTAGCTGTAATCATCATCTTTTTCAGTAAAATGACAGATAACAGATTTCTTCAACAGAAACCAAAAGCTCAATGTGTCTAATATTTCATTGTTTTTTTATTAAATAATAACAATGCATGCTATTGGTTGGAATTCAATTAGAAATGTTAGGAGAATTCACAGGGAACAGATGTCATATTTTAATCACTCGCCCATTCTTAGCCCCCATTTTCCACCCAGCTAATATCCAGCACATATGTGACTTTTATAAAGTGAAAATAAGAATTGGGACAGTGTGCACCTAAAACCAGAGGGAAGCATTTTAAGCCTGCACTGGTTGAGCATGTTGGCCTGCTGAGAGTGCTCGGCCCTCTGGTCATTTAGGTCACACTTAGGTTTCAGTCATCATTGGGACCCCTTTTTTACGAGCCCACTGATCAATCAGACCAGCAATTCAATCCCTCAGTCAATCGTGTTTAAATGAATAATTCACAAACCATCACAGAAGTCTCAGTGAAATGGCTCACAAGAAACGTGCTGCCCCTAAACTGTACTGAGAGGAATATATTCAAAATAATGCAAGTCATGACAAAAATGTACAAACGAAAGTCTGTGGGTCACTGTGAAATCTATTTATTTGACTGTTGTGAATAGCTGGAAGCTGGGCAACTGGTCTACACACTGTTGCATACTGTGATATCAAACTATGATCAATATGTAAAAAAGGATGAGCTGGTTACAATCATAGTGTCCCAATTTTCTAAAACTACAGGAGTAAATGCTTGTATAAGAGTTTTAAAGATGGGGAATCATGATGACTAACCCTAACCGTGTAATTCCAACGTCCACTGTTTGAGTCCAGCTGGAGACATTTGTGTCATTCTCTCATTTGTGTAATTATCTGATTACCATCCATCAAATACAAATATTAAAGGCCTATTTTCTCAACCAGCGTTTTACTTTAAGTGATGGGATCTTCCATGATAACTATTTTTTAAATTGTTTTGAAGTGGGAGGGTCAGATACAAAAAGGGGTACAAAAATGTAGGTGCCATGCACCAATCAGATTTTAGCAACTGTTTGTTAGAAAATGTCGGTTGGTTGTTTTGTTACTGTCAATTCAATCTGGAACCCAGACAGACCCACATAGTCCTGAGGGCTGAAGCAGAGAAGCTTTTGAGTTTTTGAGTGCAACTCTTAATTAAAAAAACCTAAATGACTTAGTGACTTTGATTGTTGCTCATGTAGTCATGAATATTTAATTGAGAATACTTAACATTTTTAAGTCCAAGAGCTGTGTCTTGGAGGGAAGATAGAGGCAGACAGCACAGGACCTGTTTTAAAGCCATTTATTATTAAAGGCCAGGAAGTGGAACAGGGCATTCACTTTATCTGAGAACAATCATTAACAATAAACTCACCTTTAAGACCAATGTAGACCACTTTTATGAAAAAAAAAGTAAGGCAGCGGCTTTCTCTGAGGATCATCGACATTAACGAACAGAGCTTGACCTTGGTCGACAGGTCACTCACCTTTCAGTCAGGCACAAGAACAAAGTGACCCAGGTGGTCAAACAGGTCAGATCACTGGAAACAAACAACTGAAACTACAAGACCTAAACAACATAACATAATCCATAACCAAGGACGCAACTCAGGTCTATAATGACCCCGACCACTCCTTCACTCATCATTCCAAATGCTGCCATCTGGTAGGAGACTCAAAGTCCCACTATCCGGGCCTTCAAATGGCCTTCAAAAAAATCCTTTGTGCCCTCTGCAGTGGCTATTCTGAACAGAGACAAAATAAAGTACCCCCCATAACCCTTGAGTACTGTTGCTGAAGAATGTAGATATGTATTTTGTCTATTCTTACATTTGTCTATTCTCTGTTTCTACTGTGTTGCAAAATTGTCAAAGACAAATTTCCATTTTATGTAAATCTAATGGACGATAGAGTTTATCTCATCTTATCTCATCTGAGCTCATCTGAAGTTTTAAGGAGCTTTAAGTAAAAAAAAACAACACACACACACATTTGGAAAAGGAGGATAATAGAATGGGTTGAGAGAGAAACCCAGTAAATCCCACGGGAATGCTGTCATGTTCTCGTACCAAAACAAACATGGATGGCAACCAGAAGCTTGCACTGTTTATATGCAGTGGCATTTGTTCTGTAAAGGCCAAAAAAAGAGGAAAAGGGAAAAAAAGAGCAGAGTTTGGTTGAGATCCTGGATGGAGAGGAATGGAAATGCAGATTGTGTAGCCTAGCCTATCTTAGCCTATAGTCTATAAACCTTGCTTACTGGGTTGGTTCAAAGCCTCTGTTCTCTTTCTTTATCAGTCCAGTTGTGGTATGTCTTTAATTTAATGTTGTAGAGGTTTTCATCCTCTTGCCAGAGATCAGTTTCCTTCCACTTAAGCTGTCCAGCACACTCTCACACCGCAAACCTTTTTGCTCGCCACTCTTCTTTTGTTTATGTAGCCATACGCCTCCCTTGGGAGACAAAAAGGTGATGTCTTCAGTTTCCAACATAAAACATGTTTCAATAAATCTTGATCTGCCTGTCAGACTTAAAATTAGAATATTTATCTGCTTATTGTCAGCACCAGCTGATCCAGACTGGAAAAAACCCAGTTCATTGCCCAAATCATATTCAAATTCTAAATGACAGTTGTAATACATGTCCATGCCCTAAAGATTCAACTAAATAAGTGTAAAAATGACTAAGACTTATAATAAGTCTGTTGAGTAAACAGTAGTGCAAATCTGTACTGTACAAATCTGCAGCGGTAATATTTAGATATGTAGTACAGTACATTGAATAGTTACATTGGTGAGAAGCAGTGGAACAAATGTGATCATTAGAACATGGTGTATATATATATATATATACAGTATATACAGTACAGTATGTATATATACAGTATATATAATTGGCTTGTATTATACTGTATATATCGCTGAATAGTAAAAACCTTTGCCTGTTAGACCTATAACTTTCACATAAAATTATTTCCTGCTCACAGCTTTTTAATTTATTTTTTGTTTGTTTGTTTTTCATCTTTTTGTCTTAGATTAATGCCTCCCATTCAGTGTGTGTGTGTGTGTGTGTGTGTGTGTGTGTGTGTGTGTGTGTGTGTGTGTGTGTGTGTGTGTGTGTGTGGTCAGCTATGGTAAAGGAACAATAACATTAATAATCTACCTCTTCTACATTTTGTATCTATACAAAGCCAGAACACAGAAGAAATCATAGCCTGTTGCACCACCCACAGTAGGTCAGGTTACAGTGACACATCAACCGCTGCAGTGTGGATGTGCAATAACCACCAGCCCACACGGACAAGGCCCAGATGGACAGGTTTACTGTTTCTGATTTCCTGCAGTAGAAGGAGCCTTCGCTTCAGGCTTTGTGCTTTGTGAAATCAAGTGTGATGATCAATTGTGCTGAAAATTTCTCAGAAGGTTTGAAAAGGAGTTTTGTGGCTGTAGACTGCCTCCTGAATTTTTTAAGTTTCCTGTATGCAGAGAGACAAATGACTGCCCTTTATAGAACAGCCTCAAGCAGTTTGATTGTTAATACTATGTTTAATATTACAGGAGAGAGTTGTTGAATGTACACATTGCAGTACATTTTTATAATTTATGAGCTTTTTATAAAATTGCAACATACTCTTGTTTTATACAAGTATGTTGTTTATGGTTTTTTTTTTTACCAATAGAATAGGAGCTTTGTACCCCCTCCGGGAGTCGTTCATTTGTATTTTTACAGTCCCCCAGTTTTCAGTGTCAGAGACACAATCAGTCATATGGCCATGGATTATTTCCAGCACACACACACACACACTTTCTGAGAATAACAGAATGAATTACGAATATAAAAAAATGCCAGGAAAACATAAAATTTCTTGACATTGAGGTTATTGGCATTGTAGGGAGAAGGTTTATGGCAGGGAGCGTTTCAGAGACTAAAAGCAGACAAAGGAAGCTAATCTCACTCAGAATGGTAAAATCTGCTATATAGCTAATGAATTATTATACTGTGGTCTATGAGATTGAGACACTGCAAAGAGCCTATGCTGTGTTTATGTCTTTGTGTGTGTACGGTATGTGTGTGTGTTTGTGTTCCTTATTTTTTGTTGTATGAGTTGGGGTTATCATGAGGGTACAGTGATAATACTGCCATCAAAAAGTGAGGTCTTTCAAAAGAGAATGAGCATGGGAATGAAAAAGAGGCTGAAAGAAAGGTGAGATTTCAGTGGAATATAAAGGATAAAGTGAAGGGAATTTAGAGGCCTATTAAGGAATAGAAGGGGTGAGACACAGCAACAGTTTCATTATGAGATGAGTTTCTATTATCCAGTAGGGATCATATCAGGGTTTCGAAAAAATGTTTCCCCTACTTTTCAGGCAGCCATGGTTTTCCATTAATCTCCATTAATATAGTATAACACGATTAAGATGCTAAAGCCATGCTACGTACTCTGTGAGGCTAGACCTAAAGCAGCACTTTATTCTGAATGGTAATGTCAGCACGCTAACATGCTTATAATGACAATGCTAACCTGCGGATGTTTATTATCTATGTTTACCTATTCCCCATCTTATTTTACTGTGTTAACAAGCTAAGATTTAATATTAGCACAGAGCTCATGCACTCTCTCTCATTTCAGATATTTTGTTAGTCGATTTCCATGTAGTGCCCAATGTATTTACATGTGTAGTTTATGAGTTTCAGCAGTAATGTCTCAAAACGACACGGCCATTGTCCGCTTACTGGAAATGACTATCGCATGCTAGCTAGCGTTCACAATATTGTTCACAGTACCAAATAATTACATAATGCTACATTAAACATATTAACATATTGATGGTTTCCATCCGACAATGGTGTAGTGGCACTGAAGAAAATACTAAGCAGTGCAATTCATCCTGATGGAAACATGAATATTTGTATGTCATGGAATCTATCTAAGAGTTGTAGAGCTATTTCACTCTGGACCACAGGGATGAACTGACTGACAGACTAATACTATCATCCATTTGAATCAGTGTTTTCGAGAAGGGGTCTTGTGAAGGAAGAGTTGGTTTATCATCTATTCACTCTTGATGATTCTCCTGAAGATGTTTTGAGGTCTCGCTAAGGGACCTTAGACAGTACAATGAGTTCAGAGGAGCTACATATGGAGCAGCCTGCCCTCTTGTCATAAATATGAATAGGCCAAGCTATGCTCTGTCTTACATTCACTTTATGGCCAGTGCATAGGCAGAGCATGAACATCATATAAGTTCAATACTACAAGAGGATGTGTTTGGATAGAAGTAAAGATGACCAATTGAAACTAAGTTCTTTTTCTGAAGAAATGCTATAAAAGATGATTGTAAGACTCTTTCCACTGAGGGACTCTCCTCTGACTTCCTGTGATAGGGTTTGTTTTGTCTCCTATATTCTAACTTACAATGTATTTCACTTTAACCTTATCAGTGATTTTTTTGTTTAATTGTGTTCAAAGTCCTTTTTTTTTTTTTTTTTAGAAAATCTTCTCCAACAGTTTCATCATGACAAACCCACACAGATTTGTCAACAGCCCCTTTTCCATGGAGCCTTTGAGCGTTTTCAACTCATTGTCTTGGTTTTCTTGCCCGCTATTTTACTGTTTTGGTTTATGCTCACTATTGACATGACATTTTTGGCTACAGCAGCCAATTGTTTTCAGCTAAAGAAGCTCTAAAAATTAACAGTACACTACCTGCCTACCACCAAATGACAAAGTTCGCGGCTAGCTGATGAACATAGCAGAGCATTTAGCAGCTTAAGAGCCAGATATTTCCCTCAGGAGTTCCACTGAGCTTTTTAGCAGAGCCAAAAAGAGATTGACTATTGGATTTACATTTGCATGGTTGCCAGAAACACAACTCCATCTGAAAGCTAATGTAGCTCTGAAACTGCTGGATGTGTAAATAAGCACAAGTTTGCTAACAGTTTCCCATATCATCTTAAAAGGTGATGATGTCAATGTTGTATTGTCAGCTTGATTCAGGTGCCCCCTGAATACCTTTTTGAAATGAATGCAAAGCAATGGCTGTGCGGAATAAATAATGCACCTTCAAAAATCCTAAACACTATAGTGTGGTTTGGAATACATTAGGCAGTTGTTTGTTTCATTTGAGAGGAGTTTGTTTCATTTGAGAGGAGTGAGGTAACGTTAAGAAATGCATTATTCAGTATGTTGATAGTAAGTAGTGTAATTTTAGACTGATAGCACTAAATACAAAAAGAACCCCAATAATTTAGATTTTGGGGTTGTTAAAATCCTTCAACACTCAGTGTAAAACCTTATTTTCTGACTTATCTGGGGGCTTCTATATTAATTCCTACTTTACACTTTAGATGTAAAGATAAGACGACCTCAAATCGAGCAAACAATGTTTTTTAAAAACAAAGACATGTACATAGAAGTGTACAGTATTATCATTAATACAGGTAATACTATTACAACATGATATATTTTACCTATATTTGGGCATGTATAACATTACTGTGATTTGGCTTATAAGAACACATTTGTGCGAGTAATCTGAAGTAAGTAATCTTGATAAATGTGTAGTTATTTCTTAAAAAATTTTCAATGTGATGTTTAGACACAAGTCGAGGTTGAGTTTATCTGTCGGCCTGAGTCAAGGACATATAGTCTGATAGAAGACAAATGTATTTTGTTTAGCAGGAGAGCAAATGTCATCAGTCCTGAAAAAATGGCTTAGCAGCAGTGCTGTGGTCAAGGGTCATGAGAGAGAGCCTTTTTATCCCCCTGGAAACCTAATGATGGTTTTGGAGGCCAACTAGTTTAATGGTAGGCATAAAGACCTGGTCGACCTGCCGGGAGGCCTCAGGGGGAAAAATATGGAACTCTAGAGATTAGGTCATAGTAACTGCTGTTGACTTGCATTGTCCTCTCTGTAGGTTATGCATCTATATCTTGTGTCTAAACATGCATCTTCTAGATCTCACTATGTACTGTGCAAAACCTAGTGAAGGAAAACCATGACCAAAACTTCAAAACAACATTGTCGTGTCAGAAAGCAGATATTGCACATATTTATGCTAAATCAAATTTAGATTTTGCCTGATTTTGCACATAAAACAGTGTTTTTTGAGCCTCTCGGTTTCAGGGTCCCTTAGGGACAAGTGAGGATACTCTAGAGACCCTTTCTATAGATGGAGGAGACTTCAAGAAGAGAAGGAAACCGTAATTCCTTCTTGTGTTCTTGGTTTCTGTTACCCTCCATTTGTCAAGCCCCACTGTATCATTTTATGTTCCACTCTCTTTTCCTGTTACCTCATGTACAGACAGTATGGCAGCCCATGGGATATGTCAACATGCAGACCCATTAAATTATTAGACCTCGTTTATTATTAACTCTGTAGCACACACAACTGGCTGCAACCTTTTAATATTCATGCAGCATGACTGTTCCCAACTGATGCTAACAGGACCAAATGGGATCAGATTAATGCCGTCACACACGTACAGAAAAAGACAAGCAAGTACACATTGTGGCATGTGGCTTTTTAATTTTTAGGGCTGTTACAAGTCAGACTGTCAGACTATAGATGAAGTGTACTTATACAGTGGAACAGTGTGAACTCACACGTGAGGGATCTTTGGAACGGTCAGAAGATAAAGTCTGCTGCTCGGTGCTGCAGCCTTGTCAGATTGACGTGGCCGGTTGGATCAGCTTGGGCTATTTCTGTCTTTTCTGGTCTGAGCTCGCTGCAGGCAGGAGAGGTTGGAACACTGTCTGCTCGGCTGAGTGGTCGGTTGAGGGCGACCCATCACGCAAACAGGGAAGACTTTTTAGAGGAATCATTTTGGAAGGTGAAAGTGCTCACTGAACTACACCTCCTCTGAGCTGCAGGCCTCTGAACGACACAAATGTACAAACGCAGTGGTCAAAGCTGCACTGACTGAAAATGATTAAAAATGTAGTTAAGTTGGGGATAACATGGTCTAATGCTCCCTCCCATGGGGTTGTAAATTTGTCATTAAACAGGCCATCCAGACATGAGTCATCAATGAGAGTAGTCTTTGTTTTCTGTGTGCCCTCTGTCCCCCTCTATTCTTATCCTGTCTAATTTCCTCTCCGTCTCACACATTTTTTTCCCAGCATGTTGACCTTGTCCCTTATTCCACCTTGTTCAATTGTGAGATTGTCCACAATGTGTGTGTATGGTGTGTGTGTGTGTGTGTGTGTGTGTTTGTGAGAGAGGGAGAGAGAGAGAGGGAGAGAGAGACGACAAAGAGGAAACATTGAGGTGGAAGAGAGAGGGGTGGAGGAAAAGGAGAAAGAGAGAAAGCAGTGAGCTGTCCAGCACTTAAATTGCCTGTTTATTTCCAGTCATTGCATCAATTACACTGATACAGCTTACAAACGAGTGTACTGAGCGTGTTTGTGTGTATGTGGGAGATGGGGCTGAAATAGAAAAACAATTAAGAATGATAGATGTGGAAATTTTTGTGCTGTAGTTTGCAGTTTATTGCTTCACATGAGTCACAAAAAACACAGGGGGCAGAAACAAAGAATATATTTTTTTTCTGTTACCATAACAAAAAAAGCAGAGCAAACTCAAACTGTATTTGGATTTTGATCCATTTGACAATCAGTGAATTCATGCATAAAAAAGTGCATGTTTGAGTGTGTGTGTGGCGGCTGTTTGGGTGTGTCTCTAAGTGTATATGTGTGTGTTACGTGAGGTCAGCCAGCGGCTGTCCTGAGATCAGGCGCGTGATCGCCAGCTCTCTGGGGAAGAGGGGCGTGTCTGTGACAGGCTGCAGTGATTAGTGGAGCTCAGCGGGCAGAATTTATCAGACTCAGCCAAGGCCATGAACCATTTCTGCCTGCAATTCTGCAATTTGTCTCCCACTTCACATCATATAACAGCATCTATGCGGCATGTGTGTGCACGTTTGCAATATGCACGACTGTCTTGCCTTGCACATTTCTGAATGCGCCTCCTATGGTTAGACATATCTGTACTGATGAATAGTTAGGCGTTAGCAAATCATTTGTTTGTATGACAAAGCCTTTTACAAGAGGGAGCTAAAATGCTGTGAATACAAGATGATTACTGCTTCCTTTAGTTATTTTGTGACTTTGCTCTAAATTCTTGTTGCATTCAAAGCTTTTTTGGAGAAAAAAAGTCCTCTCAGGAGATCTTTCTCCCCAAGCAGACATTATGAAAGAGTGCTGAAAAGAAATGTTGATTAATTGATTAGTTGACAGAAGATTATTCTACAAGTTTGATTGGCAATTAATCACTGAAATTCATTTATCAGGTAAAAAAAATAGCCAATGCTTTAATTGTGCCAGCTTCTTAAAAATTATAGTTTTAATATTTAATTGTGTTTAATGTTGGTTAAAGAAAAAAAAGTTTTAGTATAAATAACATATCCTGTGTCAAATCAAAAGGAGGGAAAATTCATATACGTTTTCACTTTTCAATCTCACGAATACACCACCTAATTCACTGGAATACGACTCCTTTCTCCCTCTGCATAGAGAACTTGGTTCCATATAACCAGTAAAATCTTTGCATAAAATTGTCATAAAGCAGTAGTTTCAGCCTTATATTACAGATAGATATCAGAGGTAGATGGTGAATCTGAAGCTGTAAGTATTTATAGTCTTATTTTTTTCAACATCAAAGCATTGAAAGCATCTTAACTGGACAAAACAAAAATCATTTGTCATTATATTTAGATTTAAGTGGTCAGTTGTTGTCAGCTAATTTCTGATTGTTTCTCAGACATGTCACTGTACGTGAGAATAACTACCAAAGAAGAACCAAAGTGTAATTAACAACTGAGCTCAGCTAATGAGAACCTTCTGTAATCAGTCCAAACATTTACCTTATTTGACATTAGTTATACGGAGATATACGTATTGTTTAATGCCACCTTTCCTTTTTTTCACAAGTTGCTCAAGTATTACATTAAGACATTGATATAATTTAAAAGGTAAATTAGCCACAGCTTTGTTTTTTAATGTCATGCATTATTTTATCCTCTAAATCCTGTCAGCAGCAGCATGAGAAATACAAACACAATACATGATGATACATTACAGTAAGCACAATACCAATCTGGTTTCAGGCAAGTTATATTATCAAATACAATAAAGTAAACTTTTTTGTGGAGTCAGGCTCTCTGTATGCGTTCATAATAATGAGAAAAAGGATACACAGCAAGTGCACATACACAGCACATCACATTATCAATCATCATGTCAAAGGTCACCTGGCTTAGGCAAGTCCAGTATTTATCCTCTTTTAGCTCCGTTTTTGGTCTCTACCAACTCCTGGGGCAAATATCTGGCTCTTCAGCGACTAAATGCTCCACTGTGTTCACCAGATGGTCTCTGACTGCATCTGTCTGGTGCTTGGTGCCGAGGAGGTAGTGTACAGTGGCATCTTAGAATTTTCTCCACGAAAATCACTATGAGCACAGCGAGGGGAAACCAAAAGAGTTACGAGCTGGATGGCTAATCAATGAGCTGAAACTCACTATAAAGCTGCAAATTTGGGTGGTAATTTTCTATAGGTTCATCCCAAAAAGAGATTTGTATATATATTTCAAATTGTTATTTGATGCATTCTTAATATAAAAATATCATCTATAGCTGCTCAAATACATCACCTTGGGCTCTTTAACCTGTGATGGGGATTTTTCACATTTCCTTAAACAAGAAATGATCCACTGCTTTATCAAAACAGCAACTGAGAGATGAATTGCTAGTGAAAATAATTACTATATTATTTTCATTACTGTTATGAAGCCATTCGGTTTCCTGTGTAGGAAATGTCAAAGTAAATCCTTGTATTAGAGGAAACTACTTTTAATCAGCCACTGAACAGCCAATCATACTGACTTGGCTCATTACTGTCAAAAGCAGAGAGCGTGAAAAACATGGATGGCAGATTTAGTGGCCTGCCTCTGTCCCTTCGGGATACACAGTTTTTATGGTAGGGGAAACAATTCATCACAGGGCAATTCATCAGTGGATAACTTTTAATTAATGTCCAAACCTGCAGACCTGTAAAAACAGCAGCCTCAGTCCGTGCCCTCTCGAGTGTCCGCTCTGTTTATTTTTTTCCCCTGACTCCCAGACCTCTTCCTCCTCTTTGTCCTTAAAGTGTGGTTGATCTATTTACTCATCCACCTTTGCTTCAATGCTATCCCACTCTATTTTCCCAGCTTTCCTTTTCCACTCCACTCTATATTCCCTCCATGCTTGAATTGGTTTCATTGGCAAGTCCGTGCAGCTCAGCGCTTGCCAGTATTTGTGTTATGGTGAATGCTGCTTCCTATTTCCAGCATTTTATCATGTGAATATCTCTTCTAACCAGTGAATTTATTTTCCTGTATCGGTTTTTTTTTCCTGTCCTTTCTCTTTTCTTCTCTCTCCTCTGCCCTGAATTAGCAACATGAAGGCTGAGAATTAAAAGAAATGTCCGGTCAGAGAGCGCAGTGGAAGAGGAAACTATTGGATAGACTCAAAATGGAGCCGGAATCAGCAAATTGGACAGTCGTAAGCACAGAAGCGGGCTTTGATGGAGAAAAGTCCACATAATAGGGAAAAATAAGAGAGTTGGACAGATTGATTCCGAATGAAATTAAAGAGGACGCGGGGGAGAATGAGATAAAGTAAACTGAGCATTACATACTGCATTACAGTGTCTCTTAATTAACCGTGTAAAAGCTTTCTTATTAGGACTGATGCACTCCTCAGTTAACGAGGGAAGAGAGAATGCTCTTTCAGTTGTCATTGAGATGGGCCTCAAAGGAAAAAGAGAAACAGCAAAGCATGGAATGGGAAAGAGCGAGGACAACTTTGAGACAATGATAAAGAAAGTTCCAAGCTAAGTGCTCATGTGAAATCATCTCACTTAGTGCATTTTCTCTCAATTATCTGTCATCTTTGTCATCCCAGTCTCCTCTGCTCCCCACCACCTCCCTGTCAGTGAATAGACACTATGTGCAGTTGCCTTGAAAGTCTGATCACATCGCAGGGTATCTGTGTTTGAGAGCAGTGTGTGTGTGTGTGTGTGTGTGTGTGTGTGTGTGTGTGTGTGTGTGTGTGTGTGTGTGTGTGTGTGTGTGTGTGTGTGTGTGTGCTTGTCAAATAATTTCAGCTTCAGGTTCTGCACCTTTGCTGTTTATCACTATAAAATCACAGAGAGGTAAGCCAATTTAAAACACGCACACACGCACACACACACTTATTTGAATCTTTTATCCATACCCACATGGAAACAGTAACTTAGGGATTCTCTAAAGCAAGAGAGACATGTAACAAAGCCTGAACTGACGCCTGATATTTTGTAGGCAAATCTGATGCTAAATGATTAGTCAATACTTTCCAAAGCAAAAACATTCACAAAACTTGCAAAGAGAGACTATGACTTTAATGAGGAGTTCAATATTTTTTGAAGTAAGTTTAGTTGCTTTCTTTCTTAAAGTACAGTGGGAAAATTGGTATCTCATGATGTACGCTAAAGGGCAACTTGCAGGTTGACTATCTCACTGATTTGTTATACTTTACGACTCACGGAAATGATCATTTGAAAGTGGTGTATGATTTTACATGTTTTATAAGACATAAAGGCTGAAAGTCAGAGAAAATAGTAGGTGTTTTGAGCAGTTTCCCTTAAACTTTCACACCTCATCAGCTGAAGTCATGTAAAGGAGTCGGTTTCCCTAAGCCTGCTAAAGAGTACTGAATAGTAGTATGCGGCAGTGCCTTTTTTTACGGGTTTAACTCTGAATTTCATTTTTTTAAACCATGGTTGAATCATTGTGTTTTTTCAGGTTGCAAAAATTCTGCCTTCCTGTACTGTACAAGGACACTTTTTACATTTCTGATCGAGGCACGTTTAAACAAAGAGGATACATTGTTTAAATGAGACAGATTTAGAGGTGTCGGCAAATGTACATTTAACTATGGACAAAACCAGGCTAGCTGTGTCACTCTCTTTATGTTGAGCTGATCTAACCAGCTTCTGGTTTAAGCTATTTTCCGTGCAAATGCAAGAGTAGTATCAATCTCTTCATCTAACTTTTGCCAAGATAGTGAATGAGTGGATTTACCAAAGTGTCGGACTATTATTCAAGTGTTTTCCTATTTTCAGGTGAGTTATAAAATAAAAAACAGGATAAACTGACAGGGAATTACTACAAAGGAGAATGTACCCAGACGCCTTTTAATTGCTATAAGAAAGTTGCTGTTTGATTCCTGTTTTATCCCATTTCAGAAATATGAATCCAGTGTTAAAATTCTGAGATGGTTAATGTGATAACGATGACGACATCAGGACTGTACATCCAAACAATCCAACCTGCACGCAGTGTATTACCGCTTTCTATTACAGTAACATAAAACAAGCTCAGGTGCATGTTGAAGCTTAGTTTGACAAGTGTCTTGTTGCAGTTATTTTCAGGTTGCTCAGCCATATCGGAGCTGCAGCAGTCCAGATGGGAGACAAAGCATGTTGGTACAAGGAACTGGGTCTGAGTCAGCAGATTCTACGCAGAGCTGCAATACCAGCTGTCGCAGTTGGTTGCCTAAGATCAAACTAAACGTCGGTCTGAGCAGCCACGGTGATTGACGGCTCTTGTTAGGGGCAGGATTTCTGAGGAGAACAGCAGCTCAGTCTTGTCAGGGTCAATCAGGAGGTATTGGTCAGGAATCCAACAGGAGATTTCAGCTAGAAAATCGGAGGTATTCAACCCAACCTGTGTGTCATAGGGTGGAAATCGAAAAACTCGGTTAAGTGTCATAGCAATGATGGACAGAATTAAGGGATATGGCGAAAGAGCCAAGAGGGTTTGTATAGAAAAAGAGGATGTTTTGGACCTCCTTGGACAGAGGGATGAGAACTCCTGTGCAGATACACGTAACACTGTGTTTTGTAAAAGCACCAACCACTGGCTGGATAGTTGATGGCAGCAGCTTTTCCAACAAAGAGTCCATTTTCTCAAACCTGATTGTTGTATTGCTGTTGTATTTAGGACCTTTAGACAGCAATCAGGCCTGCCTCCAGTTCTGGCTTCACCAGGACTGCTTCTGCTGTCTTTTCCAACAATATGCCACTTTGTTTGCTTAGTGATGATAACTTAGGGGTGCCCCGTTATGGCCATAGCAAATTATGACAGTTATTATGATAATAAAAATGTTGCTGTCTTTATTTGTGTTTGTCTCTAGCTGTGACAGATAGAAACAGCTGTAAAGTTGCTTGTTTTTCTGGCATAGGAGTTGAGCACGAGTACCATGCTAACAAGGTTTTCTTATTATCCCTGTGCGTCAGTTTGATTTGACTCAGTATAAAGCACTGACACCTGGCATGGGAGATTGTTTTCATTCATACCTAACATCTATGTTAGGTGTTTCTAGACATGAGATGTTTTCATCCTGTAAGACACAGGTGTGCGAGAGCTGCAGGGGAGGCACAAAGGGAGAGACATGGGACAAAGATACTGCGTGAGGTGAAAATGACAGCTGCATGCTGATGTTTTTAAAAAACAGCTGGAAGTCGGTTATTGTATTTTGGACTGCTAATCAACACATGCAGTATCTAGATCAGCAGCAGCTGTGGCACAGATCTCAAGGAGGAAATTAAAGGTACGTTAAGCACCCAGTTGCCAAAATTAGTGTCAAAATCGCATTCCTTCTATGAGTCTTAACTTAGTCAAATCAGAACACACAGGCATTATACACATATTTTTAGATTCAGTTTTACTTATATGACCTTACAATATCATTACCTTTAATGTCCCTCTTAAATAAACACCAATGAATCTGCTTGGGAACTATAGAAAGAAATGCTCCATATAACTCCTATAAGACCTTGCCTGATTATCATTATGTGTTAAAGTTATCTTCAGTATCAAAGTAAGCAAGAGATAGTTATATCTACATCCAAGGGGTAACTTGCAAACAGGAACTGCTATAAGCTAATTTGGCAGACTTTTAATGGTTCCAATTTGGCAGCAGGGTTGTGGGGGGAGATTCAATTGTCTCATTTTTGTCTGAGAGAGGACCCAGAGTGTCTGGGCCTGACTTTCTGCAGGTATCATGTTCTTCAGTAGTAGTTCTATTTTATTCATAATTATGACAGTGAGTACCCAAATTTGTAATATCAATATTGTAAGACCTAATTTAGCCGGATTATAAGTTCCAAAAGAATCAAGACATATATTTTTTTTGAGACAAGCTGTTGGAAAAGCTGGCATCAAAAGACAAAATTGATGTTACTATTTTGTTTTTTCCGGAAAAGATTTTTACAGAGCAACTGCGATGTGGCATGCTCAAGAAATTAAGAAAAATAAATGTTAAAAGGAGCAATACTACTCTGTAGTTCTAGATGTCTGATTAGATGAGGTTTGGTGTCATGACAAGAGGGCTAAGTTGATCTGAACTGACGGAAGAGGGTGTGCTGATCATGTCACAAAGCAGTCGACGTTAGCCATGAGAGAGGCCTGATCAGCATCGATGCGAAGGAAAGATAGTGAGATCCAGGCAGAGGCTGCTGGCAGAGCTGCGGAGCCTCATCTGGGGAAACAGGAGATGAGTGGTGTTTGGGAACTTCAGACACCGTTAACCATCTTCTCTTTCCAAGGATGTGACAAAATCTTCTGAGAGCAGGTCTGAGGGAGGTTACGGAAGAAGGAGTAGGACAGTAGTTTTGAGGTGTAAGGTTGCTTTGGTGGAAAAAAAGATTTCACGCTCACTCATGTGAATACATTTGACAATCATGGTGATGCTACCATCACCCCCCCCTTGTCTCTCGTTCTCTCCCTCTCTCCCTTTCTCTCCCTCTCTCTCCCTCTCTCTTTCACACCCAACCCAGCCGGTCGAGGCAGACCCCCCCCCCCTTCCCCCCCATGAGCCAGGGTCTGTTCAACTTTTTTACCTATTAAAAGGGAGTTTTCTGTTGCCGCTGTCACCAAGTGCTGCTCATGAGGGAAATACTGGGTCTCTGTAGATAATAACTATAAAGAGTCTAATCTAGACCTGCTCTATATGAAAAGTGCCCTGAAATAATGTCTGTTATGATATGGCGCTATATAAATAAAATTGATTGAATTGAATACTGCATTAAATTTGATGGAAAATCAGAGGGAATGTAATGCGTTTCTAAAGTTTACTAACTATAAAAGCAAGTTCAGTCAGTTTTTTCAAGAGTGTTTTTGATTAAATGGAGTCCCAGTGCAATGCACATCTGATTTATCTGGAATGAATGTATGGCATTTTGATCAATGAAGAATAAATTACTTAATCCTTTTACCAAAAATAGGTTAAAAGTTAAAAAAAAGAAACAGAAATACTGTACATAACATACAGTAACATCAGACATGATGCAGTTTAATGACAAAGTAGGAAATCTTTGCATCTGATTGACATTGACGGTCAGCTGCGATCCCTTATGATTTCTTCTGTCACTTGATTTTTCCACAGAGAATAAATCTCAAGCGAGAAGTGACAACTAATCTACATCGAGGCTGAACAAAAAAAATAACGGAAGAAAGAGCTGTCTCAGTCAAAAAAGGAAAAAAAAACACACCCCTAGACACCATCTCCAGCATCAGCCTCCCAGAGTTTATGGACTACGTGTCGACAAGCGTCGGAGAAGCTACAGTCTGCAGACACTGAAGAGAAAAGTAGTGCAAATGGTGTCGTCCAACCTGCTCTCCTGTCAGCCCCACTTCAAAAAGTAAGCCTATAAGGATTTTTTTTCATGTCTTCTTGATTTAGTGTTTTTATTAGACATAATGAGCTGTTTTTACCTTTTAAAACACAGGAATAAAGTTTTTTCCTCTATATTTGAATTTGCCAGTGACTCTACTTTTTGAATCCTTAAGCATCCATGTCTCTGAAAAATATATATCTGGAGACCTTTATCAAACCCAGGAAGTTCATAAGATATTTTAGGGTCTTCAAAGAATCTTCTGTCCAACTGGATAAAAAGATGTTCTGTCCATCGTATGATGAAAAAAAAGATTTTTAACCCATTTCCTGAGCAGTGTCTCTTTTCCCCAATCAAATCAAATACGGTTGCTGGAAATTACATATCTGCTTGCTCAAGTTGTATAACATGTACCAGTTCAACATTTTAATAACAGTCATATTGATATATTTTCATGCAAAGTAATGCAGAGTATATAATTGCAACTTGGGAAACAGGTTCAAAATATTTTTTTCTCATACAGAAATTAAATATTTTTCATCCACGTGGTCTTTCTAGTGTTTCTAGACAAGTTTTGTCTAACCTTCTGGGTCTTTCAAAGATCAGTGACTCATTATTTTTCAAAGGCATCGAAGCTTAGTGACGTGACTCGGATGTGATGGTACTAAATGTGAGGCATGAACTTGGGCTAATTTAACTTCATCTAATGTAACTCTAACTCAATTATAAACATTTGTATTAGGATCAAAATTTTAAAAGCATCAGTCTACAATGGACTCAATGAAATGCACAAAATACAGTGTAATTATTGCTTGGAAATATGAAAACAGTTTGTGTGCCTTAAAATTTCTTTCATTCTTTTAGCATTAAGAAAAAACAAAAACCACTGGTTCACCTTAATTCTGAAAATTGTAAGATCTTAGAGCTGTAGCAAATACAAACCAAATAAGAGGACCACCTTGACTATACCTCTTTTTCAAATAGTGGCAATAATTAAATAATAGATAAATGAAGCTATTAAACAAACTAACACTTATAAGTGGTTAAATGGTGAGCAATAAAACTCGATTATCCCCCTCCTTTTCTCCTTTTGGGCAGGATGCCAAGGAAAGCAATCAGTAAAGGTTGCTCTAAAAGCCGGCGCCCATTAATGAAACATACTGACCTGCTGCTATTGGTTGGTGCTTTGAGGTGGACTGTATCTCGTGACACAAGGATTGCCACAATTCTTTTTTTTCAGTTTCCAGCATAGTGGTTCTCATGGGCAGGACTTTCCTTTTGTTGTTCCTCCTGTGTATCATTTCCAGATATAAGACTTGATTCTGTTAGGGAGATTATATCTAAAAGATAATATTCCAATATATCATTTTCATAGATATATCCTCTAAATCAGGGAAAAATACAAGTGAAGAGTTTTGACTGGCTATGTGAGGCATCTTAGGATTCAAAGCAACTTTTGCTTAGGATCCAAAGCACTCCTACAGCTGATATTTCATGCAGGAGAAACCCACACACACTGAGGAGTCAAAGTCAAATGTATTCTGCACGGGATCTTTTCTGAGCCCTGGGGGCGGCCTGTATCTATTTATCCACTACAATCTCTCCTATGGTGAAAGACAAATGCATAAAGCTTCAATACCACAGGACAACATATACTTAATATATATACTCAACATATATACTCAACTACAATCCCATCACGTGAGGAGACATATCCTCACATTTGCTGGAATTAGATTTATTTAATAGCTCAGTAATTCATTTTTTAAGTTTTATTGCTGCTGTAATTTTCCTTTAGATTAGATTTTATTAGACAAAAGTGGGTTTTAACTGGATGGTATTTGCTAACATTTATTATTTCAAAGTCAAGTATTTTTTTTCCCTTTTATTTCTTATTGGATGATATAAAGACATAAAATTTGAATAAAGAAACACTGCATAAAGAGAGAGTGATAAAAGGGAGACAGGGAGAAGCTGCTACAGACTGAATGCAAAGGAATAAGATATGCAGATAAAAACATCAGTTAAAAAAATAAAAAAATGCAGAAGAAAAGATGGAATCATTATGAAATTCTGTAGACACTTTAGAATAAGACATTTTTGAGATTTGTAAACATAGCAGAAACAGGCCAGAGAAAACTGAGAGGATGACATTATTCTAAAGGGAAGCACGATGATGACACACAAGAAAACCGTGTCTCAGTCAGCCGCCTCATTGTTCCCACAAGCCACATGCATGAGTGGAAAAACAGGGAAAGAGAGAGCGAGGATAGAATTGTGTTTTCTTCTAACTGAAACACAGATCTGCTTTTGTTGGATCAATGCAGATTGAAATTGAGTCCTCAGAAATTGGGGCTGTGTGCACGAAGGCATGCACTAACATGTTTTGATGTTGGAAAGTGCAGTATCAGATTTAATGTGTAAATTGTGAAGTGGAGGGTGTAGATAAGAATACTAAGATCAAAGTCACTGACAGGGAGATGAGTAATACAGGCGACCAGGAACAATATGCTGGGGTCATGGCGCCAACATCTGATGGAAAGACCAACACAAAATAAGCGGTATTTTTGTTATTTTCTAGTATGATGGATTTTAGGTAGGATATGAATTTTGTTTTGAAATGTTGTAGTGGCCAAGGACAGACTGAACTGCATTAATGAATATAGGCAGTACAGTACCTGAGATGTTAAGCTGAATTTATGTCTGAACTCAGAGTAAATGGGAGTCCCCCTGTTGATATCACCACCACAACAGAGGACAGGTGTACTGTGAGTGTCAAGGGGCTACACACACATACAGTTCTTTTATAACTGGTGTTACATTTCTGTTGGTCCTTTTCTTACTACTAAAAGGAGACTACTGCTGTGAAAATCTGTGTTAATTTTCATTCACTCACAGAAGGCACTGGTCTCAGTGAAAAGAGGGTTTGCAGTGGAAGTGGTTCTGTTACATGTATGTTCCTGCTGAGCTTATCTCCAACATACCAAGAATCAGTATCAGTATTAGAAACTTGTGGGAGAAATCACAAGCAATCACACTTCTTTATTTCAATTTACATTTAAAGTTAAAAGTCTGATAATGATATATAACCTAATGTTAGTTTTTGTTTGGTTCTTAACCCTGCAACTATCAGATCATTTTTTTAATTAGTTTACCAGCAATAGCAAATATAGTTTGAGGGAAACATCATTGCAAACAGATTATGTTTTCTATTAACACCATTAGAAATGGTAATTTTATTTGGCAAGTTGCAAAAATATTGATATTGAACGCATCAGCATCAATAAGAAGCTCACTGACAAGGTACTTTTTTGCCACAAAAATCTCAATCGTGCAGCACAATATCCACTTGTAATGACTACAGCATTATTACAGTTTTTTTTAATGTTACCACAATCTTGCCATATCGTTAACCAAAGAGCTTAAACCACAGACGGGATGGTGGATGCGAAACCTGGTCTCTGGAAACAAAGTCCAGCAGTTTGTACTTCCCTCACCTGGCACCTCTGATGCAGTTCATAAATGTATCTCTTCATTCAATCAAGAAAAGAAAAAAACAATGCTTGTTGTATGATATATAAATTGTATAGTATATAAAAGTAATTTCTAGGAGACGGAGTTGTGGTTGGATACATCTTCCAAGCTGATTTATCCATGTAGCTCTCTTACATACAACCATAAATCATGCTTCACTCTGAAAATCTGTACATGTTAAGGCTTTGTGCTATTACACTTTTCCTAGAAAAAAAATATCATGATGTTAAAACAATAAATTTCTTCATTCTTATAATGTCAATCCTGTGACAGCTGCCTAGCAGAGACTGTTAAAGCAAAAAGAGCAAAAAATGTTGCATTTCTGTTTAATGTTAACATGTCATTGCTTTCATCTAGATACTAAAATAAATTAAATAAACAGATAAACTTGCCTCCATTAACACAACAATTTGAGTTCTACATGGGGGGAAGTGGATGTTAATTTTTTAATAAACAAATCAAAGGGCTACCGCAACATCTGATCATTCACTGGATGCTGATGTGTGAAAATTAACTACACTAATCTAAATAAGCCTAAAAAATATATATTTTCTTCCAGGTGATTTTTAATTTTCTGAATCTAACCTAAACACAATGTGTTTATATTTTATTAACAGGTGAAAAGAGGAACTAAAATCCTTCTGGTACCCCCCCCCCTTCACTGATGAAAATTAGAAATCTTATCCTCGCTCAATCTTTCTTTTCACCTGTCTGTAATGGTGTATTATGCCGGATTCATCGTAAACACACCATTCAAAGTTGGTCCCTCCTCCCAAGGAGAAAGAGAGAAAGAGCAGCAATGGTTGAGTGAGCTTGAGAGTGAATCAAGAGAAGAGGTGGTGTTACTGAGGACGGAGCAGTGAAAAACAGAAACAAAAGGTTATTTATGATTGTTTCACACCCGTTATGTTCTAAAGCACAAATAAACATGCCCACACCTCCACATTTTGTTTGAATGTAGCCGAAGTGCACACTCCTTCCTGTCCGCTGTGGCCTGTGTGTGTGTGTGTGTGTGTGTGTGTGTGTGTGTGTGTGTGTGTGTGTGTGTGTGAGCGTGCGTGCGTGTGTGTGCATGTGTGTGTGTGTGTGAGTGTATTTGAGGCCCACACTTGGTCAAACAGACACACAGACCAAAAGCTCTTTATACATCCACGACACAGAATGAGAGCAGATGAAAGGAACAGAGACAGCCATGTATCCTGGCCTACGTTTTTACCTGAGTCCTTCCCTCACACCCAGCACTGTTATTGGCTGGGGGCTACATGCCCACTGCACAAAGGATGAGGCCATTAAATGTCCCAAATGCAGCAAAATAAGAGGATAAGAATAAAATAAGAAAATGCAAGCAGAGGGCAGGGTCTCTTAGGAAATGAGTGAAATGAGTAAAGACTGTTTTCTACATAAATACATGCATGTATGTTTTATGAACTTAAATGAAAATCATCAATATCTTTTCTCATTTGCTTCTCTGAACTTCCTCTAGTTTTTTCTTTGATGTGGAGGTTAATTTTCACCCTGGAAGCACAGTGCTGTCTTTTGACTCAGCTGCCTGGGCCTCCCACTGCCCTGTATTTTTATTGCAAATTGTCAGGCTTGAATTCAAATTTGACCAATTAAACTAACCAGCATCCCTCTTTCCTTTTCTCACAAATAAAAAAAAAATCCAATCAGAGCCCTAGCTGAAGCGTGACAACCACAGCTTGACTCCATGACTTAAAGGCAGAGGATAAATTTGCTTTCTTAAGTCCCATTTAAAATGATCAAGTATGTTTTCTCAAAACCCAGAAGTTCGACCCTGCATGAGAATATACAGTTTCCTTTATTTTATGTTACACCAACATTACAGGAAAGAAACCAGCACCCTCTAAAGCAGTTCAAATGATTTCAGAAGCCAGTTATGCATTCAACAAAGATTGCATTTTATGACCACTAACACAGACTGACACATCTAAAGTTTACTTGCCAGCCAGTCTGCCAAGCTTGTGCAATTTCACTGAATCATTGACCAGTGTGGCAGAATGGCAGGTCTCCCATTAATTATCGGGCACCGTTTTAAAAAATTGCTTCATAGATAAAATCCACAGGCATGTCAGTTAGTTTTGTTTTTCATTAATAAGCAGATAAAGGAAGGGAATTCTTGCTTGACAATATTAAAGTCATTTGATATTAGAAACGCAATTTTTTGTATTATAATAAATAAGTGCATATCAAACTAGAATGGCATCCAGCAGTGCACATACTTCCACCAAGGCCGACGTCAAACGACATACATCAGACTTCAGAGAAAACTTTAAAATTCATACTAAATGATCTGGCTCTGCCCCAAAATGTAATGGGTTCTTCCCTGGCCCATGACCCGTCCCTCCACCAAGCCCACTGCAAATCAGTTCAGTAGATTTTGTGTAATCCTGCTGACACATGAAAAAAAAAACAAATAAACAAACAGACAGACACGGATGGAACATAACCTCCTCGGCAGAGGTAATAACACAAATGGAAACAGTGAAAAGATGCTACATTTATTTTGATGTGAAGTGTCCATTACTGTCATCCAGGCACAGAGAGCAAAAACACAGAGACTTGACTTTGAACCTAAACTAAAAAGGGTGTCACACAGTGCAGCCGCCCCAGACTCTGACTGATGGCCATCAAAATAGAACATAGATAAGAAGACAAGAGGAACATTTTGTTGAAACGCTGATCTGGTGCAGGGTACCATCATTAACCATTGTCATCTAGTCACTGAGGTTAACATAACGAGATTAAGACTCAGTAGCCATGCTAGCATTACCCTGAGGCTGTACTTTGGCACAGCAGTGTCTTGAACTAAATGCTAATGTCAGCAAATTGACATGTGCACAGTGACATGGTAACCAGGTATAGTGGTTACGATTATCTTAATTTACCATGTTGGTATGCTGAATTTGCTATCTAGAAATACACACAAATTACATCTGAGGCTTTTTTTTGTGTGTATGTGATTGTAAACCAATGTTTTGGACAATTTTTGAAAATTGTATATTTCACTGGCAGACCCAGAACCATGGTGCAAGCGTGGCTAAAAAGCTAATTGTTTTTCAGATTACTCAGTATTTTTCTGAAATGCAACCAAAGCCATTAAGCCAAACATATTTTAGCAAAACTTAATGATAAACACATACAGCTCTTTTCAGTAAATATGACTTATTCTATAACTGTTATACCCTCGAGAATCTTGATGGATTACAGTATTGATCAAGGTTAGAGTGTGCATTTTGAGCACATTTTGAAAATAACCCTCACAAATCCCTGTGAGCATCATGTAAAATTTCTCCTTACCTTTGCACACAATGCAGGAGTGTATTGCTGCAAGGAGCTGTGGTCTTTTCATTGATGCTGAAAGGATTTATATATAATCTGGCTTTCTTGAGAAAGAAACATAGAACCAAATTGCAGCAGGTAGTTGAGAGGACAGGGAATGAAACTGGTGGCAAGAAAGAACAGATTGTAGTGCTGCAAAGATAAAACACGGTATAGTGCCTTAGAGTTATATATCAAGTTACTTCACAGCCCTGTGAGCTGGTGGTCGCCCACCGACAGGAAGGTCGGTGGTTTGATCCCGGCTTTTCCAGTCTGCACGTCTAAGTGTCCTTGGGCAAGATACCGAGCCCCACATTGCCTACGATCTGTCATCAGTCTATGAATGTGTGTATTTGTAGAATGTACTGTAATGTGAAGAAAAGCCCTGTTTGAATTTGTGTGAGAATGGGTAAATGTGACAGCAGTGTAAAAGCGCTTTGAATAGTCAAAAATACTAGAAAAGTGCTGTATAAGTACAGTCCATTTACCATTTACCATACCCATGAGCGAGGAAACCTCCTGAAAGGAATCCTCAACTGAATCATGTGGAACCATCCTTATATCCTGTACTATGTCTATTACTTTGTTACAGCATAAGGCACTTTAATACAGCTTTATCTCTTGTCTTTCATATTTACTGTATGTCTCAATTGAATGCACAGAGACTCTGAAAGTGAAATTATTGGCCTACTTTTATTTGAATGTGATGGATCCACATCACACTTCGTCAGCATGATATGCAACCTTTAATCTTTGGTTTGTTCGTACGTGTAATTGAGAAATGTATGCTCTTGGTAGAGTTTAATCCATCATATCACAACGAAAAATACAGATCTTTATCAAACAAAAATGAGAACGCCATTTTCATTTGTAAACACAAATCTTTTAATATGTCACTTATATGGGGGCTTTGTGTTAGCAGCTGAGATGAGAAACTGTTGAGTGCAAATCCAGTCACTCCTTCATGCCAAGCAATTGGTGCATGAGAAAAAAGTGAGTTAGCATGGGGGTGAATCCATTACTTATTTAGCCTTCCCATTTCTTTCAATCTGCCCCTATATCATATTCACATAGCCTTTAAAGATGAAGAGATGATAAGGGATTTAAAAGGACTGTACTGCATTGGCACAATAAAAAAAAAATAAATCAAATTTATGATCCGCAAATGCTCATTTGGTTTGAAAATTGGTCAGGTAATAAATATAGGTGGCTTTATTTAGAACACTTGAATGTTGCTTTTCACTTTACATAAAAGTGAGAATAAAGATCTTGATCTTTGAAAAAGTGAAAATGGAAAATTGTGAAGTGTTAATATTTTTGTGTTTCTGTATTTCTCTGTTCTTCCTTTTTTCTGTTCTGTGTTGCACATTGGAGCCTTATTTGTTGCTTTTTGGGATTAAATTCCTTTTTATTTCCTCATGTTTCAATAGCTTGAAGATTACCGTACATTATTGCAAAGACATTGTCTCTAAAAAAAGGCAGCCTCTTTGTGGCTCCGAAAACCACCACGATTAACCAAAATGAATAGGCCATGCTTTTTTGGCCTTGTTTTTTTTTCTGTCTCAGATCCCTCGATTTATTACTGTCATCACCATAACCATCATGTTTTGCATCATCCTTTCCACATGTCCAATCTGTAAATCTAAAATACAATCCATGGACATGGCATGTAAGATAAGCTGTGGGCCACTATTATCTTTTCCCTGCCATCAGTAAAGTGGATTTCCTCATACATCAGCAGCCCCTTAGGTCATCCAAAATCTGGTTTTCCAGATTTCCCTGTCCTATCCCTCGGTGGGGGTCTTAATGGGGAGATGGGATTCAAAGGTCTTGCTCAAAGCTGCTTTCTGTCACTCTCACTCTCCCTGTTTTTTTATGTAAATCGATCCAGTCTTGGGTTCCACTATTAGATTGGGGGCTGTTGTGTATGTACTGTACTCTGCCTGAGGCGGCTGGCTGTCTGGCTTACACATTACCCCACATCCCTGCTTTACTCCCCTCTACAGATAGCTGAAATGTAGACTGTAACCATATAGATTGTCCACATATGGGTTAATGTTGGAAATTTGAGCATGCATGGATAGACAAACACACAGCACTTCCCTAGCAGAAACATTCACGCACACAAACACAAAGAGTAGCCATTTACTCTTTATATATGTCATTCTCTAATAGAGCAAGAAACGAGCAACAATAAGGCAAAAAATCCTGAAATGTCTGTCAGCCATTCTTTGTAGCACCTGCTTAATCCGGAGAATCACAGCTCAATATGCTCTATTAATCCCTCTGGCTCTGTGTACCACTTCAATCTCATAGCCCATCTCTCTTGTTTTTAAAGGGCTGACCCAAATACTCCAGTGTTCAAGAGACTCACTGCTGAAGCTCCTGGGATTCAAAAGTCATCCATTCTTTAGCACTACTCAGCCTCACACACACTCGTACACACACAAAGGCCTCGAAGCATATCAGTGTACAGTCTTCTTAGCAGTGGCGTGCCTTCCGGACAGGCAAGGCAAGCAGCGCTTCACCAGTTAAAGATAAAAATAGACATCAATTAGAACAATACCGACGTGGAAGAGATATCTCTTCTTACTTGTCAGAACATCGTTCTGTCCCATAAAGGATCCGATAATGCCTGTCGGCAATCATCTTGTAATTTACTGCCCTCTTGTGGTTAAGTACCAGGCCTTGCATCTATAACTTCGTCATTTTCGTGAATGTGGATGTGTCCCACTGACAAAGGCGGGGGCTTGTTAAGCAGAGGGTAGAGCGGCACTTTTTAGACGATTGCGCATGTACGTTGCAGATAATCCAGGGATCATTGATGGGTGACTAGCTATAGCTTGCTACGGACAGGGGCTGTCCTAGACTCAGCTTCCATCGTTCTCGTTCAGATATGATTTTGCACGTTTTATCATACGCATGAACAGATATGTGTTAAAACTGTATTCTCTTGAATACGATATCTCAGGAACGCCTTGAGGAAATTTGGATCAACTAATTATTCTTGGTGGTCAAAGGCCAAGGTCACCATGACATCACAAAACACATAACTGCCATAACTCCAGAATTCATGTGCTATTTTTATTAAAACTTTAGGAATTAAAAAAAAAAAAAAATCCTTCAAATTATTCGCTACATGTTTTGGTCCAGTCCGTACATATGTAGTTGGTTCTTGCTCTGCTTAACTATCTGTACCATATGGTGCACACCACTGCTTCTTGGTTATAGAAATAAATCAATATCAAACTGCCTAAAGTGACAATATCATATCTATAAATTTTAGACATTATTTATACTCTCCAGGTTCCACTTAAAATGCACTGACACCACTTCAGAGTATCAAGAAGACTGAAGTGGAAAAAGGCAGGAAAAGGGAATATTCACAGTGAATATTTTATGGAGCTGGGGACACAAGATGTTACTCTCACTTCAGCTAGGTTGAGTATCATAATCACTGAGCTCGGAGTTGGGAGATGTTTTATCTAATGGTGACGGACAAAAGTCTAACAAGGAACAATAAATAATAAAGTAAGGCTTAAACTTGCAAAAAGTTGCATTACAAATGAAGACATTGCTAAGAACAGCATTATTATGGATTTATTTTTTTAATGACACCATTTTTTGAGGTCCCAAGTCCTCAAAATTGTGGAGAACAGATAGTATGACTGATAGAGATTTTACATATATATTTATTTAATAAACTGCCCCGTCAGGCTTATAAATGTAGAAATATAAAAACAGCAACAGAATCAAATAGGAGAATGGAACAGAAAATGCTTTGAAAGTTTAAATGTATTACAAATGTGGGACTCCTCTACAATGAATTTTTGTTCCTTAAAATTTCATTTTCCACTGCTTTAAAAATTACATTTTTATGTTTGATGCTTTCTTTCCCTACAAACATGTGTCACCTCCTTCAATGCTTCTCTGTTTTATATTGATTAGAATATTAATAATTAAGGGCTTCACAGCTTGCCATGGACCAAGCACATTTTCTTTAAGTGGAAGTATCTATTCCTTACGACTAACGGGCATTAAAGTGTTTAATTACACCCTGAAGTCCAAATCAAATTAAACATTATAGTGATTTATTAACATGCTCACATTAACTCTCAGTGGAGAATAAATAAAGTCCTCCAATTGGAAGAAGAATATTCAAAACACTTGGACTGACAGATGATATACCACAGTTACTTTTCCGTTTAATGATCCCTGGCCAGCCATGGCTAAACAACTGTTGGAGTGTTTGGTGTTGTTTGTTTTTTCAAACAGTGATTAATTCAAATCAAAAATGAGTGAATGAGTGAATTAGTGGAATGTAAGTGAAGTATGTTTTCCTAAGAATTATTTTAATGAATATGTATGTAAAGATTAATGTTTCCAAATATATATTCAACAAAGTCAGCTCCAAGCAGAGTTGTCATTCACTCGGTTAATTATAGTGCTTATACTCCTGGGAATCCTGTAATCTGCATGAGAGCCGACTGGCTATGGCAGATCACTTCAGATTTGTGAGGAAATCAATACTACAGCTTGGCTATGTTTGCTGCTCTGTGGGCCCTTAATGGTTTGACTAATGGCCCTGGTTATTGAAGACTGCTCTGGGCTCAAGTTGTCACTGACAGTGTTGCAATTCACCAGTTTCCAAATCTCTGTAGTCAATATTGTACTAACTGTTATGGCATCTCTCACTTCATCAGTAACAACAACAAATCATGATGCCAATCAAGTTCTGATTACAGCCCATGTAGACACCCAGTGCACAATTGTGGTGACATGAAATTGTTCATTTATTGCCACATTATCTTCATTCTATTTTATTGTTCTTTGTTAATATGATATAACAAAATTAATAAGATGTGATTTGCTGAGAAGTTTTTATGAAGTTTTATGAATATAGTGCCCGGTGCCATCCTGACTGCCTGATGAGAATTTAGCTCTTGAAAACTATGGTTCTAAACTAATATATGTTGTTCCTTCTTCATAATGAAAAGTATCTTCAGCTCTGTCTGGCTAATGCAGCCATCTGCTGGCAACTCCTAATGGAGTTATGGGGCCTCTCAAGATCTCTTAAATAATTTAGAAGTGGAGAGTATTCTCAATACTTCATCTGCACAAAGCTTAATTCTAAATGAAGGACTGGATTTGTCAAGTCTATAGTGGCGTTTTCTGAGACTAAATATTAACTGTGTATTGAACATTCAGTACAGTGTACACCAAAGTTAAGTTTTATAACTCTCTGTAATCTTGGATTACTGTTGCTAATTCCACATACTTATTGCTGGCTGTGTGGTTATATTTTTGGCTTAGAATGGATGGCAGAATGCTGTCAGAAGCTGGGATGGAAATCTTCACAGGTCCATCTATATGCGCACATCTGCCTTATGATAAAGATTATTAATTGTGAAAAAAAAAAATCTTGAAGAGAGAATCTTAAGAGCAGGATGCCTCTGTAAGATCTGTTTGAATATGATAATTGTAGAATGCTCCTAGATTATAAAATTGTTGACACATAAGAAAATGAAAGTACAGTATAAAGCTGTTGAATATGTCTAAGCTCATAAAAATTCCACTAAAATCACCTGAGTTCTCTCATTGCCTGTGACCATTAACTAATTCATTTGTGCATCAGTGCTAACTGTAATTTCTCTTTCTCGCTCAGGGTGGAGGTCACAGGATTCCAGCTCACATCAAGGATTTGAGGATTAACCATAGACCTGGAAAAGAGAGACAGTGCTTGTGTTCACCATAATGGCACCTGCAAGAGTGGCCAAACTGCGAGCTCAGTTCTTCCTGCTCTTTCTTTGCTTGACACTGCATGCTTACAGGCTTCAGTTTGCTGCAGCCACAATACAAGGGTTCATTGGAGACAGGGACATGATATGCCCATCTGTATGCAGGTGCGATGAGGACTTCATCTACTGCAATGATCGTGGCCTGAACTCCATCCCATCACTGCCTCCTTCTGCGTCTGTCCTCTACCTTCAGAATAACCACATAAACAACCCTGGCTTACCAACTTCCTTGGAGCGCCATCTTGCCGTCCGTGTGGTCTACCTCTATGATAATGAACTGGATGAATTCCCCATGCACCTGCCACCATCTGTGCGTGAACTGCATTTGCAGGACAACAACATCCGTACTATTCCTCGGAGTGCGCTGGCCCGGATGCCCTTGTTAGAGAAGCTCCACTTGGATGACAACTCTATTTCCACAGTCAGCATTGAGGATCAGGCCTTTGCTGACAACCCGCGGTTGCGCCTGCTTTTCCTTTCACGGAACCATCTCTCTAGTATCCCCTCAGGACTGCCTGCCTCTCTGGAGGAACTCCGTCTGGATGACAACCGCATCTCCACAATCCCAACCCATGCCTTCCGAGGACTCACCTCACTTAGATGTCTTGTCCTTGATGGGAATCTTTTGGCAAACCAGCGCATCGCTGATGACACATTCTCCCGCCTTTCCAACTTGACCGAGTTATCCCTTGTCCGTAATTCCCTCCAGACCCCACCCATCAACCTGCCCAGTGCCCATCTTCAGCGCCTGTCTCTACAGGACAATGCCCTTACTCATATGCCACGTGGTTCCTTGGATGGCATGCATAGGCTGCAGAGGCTGGACCTGTCGGGAAACAACCTGACCACCCTTCCGAGGGGACTGTTCAAAGACCTGGACAGCTTGGGTCAGCTGCTCGTCCGAGGTAATCCTTGGCACTGTGGCTGTAACTTGCGCTGGTTGTATGACTGGCTACATGCCCGTGGCAACTCCATCACTGTCAGAGGTCTCACCTGCCATGGACCTGACAGAGTGCGAGACATGGCTTTGACGGATCTGACCAGCGAGATGGAGGAATGTGAGGTGGTGAGGACAGCAGGGACCAGAGAAAGAATGGGTGGAGGTGGAGTGGATAGCTCTACCACTCAGACACCTCCACAGGGCTCTCTCTTCACCCTTCGTTCAAAACGACCTGGTTTGGGCCTTCCTGACTCTGGGTTGGACTACACTCTTAGCAGCAGTGGTGTGGGGAAGAGCCTGGCCCTCAACGTGAAGCCTCTCTCTCATAACAGTGTCCGTGTTACCTGGAGCGTGGCCCAGCCCAGCTCCTCCTTTCGGCTGAGCTGGCTCCGACTGGGCACCGGGAATGCCATGGGATCGATCACAGAGACCTTGGTACGAGGGGATCGTCGAGAGTACCTTCTTACCTCGTTGCAACCACGGTCGAGCTACATCATCTGCATGGTGCCCCTGCCTGCCAGTTCAGAAAGCAAAGGGGTGATTTCTGGGGACGCTGACTCTGACGAAGCTCTGGTGTGTGCGAAAGCCGAAACGTCAGATATCAGTCTGTTAGAAGACGAGGAGAATGAAGATTCACAGCAAATGACAGCGCTGCCCTTGGCAGGGATCATTGGTGGGGCTACTGCCATTGTATCTTTGGCTCTTATATTTGGCATCTTCTGTTGGTATGGACATAGGACTGGGCATTTGTGTTCCCGTGACCACTATACTCGCAGTAGCTCTCGAAAAAGCAAAACCTATGATGATTACATTGAGTCAGGCACCAAGAAGGACAATACCATCCTGGAGATCCGTGGCCCAGGGTTCCAGATGACGCCTATGGCAGCTTGCCAGCCAGTGCAGCCTAAACCCCTGCGAGAGGATTACATCATACATACCATATTCCCTTCCAATGGCACTGGCCTGTACAAAAGTGCCAACCATGTTTCTAATGCAGGACATGGCACCAACCGTGGCTATAGAGAAAGAGGAATTCCAGATATAGACTACTGTTACACATGATGTACTGTACCAGATCCTGTTCACAGTGTTATTGGTAAACTGTATAGATGCACAATTTCCCTTCGCATGGACACTTCTGAAGCACCCCTCTGTGCCTTCTTCTTCTGGTCACCCATTCCAAATTACCTGCTGTTTAATGCACTGAAAGTACTGTATGTGATAACTGACACTCATACCATGTGGGAACACTTCACTGCAGGAAGCAGCAGCCAGTGCCCCAGGTGTAAATGCACAGCTGACCATTTCTTTACCATCTTAGTAAAGGCCTGTGTATGTTTTCTTTTTTCTTCTCTTTCCCTGTGACATGTAAACAAAGAATGTATCCACGGTGGAAATTTCAAACTCAGCGTAGGTGCAGGTAGAGTTCCTCCTCCACACCCTGGAGTCACAAAATGGATTAAATGGATTAAGAAATTATGATGAACAGACATTTTTGGTAGTCATCTACTGCTCACTGATCATACATAGTATGTAGTCTTATCAACTCATTGTTCCAAATGCCTCAACTTTATTGATGTGCCCTACCAGCTATCCAAGGAAAGGGCTTTGTAAAGCTGTGAATTGCTCGATTTCAAACGATCCAATAACCACTTGTCTTAAAGTAGGCTTGTTATTACCTTATTCATTAGTTGTCAGGTTGAAGATCATATCAGGGCTGGTTGGCCTTGGTTATACCTCTCAAGATCATTCACCTGATATCAGTATTGTAGTGTTGCATCAGATTAGATGCAGCGCAAGCGTGTAGATATTTTACTTAGATACCGACTGGGCTGTGTTTGAAAAATGCTTCGCTATTTTTATCAGTGGTTTAGTAATCAAATCCTTTACAGCTCTCTTTATTTATTTATCTAATTCCTTCTGTGATGGCTTTTGTCTCTGCTAAAATGGCTTTTTTTAAATTTAATTATTTTCACCCTCATGTTTCTCATTACTGATGAAACCCAGCTTTGATGAAGACAGGGGGTTTGATTCAACTTAACAGCAAAATACGAGAAGTGAAGACAAGATCCTGACGGGTGTCTCCAGGTTCATGTTTTCTTAAATGCAGCAGAATGAATTCTTGAGTGAGACTGTTTATAATATGTAATCTGAAAATTAGATTAGCATGTCAGCCCGCTGAGATGACAGAAACCAACTTCAAATCCTTTTTTTTCCCATTTCGTGCCTGTGTGCTTAACCTGTGACTTCATTTGTTGACTTATGGTTATAAAATGTTTCTTCCACATTCTTAAAGCAATGACAGTGGTCACAGAAAATCCAGACTGGACGAAATACTAATGTGGAGCCTCCTGTGTGAGGCAGACTCTTGTGAGTGAACTTTGAAATGAGGGTGAGAACTGTGAGTGCAACAGAGGAGATTCAAACCGCAACACTGTTGACCTGCACTGTGGGGTAGTGGACAAGCTGTGGGTGCGTGGATGGACTGGTGGGGGATTTGGAGATGGAGTGACTCCTCAGTGAGTGGAGTTCATTGATGTTTGTTTTAGCAAAGGTAAAAGGCCTCCACTCATTCCACCTCTTTTATTACTGAGCAGCACTAAAATGTAAATGTATTAGCACTTAGCAGAGAACAGGGATAACTGTAATGACAGGCATGGGGAGACAGAGGATAAAGAAACATCTCCAGGCACTGACAAATATCGAGAATAGATGGCTGTGGCATGGTGGAGTTCACCCTCTCATAAATCTGTTTTCACATTCAACTTCTTCCCTTGGATTTAATATTGTCCATCAGTTGTTTAGGGGAAACCAATTGTGCTTCCTTGACTGTGCTGTCTCCCAGAGTTTTACACTGGTGTCAGACAATATGTCAGTGGAATGTATTTTTTTTTTTCTGCACCCAAAATCACTGACTTAATCAAATAACATCTGACTGGCCTGTCTAATACTGTTTTGGGGAATGTTGATATAGTGTAATCGGTATTTTATAGTGGATCTCTTCAAGACACGTATTTCCTGATCATTTGTATAAATAAAACCATGGCCACAGCCACATGAATATTTTTTCTGGTCAAAATATAGAAAGTAATGGTGCCATAACTTTGCGTAAAAAATTATGTGAACCTGAGAAATGTGTGGAATTTGCTTTATAAATTCATCTTCAGAGGGGATCAATAAAAAATTTTATAATGTTGTTATTACTGCTACCTGTCATTTCACCTAATGCCTAAGGATACTCATTTTTTTTCTAACCCAGTAAAACTTCTTGAGCTGAAAATAACCTTTGATAGTGGTATTGGTGGGAGAAAAAAAACTATCCCAAGAAACCTGCCTGCTAAAAATCAGACATACATATTGTTTTCATTTGATTAGCAACAGTGAGATAAACCACGTCCAACAGACTGAGGTCAAACACTTGGATATAGCTAAGATTATAAGATGCAACTGAGGTCGAGTCAACAGGCTACTGGTTTCAACAGGCTACTGGTTTCAACAGGCTACTGGTTTCAACAGACTACTGATTTCAGTGATATTCTGGTTGCATGCAGCCTGGGACTAAATGACCCCAACTCCAAATGAACAATTTCATCAGAACGCTACAGATGAAAATGGAGTAATCTGCCTCTACTAAGTTGAAATTTTAGTTCACTTGAAAGGCTTCAGTTTCCTGCCATACTTTTATGTACAACACTTCCTGATTTATTAAAGGAAAACAAAGTTGTTTCCTCTTATTTTCTGTATAAATTTGTACAAGCCAGCTACCATATTGGCCCAAATATTCTATGGAAATTAGATTTGAAAAAGGAGAGGTTTGTCTTATATTCCAGGATCAGGCAATTACATGTTCACATCATCTAATATTCATTTTAATGAGAGAGTAGCAGTGTAACTACAGTCTTCTATAGAGTGTTGGCATGTTTATGGGATGTTTTTTGCCTAGCCATGCAGTTACGGTTTCTTTTTAAGAGTTAGTCAGTCCTAAAAGTGTTTCATTTGGCCATTTTAAACTGCATGAGTTTCTGAAGGCTTGTGTAATGTGTTTTGTTGCCATACCGAAACTCTATGACTGCTGAAAATGAGGTTACAGTCTCTCCTGATGTCTTCACTGCAGTAAGAAAAATCTATCAAACTGCCAAGAATTACAGCTGTCACAGATAATGAGCTCAAAAATACTGAAAAGTCTGAAAAATGCTGCTAGAGAAACTGATTTTGACCGTTGCCAACAGATTGTCAGGAGAGAGTATGAATTTGTGACTGACAGAAAAGCTACACGAACATGAGTTTTTCGCTTCTATGTGAGAAAAGGCTTCAGTAATGTGATCTCAGGGAAACTTTCCCAACAGCACGAGTGCAAAAGTGTTTCATATCCTCAAAAATGTCCTTTTTCTCAAAAAGGGGATTTGTCTTGTATAAGGAGTGTACTATATTTGGGCCGATACGGTAATTAAAGAACGAAAGCTGCTGATTTTAAAGTGTAACCTAAAATAGAACAATGAAGTTTGCTTTGTTGCCTCCCATAACCACAACAAAACGTGGTGTCACGGTATGCTGACAACCCTGTAGTACATTTCCATGTCATTGCAGTGGGTTAGGAAGTGAAGCCACTAATTAACAAAGACAGGACTTTGAGGGTGTGCTAAATTACTCTTTAAGCAAACTGATATATAAAAAAAAATCACATTTGTCTGAGATTGCAAATTTCAATATGACTAATGTGAGGAAGGTGGCTGGACAAAGCAAATGCAGCTACTGACGTGTAGTGAAAGTGTATCACAATTTATTCTTTGCTATTGTGCACGAAAAAAACAAAAAAATAGGTCAGTTTCGTCATTGAAAGCTGTATCGAGAGAAACAGTTCCTCACATATAACATCTCCTTTGCTTGTAAACAGTGAACGTCGATTGAGTAGAAAAGGAGAACTCAGTACTGGCCTTTGTGTGCCCACAGTCATGGTGGTTTTGGCTGTGTCAGAGGAAAACTTATTCCCAATATCTTTGGTCTGAATAGTGGAAATACTGGCTGTAAGACTAACAAATCCCACAAGAGAAGCACTAACTGTAAACTTGATGTACAAAGTATTGAAACTCTAAAGGAAGTTAGCATCCTTTTGATACTTTATGGCCATCATTTTGTTTTGTTTTTTTGTTTTGAATTCTTGCCATCACAAATTTTATTACAATAGAACTGCAATGGCATGCCATTTTTTTTAATTGTCTATGCTGGGGTTGAGGTAGATCTGTGGGAGATTTGATAAGTATCAGCATGGATCAACAATGTACTGTAACTGATGCAAAGCATTGTGAACAGTTTGTAATGGCAGCTGACTTATCCATGCAAAGCAAGTGAAGTTGATTTGATCAGACCCTTCTCAGCATGCTGGAGCAATGAGTCAATTCCATACAAGTAAAACCATTTCAAGGGTGATTGAAAAACATTAGGTTTATACACACTGTGTCTGTCAGACTTTGAATTAAAAGTCAAGAGGGAGCAAAACATCTGAAATCATCTCATCAAATCTTTACTTCACCATTACATCTAAGGACTCTGGCCAGGTATGGTTGAAGTAAAGCTGAATGCATTTACAATCTGTATCACCTCCTGCATGAACAATTTGGTCTGGTTTGAAAGGGAAGTCCTCCAATTTTAAACATCAAAGCCAGACCTCTGTTGCCTGCTCCTCATCTTTGCCTGAGGCTTGTGGCACAAGGTTACATCAGCCGCTGCTGGCATAACATGCCCAAATCTCCCACTGAACTGTCAGTAATTTGCAATGTGGGTAATTGGAGCTCCAGTGATGGTGAAGAAAAACAAAGAAGGATGTGTGCGATAAAAAATAATTCATCTAAGATTCTGCTGCTTCCATTTTGATATATTTCTGACACTGCCCATTGTCAGTGCAACAGTGTGTAGGAATATAATACCAAATTTGTTAAGTCATAGAAACCTGAACAATGATAATCATAGTTTTCACACTTAAAGATGCCAAAGTATGGTGGAAAGGTGAAACAATGATAAAGGCATATTTAGAGACTCAACGTAATAAAGGAGATGAAGACGCTTCCATAGGAAATCAGTAAGATTACATTTAACAGTCCATGCTAAGAGGTGGAATATGAAAACTGGTGTGGCATAAAGAAGGATGGTTAAGAAAGATAATTATTTGTCCATTGTAGCCTTTGTCTAAAGGAATGCCCTCTCTGGCTCCATGGTCACCATGGATGGCTCCGCTGCCAACGGCCTCTGCTGGTCTTGGACAGCACACTCCCACTCACTAGCACCTTTTCTGCTAATAGAGATGAAAAAGTATCCTTTTGTCATGGTCAGCTAGACCACAACTCAAATAACTTTGACCAGAAGGTTGGGCAGCAATCTATTTCTTGCCTCACCCCTGGATGATTTAAGTATGTACCTTGTAAATCTCATTATTCAGTGCCAAAAAAGGCCAGGGCAATGAAATATGAGAAATACATTTTCTGAAATGAGGCTGGGGGGGGGGGGGGGGGGGGGTTCAGGGAAAGAGATCGTAGAGACGTTGGCTATGGGAGTCGTTTACAAAGTCTCTTAGCAGATGGGTTTGCTTGGTTTTCTGAAGCACATGGTTTAATGATGTTTTTCCAAGACTTCAACAGTTAATGGTTGATAAGCTGGAAATCTGATCATCTTGGATAAGCGTAATGTAATACTGCATGGATTTTTGGAAGGAACGCCTTGTCTGAGCCTTTAAGATCCTGAGGAGAAGACTGCATTGGCTACACTCATAACACAATCCTTAACAGCAAAGAGATGAACTGTATTGGCGGCTATCTGCAGGGTAAGCGACATAGTCAACCCATTCTAAGTAGTGAGTTTTTCTTTTTGAGAAGCAGAAGCAATTTTCTGTAGCTGCCACTCATTGCCAAAGATCATATAAGGGTATTTTTGTTGTCTTGTTGATTGATTTATAATTGCACAATCCAATCTAAGAAATCATAATTCCCTGCAGTATACAGTAATTTGATACAACAGTCCTATTGCTCAAAAATGCTGGGATATGATTCTAAAAACAGATACGTAGGAGATTGAGCAGGAAGGACTCTAAAGAACTGTGAGCCAAAGAACACTCAGTACTCTCTGCATCAGGAGAAACCTAATTATGATGGACCAGGCAGAAGGAAATACAAGTCATGACAACGGCACTCCTGGAATGCCATTGCACCCTTGACACTGGCCATGCACGAACAACCTTGATATCTATGAACAAACAATCGCACACTGGAAGCCAGACATAATCCCTGTCCATAAAAGACAGAGCTGAGCTGGAGCTTGCTGGCGCTCACCAGTGTGACCATAGCAGGACATTGACCTCAGCTGTATATTAGAATTATAGGATATGCTCTTGCACCAGCCTTGAAATCAACTGAACTCTAAGTACTATATGTAATATTGGTTTATCACTAAAGCTGCACAGTTGCCCAAATGGAAGGGAACTGTTAGTAGTTAAGGTTTTATTTTTTAAGGTTTTGCAGTATGTGTTGTCTCTACATCAGCCTGTGACTTTACTCTTTCATGTAATAGCCTGAGAGTAATCACAAAGAATCACTTGTTTTCAGTAATTTTATTACAATACGATGATTCTACAGTAATACTATACCAGTGCCCCCCTGTTTTTCTTCTCTTCTCCGAGGACTCAGAGTCAGTCTGTGGCAAAGGTTCTCAGAAATGTATTCCGCTTTAAATTGCAGTCAGACCATACTGTTGTCTTGATTTACTACCATTAAGCTTAGATTCATTTTTTAATCATTTAATGTAGAGGAGAAACAAATTCATCATTTTTGTGTGTTAGTGTGAGAGATTTTCTCTAAAAGTGGATTGAAGCAGAATATTATAAAAGGCAAATTTGTTGCAGTACAAATGTACAGTAGGCACTCACCTGTATGGAGTGTGATATTTATTCAAGAAGTTGTAGTTATAACCGAGATGTGGCTCAAATTACTGACAAGGTGCTCCAGACTGGAATAGAATTACATCCTATAAACCAATTTAGTTTAGCTGTTTTACAATTAGATGAGGGGGGTGGTTCTGGATTGTAAATACATTCTGCGGGAGTTAATTATTTAAGCCATTACATGAAGAGAACACTTTAATGCATGCTGGCAGAATATGTGCAACTTGGACACTTGAAGTTCTTAGTATTTCTGTACACAATTCCTATCATTACAGTTACAGGGATTGGACCAGCAGTTAGCATGTGAGGACAAGTGGTGGTGGTCTGGCTGTGTTTGCCTGTGTATGTGAGTGTATGTGTGTGTGTGTGTGTACGTGCATGCGTGTGTATGTGGCCATGATTTTAAAAAATAATAATAGTAATAATGAAGAGCACAAATGAAGCAAGAGGAACCTGTTTGTTAAAATTCTGTCAAGATTTCTGGGAATATGGTGCTCATCAATGTCATCATCAAATTTTCATCAGTGTTACACATTACACATGGACCTATACACAACGCCCACAGCCAACCAGCATGTGACTGTGATTGTAATTTTGGTATTCAGTCGGATGAGGGGTTTTCAAATGGGATTTTGTCTTTCCTTCAAACTTAAAAAATTTAGTTTACCTGACTGTTAGCGGGAGAGCATCATTTTGGTTTTCTTGTTTAAGCGCATTTCCTTTGCTTGTTTTTTGTAAATGACTCCCTTTGTTGGACTCTGTCGCATTGAGGGGAAAAATAAACATTTTGTATAAAGGATGTCTCCTTGCTATGTGATTAAATGTGGACTGCGGAACAAAAAGTTAATTTTGGATCCACAAAAGGAAGGGTGTCTTTTCTGAGATTACGTAATCCCTTTACTCACTCACTCATGTCACTGTCAGTTCAGGTTTTAGAGTTTATCACTGACAAAATTTGATACATAAATGAGTCTTCAAGATGATCCAGTTTATTTCATAACCATCTTCTTATATCCATTGGTTGTCAGTCTTCCTTTAAAGCTGCCCGTTCATAGCCAAGCTAGTAGCATGGCTCAAGGGATGGCAATGTGTGCCTGTCAGTTGGTCCACCAGATGTTTATGTTACTCTCAAGATGATTTCAAAGGATTTTTCTCTCACTTGCCATCTGGCATCATCATCAGGTCAAAATTACATATACTTACCAGTACTTTGGTTTATGAGTAGATAAATGAAGTAAAATGCCAACTAATGACATTCTTATAAGCCTCAGCTATACTTTCAGCTAAGTGTGAATGCTAGCCAGCTAAACTAAGGGGGTTGATGATTGTGGTCATTATACTTGCTCATGTTTTAAATCAGCATGTTAGCATTGTAATTTTGACCATGTTTGCATCCTGATGCTGGTATTTAGCTCCAAGCAATGCTGTATCTGAACTAGAGTTCACTAGAGTTGCTAGAATGTCTGCAGACTCTTAGTCTTGTTTAATGATAATTTATTAAGTGTGTTATCATAAAGTAATAAATGCTTAATATAACAACCTGTTGTTTTGTTAGTATTGCCTCATGATAAACTTTTTTTTCTCTCAGGATGCGGTGAATGTATTGTACATTTCAGGATGATTTGTGTTGGTTTTATCCTTGCACACAAAGCTCTTGAAAAGAAAATACTGGCAGCACCCTGAATGAGTATAGAAGAACCACTGATTTCCATTGCTATAGCCTTCCAGTGGATAGAGCCTTCCCCTCTGATAGACATTTACATGTCGGACCAGCTGTTAACACCATTTCATAACCCACACACCTCCTTGTTATACACTCAAATATAAAAATATCTTCTCATACATCTGTCTTGTTACATTCATAATGTGCCACATTTTCACATTCTAACATATAAATCATGTGACATTGTCTCATTTATGCAAAAAAAAAATCTAACTGGGCAAACAGAAGCTTAGCAATGAAAATAGTGGCTGCTAGAAATGTTGGCAGTTGGCATTTATCAGCCAGCAAAAAGAATAATAGCCTCACAAAATGAAGAGAAACCTGTGTTGTACTTTTTTTTTTTTTTTTTTAGCTTTTCGCATCAGGTCCTGGAGAGCACAACATCTCTCACACTGACACTGGCTCTAATGGACATCTAAAAGAGGTCACCAATCTCTGCAATTAGTTTAACTTCAAAAACTAACGAACTAGCTTGTTCTTCCCAATGCTTAAAGCCTTCAATTGGTGTAATCTAAAAAGTAGATTGTTCAAAAATCTCAGTGGAGATGAACAGTCTTTGAGTCACACACACACACACACACACACACACACACACACACACACACACACACACATATATATATATATATATATATATACAGTATTTGACAAATTCTTCATATCAAGGGTCATTTTTATCCAACTGGATAAATCCAGCAGAGTGTTCATTTTGAATCTTTTAAGATTGGAGCAGTGGTCCAGTATAGTCCCTGCAGCCATTCTGATCAAAATCCTCAAAGGCAGGTGATACTGAAACACTGCTTTAATGGTTCATATCCTTTAGCTCTGACTGAACACATCCTTTACAAATCACAAATCATTGTGATTAACTTCACTAAAAACAATGATATCCTCATAGTTTTAGCTCCCATCCTTTACCATGTACACTTTCCGTTAAGGAACAGCAGGTGTGAGTGACAGATATCTAAATGAACAGGGTTTCAGCATGACAAATGTCTCTGCTGTTTTAACTGTGCCTTGACATTGGATGGTCAAGTGCATTTTAAGCTTTTATAGACATGGTCTACTAGAGACACCATGTGATATAAGTAACAGATATCTCACTAACTTACTGACAGCTGCTGGACATCAAACCAGAGAGTTCACAGATCGTGGCCAGAAAAAATCCTGCATACTTCCCTGCTCCATATAGGAAGGGACACAGCTACAAAGCTATCAGTGCAATCACCATGGATCAAAAGAATCCACACCTGTTCTCCATCCTCACTCGCAGCTACAATTGTGGTGAAGGATTTTGAAAACTGGGCTCAAACAGTTAGTCAGCAGAAACATCAAACTGTGCCAGCAGTGGTTTAAGGATGTTGATAGCAGGATCTGATTTTATCAAGCACACAGGTGTCCACAGAGTGAGAGAATACACAACTTGAACAAAAGTATGATAAGACCTCTTGGACTATTTCAGTCTTGTTGAAAAGGTCACCCCTGTCTGTCTCGATCTAAGGGAAGGACAGCTAAGCAAAATATCTGGAAGCCATTTTCAATTTATTGGTTGGTTTTAATGATTTAAAAAACAAACCCCTGGAAATGATGTTTGGTTTCTACACTAGAGTACATGCGAGATAAGAAACTTGTTTCAAGATCAGTGCTCTGGAGCTAGATCAAGAGATACAAAATGGGATTCGTCTAGGCTAATTGATGCTGACACAGCAGCTCGTAGAAACAGTGTTGGTTTTTTTCTGGTGAGCTTCTGCACAACCTGTTTTCTTTGCCGGCCTAAACATGTGAGTACAACTACAGCATAAAAAGATGAAAATGAGACGGCCAGTGGTACATCTCAGCATCGTACCCTGTATCCTCCTGTTTATATACAACTAAACTGTAACAGAAAATATGGTTTTAAGCAATGTAATTGTGACTGCATTACATTTTCTATTAACTCAATGTAGATATTGTTCATATCTGGTAAGTCACAAACACACTGATACTGAGAAGATACTGATGAGAGACAAAATATTTGTTTTAGATCAAAACAGCTGATTTTGCATTACGATATCCAAATGTGGTGAGTACAGCATTATTCAACTTTGTTATGTTTAGGCAAGAGAAGCACATGGTTAAGGTTAGGGAGACATCATTGTCACTCTGTGACACTCTGCTGGTTTAATTTAAATAAATGTTTATGGTGAGTTCAAACACAACATGTGTATTTATTTATATACTGTACATTAAACCAAAACCACGGTCTTCCCTAACCTTGACCAAGCTTGACCCAGCCACATACAGGACCCTGGACTTGAACCCCAGTCTGTGGTGTAGCAGTTGACAGCCAACATCCACCCTACCACCTCATGGCTACCCCACTGCCATTAATGATTGTAGTACCTCTGAACATAACCCATCCATTCATTATGTTTCCCCCACAATGCAACTGGGATATCATTTCAGTAGTATATTTCTAAGAGACAATTATGCTGTATAAGTTCCTGCAGTGTAACATTAGTCCCTTTTTTGAATTACAGTAAATAAGTCAAACAAAAAATAGGAGACTTCATGGCGTAATGATTTTTGTAAAAACAAATTTTCCGTAACCAAAATGGTTCTGTTCCTGCAACAGTGTTTTTAGCCATACAAGTGACAGGGCTTTATGGATGGTAATGTTGGTAGTCGGTCTACCTCTTTGGTCCAGATTAAAATATCCCTAACTACTAGATGAACTGCAATGAAAATTTATATTCATGGTCCCTAAGGAAGGAGTCTGACAGACTTAAGTGATCCCCGACTTTTCTTCCAGTGCCACCATCACCACTATCGTCTTATCTATGTCCTATTTTTTTAGCCATCAGTCACAGTCAGGGAGGGTCCCACTCTGAGACACCCTGCTCAAGGTTTTCTTTGTACATCATGAGATGTTCATGAGAGCTTTATTTTGTACTCACTGAGGATTTAATGTTGTGGAATGTTAATTTAATATACTGTCTCATAAAGCAGGGCCCCTTGAGACTTTTACAGTGATTACAGGCCATCCAGAGAACCAGTAATAGCTGAGAGCTGGGATGGGGAGGGCGTCCTTTATCCTCACACACCTTCATTCCCTATGAGCCAAAGCATTCAATCCTTGCTTGCATGATCTCTGCCTTCACGGGTGATGCTCCATTGTAAACACCGGGTAGTGCTTCATCTTACATTGGCTGCTCTTGGTTTGTCCCCATCTTGATCTTGCAAATAGGACAGCAGCACACTTCTTTTTTTATCCTGCGGAGCTGGCATCTTCAATTACTATCTGTCATTTCGAAAAGCTTGGATAAATGAAAGTTGGAATGATCTGGTGGTTATACCCCTTGGATTTTAATAATGCCATGCCCAGGCATCTTCATAATATCTATATGAAGATATCTATGCACATTTTTTTCAGTCTTAAATAGCAGGACGATCCAATAATGAGGCTGATAGGGGATAGAATATAAAGCATTTTAGTTGATTAATAGAAACCTTTCAGGATTTTCTGGTGTGAAAATATGCTGCTCAGCAATCATCTGTTAAAGGAATTATCCTTGGAAAATACTGGTTTCTTTTTTCTGTCAACCAGGGTGTTTCTTTGTCTGTTTGTAAGTGAGTGAGTGGGAGAGAGTCTGGCAGTCCTACAAAAGGCAAATAATAACCAACCGTTCATTTTTATTATTAATTATTTTGTACTAGAATGCAACTATTTACGTTTTGGACCTAAGGAAACACAAGGAAAACGTTTGCACAAATAGACTTTTATATGCACATTATGTTCATGACCTGAGAAAGCATAGTCATTTGTGATGTTTTTTTGTGTTATCTCCAACTTTCCTCACCGGGCTCAGTGATGGGGACAGTCTAAGTGCTTAAGACCGCTCAGTCTGTTATAAGATTACAGGGTCTAAAATTAAATAGAGGCATGTGCAAAGGTTGGAAGGCCAGAGAGGAGTCAGACAGGGCTGAGGTAATGTCAGTGTGTTTCTGATTTTTATTGGGAACAACATAGACAGAACCTCCCTCCAAATAAGCAAAGACACACACACACACACACACACACACACACACACACACACACACACACACACACACACAAACAAACACACACACACACACACAAAATGTGCATTTCCCTCCATCGATTAGTTGAAAAAAAAAAAGAGTTGAGGTCAGCAGGCATACGTCTGAATTTCTTTCTCTCTGTATCTCACACTCCATTTGTCTCTGTCTGATTCAATACTGTCCTTCCCCCATCAGGGGGCCATGCTTCATCTATATATCTGCGACTCCCCTCCCCTGACCTGCTCTCGCACTATGGTTTCTTTGTGTCCGTCTCTTTGCCCTTCACTTGACATACATGAATCAATCATTCAATCCAATTTCATTCAGAGCAAAGCCTGATGGGTTTGCTTCTGAGCCACCATCCTGATGAAGTAACAGTAGTGTAATTACATTCCAAATTAGATGATGCGGTTATAACCATGGATTTGATTTTGCTTTATTTTCAGTTATCACACAAAAAAATCACAAAAGAAACAACAAAAGATATACAAACAAATGCAGAATTATATTTCATAGTGCTAGCTCACTGTGAAATGTTGTAAACACAGTAGTTTTCACCCTGCAGTCTGCCCCCCCCCAAGAGGAGTGTTTGAATGTGTTGGGGAAAAAGAATAAGGCAAAATGCCACCATATGAATGTATTGCACATTCTATTTATTATTTTTCTATTTTTTTTCTCTCTGATTGTTTTCTCTCATTCAAAGCTCTTCACTTGGTTAGCACAGCATGATTTTATGTGGACCAAACAAAGAATGGATTTTTTTCAGTGCTTTGTCACAAAATGGATTCAACTCATTTACAGTAAAATGTGTTCACTCAAAAATATTCACATTCTCTATTTTTAAAATTAGATGTCTGTGAGCTCAAATCCAACCCTTGATATTTCAAATGAAGGATAGTGTGCAGTAATAGTGATCACTGATGACAGTGATCTTCTTTTAAGAGGGTAAGAGGTGGTTTAGAGTTCTTACAGTTTTTTTTCTTTTTTTGTGTATTGTAAATGCAACATGTTCTAAAGGTATTACAAATCCAAATGTCATAACTCATGTTATGCCAACCACAGACAACCTGGATTTTCAGTACCCTCTGATTTAGGGGCCAGTGCCTTTTACACTCACACCAGGGAACTAATACATTAAACAAGCCATGCCTGAATCTTAACGCCGTCCCTCACAGATAGAGCTGATATCTGATCAATAGTTGCCAGACTCAATCAATCAATGTGCTCCTGCCCAACCCGACAACCTCTCCGGTCTGCGTTTCAGACCCAGCTGCCTCAGCTGCAGGGCTGGTTTGTCCTCCTGTGCCTCTGTCATTTGTCTTTAGATTTCCCTTCCATCTGATCGCACCAGTGCTTTTCAAATGCCCTTTCCACATGTCCTTACCCTCTGTCTGTGATTTATATGTGTCCCTGGTCATAACTGAGGACATTACAAGAGCATGCTCATTTGCACAAAGTCATTTAGTCATATGTTCATATTTATCTTCAACGAAATAAAAGAATTTGTCACTGGGGTGAGATGAGCCCACATGTGTCCACAGTTGTTTAAGCATGCTGTTTCAAAAATTGCCTATTCACAGACATCTCTTGTAACAAGGCTGGATGAGACTTAATTGCTCCTCTTTACAATCTACTTAATTATTAAATTGAAATTTATTAAATGTTTTACAGGAAGTTATTAATTTGCAAATGAGCTTGTATGCACAATTTGAAGGAGGATTTTACAATCAACTGCATAAAACAACTTTTTATTTCATTGCCTAAGACCTTTTAGATGTACAGCATATCTCTGCCTCCTTCCTTTGCACTTATTGGGCTGCAGGTGCTTCTTCTTTTCATTTTTGATTCACTCATTTTGCTCTCATCACTTCCCTCCACAGGCAATTCACATGTTCAGTGAACTGTGAAGGGAAAAATTTTACCCTGGTTCTCAAATACATTCACGGCTATTTACACACACAAAAGATATGCATACTCTTAAGACAAAACATCATTTTTATACATGCAGGCATCAACATGCACACACTGATGTCATTACCATGCATTTAAAAATGCTTGTCTTCAGGGCTAGATTGAGAACTATCGTGGCTGCCACGTGTAAGTTATGAAGTCCCAACTTTGCAAAGCAGTGGCTCTGAAAGATTGTAATTATGTTAATGTCTACCATGGATGGTAAAGGTTTCAATAATAAGCCATAAGTCAAAAGTCATCTCTTACTTTCTGCTACCATCACTTTTCTGCAATTTTTATTTATGAAATTTGGCAGACATTCTCTTAAAGACCAACTTCAAATGCTCCTTGTTCAAGACACCAACGTAATCAGATTACATAAAGACACACATTTTGCGGCAATCAAATGATCCCAGTGATCTGCTGATTGCAACTGCAAGAAAAACTACAGTACTTCTTCATAACATCTGTGCTCCCCTGTCTTTTACTATTTTTAATGAAGTCACTACAGTAATTACCATGAAATTCTTATGATCATGGGTCCCTACAATTGATGTCTGTTTAAAAGATCCACACATAAAGACAGAAAATCAGTCATCTGTGATTAAATTTTGGGTTTTGTTCTGCAATGGAAAGATGAACATTTTTTTTTGAACAGACAGCGTTCAGTGAGTAACTGAACCCAGCATTATTTGTACTTTTGGTAATTGCTATTATGCTCTTGAATATCAGTTTGTGCACCATCTGCTGAGTAAACACATTAACTGCAGCCTGACACAAACATGCCAACTACAAAAAGGCAGGAGCCTTTTTTGCTGCTGTTTTGCAAGGAAAAAAATGTTAATGTGTTATACTTGACATTTTCCTCACTCTTATGCCTCTTCATTCTAATTCAGAACAAATACACATTAAAAGACTTTTTATTCATCACACTACATACTGCATATAGTAAACGCTCATAAATTATACTTTACTTATTGATCTTACACTTCCTTTTATTGCTGCGGGTTCAGTGCCTTTCTTAAAATCTTATTATCAAAATACATCTAGTGAAGTGTTTTTTAACAGTTGTTATAAGTCTTAAAAAGGAGAGAGAGGCTTAGTGCAATTTTATCAAAGCAAGAAATCCACAGTAAATAGCATGTGACAAGCATTTTAGTGTCAAATTAAAACCAAATCAACTTTAACTTGTTTTTCATTTCTGTACTAGATCACAGTTTATTATCCAAGTATTTCTTTGTCTAAGGCTTCATGTCTAGACTTGGAAGACGAGACTAAATGTTTTGTAAAACAATACAACATGAGAAATGACCATTCAATGTGTATTAGTCATAAAAGGTATCTTCCATTAGAATCCCGAAGTTGTAATCTGACACAAGAGACACAAAGGAGATAAGTGTCCTCCAGTACAGTATGAAGTTATGTGTTTTTGTCACACTAGTTTAGAAAATGCAGTTAATGAGAGGAGGTGTCAAGGTTATAAATAAACAGAGATCTACCTGCAATCTAAATGCCACTAAATCTCGTATCGTGTGTCTAAGGGAGTTAAAATGTTCCCTCGTTTCTCACTCCCCACACTTCCTCTACCACTCATAATACACACGGACGCACTCCGGCCCGGCAGGGGGCGCACTGCGGCCTGCGGCCGGTTACAGGAAGACACGAAGCGGAAGGGACGTGGCACATAAACAGAGGAGCCGGGGACCAGGTAGCCGCAGCCAACTTTACCGATGACAGCCCGCCGGGGCCGCCTTCTGCGGGAACCTGACCAGGACGTTTAAATGACAGCGCCAGACGACCCCTGAAAGGAACGGGACTCGATCGAGGTCTTCGTGCCAGGTAACGCGTACTTACTTTGTCCTTTGCGTCGGGACTTCCCCCCCCCAACTCCGGCAGCTAGCTAGGTTAGCCAGCTAACGTTACCTCACCTGACAACTTCCAGCTAAGCTAGCGGCTAAAGTTAGCTGACAGATGTTGGGATGGAGCCGTCGGAAGGTGTCGACGCTCATGAGACGCACCGGTCGGTGCGGAAACATGGAGTTTGACTCGCGAAACTCCCGATATGCGTAACAAGTGTTGGGTTCGTTCATCACCATGTTAGGCGCAGTCGAAGAAGTACAAGTAATGTCCGCAGACATCACGAATAGCATTTTGACCCGGATGCCATTGAGAAAGAGCTAATAATTAAATGCAGTGGTATGTTAACCCGGTGTCCTGTTGATGTCCCCAATATGAGGACGGTTCGATCGTGAAAATTGCAGCTCTGATACAATATGACAGCACACTAGAGGTACGACCACCGTCATTTTGAACCGTCCCACTGCTTGTGACATGTCAACTAGAAGGGTATCATTAGTAAAGTCTAAGGATCAAAACACCTTCCTCATTCATGTCACCAAGCTTGAGCCTAAACTTCATAATAATGATATTCAAATGTCACTTGCGTATCACCTGGGTGAATTTTTTTTTTCAGTGCTTTGTTACAAAATGCATTCAACTCACCTGGGTAGTCTTATTATTTAAATATGTAAATGGTTGAGCCGTTCAATCCAGTCAGACAATCCTAAAAACAAAGAACAACAATGTAAGGACAGTCCTGGGCAGGTTCTGTCTGGAAAGCTCCGACCCGGGACTGCAAAGTTCAGAGAGAAACCATTCATGTTATAATGTTTTAAAGAGCACTGTTTGCACTAAAGACCTTCATTTTAAAATATCAAAGTTAGGTCATCTTCACAGTTTTTTTTTTTCTTTTCAATCCTTTAAAGGACAAAGACAAACCTTTAAATCCAACAGAAGACCAATAAAAATTAAAATTTGTTGTCATTTTATTTCAGTAATTTCATTTATTTTTATCATTATAAATTGATCAAATTTCTCATTTTGTGTTTTGTCTTGCTCTGAACTTTGTTGTTGTAGTCTGTAGTACAGTGCCAGCATGTAGCTATCCTGTGAGTTTTGTGGCTCATGTGTAGCATGCCTTAATGGGGCTTTCCTGCTGTATGCCGCAGCTGACCAGCACCAGAATGCAGCAGAAATCACCATCAGGCCCAATATTGCTTGATGGCTGAGAAGTTTATTAAACCTTAGCAACAAATATACTATAATATTATGACCAAAAACCCCTGGACATACTGACCTAGGAATGAGCAATAGGCTAATTATAACCTTTATTTATTTATTTATATATATATATATATATATATATATATATATATATATATAAATAAATGCAGTATATCAAGATTGTTTTGAAAAATGAATTGAGAAACTCTAAGTATTAAAATATACAGACAAGAATGTCTGTCCTTGGCTCTGTGCTCTATCAACATATTAAATAATTGGAAAAGCAAGTTGCTATTTTTATTCATAATAAGAGGAAAGTGAGGAGGCTTGCTACACTCAAAGGGGTCACAAGCAAAAATTTCCCTGTGCCCAGGGAAATTGCAGGCTCAAAGAGAGATAGTCATGATAATCTTTGCCTCTATTATGTTGCTCAATCTGTATCAAGTGAACATCAGCCTCAAGATCAATTGAATCGGTGCAAAACCTTTTAATGTCACGTGCTTTTGCTAGTAATGAAGACAGATTCCTCTTGCTTCCAGCTTCTGCTCACATTAAACAGGAGGGAAGTCTTTAGTTTACACAACGACAACAACTGGTATTGTTGTTGTATATACCAGTAACAAACCTGCAGTTGTTTGTTTTACATTCAAAAGGCACAGGTGGCTATGGGTCTCTGCAAGTGCCCGAAGAGGAAGGTGACCAATTTATTCTGCTTCGAACATCGTGTAAATGTGTGTGAGCACTGCCTTGTCTCCAACCACAACAAGGTCAGTGAGTGAACCAGTATCAAATAATGTGTATTTGTGCAACACTTGTAACAGATTGTAATCGCATTAAAATTCTGTGTTTTCACTTGCTGCCCTTCAGTGTATTGTACAGTCATATCTGCAGTGGCTTCAGGACAGTGATTACAACCCCAACTGCGCTCTGTGTAATAATCCACTAACTGCTCAAGACACTGTCAGACTGGTCTGCTATGGTAAGATTATCAAGATTATCAATGGGAATACATGGTCACCTTTGTCCATTAAATTAGTGCAACCAAATTTAAAACACACACACACACAGACATCCCACCTGAGTTGCTGTGGTGTTAATCTGTTCTTGCTTTCCGCAGATGTGTTCCACTGGTCCTGTCTTAATAACTTGGCATCTCGGCTGCCCCTCCATACGGCTCCAGCAGGATACCAGTGCCCCACCTGTCAGGGTCCACTGTTTCCTCCTTCCAACCTGGCCAGCCCAATTGCAGATGTGCTGAAAGAACAGCTGTCATCTGTCAACTGGGCTAGAGCTGGTTTGGGACTGCCACTGGTAAGGGCCTTTATATAGCTAAACCCTTTTTTTGTGATCTCTCAAGCATTAGACAGTCTTCCTGAAAACAATTCAAATGAGAGGAAAAAACACATTCATAACTGTGCATCCTCTGGTTGTATTTAAAAAGCAAATTTTACAGATGTAATGTTCTAAAATTAATAAAATGTGATCTTTTACTGACAGATTGAAGAGCCTGTTGGAGTCCTTGAGGAGACCACAACCAATGATGTCACTGATTATACTGACTGGTCTACATTTGATGGTGAGCCCTGAGCTTACTTTTCAGTAAATTTCAACATGTGCATATTTATTAGGGACTGTTTTGTTCTGTTTATAGTGAAACTCAACTTGCATATTGTACAACATCATCAGATAGTTAAAGCCTTTTTGTTTGTTTCCACAGCACAAGAAAAAAGTAACATTTACCCCAGCCACTCTTACACCACCAGCGTCAGCCCGCCACCAAACTCCGTCTCTCCTCTAGCAGAGGAAGACATCGAAGGCCCTCGTAAAAATGGGGATCCAAATATGCAGGAGCAATCTGTGATCAACTTTACTACTGCCACCACCCATGACACCATTACAATACACACAGGTAAAGCAATGAAAAGCCTGCTGAGTCTATTCTCTATAGTTTTTTATTTCCTTATGTTGCCTAAGATATTCAGAAGAAAATTCTGAGTCAGTCTTGTTCCATACTGAGAATTTAACATAGTGTTTTTCCTACTTTGTTGAAGGATTAACAAGATTGTTGTTATTCTCCAGCTTCATCCCCAAGAAAGCTCTACGACACACGGGAAACTGGTCACAGCTATGTCACACAGATTGACTTTGATGATGACAAGTACCGGCGACGACCAGCATTAAGTTGGTTTGCTCAAATTCTCAAGTAGGTATTATGAATTGGAGCTCTCCTATGGCTTTGACACTAGGAATGAATTGTTGTGATATGGTTATGTGATCCCTGATTTTTCACCATTTATTAATCTTTTCAGGAACCGCACAGGTGGAAAGCGGATGTCTCTGTCCTGGAAACAGCGGGTCTTCATGCTTCTTCTGGTTGGAGTTATTGGATTCTTTACGTTGATAATCATCATGGCTAAACTCGGACGTGCCTCTGCAGGCTCAGACCCAAATTTAGATCCTCTTCTTAACCCCAACATTCGTGTGGGGAAAAACTGATTACACACAATGATTCCATCTTTTCCTTCTGTGTTACACAACATAAGCCTGTGTAGAATGAGCTGAAATGGGACTTCCCAATATTTGGTTAGCCCAATAGAGAGACCTTTTTACCCAACTTGATGGAAAAGAGATGCTTCACCTTTATAGAATGGAGGCAGTGCCTGGCTCCATTCAGTTACATCAGGCATTAGAGACATGCCATGGCCCTTGAGGAGATGAAAATATCTCACAACATTCAGGAGGTTTCCTGTGATCCCAGAAAACCAACTTGCAAACTCCACTGATGATCCAAAGCCTGGTGCATATAGACAAAGGATCCACTATTTGTTTCTTTGAATACTCATTGACAAAGAGGGGCAATATTTATATTTACAATTCCAGCTAACATTTGTCAGTTATATTTTTAAGTTAATTTTTTAAGTTTAGTAGAAAACTAACTAAACACTGTTGATGTTGAAAGAACATCTTTTGCTGGTAGAAATGTCAGAATGTATATAATCAGCAATGAAATGTTAAGTAAGGTTTACACGGTTATAAACGGATTCCATGCTGATTTGAATTTAACGGCCTTGTTGCATTTCTCCGTTTAGAAAAGGAGTGGCCCTCAGAACTGGAATCAAATACCCCACACGTGATTAATACATAACTATTTATGGGTGTCTGCATTCTTTCTGAAACTGAGTGCATTGCTTTTAGATTGCCATACATACTATATGTACATGTCACTGCTGTTTTTTGACTGTCTATTAAATGGGAATACTGCAGAGTTTTGGTATTTTAAAATTTTTTTAAAGTCCATGAATTGTGACCACCATCTAATGCTTTTCATAGGCAAAACAAAGAATGAAGGATCTCTGAAATGAAAGTTGTATTACACATCTTCAATGAGGATGATTTAAAACAAAAAACAAAAAGAGTGCAGTAGCTCAAACTGATTTGTTTTTCCATTGCCAAGCTCTTATAAAGCAGCTGTTGGTTGTAAGCAGCATATGGGTTTGATCACAATAAATTTGTTCATTTCTTTTCAAAGCAAAATCTTCAAAAGGAGGACAATATTTATAATTAATTCTTCCAACAGTATTTTACTGTGGCAAAAAGGGTGGCTTTAAAAGATAATGCCGTTTTTACCTTATTTTGAGTGGTGCCAGATAAAAGTTAAGATTTCACCCTGATGCATTAGGCTCAGACCTGTGAATAACTAAAGTGCTGTGTTTAAAAGTAAACTCATACAGAGTCACAAGTTTTGTGACTGATGGGTGTCTCAATCTGTGTGTTAACATTGTGAATAACAAAAAATATAACCAAAAAACATCATGAGTTGGGATAAGTTTTATAATGACAAATTAGCTGATGTTTTTTGTTTCTTTTGTGAAATGGCATTCCCTTTTGGTGTTAAAGTTGTCATTAAATATTTTTTTTGCATAATGTCACATTGTTGTATCCCAGATACAAGCAACTCTTGCACTAACTGGTAAAGACTGGATGCTAAAACAAGAAAAATTTCTCCAGTTCTTTTCAAAGGAGAAGGTTTTTATTAGATACTCCAACCTTGTGCTGAAAACGAAGAACTTTCACTCAGACTCTGAGAGGGAGCAGTCAGACCTGCCCTTAAGATAACACCCAATGAATGGACTCACTGTGGAGCTCAGCCATGCCACTACTCTCCAGATATTTTACATATCACTCCCCCTGGTGATACATTGAGCTCAGGACCTCCTCAACAATGTCCTGTGAAAGACAGCAAGCTCAGTGACGGGACAGGGACCAAGCTCAGTTCTTTGGACAGTCTGTTTGTACAGCTGTGTCTGCTATGTCAGTGACTTTGAAGGGCTGCAGTTCCCAGTGAGATTCTACACTCTGCCATATTCACTAATGTATAAAAGGTTATATTTAGCTAAGTGAATTACATTAATTTTTTTATAAACCTACAATGGATGTATACTGTAATCTCATATAACATAATTAGTTCAGGAGTTACATCTTAAAATTAAGGAGCAATTTACTCATCTGACAAATACTACATATTACTCAACATTTATGGGTTAGTGCTCCAGAAAAACAGTCTTTCTCATGGATGAGTTGGATGTTTTGTTTGTGATTTTATTCGAAATCAGTTTAAACTTTACCCCATTGCCCATTCTTTATTTTCTCTTTTTTTTGCTTTGTGTTTTCTGACTTCTTTTAAAAATAGTAGTATTGTTAGTGAGGCATTTTAAACTTCAATAAATTATTAGCATTGTCCAACCGAAAACCAGGCAGTTTACAATTAATATTCAGTGCACCACAGCAGAGGATGTTGATCCATGTAAAAATCTTATCATTACAACAAATCATCCTGATATATGTATATATATATATATATATATACATACACATATACACTTTTGAAAGTGGCTGGAGAGCTACAACAAACTGGCCTGAGAGTTGGTCAAAGAGTGGGTAACCCTAAAAGAAGGTCTGTATTGTTCAGCTCTGACATTGCTAATTTCCATTCACCTGTAACACAAACTCACAAATTTTAGGTCGTTTTACTGAAAGCTGTAATAATTAGTTGCATTTCAAAACAATGCATTCATGAGTTAGTAATTCTAAACTATAATGGCAGTGAGGCAGGGTTTCAGCATAGATACTGCTGCATTCATTATTTGGCCTATGATGAGCTTGATCTTGTGTTATGTAACTTTGTCACATGCTGTCCTTGTAATAACCCCCTTCAAGTGAAGATATCAGGTTTATAAATATTCACCATTACATTGTGTGTCTGCATGTAGGTGTTAATTACCTCCTCTAACTTTCCATTGTGTCTGGCAAACATTAACAGTAGCATTGGTTTACCATTGATTGACAGTGGATCTGAGCCATATTACATTGATGCAGGGAAAGCTGCCGGCGGCAGTGAAGATAATACATGCACACAATTTGCAACGAGGGTGACAGATCTGGCACTTGTACACGCCACAAAGCTGTGGTTTGTATTGTCTGTTATGCTTTCTTGACATATAAAATGGTTTCAGTCACAAGTGGTTTAATATAACATCATGATGTCTTATGGTGTGTAATTGCCTTTGTCAGTCTGTTGTAGTTCAATTGTTTCCCAGTAACCCTGAGTTATTAGATTACCCATTGCAATGACATAATAGGGACATCCTGATCAATAACTTACCATTTTGTGGTTAACGTCACATTGTAAGCAGCAGTGTTTTTCAGTGCCTCAGCTCGAGTCTCATGATGACAATCACAGGTGGAAAAAATTACCTATGACAAGACCTTGTGACCCCACGGGGGATTTTTTGGTGCCTTTTCTTCCTAAAAGTTTTATGCCTCTTAGCTCAGGCTAAGCACACAAATCATTTCATATTAATAAAGCAAGCAGTAATATATTCTGAGAACTAAGAGAATGGGTGACACCTGATTCTCACAATGAGTGTACAGTGAGTCAGATCATAGATGTTATATATGGTTTGCAGGTTTACAGTGCTTTACCAAATAAAGCCCTATAATTATTTCTTTAATCATTGTGGCATTGTCCAAAGATCCAGAAAAGTAAGCATTTTTAATTGTTTTAATGAAATATGTGTAATTAGTTATTTGTAACTTGAAAAATAATAACTAATCAATTATCTATGTGCAACAAGAAAGTCACAGAAAGAACTGTGTACTATACAAATTAACAGTATGTACTGATCAGCTGTTTATAGTATTTGGATTTTATATATGAACAGGCTAGTACATTACTTATTCATGTTGGTATCTTTAAAATATATGCATAACCCATCATGTACAGAACAGTATACAGTAGAGTTTAATACAGTTCAAAGTAGTAGCGTGCAGGAACTAGGTACTCTGTCATTGGATGCCACAGGAGTATATATTGATGAGTGATTGTGAGTGTTCACATGTGCTTCCCAGTTCAGTTACAAAGTGCATCACAGACAGAGAATTGCTGTGTTTCTGATACAAAGCATCAGTGAGCATCTCTGCCTGTGTCTTTCCTGCATCTCTCTGAGAACGTAAGTACAGATGTTGACTGTATTGTAGATAAGCTAAAGATATATATCTGAAATAATGTCTCTTTATCTGCACTGGCATTAGAATGCTAAAATGTGTTTTATAATTCATAGTTATAGTGTTGCCTACGATATACAGAACTGCATTATATAAAAAGAAGTTCTCATGGGACGATTATTAAACATTAGCCTTTTTATAGGTTGTAGCATGCATTAATTTTTTTTCACAAAAAGGTTACATTTTTTAATCGTAATTTAGTGCAGGTCAGAAATTATGCATGTAAAACTGATCAGCAAGCATGTTATTGGTGTAATTATGTATCATATATTATGTAATGACATTTTTACCATGTTTTTTTAGTATTGATTAAAAATTTTTGTGGAAGGTTTGTAAATGGATGAAAGAGTATGATGGACATGGCAGAGTGAAATCATGTAAAGAAGGACAATCTTTCCCCAGGGATCAATATTGTGCTAGTTTCTGAGGACGACTTTTACACAGACAACAGAGGCATCAGAGGTCATAATACTGAAATGTGCGATCGTCGAGAAAAAGATCACATGCATGGAAAGACTGCTGGCTCAAAATCTCAACAAATGAAGCAACATCAACAAAATCAAGGCCACCGTCATCGCCACCACCAGCAAAAGTTACATCAATCCCATGACAATGATAGCCTGGAGTGAGTGTGGCAATTTTTTTCTGCTTTAATTACACGCATGTTCTCTAATTCATTCATAAAAGCCACTCAATTTTTAAATAGACTAAGAGACACACGTATTTATTCATTCAATATTTATTTAATTCATACATGGGAGGGATTAAAATAGCAGAGTATCCAGTGTGATTTTTAACGCCCATGTTGTCTTTGTTACGCAGCACCCAATCAACAGCGGAGGAAAGCATTTTAAGTGATCATCACTTCGACCATCACTGTGATAATGAAAAGACTAATCATTCTCACTCTCACCAACACCATTACCATCACAAGCAAAATCATCACCCGGTTTCTCTTTCAGAAACCTCCTTGAGTTCCTCAACTGGTTCCTCTTCATCCTCTTCCTCTTCTTCATCCTCCTCCTCCTCCTACTCCTCCTCCCCTTCTTCCTCCCCCTCTTCCTTCTCTTCCTCCTCTTCAGCATCTTCCTCTTCCTCTAGTCTGTGCTCTGAGACTAGCAGTGAGTGTTTGGACAGATATCCACTTGGGAAACCTCAGCATTCGCAGTCCTGTACTGACATTTCCAGGAAACACAGGTTCTTTAAAGAAGGAGATGACACAGCCCCTTTGATAGATAAAAGAGGTTATTCAAAAAGGGTCTCTGCCAAACAGAAACGGGGGAAAGGCAAGTCCTCTCACAGTAGCCCTACCCAGAGCACCCTAAAGAACACACAGAAGATTACAAGAACCTTAGGAAATGATGGAAGTTTTCGCAAATCCAAATCAATGGAGGCTCTCAGTAGACCCAAAGAAAGAGGTGGGCAAGATGAAAAAGAAAACGAGAGAAGGAAAAGTGAAGCGAGGAAGAATTTAATGAAGGAAAAAATGGAGTTCTCTGCCTTTCTCAATGAGATCACCCGGCAGGTGCTCAGCCCAATGAGACTCACCACTCTTGGTGTTACAGATGCTCAAAGACCCTGCAGTCCACGATCTGTTAGATCCAGCCAGGTAGACAGCAGCACTGAGAAACACAGACAGGTGAGGAGTCGGCCTACCAGTGCAGACAGTGTTAGCTCTAGCAAGTACTCCTATACCAGCAAGCACTCTGGTCGACTCTCTCACTCTAAGTCGTCCCACCGTCGCCACAGTGACCATTCTGTAGACTCTACCCATCACATATATCAAAGGCCCAGAAGCTGCACTGATGTTAGCTGTCTGAAAAGACGTCAGTCATGGTCCCAAGCTCCTCGGCGTCACTCCCGCTCACCTTCTCATAAGCGCTACAACCACCATCACCAAGAAGACTGCAACAGTCCAAGTCATCAGCATCACCACAGAGACCACCACAACAAAAGTCATCACCATCACCATGGACACCGCAATCATCATCATCATCGAAATCACCATAGCCCAACTCATCATCATGGTGACCCCCACAAAACTTCTCAGCACCAGAGAGGCCACCACAGTACATTCCATCACCATCACTATGGAGACCATCATCATGGAGACCACTACAGCCCAAGTCACCGCCATGGAGAGCCCCACAGTGCAACTCACCCTCATCAGCATGGAGACCATCATGGCCCTACTCATCACCATCACCATGGAGAACACCTTGGCCATGCTCATCACCATCACCATGAAGACCACCATGACTATGCTCATCACCATCACCAGGGAGACCACGACCAAGTACATAAACACGGAGATGACCGTATTACAACTCATCATCATCACCATGGAGACCTCCATAACCCACGTCATCATTGTGAAGGCCACCACACCCCGACACATCACCATGGTGACCTTCACAGTTCAGGTCATCACCACCATAGCAACCACTCAAAGACTGAACGCCCTACTTCACCGCGTCATCATGGACAAGGCAGCCTATCCAGTGACTATGGAGCTCATCGCAGCCAAATACATGTGCATCACCATAGAGACCATCGAAATACACCACATCGCCATCACCATGAAGACCACCATAGCAAAGATAATCAGTATCACTGTGGTGACCACCACAGTGGATCACATCAGGATCACCATGGAGACCACCACGGTCCAGGCCATCACCATCTTCATGGAGACCACCATAGTCCAGTTCATCAGCATCAACACAGAGACCATAATAGTGAATCCCATCAGCATCGCCATGGAGATGACCACAGTGATTCTCATCAGCATCACCATGGAGAGAGCCACAATGAAGTTCATGATCATCACCATGAAGACCAACAAAGTGATTCACATCAGCATCGCCATGGAGACCACCACAGTCCAGGCCATCAGCATCACCTTGACAAACACCACAGTGATTCTCATCAGCATCACCATGGAGACCACCACAGTCCAAGTCATCAGCATCACCATGGAGACCACCACGGTGAAGCTCATCAGCATCATCATGAAGACCACCACGGTCCAGGCCATCAGCATCACCAGGGAGACCACGACAGTGATTCTCATCAGCATCAACATGGAGACTACCACAGTCCAGGCCATCAGCATCACCACGGAGACCACCACAGTCCAAGCCATCAGCATCACCATGGAGACCACCCCGGTGAAGCTAATCAGCATCACCATGGAGACCACCACGGTGATTCTCATCAGCATCAACATGGAGACTACCACAGTTCAGGCCATCAGCATCACCATGGAGACCAACACAGTCCAGGCCATCAGCATCACCATGGAGACCACCCCAGTTCCGGCCATCAGCATCACCATGGAAACCACCACAGTCCAGGCCATCGGCATCACCGTGGAGACCACCACAGTGATTCTCATGAGCATCAACCTGGAGACTACCACAGTTCAGGCCATCAGCATCACCATGGAGATCACCACGGTCCAGGCCATCAGCATCACCATGGAGACCACCACGGTCCAGGCCATCAGCATCACCATGGAGACCACCACAGTGATTCTCATGAGCATCTACATGGAGACCACCACAGTCCAGGCCATCAGCATCACCATGGAGATTTCTATAATACAAGATATCACCCAGGACATCACCCTGAATCACATCTCAGCCAATCCCACTCCAAAAACAATGAGCTTGACCATGATGGCCATGATGACCACCACATTCATTTAAAGGGGCATTCTGCTGGCAGTCCACATTCACACAGAAAGCCAGAGTCTCTTTCCAGCAAGGCAGATTCACCCAGGAATACGAGCAGCCCCTCCAGCCAGGATGAGGACCAGACGAGCTTCACTGACTCATCATTAAATAAAGTTCGGCATCCTTTTCAAGCCTCTACTTTTAATGATATCACTTATAAAAGTATCTTCTTTGAGAAACTATTGGCAAGTCAGTAGTTGCCTGTGTTTTACATGCATGATTCACATGTTATGCAATAATGTTCCACTCATTTGTTTGCCTATTGATCTGGGCACCAGTTTGCATGTCACTGGTGACTATAGATTAGTTACTACAGAACAATGGATTATTTGTCATGCAAAAACTAATGGTAATCAAAATGACATTCTTCTCTCATTTTCAGCTAGTTTTTGTTCAGGTTATTTGTTGTGCATCATAAATAGTATTTCTGAAAGTCATTTTTCTTGTCAAAGTCATTATGTTTTCTTTAATACAGGAAAAGGCACATGAGCTGGGTAGAATCATGTAAGTGTAACTCTGTTGATCTTATTAGCATGTACAAATTATAGTGAAAGTAACAGCCATAACAGGATACAGATATCATAGACAACACCAGGCTGTGTGATTTTACATCCATAGTAATGAGAGTTTTGGCAAAAATGTGAGAGAATTTGTCATCGCTTGTGTACTTTGACACACTTTTTCTTGTCTTCTGTGTCCATCCCGATAGGATACTACAGGAGAAGAATGAAGGTCTACATCACAGTTTGCTGAAAACAGCAGTGAGGATGGAGTGTTTAGGAGAGGAATTCATTAGCAGCCAAAAGCTTTTGGAGTCAGACCTTCAGAGGACACGTACTGAGCTTAGCAACCTCACTGAGAGGTTTAAAAGGTAAAGGATGCAGTTTTAGCCTTAAGATGATAGTTACAAATGAAGATCTGTGAATCTGTATTACTTAATCTCATACAACGTAAGCTACTGCATGTACACTACAAATGCTACACTACTGTTGAATAACTTCTATCTCTCTCTCGAATTGTGTCTTATTTTAGGTTACATGATAACTGCTCCTCCACACAACAGACCAATAATTTTCTACAGCAAAAGCTTAACTCAGTGGTGAGATTGCTAGTATTTCTATGGTTCTTGCACATGAGCTAAAAAAATCATCAGTTCCTCAATTATTAAAACTGAATATGAATACATAGAAACAAGTTTGGACATTGTAGTGGCCTTTAGCTACTGTTATTAAATTTGATTTAAAGTTCAAAACTTGAAAGAAAGAAAATTTAAATTTCATCTGTATTGACTGTACTTCCTGTAATTTCTGTGTCAGGCTCACAGTATGGAACAAGAACGTGAGAGGTTGAACCGACGTATTTCAGCACTGACAGAGCAGCTTGCTGATGCAAAATTTGACAACAGTGTGGAAACACTCAATGTAAGATCTTTACCTACCTCCCTTTGAGCTCTCGGCAGACAGTGGTTGCACAAACATTTTCGATTCCGGGGGAGGAAAACCGGAAAAAACAGACTGAAAAACATTTTAGTATTCCTTATACTAAATTGGCAGGAATTTTCAGACTAAGTAATACAAATGATATATCAATAAGCCAGTGTGAAATTGTTTAATGTACACCCAGCATTATTCATTTCTTTTCTTCATACAAAAACCTTTTCATTATTCTTTTACTTTGCAACATGCAATCAATAAACTCATCAATTTGTAACCTCTACTTACTTTAGGCAACATCGATCATGCACAAAACCAACCTCCATTTTCAGGCAGATGATGCCATAAATCAGGTGGTTCTCTCCATCACTCCACCTCCGGCTCAGTTCATGGATAGCCATAACTATGGAAAGGCTAAAGCCGGCGGGCAGGAGCAATCTCTGGGGCCAGTACCAGAGGAGGAGGAATCTGACTGGTCAGAGATGGGAGAGGAGACCCCACGATTTATACTGACAGGATCGAGCAGAAGTCAGGCATGGAGGCACCAGGAGGGAGATGTGGACAAAGACAGCGAGTCAGGGAGTGAGGAAACTTTCAGGCGACACACTGCACGACTACAGCAGTTACCTCATCTCCAGTTCACCATTCACAATGAGATTTTACCAGCACCCCAAACCAAGACTTGCCCCTCTGGTTTCAAGAATCTATCGGAAGGTATGACAGATGAGGGCAATTACAGGATCACCTCAAGTCCAAACATTGGCTCTTCTATGCTGATCCGGTCAGCTAGCCTGGAGGAAATTCCTCTGGCATGCCATCACATGCAAAAGGAGCTGAGAGGCACAGAGGCCATGATGGACCTCCATCACCCAGGGAATGAGGCTATCGAGGATTTAGATAATGAGATCATTCATCACTGGAGAACAAGCAACAACAGTGAGGCAACTATTGGGCGGCCAATAGAAAGCGAGATGCCGGAAGCAGATAGCAGCCTGGCCAGCCTGCAGTCAGCTGAGCAGATGCTCAATCATTTCATATGTGAAGCACAGTCCTTTGAAGGAAAAGGTCAGGGCAGGGCTGAGGTGCATGGATGGACAGGAGGGATTCCAGACGAGGTGTTGAAAGGGGAGCGGACACCACTGTGACAGTAACACAAGGGCACTGGTCACTGCATCGGAAATAATAATTTACTTCAATCTTAATTTTCCAGTGGAAGTTAAGTGGCTCATTAATTTTACATGTGGCTCATTAATTTTACAAGTCTCAGGAGACTTTCAAGAGACTTAGCCTTTGAATTCAAATTTTAGGACGTGCTGGATTTACCCTGATAGTTTATCTCTAACACTTTTCAAACAGCACATTGGCCCCTCTCCTTTATTTCTCATTAAAAATCTACATTAAAATGAATCATCTTATTATATATATTAAACACACAATCTCCCTTGTAACCAAACCTATGAAAAAGGTTTTTGTTTAGTTTAGTTCAACACCTTCTAAGTGGAATTGGATACAGATGAATAATATACTGTATGTATTTAAACATAAACAATATTTTTCTGTACATTGAAACATCTAATACTGCTTAGATTTGGTCATTTAATGGTAAAATATAAAGATGTATTTTTGTTGTATAGATGCAGATATAGGCTGTTCCTTTCCTGGTCTTTCATCTCTGCTTAAAAAAAGAGTAGCTTTTCTGTTTATCTTTTTGCTTTATTGCATGAAAAAAAACACTCAAAAACACAAACACACACACACACACACACACACACACACAAACACACACACACACACATATATATATATATATACACATATACATATACATAAGTTACACTTATTGTAGCCATAGTTATACACTGTTGAATATGTTAAGAAAAATGTAAAAAACAACCCAGTGTTCAGTGTTTTCCTGTTAATCAATTTTGCTGTTATAAAAAGCAAATTTACTATGCATGTACTATATAACACAATGCATGTTTATAAATACAGCTATGTAATAGCCTAAAATATGGAATGTATATTTGCAGATGTGTTTTCCTGTCTTGTGCAAAACATTAATTTCCACTGGTTAGAATAATTATCCTGCTAAAAGAAATGCTTGCAAATAAACAAATTCTTGTGTAAATGTCATCCATGTAACACTGTCCATATATCATCTAATAAACCAAATGATGAAACAATGAGGCATAATTTCAGCTCTCTACAATTGTTTTTATTTCTGATCAATGTGGTAATTGAGATTGTAGCTGGGTGAGATGTCAGGACTTTTTCTTGCGTCAGGACTAGATTTTATCCAGGTTTCAGAGCAGTGGACCAGCTCTTTGCTGTTTCAAAGTTTATCTTCAAATCATGTGTTTTATATAGGACAATGGACAGGAAGCAAAGCAATTATTATTATTAAAATAAAATCAAAAAACACTGCCCCTTTCATAATTAGCATATTATTCAGGAAACTGAAATGACATATTTAGTCATAGTAGTGGCTCTGTGGATGGCAATGTTAGTTAAATCCAGACTGAGGTATCTCATGTGCTTGCAGGAATGCAATTAAATATTTTACAGACATTTATGGTGCCAAGAGGATGAATCCTAATGACAGTGACTTTCCTGGACTTTTCCTCCATTGCCCCCATGAGGTTCAAATTTGAGGTTAAATGTCTCAAAATCTATTCGATAAATTTCTTTGAAATTTGGTCCAGACATTCATGTCCTCCTCAGGCTTAATTATAATAACTTTGGTGATCTAACGTTTCATCTAGCACCATCATGTCGAAACTTTAATTTGTCATCTATGACCTGCATACCTGCAGTGTAAAGTAAAGATTAAAATACCTTAGCATGCTAACACACCAAACTAAAATGGTGAACATGGTAAACACTACACCTTCTAAACATTAACATGTTTTCACTGTAATTGTGAGGAGGTTAGCAAAACTGTTCCTATGTACAGCCACACATTGGCTAGCATGACTATAGTATTTAGTGTGTATGAACTGTTTTTAGTTAAGCTGTGATTCGGGATCCATCCTTTCTTATTTGTGAAATGACGGAAGCTGTTCCTGCTTGTGGTTGGTATAAAGAGCCAAGCTTGTTCTAGTTCCAGGGTGGCAAAAAGAGCCTCTTCCTGCTATATTGGTTCTGCCTGAGATTTCTTTAACTTCTGCAGATCTTATGATTAGCATGTGGGCACCAGGGAGTTATATTTATCCCTCTGAGCTCCTCATGGGTATTATAAGTTAATCAACACTTATTCTCTCTGCCTCTACACATTTCTTTGTGCCATGGCTGAAGAGAAGCACTTTCTCAATGTTAATTTCATTAGTGTTTTTTTTTAAACTCTTTTAAAATCCCCATGTAATTATAAGAAGCATAAATGGCAATCAAATAAAATGTTTAAAAATGAATTATTCTGATATATACTAAAAATCTCGATATAATGAAATACATGCAGCTGCACTCAGAGCAGCAAGGAGAAACCTCAATGAGTATGGAGATGGCCCAAGTTATGCTCTCAAAGTTCAGGGTCACTTCTCCATGTTTGACCCTCAGAGCATGTAGAAGGGCAAACTGCCCCAGAGACCTGTCCCTTCATGACGCCCTTAACGCCTCTTATGCTCTTCATGAGGAATCCAACACCTCCAGTTCCCTCACTCACTTGGAGAGCAAGGACTTCTCCTTGGACTGAATTTCCACCTTTAATACCATCATCTCACAAACCCTGATACACAAATTGACACTGCTATGACTGTGTTCATGTTCTTGCAATTAGGTACTGGACTTTTTAACAAATAGGCTCCGGTCCCCCCAGGGAGGAACCATTATTTATTACTGACCCCCCCCCCCCACACACACACACACACACACACACACACCACCACTGTACACAGTCCTGACCTGCACCTGTTCAGCCAAACAGGCCTGCTACAAAGTAAACAACCTCTCCGTAAAAATATAAAGAAAACAAAGGAGATGAATGTGAACTTTAGGAAGACTGGCACCACTCCCCCTTGATCCGCAGTCGGGGAGCAGCTGTAATCTCCTGCTTTAAATTCCTGGGGGTGCACACCTCTGATAACCTCACCTGGAATATCAAACAGCCAGCACAGAGAAGAAGACCCAACAAGGCCTCTGCTTCTTGAGGAGGCTGAAACACGCTGGCCCTGGCTCCTCAGTACTCATTTCCTTCCTCAGGTGTGTGGTGGAGAGCTCCCTCACTTCCTTCATCACCATGTGGTATAGTAACTGTTCAGCTGCTGCCCGACAGCCACAGACTGCACAGAGGATCACTGGCAGCAGCCTACCCACCATCAGTGACATTTACAACAGCAGGTGCAGGAAAAAGGCCCCCTGCATCACCAGGCATACTACTAACCCTACTAACGCACTGCCCCCCCCCCCTCCTTCCAGGCAGGAGGCTGCGTAGCATTGAGGCCAGAGCAACCAGGCTGAGGAACATCTCCTTACTGGAGGCTGTGAGACTGACAAATACTGCATCTCACGGAACACTTACAGCTATTATTACCTTTAAGCCATATTAGAGCATTGCTACAACTTGGACCTACCATGTAAATAAAAACTCCCTTTCCTTATTCCTCCTCATTTTTCCCTTGTCTAATTGTCTCTTAATCTCACATTTATTCCAGCTGAATTTGATGTTGTCTTATGAGGATGTGTGTTAATGCATTATAATAATATCCATCTCTCTGCCAGGTTCAATTTGGTTTGTCATCCGTGAATCCATGTCATCCTCGGTATGAGTGATGTGTGCTGAGCAGACAATGGCCTAGATTGACAGACTAGTTTAATTGGATAGGTAGGCATTAGAGGTAAGACACTCCCAACATCCAGGTTTGCCAAATCCAGTGTGCCAAATCCACTGTGTGGCACACTGGACGGTACATAGTGGTCGGTGGAGATAACTGGACTTTTTTCATCACTTTCTGGGAAGAAAAATAAGGTGGACTTTGATGCAATAACATCTGTTATGTTGGAGATAGACCCATTTGGGATATAAAGTTTGGAAACTTGATTGCCCATGGATTTTGTGTTAACTTCATTTTATTTTTTGGAAAAAGTTTTTTTTTCCTAAAAGAGTTATTATCAGTGTGTTTTTAATTGTGCTTGAACAGTTAGTCTATTTTCCAAACCCTGTGTTGTATTTCACTGTTTCACTGTCATCTTCATCTCAAAACCTTCACAGACAAAGCTCAGCATCGTCCCTCGTTGCCTCGTCGCTCTCCTTCCCCTATTCCCCCGGTAAGACTCAGAGCCCCTGACTGCAACCATGGTGGTGATGAAGATGAAGTTCCCTTTTCAAAAAAGGGTGAAGCTAGCCCAAGGACTGTGGCTCCTCTCCTGGTGTGCCACAGTGGCCGGGGCCATAACCTTTACCCTTGGGTGCATCCTTAAGACGGAGCTCCGCAGGAGGGCAGAGGTACTTTTTTTCAAATTTGAATGCTATAATTTTGAACCTTAGTTCAGACTTCCTTTGTGGTTATTGACTTTTTTATTCTTTTTACATTTGAGTTACCAGAAATTGCAATGATTGTAATTACTGCTCAAATGTCAAACAGATGTTATGTAATGATATTTCTCAGTGTAACAGAGACTATGCAGTAGTATTTGTGGTCGAACTGTGCTTATATTTCTGACAAAGAAAACAGATAACACATAAACTGCTAAGAAATATTCTGAATTCAAAATTGTTCAGCAAATATCTACAATCAAGGACAATTTAAGTGATTATACACTAATGTACTGATTTACACGAATAACAGCAAGTACACCTGACAAGTGTCACCTGTGCCTGACCAACTTTTAAATTGTTTGTGCAATCATTTGGGGAGAAACCTTGAAAATGGGACAAAGTTTCTTGAAAGGATGAAATAAATCTTATATTAGCAAAGAAATGGAAATCATAGATAGAGACACCTGTGATCCACTTTAGATCCTGACTCATCATTTAGTAAACCAGGCTCTGTCAGTCTTAATCATCCTAATCCACACTTTGAAGGCCGTCCTCACAACTTTGCAAACAAACAAACAAACAAAACTAAAACAAAACAAAAACAAAACTACAGTTTTTTTGTTTGTTTGTTTTTTTTAAAACTTATTTGGTTGAATTTTATCCCCAAATGGATATTGTTTGCATAATTTAATTATTTCCAGCCTCAAAACCATCATCTTCATTGTGACAGCTATGCTATCACAGTCTCTTGAACAGTCTGCTATGTATAAAACTACGAAAATGTTTTTTTCCATTATGGATTTTGGTGAAAAGAAGGGCCCTGACCCATTTTGATAGTTAAATATCTTGATAGTGGAGGCTTTAATAATAATCTGTTTACACACTTTAATGGCTGTTAAATGTGTAAATGGATATGTGCACATTACAGATAGGAAAAGAAAAAAGAAAATTAAAGACAAATATAATAAGTAAATAAACTACAGAATTTATGAGGCTTCCAGAAATCTTATCCAACATGCCTCAAAGTTATACAAATATTACATTGTTTTTTTAGTTACAACATCATTTATAAAATCATTGTCGGCAATAAAGAAAAGACACCATCAAAAGCCACCAAAATAGTGTAGTATCTCAAGTCTGAATGTTTTAACCATTACCAAAAAAAATGATGTATTTTTTTCCATTAAACTAATAGAATTTTTTTTTTTTATTTTATGAATGTCAACATATATTTCCAGATGAATTTTAAAATTTTTCAGATAATTTCAAGAAAATATGTTACTCCCATCCGTTATGTACAGCACACGATAAGACATGTTTTGAGAGATGGTCCATCATTTGTAACAAGATAAATTCTAATGTTTTATTTTCCATCTCAAACATATGTAACTTATGTTGATTACATTTCTCTGTGACTTACTTTCAGGTGATGGATAACACGGACATACATGTTGTGCCCAATACACTCATGATAGTTGGTCTGGCCTCCTTGGGTATCAACTACTTTTCATCAAAGATCTGTCAGGATGCCCTGGACGCTGGGCGATTTCCTCGCTGGAAGAACTTCTTGAAGCCCTACTTTGCCGTGTCTTGTTTCTTTACTGTCCTCATGCTGCTAGCTGTCATCATGAGCTATGCAATGAAAGGCAGTCTGGAGTCTTCTCTGAAGGTTGGCTTAAGGAACGGCATCCGCTTCTACAAGGACACAGACACCCCAGGCCGCTGCTTCCAGAAACAGAACATTGATCGCCTGCAGATAGAGTTTCAGTGTTGTGGAAACAATGACCACAGAGACTGGTTTGAGGTCCAGTGGATCAGCAACCGCTATCTTGATTTCAGCACCAAGGAAGTGAAAGAGTAAGTCATGGGAAAATGTTAGGAGTGGGCTTCACATCAGAGAATATGTATGGGAAGAATGACATCTAGTTACAGTGATGTGTTTCAAGATGAAAAACCTTTGTTAGATATCTGACACACATATTTCCTTTGTTTCCTTAGCCGCATCAAGAGCAACGTGGATGGCCGTTACTTGGTAGATGGTGTCCCGTTCAGTTGCTGCAACCCCAGCTCTCCACGACCATGCATCCAGTATCGGCTCACCAACAACTCAGCTCACTACAACTATGAATACCAGACCGAGGAGCTCAACATCTACCTCCGAGGCTGCAGAGAGGCCCTGGTCAACTACTATATGGGTCTGATGAACACCATTGGAGGTGGAGTGCTGTCAGTCTTCATCTTACAGGTATACTATGAGAAAAATCACAGGGGGCTCACATTGACTTCAGGCAGGGTTGTCGATGCTGAAGTGAACTTTAATTTGGCGGTTGGTCAAGGCATAGAAATTTGCTTTTTAGGGATTGGTACAGCTGCAAACAGGTTATAAAACATTGTCACAGATGCTGCTCTACATCTATCTACATTTCTCCACCTTCCTCCTTCCCAGGGTTCTGTGCTGGTAAGCTTGCGGTTCCTGCAGACCGCTATGGAGGCAGTGGCAGGGAAGGAAAATACAGAAATTGAGACGGAAGGGTACCTACTGGAGAAAAGCGTGAAAGACACCATCATGGAGTACATCGACCCTGTGCTGAAGTTCCTCCTGCTAACAAACCAGGTGGAAGAGGGAACTCCTGCAGCAGGAGCGACCACCCCAACTCCCACCTAAACAACATATGATGTACACGCATGTGAATAACTTTTACACAGAGGGAAACAAATGTATGATAATGCAAATTTGAAAGGTGAACATGAAACACAGATTTCTATGAATATCAAAGATTTAGGGATAGTTGTTTTTTTATTGTCAGATGACAATCACAGGTAAAGCAAATGTTTGCTATATTATTACTTGCCCATTCCAATTCCATGTGCTGAACTGATACCTTCTCTGTTAAGCACATACTGTATAATATCAGAGAAGATACCCACTGAATTTATTGTAAACCCATGATTTCTATTTTTTTTGAGATATTTGTCAGTACTCCTCCAAATGAATAATATGTTCAAAATCCCTGAGCACATTCTTTATTTTTTATTATTTGTTTTATTTTTTTCTGTCATTTACATGAATGATAAACCCTTTATCGTTACATTCATTTACAGTTCCACAAATGCACAGAACCACTTCATTGCTTTCGAATATGATGTGCATTGTCAGTTTCATTCTTATGATACTTGTCAGTGTCAAAAGCAATAAATTGATCATCAATCAATCAATCAATCACTGGGTAAGCAGTAATTAATGAGGCAGTGTACGAAAATGATTTCTGGTCTTACAAAAAAAAAATTAAGGATGTAATGCTGACTGTAGAGAGACAAGAAGCACAAAGCTCTGCTAAGCAACAGGACTATGACATGATTTAACAGATGACTTATTAAAGATTGAAATTACTAATTGCCTTATAGAGTGGAGTCACTTATTCCTCCTTTTTCTGATGTAAATACATTACATGCTGACATTATATTACTTCATATGTCCCCCACCATAATAGGTGATCCAAGAGGCTACTTTCTTCCTGCCAGCGAAAGGAATAGGATTAAGGAGATTGATTAATCAATGTCAGTAATGCAGTGAAAGCCATCAAGTGTGTCCTCTGTTCTCTCACCTTTGTTAAAGCTGATAATCCAATTTGTTAATGCTCAGCCTGCTGTCCTTGCATGTAGACACCTGCGTCAGGTGGAAGCAGGATATATAGAGAACTATTTGAAGGCTTTGTCTGTTTATGAAACTCTAAATGAGAAAAAAAAAACTCTAAATGAGAAAAAAAAAACAATAATATTGAGATTGATCAAACTGAGATTTATTTTTTCAAAAGCGAATACAGTGTGATGAGTTTATGGTCTAGGGGCTTGTTGGGCCTTTGATGCAGAAATTTTCTGATTCAGCCACAAAAAAAAGAACACACTAATGCATCGTTCCCTTAGTTTTCCTTAGGGTGTTTCAGTATATATAAACGAATTAAAAATAGTCTTTATTACCAGAAACAAGCAATTGGTACATCTCTGGAATCTAAATGTAACGTCAACCCATGTGAAAAGCTTTATTAAAAGCCCTTCTAAAAATATGACTGTATTGGGTGGGGCTAAGCAGACCTCCTCTGCCTGAAAACAAGAGTTTAATATATTTGGGTGTAGAATCAAATAAAGCTGTGAGAGGCTTTCCATGTATTGTTATTGCAAAAAGGCAGGCTGCATGTCTTAATTTTTAAGCTTTAATGTTCTTACAGAATTGGGTTATCCTGTATATTGTAGTGTGCAAGTCGTCCATTTTTTCTCATCTTAAACTGACGTGCCAGACTTAAATAACATTTGCACGTAGTAGCACGTTATAGGCCTGTTAATAACTAGAATACTACAATAACACAATCTAAGTCAGAACGATGCAATAAATCTGATTTTTGCGAGGGTTAGTCTACAGTTGAGACTGTGTCAGAGATTTGTTGATGAATGTTTTTTTTTTAGGCGGTATCTTACCACAGCCTTTTGCACGTTGCATTGGAGTTATACAATATTTGTTTTTATCAACCCGGAGGACTCAGACAAACTTGCAAACATATGCTGAAACAGACACCTAGTCCACATGCGGGGAACATTATCGTAGAGTTGGTGCATGACTCAGTGGACTAAATTGCATCACAGGGTCATAAACCCAAACTCCAGCGCATTTCGTGATTCCACAGCGAGACAGAAGAAGGAGTCTGGTTATGGACAATTTGATTTAAACTTTTTTAATCAAAGCCGTGGTTTAACTTTTGGCTTCCAACGGCGCTTTTTGTTTGTTTTTTGCTTTTTTTGAATGAACACACTGGCGAACCACAGCCGATAAACAAACGAATCCGCCGCCTACGTCGTTTCGGCCGCGGTGACGCATCGACCACGTCACGGGAAGGCGCCGCGCTCCCCGGGCGTTCCGGCTCCTTCTCGGGATCGGACCTTTCGTGAACCCGGTCCCCGCGTAGACTCGCTCGCCGGGTGTCCGCTCTCTCGCCGGGCCTGCTTTGAAGGGAAACACCGCGGGGGAATCCGCGCACGTCTGTTTTTAACATTTCTTCGTCGCTTCTTCGTTCTTGAGCACGTCCCTTTACCGGAGGGGGGGGGGGTGTTTTTAAACCTCGCGGCCGGACTGTCACACCCAGCGGAGAGTCGTTCGAGGCGACCGAGTCGTTCGTTCGTCGCCCCCGCTGTAACTGTTGCAGCTGCCCGGAAAGCTAGTTTTAGACGGTGTCTCGCCAGGGAAACGCCAGCGGGTCGCTCGTTAGCCACTGGATCCGGCCGCACTGTTTACAAAGCCAGCGGCATCCTACCGACGACAAGCAGCGAGCGGGGGAGAAAACCGGGGAACCTGGCAGGTAGGCGGAAAACAGAAACATTTCGTCCCATCACTCGCCATCGGCGGCGGGTCTGGCAGACCGCTGGACAAAAAAAAAACCCACCAAAAGTTAGCTAACCCCGCCGGATGGGTTAGGTGACCAAACTGTTATCAACGGACGGCTGCCATGTATTAATAGACCCGAAAGTGTCGCCGTAATAAGGCGGCGCGTCGGTGTCTGGCACGGTCGCGTCCCCGGTCCTGGAGCTAACCCCGCTAAGGCAACCGAGGTTCGGTAGCGTTGCGGCGGCTCCCTCGGGTATTGGAGCCATCGTTTGGGTGAGTGCGGGACATCCAGGGAAACTTGACGGGCTAGCTAACCCCCGTCGCACGGGCCTCGGGCTGTCGCGGTGCCGTCGAGCGGGATGTAACCTCGTCCACACCGTTGATCCGGAGCTGTTAAGGCGCATCGGGATAACGCACAGACCGGACTAGGGGACGGTGAAACGTCGGGGCCAGACGATCGCACCGGTTCCACGGGGTGAGGTCAACGGTGGTCGACCGGGATGCACCCATCGCACGGAGTCTTTTCCAGTCTGATTCCACATGGGGGCACTGGTGCATAGTGAAACCTGGGCGACGTAGCCTGATTACCTGTTAATTGAAGCGTGACTGAAGAGATGGATGAGATGGCTTATGTCAGGGAGAAGGACCCACCCGTTCACGGTGCTGCTGTCTGTCTAGTCATCAGTGAAACAGTTACTGGGTCTCTTTTTTAAAAATATTAAAGTAATGTGAAAGTATTACATGTAATTATGTTGGTATGACCAGCACATACCCCCCCCCCCCCGGTTGACCACTCTGGTTTGAATTTTAAGAAAAATTGAAACTCTGTGTTGATAAAATAACTCATATTTGTAGATGTCTTATCTCATCACAAACATAAACCAAAGCAATCCTTCATTAGACAGTTAAAAGAGGAAGCCGTTATTGTATCTTACAAGGCTGGATAGGAAGGAGCTGCAGACGCGTTGGCCGTGTTGACATTTGTGCATCTGCACATTACTGCTTAGATGTGTTTTAATGTGTATGTTATGGTATTGTGTGTATACAGTATTTTAAAAGACTTTGGTCATTGTGTTTCAGATTAGAGATGGAAGGAGATGACTGCGGTTTTCCCCCAGATACATCAGATGATCACTCACAAAGAGGAAGTGTCGCTTCTTCTGCAACACTTTCCCGTGGTATGGTGCAGCAAATAATGTTAAAAACTATAATAAAAATTTGCTGAGGATAAAATCACCCCTCTGTTTTTTCTAACTCACAGTATTTTTTTATTAGTATTAGATTAAAGAAAGTTTTAATTTCATTGTTGTGTTGTTTAGCATATTTCTTTTTGTGGTGTTGTTTATTAATTCATTTTTTGTGATTATTCACACAGCTCAAGATGTGCTTATATACCTGTTTGGTGACAGTGCAGTCCACTTATCTGTAGAAGGGGTAGGCAGTGTCACTGTGCAGGAGCTGGGCCGCAGTGTTCGTGAGGCTCTCCATATTCCTGAATCTGCACAGGACGCTTTTGCCTTCTGGTTGTGTTCTCCACTGCTCGGTAAGAACAGTGTTACGACTCATTATCTGGTCAAATGATAGGTAAACATTGATGTTAGGAGAATGTTGATGGGGATATGGATCCATCTTTTTTAAAAAGTGCCTACCAAATTTTACAAAATATATGATGTTTTATCCAGCTGTCAGGAAGAATACCTGGGCCCAACTGATAAAAATTGATAGATATTCAATGTAGCACAAGAAATAGATGTATTAATTGTTTTTAATTTTATTTATTCGCCTCAGAATTGCAGTTAAAAGTGAGGCATCAGCCATACAAACTGTGTAGGCAGTGGCAGGACCTGCTGTATCGCTTCACTGAGGCCTCAGAGGAAGACATATCACAAGGTGAGAGTTCAGTTTGTAAATTGCTGTTTTTAAATGCACGAATAGTAACCTGACTTTTTTGAAAGAAGGCAAAACAAGAAACCTGTTTTTTTTAATCAGTGAATTAAATTGGCTCAGGAAAGAAAGTGTAAAGAAGAGGAAAGATCATTACTTATAGCAATATGCCTGAAATTCAGAGTCAGAAAAAAAGCTAAACTGAAATGAAGAACTTCACATACGTTGTTTTCAACAGCCAAACTGTAGATTTCTTTTTTTTTATTAAGAGATCACATATCATAGTATGATAAAGTAAGGCTCTATGACTAAAAACCTTGTCTTTCCCACTTTTCTGTCAATAAAAACTCAATCCAAGAAGAAAAAGAGGTAACATCCTTTTCAGGGTTAACCATCATATATCCACTAAAATATGTAAAATCAAAAATGTAACCAGCGTATCAAGGTGTATGTACAGTGGATATAAAAAAATCTACACACCTTTATTGTGAATTATGAAATTGCAGGTTTTTGAAATGTAAAGACAAATATAACAACAACAATGTCTGACTTTTCCCATCTTTAGTGTGACCTTCCAACAAAAAAATTGTTGGAACTCTATCTCTTTTCAAAGTTAACCATTCACTTTGACCAATCATGTCAGCGGGTAAATAGCATTCACCTGCCATCAATTAAAGTTATTCTGATTAAACCCAGATTAAAGTCAGTTGTTGCTGTAACCTACTGGGAGAGTTGATGTTTTTTTGTTTTTTTGTTATGTTTTTTTTGAATATCTAAGAATAAAATAACTGACCACATGAGATATATTTATATTACAGAGAAAATATTGTTGGCTCTTATGATGTTTTTACCTATATATTTTTATCATAGTCTGAGTATTTTTCCAAAGCAATTTTAGGAAGAGGGCTGTTGCAGTCAGTGTGTAGCAATGTCAACAATGTGTTGACAAATCCTTTTCCAATTGGATGACCTCAACGTTATAAAAACATCGTGTACTATATTTACTCTTTATGATTTAAAGACAGTAGCTGTCTGTCATACAGAGATGTTAATAAATTGATTAGACATCAACTGAAAATGATTTTGCTACATGTTTGATAAACAGTTTTTTGTCTCAGTCATTTTCCAAGCAAAATGGCAAAAGTTCTGAGGTGCCAGCTTCTCAAATGTGATAGTCTTATGTGATGTTAAATTGATTATTGTTTTTTTAATTTTAGACGGATGGTCAAAAATTCAAAGCAATTTGATGATGTAACAATGGGGGTTCAGAAAAATGTTATATACATTTGGAACCATTTTTTTGACAGTTGATTAATCAACTGATTAATTAATCAAGACTGATTAATTAATCAAGACTTATCAATCAAGGGAATCGATTGTAGATTAATTATAAATTAAAATAGTCATTAGTTCCAATCCTAAATCTAAGATTAAATGTGTGGGAGCTAAATGAATCCTATGCCTGTAATGTTTAATAGACACATAATCCATTTAAATCCATGCATAATGCATTACTGCGGGTGCTACAAACCTTCAGTGTATTATGATGTCATATAATCATAAAGTATTAGAATGTAGGATCATAAATATTTAAAATCACTTTTTATGATTATGAGACTTTATAATGCATACTTAAAACTCCTTTTGATGTTGTATGCAACTTTTCTGATGCAGTGTTATTTAGAGTTATGCAGCACACTCAATAGTATAGTATTGATGAAACCAAAGTGTACTAAATGAATGTGGTCAAAGATACAGCTTAACTTTGACAAGACCAAACGGAGATTTTAGTTTTACAGAGCACAACTGCTGGTTATTGCTCTGCCAAAGTTGTTTCTCACAAAGAACATCTGGTGAAGCCTAAGTCTTGTGTTATATCTCTTTACTTTGCCAATCACAGCCCACACTTTTGTGTGCTTTTCGTCCAGTGAACAGGTGACACAGTGACAGCTTACCATAAATAAAACAAAAAGGATCACGAAGGCATTGCATAATCGTTAAAATACTGTTATCTGTTTTTTTAGAGTAGGTAGGTATACCGCCCACAGTACTGGTCTGTGAGCCAGAGCAGAGTGGGTTGGAGGGGCCTTGAGTGGTAGATTTGATTTTACCCCCACATTTACTGCAGTGTTTGTCTCTATACCCTGACTCCTCCCCTCTGGGTGATAAGGCTGAATATCACTGTCCATATATTGAATGATCTGAAAATGCAGTCAGCTAACCCTAATGCATCATTGTCTTCTGCTTTTCCTTCAGATGAGCCATGCCTCCAGTATAGACGGAATGTGTTTTATCCTAAATCAAAAGAGCTGCAGGTACTAACTCTAGTTCTTGATCAAAAATTCAATGCAATTAGGTAATGTACGCATGGGCTTTAGAAAATTGCAATATATGTTTTTGCCCATTTTTTGACAGTTTATTAATCAACTGATTAATTAAGCAAGAATGATTAATCAAGGAAATGATTTGCAGACTATTTGTAAATGAGAGTAATCATTAGTTGCACCCCTAAATCTAAGATTGAGTATGTAGGAGTGAAATACAAAAACATTCATTAATCTTAGATATGAGAGAATTATGAAGGCACTGTTAGCCATCACTTGGTACTGAGGGTCCAATGTTAGTAAAATTGTTGACTCACATAATGCTTTATGGTTGTTTTTGAAGATTTTTTTTTTTGTATCTGAAAGTCATTAGAGAACTGCCTTTACATTGGCTTCAGATATGCCATAGGGATAAAATTGTTTAGTTCTTTTATTTAACAAACTTTACGTAGAGAAACAAAGTGCTTAACACAGGGCAGCAAATTGATATTTAAAAAAATTATTAAATTAGGTCATTAGAACCAATTTCAGTACGTTTCAAGTGAAAAAAAAAATCCAGTTCCTTTCTTCTCAAAGATATTGGGCTCAGACTAACTGTCACCAACTAATTTCCCTGGTAGCTGTTGGATAATTGTTTTCATTGTCTCACACCTGAACAGATTGATGATGAGGGAGTGCTGAAACTTCTGTATGAGGAGGCCAGGAGCAACATCCTCACAGGTCGATACCCCTGCGATCCTGAGCACTGGATGGGACTTGGAGCCTTGTCTCTTGCTTTTAATGAGGGAACCGGTCTGGTCAACCAACAGTGTACTTCCATTATAAGGTAAGTTGAAAAGATTGGTTTGGAAAAAAAATTAATGACCAAAGTCTGGATGTACTTGCTTTTGTATTTTTGTTTTCTATGGAAGATGGCATGGCTGAATCTTTTGTTTTCTCTTGGAGATATAATGTGACACGATGGGAGATTTCCTTATTTGCAGATAGTTTGATGAGAAGATGAATACTATGGGATGTAAGGTTGCAGTCTGGAGATGATGGTTAGCTTAGCATAAAGACTAAAACAAGGGAAAACAGTTAGTCTGGCTCTACTCTACCTACCAGCACCTCTGAAACTGAATAGTTTGTGCAGATTAAGCCTGTTTGCTTAATTTGCAAAAACAAGTGAGCTTTGGAGGTTCTCACTAGTTAAAACTGAAGAGATTTTTCCACTTTAGTTTTTATATAGATTTAGACTTTTTTTTCCTTTTTTTAGCCTTTGGATATTGCTAGGGTAGCCTCTTCTACTTGTTACAAGTCTTTATGCTAAGCTAAGCAAATGAAATGCAAGGTGTAGTTTCTTATTTAATGAAGTTATGAAAGGGGTATTGATAACTTTGTTCAAGAGAGCGAATAAACATATTTCCTACTGTGTTAAACTATTCCTTTTAACAAGTTAGCCTATTTTCTAGTAAATGCTAAATGTATGTAAAGTTAGCAAATATGAACTGTTTTTGAAAAAAAGAATACATCTAAATAGATAACAGTGGTGTAACTATGTGGAAATACACTGATATGAATTTGAAAGTGTTCCATTTTCTGGTAAAATAATCAAAACATGGTCATACTTGACTGTCTGCGATGTGGTTCCTGCATTTGCTTAAAGTTGACTTGATCATTGTTCACTCTTTTAGAGAAGAAGTATGTCATGGCTATACTGTTGATTTTTTTATCAAATGTTGAAAGGGGGCGTAGCTGCAGTTTACTGTAATAGAAAAAAAATCCACAATGTAGAAACAAATTAATGTCCCTAAACCCAGATATTTCAAATGGCAGCTGGTTTATTTAGCAGCTTTGAGTACTTGGACACAATCGTCACCAATACAATTTGATAAAAATCTACAGGCACTGTGAAAAAAGCCAAGAGTGATTCTTTTATTTTAAGAGGCTCTAATTTTTTTTCTTAGGTTGATAACACTCATATTGTGCCACTGCAGTAATTTTCAGTTGCTTGTTGGTTTGTAAGTGCTAAGTGCAAGAATGCACAAAATGACATTTTGATTGGAGTGGGATGATAATGGGAGTGTTGCTTGTCTCTCTTTACAGCCTTTCGAGATTTAAATGTGATTAAAGGGTAGGGAATCATACAATAGGCACTTGACAGAGCTTATGAAACACTGCATACATAATACAGAAATCTTGAAGGAGTGTAGTCACTGTGTGATAGACTGCCTGCAGTTAGTAGTAACAGATATCTGAATAGATATTTCTGAGAGTCTCATATTTGTTTTTTAAGACAGTGTTTCAATAAGCTCTTAGTTTGTGTAAGTGTTTTTTATCCGTCACTATCCCTTTTATTTGGTGTCTAATAATTATTAAACAGAAACAAACAATTTGAGGTCTGTGCTGCAACAAAACAAACATTAAATAATTGATTGCTCCCACTTTAGGCGACCACCCCCCATGTCAGGATGTGAGTGGAAGTACACTAGTACTTTAAGGAAATTTATTATGAGACCAATGCTTTTTGGCCTGTGGTCTTCCTCTTAAAATAAAGAAATATGTATATTGAGTGATTAAGGAGTGGAAATAATCTGTAGCATTGAGATTCTCAAAACCTGCAAGAGCAAAGAAAACCGATCATTTAAGGAGAAATGTATTGCGGTGTAACTGCACTGTCATAATGGCACAGTACAGTAGCCCAAAACAGTACAGTGCATTAATGCAATAGGTTGTTTCTCCATCCTGTTTATCATGAAGACAGAGCAACAGAAGCAATGGACAACATGAAGTTAAGCAGTAAATGTTAGAAATTGCATTGCGAATTGAAAATAATAATGAGCCCAAACGTGTAATACAGATTTCCCTTCTCTGCTTTCCACAGAGAGAAGAAGCTTTCCTCTTTTCTGCCTGCACATGTTACCATGGCGAGTGGAGGTTTACTCTCCACTCTGAGAGGGAAGTTGAGCCGTCAGGCAGGGCTGGAGCAGAACCTGTTGGAGGAGTACAGAAAGATCCGCACATCTGCTGGAAACCCTCCTGAGCCCACACAGCTCCTACACCAGTACCTCAGCACATGTCACTCTCTGCCTTATTATGGGTAAGAACTTGTGTAATTAGCCATTTATAATCCATATTTATCTAAACAAAAAAGATAGTTTTAGAACTCAAAGGGAATGATAAATGTAACTCAAATTACTGCCATACCTTGAATCATGTTATTTTTATTTTTCAATCAACATTACCTGCACAACAGAAGTGCTTTCTTCTGTGGTGAGATTGACAAACCAGTGCAAGGGATCCTCCAGAGGGGAAAACGCAAAGCTGTCAACATTGGGATCTGCCTTGAGGGAGTTTATGTGATAGATGTCAAAGAGAAGGTTGGTGCTGGATTTCTTTCTTCTTTTTTTGACAGTTCTGTAAAATTGAAACACATTGCCATATTTGTCACTATGTGCATACTTAGCACCTCTCAGTTCTATCCTTGAACACATTTTCTTGCAGCATGTACTGCTCGGCCTACGCTTCAGTGAGCTCTCCTGGGACCACAGCTACCCCGAGGAGGAGGGGGACTCACACATTCTGTGGCTGGAGTTCGACGGTGAGGAAGACGGCACTCCTGTCAACAAGTTGCTAAAGATCTACTCAAAACAAGTGAGAAAATGTTTTGGAATGAAATTAAATTCACAAATCATGTACCATGTATTTAACATCTGTACATACATTTACATCTGTATGGTGGACTTTCACAAACCGCCACGTATACTAGATTGCATCAGAACTGTTGAGTGTGTAGCGTTGAATGGCTTGTTTTTAGTTTAGCTTAGTTTTGTTTTGGGGGAGGGGTCGCACCTGTCCCAACCAGGTTGACACCTCCATGATCTCCACTGTAGTTGGAACATGAATTTAAGATTTCTTTTACTGCTGGAGAGGGTGACTCTGATCTGTGTCTCACTTCAGATGTTTTCAATAAGGCGAGAGGATATGCAGCCATCTCTAGAGAGCCCACTGCACCTGGTGTTTTGAAGCACTTTAGGATTGGGTGCAGATGCTGTGCCTATTTCTTCTTAAAGGAGCACAACACTTGACATTAGGGTTGAAACCCATAAAGTTAAATAACCCACACTCTTGCTCAATTATTGTTTGGATGAAAAAGACTGTCTGAGTCAACAGATAGTGAAGAGATGCTGCATAGGGGTGAGGGCAGTCATAACAAATCACACTACACCCTAACGGGAGGCTGAAAATGTGACCCTTATATGCCTGTGGTTCACTAATGGACCATCAAAAAGTTAAGTGCAGCCGTTTATTAAATTACCTCTAAGAATGAGACTTGATCATTTGTAATTTTTTCCTCTCGAACCAGGCCGAGCTAATGAGCGGCTTCATTGAGTTCTGTGTGGAGCTCAAGTCTGCAGCTGAGGGAGGAGCTTCAGCGGAAACAGACAATGAGGTGAGTCTGTCTCAGGAGCCCGCCGGGCAAGACGGCAGAAGCAAGAATGGACGTGGAGGACGGCGTGGGATGCTACACAGGCAAAACAGTGTTGTGTGCAGTCGGGTCAATTCACTTAACACGATCAGCTACGTGGACAATGGTGGGTCTAATTGTTGACAGGCGTTGTCCTAGTCTATTTACTGTGTAATCTCTCTAGAGTTTGAGCTACTTATTGACAAAGACAATCTTCCTGTAGTAATTTCAGGTGGAGAATTTTTTTTTTCTATATTTGTCCATTTTTGTCTTTCAGGAAAAGAAATCAAACGTTTGAAACCGAAAAGAGCTGCATCGTTCTTCAGCCGACAAGTGTCTGCACCCACGTACTCTGCTGTGCAAGCGGCAGAGAGTCTGGAGCAGGGTTAAGCTCCCTTATCGGTTCTGCCCCGTTCCTCTCAAAGACCAAACCTGAACATTTTACACTGAGATTTAACTGATAATATATGAACATGTAAAGGACCAAGCGAGGGATCTAAGTACGTGCGGCAATATTTATCTTTTGAAGTTGTGTATATTAAGAGAGTACAGCAATGTGAAAAACAAAAAGATCTATTAACAGCTATGCTTCCAAGGTTAAAACTGAAATGGCTATGGCCTCACAGAAAGAAAATGTCCTCTGAGTAGCATATGATGGACTTTCATAGGTCTGACACAAGCCTAAGAGAATTCCTCAGATAATGACTGTATGATATCATGACCTTTTTGACCTTTCTGCAGCGCGTTGGAGAAGTTTTTACTGCTTCTATTCAAAAATGTTAAACCTCAAATGAGTATAACCACTGCATTACCTCTTTTTACTTTAACTCTTCTTGGGGATTGAACACCAAGAACATTGCAATATATCCCCCATATCATTGAACATCCTCCTCAGCGCTGTAAGAGTTAGCAGAAACTCTATATACAGCGTGACAAACACTTTCAGGGGATGATCTAAGGGCATGTTCCCTCTCTTCTGCTTTTTTAAAATCTGCCAGTGCCTTGTTCTTATGAAAGGGTGAGACCACTTTAAAAAAAAAAAAAAATACTGGTAGAAACATTTAGTGCTTCGTGTGACTGATCTTAAAGAGTCTGTATGGGAGCACATTGGCTGTGTTGTGGAAGTTTTCTTGTTAGTACATGTATTTTGAGATAAATTACATAATTTATTACCACATTTGCTGATATTTGCAGCTGGCTATCGTGGAAAGAAAATGCAGGTGGCACAGCCGAAATTTTGAAATGAATTGAAAGAATAGTGTGAATTTGGGTCTAAATATGTAAAATAAAAAAGTAGGCATTTTCCAGCATTCATTTGTAGAAGCAAGACTGTTGATTTGCTCAGACGAAAGAATCAAATCAGTCAAAAACTACCCAAACTATGTAGTAAGTTAAGAAGAATTAAAAATGAACTACAAAATTAATCCAATAAATCTTTCAACCCACACAATTAAAGTACTGTGCCATGCTAGTATTCCTGCCACTAACTGGTCTTGTTGTCAAGTTTGCATATCATATTCCAAGTTGAATTTCAGAATTAACACTATCCGTACAAGTGACATCCATGCACAGGTCTGGACTTGACTACCACTTGCTTGGTTACACCTGATTCGCCAAGTAAGGCTGATGTAATATTTAACTTGTGCAACTTCTTACATGAGAGAGGCTAAGATGAAAGAAAATTTCCTGTTTAACTGTTATCAGCACTACTTTAGACAAACAAATGCAAACTTCAAACTGCAACTTAAATGTCTAAGTTTTTGTTAGCCATTTTAAATGATTGTTTTTCTTGCTAACACAATCATGGTTGACATCAGAAAAAGGACAGTGAACATTATCTTTCTATAACGTTGATGCCCTGTTGTCAGCCTCGTGACAATGTATTTCAAATACTCCAGTGGGTTGTCTCCGGGGTAAACCATGTAACTAGTAATGGTAGAAATTAGGACATTTTTCTCAACCCATAAAAAATGTAGTGCTTAACTTTATCTGATATGATTAAAAATCCCTTGATTCTGAGATACATGGTTTTCACTGGACAATGACATTCTGCTCTGTGCATATAGCACTGACAAACTGACCAAGAACCTTTGACTATGCTGTTGAAATCTGTACACCAAAGCGAGCCTATCCAACACGCTGCAACACAGTATGCTACCTTAATGCTCCAGGGACCGGTTTCAGTCTCCGTCAGGCCGAGTCCCTCCAGGTGTCTCTCTGAACTTCACCCCAATCACCCCAACATACATTTAACGAATGCATTCACCTCACTAACGGCTATCAAAGAAGTTACACGTCTGAATAACACTGCCATATGTCCTCATTTGAGATGTGGTGGTATCATGTATTCGCCTGATTCTCCTGAGCACGCAAACTGCAGAATGTTCTTACATTTCTATGCTTTTGACTTGTTTGTCAGCTACTGTCTGTACAGTAACTGCAGCAGTCCAATATATTGTTGCTAATGTACACTATGCATGTCACATTGTAGAATAGGCATTCCGACAGATTATTAATCATGTGATTCTGCACTATTAATACTAATACACTGTTTTTAAATCTTTTACATCTGCAGGTTTTTTGTATTGATCATTAGTATCTATGAGATAATATTTTTACTTTCTTTTTCATATACTTGACAGTGTTTGTACACTAGAATGAAGAGAGTTCATTATAAGCATTATCTTCTCAAGCAGTCACTTTTCAGAAACAAAGTGCCTTTCTGTTTGTAGTAAGTGGGCATCTGAATGACTGCTTTGGTGCTTGTAAACCAGGAATGTTGGTATTGCTAAAAAAATCAAATTTGTGTTTTGTAATGTATTTCCCACATTTTAAACTAGACAATGCATTTCATCTTTCCTAGCAGATGTGAGTATATCTATATACTAGATAACTGGCTGCTTGTTGAACAGTGTTTGGTGATTCCTTTCAGTGCAGTGGACAGTCAGCTCTGCTTTCATTAAAATATGTCCGATATGTTTTTGTTTTTTTTTTTTGTAATAAACTGATGCAAAGTGGACCTGTCTCTGAGAATATCTGTGATGTGTGTGTTCACTACATCACTACCTGCACCCTACACGTACTGAAGCCCTAATCATTGTAACTAGCATTTTGTATATGACTTTATTCGGCATCAATAATTTTACCACGTGCTCTGCTTTTAGTGTAGATTTGTTGGAAAAGTATTGTTATGCTAAGCCTACATGTTGGTTACTGTCAGTGCTCATATCGAGAGATGCTTTGTGACTACCCTGTGGAAATGGTCACCTGAAAATGATAATTACTGTTATCTGAAGGATTTTAAAATACCTGACCGAAATCCCAGGCCTACACTGCACTGCGCCAGTTTTGACAATAATGCAACATAGATTTTTATTCAGATTTTTTATCTTTGTGTCTTTTTTTTTTCTCTTCTTTAATTTAAAGTACAATAAAGTATTAGGAATTCACATACACAAAGCATTATTTATATTAACTTCAATTTGTCTTAATTTTGTTTTTGATACGCTCACTTCATTGGAAAACAAAAAATATCAATGTTCTTTTTAGTAAATGCATTTAATCTTTGATTCGAGTTTGCCGCTGCAGTCGGACATGCGCAGTTGTGCACTTCCTGACCAGAACTACAGCAAATTCCTCAGACAAGCGACGGGCGGATACTTTCTTGAGTTCACGCCCTCTTTGGCGAGGCAGCACCGGATAGGCTACACACCCGGAAGCAGGAACCTTCTCAAGCCTGCAGCTTGTGTTTTTGGAGAAATATGACATTTTCTAAGCGATTATTCTGAGAAACTTCGACAAGAGCATCAGCGGACAGCCGATCTACACGTGTATCCGTCGTTTCCGAGGAAGAAGTCGCCGTCTGCAGGCAGCGGTCGAGCGCTGTCTCCCTCCAGCCCGGACGCCTGTCATCTTTGTGTACCGTCGTTTCGTTGGGACGTTGCCCAGCCGGCCGGAGCTCGGTATGGACGACGAGGTGAACGGCTCGGTGGCGGTGTCCGGGGACGGTGGCCCCGGCAGGAGGCGCAGGGTGCACGGCATGCTGAAGCTCTACTACGGGCTCAACGAGGAAGGAAAGGCCGCGGAGGAGCCGGAGTCGCTGGATCCCTGCGACATCAACGGGCCTCATTTTGACCCCGAGCTCTACCTTAACAAGGTGAGAGGGCTGCTGTCATGTCCCCCGTTCACACGGTGTAGTTACTCACATTATGGCATCTCCTCTGTGTGTGTCAGTGTCAGTGGTACATGGGACTGCTAAGGTTACAGCCCTACTAACAGAGATACGCCGTTGTTAACCAAGAGAAACTTGAGTGTAACAGTTTCTCTAAGAATCCTAATACATATCTTAGTTGCCGTATTCATTACTGCACATGCATATACCACTACCCACAATGCCCTTTGCTGCGATCAGGTAGGGAATAACTATGATAGATTGAAAAGGAACACAGGAAAGTCTCCATCAAAGATGCCAGGGAATATGGATGTAGGTGTAAAGGTTGTAGACGCTTGTGATTCCAAAAGAAACGCAAAACTGAGTGGGAACGTAAGAGTTTTCATCACCAAACAATGCACACATGAAGCAGTGCTCATTCAGCTGATTTTACATCTCAACAGAGTTATAAAGAATATAGTGGACTACATTTTTTTTTCCCTGTTTTTGGTGGTAGTGCTTGAATGTACACACGTTACGTGGAGGTTTTCTAATACTGAACCACACCATCTGCTCTTTGTGAGTGTGACTGTGACCATTGCACGTCTTGTTTCCAAATGCAGCTTAGAAGAGAGTGTTCGCTCGCGGAGCTGATGGACCAGGAGACCTGCATGGTCAAGCAGATCCGCTCTTTGGACAGTGACATGCAGACGCTGGTGTATGAAAACTACAACAAGTTCATATCGGCTACGGGTGAGGGAACGACTCGTGTACTGTTGTTGAAATGTCAACTTATGCTGAACTCTGAGTACCCAGACCCATCCTTCCATGTTTTTTCCAGACACCATAAGAAAGATGAAGAATGACTTCAAAAAGATGGAAGATGAAATGGACTGCCTGTCAGCTAACATGGCGGCAATCACAGATTTCAGTGCTTCTATCAGTGGTACTCTTCAAGACCAGCACACACAGATTACAAAACTCTCAGGTGAGACCTCAACTGAATATTTTTTAGTTTAGTTATTTGGCCAGCTGTGTGTGTGTGTGTGTGTGTGTGTGTGTGTGTGTGTGTGTGTGTGTGTGTGTGTGTGTGTGTGAGAGAGATGGTTATTCTCACATCTTTTTTTTTTTCTCTGTCTCGCCATGTTTTACAATAGGGGTTCATGCTCTTTTAAGGAAGCTGCAGTTTCTGTTTGAACTGCCCGCTAGACTGAATAAGTGTCTAGAGCTGCAGGCCTATGCTCAGGCAGTGAGCTCCCACCGCCGTGCCCGCTGTGTGCTGCAGCAGTACAGCCACCTGCCTTCCTTCAAGGGAATTCAGGATGACTGTCACGCCATCATGGACAAGCTGGCGCAGGAGCTTCGACAGAAGTTCAGGTGGGAATTTCAAGTTGTCATACATTTACCCTGATTTTAATCATAAACAAAATTAATTTTTAATTAATTTTTGACAGAAATTTGGCATGAAAAAACATATTTAGTACTCTTCTCTCTATACAATTTTCCATATAGTATATGTATATACTGGTGCCAGATGTTTCTTCTTTAATAGATGTAGTACGTGCTTTAGCAAAAATCCTTTATACGTTTGACTTTGAGAATTTTTACAAAAAGTTTTTTTTTTTGTCTAATTTCTACAGTTCCTTTAGAACAACTGTTTCTACTTGTTTCTACCTCATAGGGATGGTGGGTCAAGCGCCAAAGATTTATCTGAGTGTGTGGAGCTGCTGCTACAGTTGGATGAGCCAGCAGAGGAACTTTGTGATAAATTCCTAAGCCATGCGCGATCTCGTCTTGAGTCTGACCTCCAGGGCCTGGAAGCAGAGATAAGACCGTACCCATCTGGCTCAGCTCTGAAAGATGCTTCTGCACGTAGGTCGTCATCGAGTGCAGGTCTTGGATCTCCAACCAATAAGTCCCCTAAAACAAGCACTCTACCTTCTCCCACCTCAAACACCGACATCCTGGAATTCATCGACAGAGGCTGCAATGAATTTGTCAGCAGCTTATGTTTAGTAATTACATCCTATCAAGAACTTTTTATCAACCATGCACAGACAGGAGAGCTGGCGTCCAAAAATATCCCACAGATGGCAAATGGCAAGCTGCATGCCTTTGTGGATGACTTGGCAGCTCGGTATTTCTCGCTTGTGGAGCGGAGGATACAAGAGGAGAAAGGGGTCGGAGATAACTCCCTCTTGGTCCGTGCGCTGGATCGCTTCCACCGCAGACTTCAGGCTGTGGCCAAACTGCTGCCAGGCTCTGCTGTGCCAAACAAGGGGACTGAGATTGTGATAAGGGCAGCAACAGAGCGAGTCAAGCAATACCTCTCCGCTCTGCAAAGCTTCTACATGGACAGTTTGACTGACGTGAGGCAGGCCCTGGCGACACCACGGCTCTCTGTGGCTGGCGCCTCGATGGCTGGGGGCGGAGCTCTTCTTGGGGGGCCAGCCTCTGCTAGGGATGCTCCGACCAGCCTGCCAGAGCTGCTCTCCTCTTTGTCAGCCTCTATTCTCAATCAGATAAAGTCAGTGCTGGCATCAGTGCATCTCTTCACAGCTAAGGACATTACATTTTCCAACAAACCGTACTTTAAGGTGAATAATTTTTCTGTTCATTTGCTGATAAATTAACAGACTATTCCAAAAAAATCATTTTCTGGTTTACCCCATATGAACTAAAATTCAAGCAGTAGCTAAAAGCAATACTGAATATAAAAGAATTGATAAAATAATGACTGGTATCAGGTTGAACTCGTGGGTTATTCTGTGCCATCCTCTGTAATTGTAAGCTCTCGTTTTGTCTCTGCACAGTGATAGTGATGGCCCTTTCTGTCTGTCCTCTCCTCGTAGGGTGAATTCTGCAGTCAGGGTGTACGTGAGAGCCTGGTGGTGAGTTTTATAAAGTTTGTGTGCCAGTCTTCTCGCCACTTCTGTGACAGCGCAGGAGACAAAGGAGGTTCAACTCCTCCGGCCCTTTTGTTGCTGCTGTCTCGACTCTGCTTGGACTATGAAACCTCTACTATCTCCTACATACTCACGCTCACAGATGAACAGTTCCTTGTGCAGGTACATGGCTTATCGCATTATAAAATGTAACATATCATTTTTATTGTATTTTTAAAAACTCATTAAGATGAACAAAATTCACTCTCAGAGATAGCGTATTTCACTGCCATGTAACTCCAGCTATTCTTCTTTCTATACTTTCACAGCACCACACTCCTGTAACACCTGTCACAACTTTGTGTGCAGAAGCCAGGGAGGCAGCACAGAAACTATTGAACCATTACGTCAAGGCAGGTTTTAACCAACAACATTCACCAAGTTACTTTTCCTACTGAGGGAAAAAAGAGACATCAGTGCAGGAAAATACTTCAAATAACCTTTTGTTAAAACTTTATATAGTTTATCCTTTGTTTTTGCAGGTTCAGGGCCTGATTATCTCCCAGATGCTTAGAAAGAGTGTTGAAACGCGAGACTGGGTTAACACAATCGAGCCAAGAAATGTCCGTGCCGTGATGAAGAGAGTAGTTGAGGACACCACCTCAATTGATGTGCAGGTAAAACTCTGGTTAATCACAATGCAGTCGTCTGCACTGTGTCTTCCAGTCCACTCATTATGCACAAGCAGGCTCTCTAATGGATCGTGTTTGTTCCACTGTAGGTGGGACTTTTGTATGAAGAAGGTGTAAGGAAAGCACATAGCAGCGACTCCAGCAAAAGGACTTTCTCTGTCTACAGCAGCTCTAGGCAGCAGGCCCGCTACGCTGCCAGCTACACTCCAAGGTAAATAAGATGCAAACAGACTGGTGAAGTGGTCATCCGGCAGTTTTGGTTCTGTTTGGTTTATTGACAACATTCTAATACATTTATAAAATATCAGACTCTCTCTGGGATAGAATGATAAATTCATTTCAGCATTCCAGAGAGCCCCTTTATACTGCAACAAAACAGTGCTAAGGGATGGCTGCATGTTTCCATTTGGCTGCTTGATGATATCACACATTAAATGATGCTGAGCAACAGTGGGGAAACAGTTTTAATTGCCATTCTTCAGCATCCAAGATGAATAAACATTTTGGTCCTCTCCTTATGCCAGTGTAGCACATGATGTACAGATCATTATATTGATATTTAAGATCATCTTGTTATAATGTTTTGTATAAGAGGCAAACAAACAGAAACATGAAACTAATGTGTATTGCTTCCTTAAGATTCATTGCACTGAGGCAATTGCTACTGAGCAGTCTTTAATGATAAGAATAAGGTCATTGCTTAAATTGTTATTTACTTGAATGATTTGTCTTGTGTCTGCCTGCAGTGCTCCCATGGATACCAATCTGCTGAGCAACATTCACAAGCTGTTTTCTGAGAGGATAGACATCTTTAGCTCAGTGGAGTTCAACAAGGTGAGTGCAAATCTTTGTCATGCTCTTAAATCTTAAGATAGACTTCAGTGAAAAAATCTCTTGCTCACCCCTCCACTGCCCCAGGTCTCTGTGATGACGGGAATCATAAAAATCAGCTTAAAGACATTCCTGGAGTGTGTCCGTTTGCGCACCTTTGGCCGCTACGGGCTGCAGCAGATCCAGGTCGACTGCCACTACTTGCAGATGTACCTGTGGCGCTTTGTGTCCGATGAGAACCTGGTACACTTCCTGCTGGATGAGATAGTGGGGAGCTCTGCTCACCGCTGCCTGGATCCTGCTCCGATGGAGCAGAGTGTGATCGAAGTCATCTGTGAACGAGGTTAAGAGTCAAAGTGCAGCGTGGCTAGATAGTCCACACAAAACACTATGTCATAAATACAGACAGAATTACAACATACACTGGAATTGTGCATTTAATTTAAAAACTCTTCCTGAGACACAACTGCTGTTAAATGTCAAATTTATTGATTAATAAAATGGTTATGAGAATGTGTTTAAAGGGTTAAAATCATACTGCAAATGTGCTTATCTCCACACATAGTTAAACATTGGTTAAGATCTCCTGTCACTAGTCAGCCAAACCCAATGGGGTTGAATGGAAAAAAAGATGAAACTCTCAGCATTATTCTTATCTTCTCTTGTGTTTGAGGCACAGGGATACGTCTACTAGGATTGTCACTCACTGACAGTGAATTTGGGACAAATTTACATTACATTCCAGGCACTTGCCATTCAAAGAGCATAGCAAGCCTCTAGTGCTTTGGTTTATTATTATAGTGATAATTTACAGATCATAAATTATGAGAGGAGACACCCCTCATATCCATGATACAACACAAAAATTTAAAGCACATTATCCCCTTGAGGGAAATGTGTTTAATAATTGAAATCCTGTATTCACATTAAAGAAGTTTTGTCCAATGGAAAGCTTCTAGTTTAATAAATTCTCTTGCTTTATAATTTTTCCGTCTGTCATCTGATAATGTTGTTTATGTCTAACACTAAAGCAACTAAAGGATCTCTTGCCTTCAAGCTGATTCTGTTTTCTGTGTTTGTCTTGCACAGATAAACACTATGTGTAAGAATGGTTTAGATGTGTGTCCACAATAAAAGTGCATCAATGTGAGATTAAAGATTGTGTGTTGCTTCCTTTACAAAACTGGAGTAGTTTTGTTTTAAAAAAACAAACAAACAAAAAACCTAATAAGAGTATTGTGTTTAATTCATTTTACACTTGCAGCCTCAGTGTTGCCGCACACGTTTCACATTTTATTAATTCATGTTTTTAATTCTAACTAATACAAGATAACAATTAATTCAGGTGTATTTCGCAACAAGTGCGAGCCACTCTCCGACGCAGCTGCGGTGGACTGTCGCCACCTGAAGAGCTCATTTGATTGGCTGAGCCTCCTTCTCCCCACCCTCTTCTGATGACCACGGCTGGATCTGATTGGCTGAGAGACGGTTTCACGCCGAAGAACGTGGGTCGGGGGGCGTCGCCGTCCGCGGGCTTCCGGATGGATGCGCAGGACTTTGCATTGATGCCTCTGGTCCCGTCTGCGCCTCCATGTCACACCGGTAAGGCCCCGTACTCGCTGTATGAAGACAAACTGCCTCCGACTCTCTAGATACGCTGTGTTTTACTGTAAAGCTTCTGCCGTTCTGATCGTTTCAGCACCACCAGGTAAAGAGGAAGGTTTCGCGACAGGAAAGTCGCCGCATGGACACAGGAACCAGCTGCGTCTTGACCTGGTCGTTCATGACAGCAAATGCAATAATACAGCACCGGTGTACAAGTTAACGGCCACTGCAGTATGAAAGAAAAATAATTAAAAGGCGTCTCTTTTTTTTTTTTTTTTACATTTTTTTTTATATGTAATTTGCCAGGGGCTGGCTGCTTTGTGTATTTAGAAAAAAAAAAAAAGTACCTGAGGGCAGAGATCTTTTGAATTTCCCACAGTCTGAAAACTCTGCAACAGATATAATTGTGCATGCAGACAGTGAGGGAGTGAATCTCTCCATTCCCCGGTGGTGTAAGGAGTACTAACATCTTTGCTCAGTAAAAGGAGAAATAGCATCATGTAAAAAAAATACTTCACTCCACCAAAAGTAAAATTCCTCTTTTCTAAATTCTACTAAAGTAGAAGTATAGGACCATTACAAGCAAACGCACCTACATTAAAAGTAATAGCCCCTTTCAGAGTTTTAAATTTGATACACCAGCACTTAATTTAAGATAAGCGGCATTTTTAATGAAGCTGATTGAGTGACGCTACTTTATAAGCCACTGTCAACTGTCTCACAAACTTTCTAAAACTGTATCATTCTTACTAGTACAGTTGTAAAATTTACCTGTGTAGGAATACATTTTTACAGGGTGTCAAATCAAAGCCACTGCTAACGGTACTTTCATAGTTACTTCACACCATTGCTATTAACAAGGATGTATGTTCATTTCTAGACAGGCTTCGTCTGGGCTGAGGTTTGAGGTTATACTGAAACTATTTATGGCCTGTTTAAAGAACGCTGGGTGTTAATATGTAAGGTTCAGAGGTTAATTGCAATAAGTCTTAGTGCACATTTTACTAAGGATTATAGTAATTGTTAATGAAGATTCTTTCCAGAAAATGTATGTTGTTTGTCATGTACCATCTAATTACTGGTATTTGTTTGTTCCTCAGGTGTTCTTATATTGACTGAGAGATATCTGACATATATATTTTCACAGGAGAGAAATAATGAGACCAAACAGTCAAGCACCCAAACACAGATCCTCACATGACACAGAGAGAGAATTTGGAGGAGCCCTGGGTAAGTCACAGCAGAGCGTCTTAAGCAGGCGTCACCTCCATGGTGCCACTTTCATTTTATTTGAGGTGTTTTTACACAACCATGACCACCAAACTGTATAGCATGTGCCACTTATTCATTCTTCTATTTACAAATGATGAGTACAGAATTATTACTGTTCCATTACCCTGTGTCACCCTATAGATACCAGCTGTTTTGATATACAATACCGAAAGTGAAACATGTTGAAGAGTTGCATGTATTTCTTAGTGAATAAAAGTTGATTTTAGGAAGATAGGAGGGAAGAAATAAAAGGTGGTGTTGTTACAGATAACATAAAGAAGAACATTTATGCTAATTTACTACTTGTCTTACATTGACACTTTTATGTAGTGTGTTATGCAAAGTAAGGTAATGCTTGTTTGGTAGATCATAAAACCGCTGCCGCAATAAAAATGATAAGATGATGAATCCTTAGCTGCAATAAGCTCACATGCTTGACAGCAAGAACTCCATCAGCATGCTTCATTACACCTCTAACCGAGTATCATCACAACCGCCCAAGTCAGATTTGTCGTTGTAGACATGAAATTAAATGAAATGAAATGAACTGAATGAATGTCTTGAGCTTTCCACAGACTTCTGATCCGACAATGCTGAACTGATCCAGGAGCATCCCTCTGTATTCATGTCCCAGGTGCCATATGCATACCCATTTTTCTTCCGTTGACGGTGCTGTTCCTGATCAGTGTGAGTCGATCCCCTGAGGCCACTGTTCTCCACTGGCCTCCGCCCCTCCCCTCCACTGACCAGCTGTGGGATCCTCTGGCCCCTGTGCTTCTGCTGGGGTGGATGGCTCTGCATGCCCTCCTCTATTTGATGCCATTAGGAAAGGTAAGATGTGTTCATCAGCCGGGTTCAAGGTTAAACTTACATCAAAACCAGCAGTGGCTTTGATCAAATGACCAACCACAGAATTTTATCTTGTGTGTTAAAGAAAAACCAGTGTATAATCAATGATAAATATTTAAAAATTGATTTTTGATGGCATGCTGTAGGGAGATAATTGATACCAATAAATGAAATAATATTGTCTGTCATGATTTTTTATTTCAATTTAATATTTTATTTATGATCATATCATATTATCATTGTTTAAATGGATAATCAAAAGCAAATTGTAATCAAATTCTATCAAAAATTGAATATTGAACCAACACTGTATAACATTTGCTGAGTAACTGTTACTACAAATGGCAATTACAAGATAATGACACACCGAATTCGCCTTCATTTCCCAAGATTCTCTTCACGCTGCTGCTTTCATGACACTATGTTTGCTTGTGACGTGCTAAAATGTAGTGTAATATACATATCACCAAACTTAAGCATGACAGCATGCAATATGCATATAGACACAAAGCTGCATGAATTTGATTTGTTTACCAAATATTAGATAAGATGATATGATCCCCAGTGGGAAATGTTCATATGTCTTGACTGACCTTGTGACCCCTGAATTTGTTAATATATATATGCAGGGCATAATTTGTGTTTGAGTCTGTTCCGATTTAAAGTGAGCATGTTTGCCCGCAGGTGTCTGAAGGATTAGTGCTGAGGGATGGAACACGCCTCAAGTATCCCATAAATGGTACGGTTGGGTCTGGGGAGACATTAGGCTTTAAAGGTTCTGTATGTGCGTTTTTGCTATCGCTACATAGCTAACGATAGCAATAACAGCTGTTTACTTACCAGTCTCGAGGAATCATTGCAAGTTCAGCATCAAACTTCATTCCTTCATCTCATTAACTCTTCTGTCACCTCCTTTTTTCTACTGAAGCTAATATGCTAACCAGCCTTACCCGGCTCATCCTGTCTCATGATATGACTTTGAGATAGTGAGTCGCTTTGGCATCCAGTCTGTCCTGAAGAAGTAACACTGCTCAGAGAGCATATTCTAACCATTTTTCATGTAAACGCAAGGATGGCTTAAGTAAGGTAAGTAAGCAGCTGCTAATGCTAATGGCTATGTAGTGATGGCACCTTTATTGGAACTAAAAGGTAAAAACATGGGTTACAACACATTATGTTTTTTATGTTTTTTGTTTTTTATTGTTTATTCTTAGGATTTAATCTGAATGAGTTAACGGAACAGTTTTAAGTCTCTTTGTCATAACAGGAGTGTGACATTTTTTATATTACAATAGTGCTTTAAAGTAATATCATAATAGCTGTAATATTTTACAGCAATGCTTTTGAGTATTTCACACAATTTTGAGTGCAAATGCTTTGTTCACATTTGTAAAGCGAAAAAAAACCCACCCACTGCTACATTTTATTTTGCGGAAGTTTCAAAATACATTCTTCTCTCTGTATCTTGTAGTTCAACCTCTACATTTTCTGCCTGTCCTGACCTTGTGCTTAAGTTTACTTAAGTTACACAATCTGAAGTCCCACCTTTTCCGACTTCTACCTGTTTTTTTTAATACTAGCTTCTGTTAGGCTGCTTCTCTCTCCCCGGGGCTATAGCATTTAGTTTTGTCTGGTTTCTTTCTCCCTCAGGTTTTCATGGCCTGTGCATCAGTGGTGTGTTGATGATGTTGTTGCTGGGGCTCGGGGCTCCTCTCGGCTATCTGTTTGAGCTGCTGTTGCCTCTGGCAGTGTGTGCAATAGCAGTGTCATTCCTGCTCTCCATCTACCTCTACATCCGCTCCTTTTGGGCTCCTTCCAGTGCTCTCGCTTTGGGGGGCAACACAGGTGAGAATTGAGATTCATCATTAAAGGAAGAATCCACCCAAAGTATGGTTTAAAAACAACTACTGGTAAAGTATTGTGCATCTGTAGGTCTGTTTTCTTGTCTGATGGAGGCTTTTGACATTCCTTTGGGTAACAGCCAAGCTCCACAAAAGCCTGCAACCATTAGGCATAAAGTAAAGGGTAGAGAAAGCAATATAAAATCCTTCTAAGGAGATGGATGGTAACAAGGTTTTTTTTAATTTAGCATTGCGATTGACATCCTTCGTTTTCTGACCAAATCACTTTAAAACCAATGACAGTCTCATTAGATGTATCATCTGCTGCTGATGTACTAATTAGTGCTAATTAGCACATGTTAACATTAAAACATGCTAATCAAATGGTGGTGAACATGATTAACATTATACCAGCTAAACATCAGCATCACTGGGCGCAGGTTATCATGTTGTTCTTAGCATTTAGCTCCAAGCTCCAATGTGCAGTGTATGACTCAAATCGGCTTTCACCTAATTACTGATTAATTAATTGCTCATTCAGGGGAGAATGTCACTGTTGTGTAATCTGTTGAGATCTGATATTAAATCCCTTTTTACTTTTATTCACATGATTTACCTGCGGATGATGCAAAAATAGAATTATACCGTATTTCAAATCACCCTGTGGATTGTTTTTTAAACGTTTTAAACGCCCCCCTGTTTTGTTTAGGAAATCCGCTGTATGACTTCTTCATCGGGCGGGAGTTAAATCCCCGGATAGGAAACTTTGACCTTAAATACTTCTGTGAGCTCAGGCCGGGTCTGATTGGCTGGGTGAGTTGACCTGCAGGAGTGAACAGATAAGTTGAAAATCCAAACACTGATAAGTGTTACAGGTAAAGTGTTCATGTTTATTGTATCCTATCCTGAAGTCAAAAGATGGAAATCTGTCATTGTCCAAATGCCAAGAGCAGTTTTATGGAGTTTTAATGTGAAAACATTTACGTTTTAAGCAGAATATGTATTTTTAAAACACAGATATGTAAATCTGTTGTGACATTTGGAGTTAACTGCTTAAAACAAAATACTGTAATCTTTGGTTTTATTTGTAAGCCTGAATAATTAAGATAGATACTTGTGAAGATAAATTAACACTGATGGCTCTCTGATAGAGAACTTAACCAGACCAACGGGTGGCGATGTTGCTTTCCTCTCGTCGTCCACCACAGTTTGCAGTCTGTGTGTTTGACAAAGTCCCAGTCAGAAACCTTTCTCCCTGGTGACCTGACACAGTGAGAGATTTGTGGGAGGACAGCGGTGCACAACAGATGCAGGCTGTATCTGAGTCATCAGACCAAATTAGACAAAAGGTAGATTTTTTCGGTGAGAATTACATACAATTATAACAGGAATTACAGCAAGGCTCTCTTTATCTTCACTAGTCACTGAAAACACCATTGACAGTAAAATAATATGATATGATAGGAGTCAGTAAAAGTGAAATGAGTCATTTATTGCAAATATTTTTTGTTTCTCTGTATTTACAGTATAAACAGTAAAACCTTTGCACATCTGAATGTTTTAAAGCAATATGTGTAGGAGAGGACAGAAAAAGCTTCCACCAACTGGTTACAGACAGCGTGTGGGAGATTTTCATTTCCTTTTGCATGTTAAAACTATTCACTTACAACATTCAACATCTTGCAATTGCTGCTAATGTCCTAAATAATAAACATTTTAAGGGTTTTAAGAGCCCCAAATTATTTCATGGATTGTATGATAATTATGATAAATAACTCCAAATGAGGTTTCTTGTATATAAACTTCATTCTCAAGACCATAGTGTGAGTTACAGGCCTGTTCTTGGAAGCTCTTTAAATATTTATAGTCTGGTGCATTTGAATTTATCACCCGTTCAGATATTAATGAATGTGTGATGTGACTTTTCCAGAAGCATTGTGTCACCCTGCGCACAGTAGGTTGGTCTGCAAAACAACAAGACAAACCAACTTGTCATCGAAAAACAATATTTCATAATGCAGTGACGTAAACATGATTCCATTTACACAGTGACCAATTCAACTGATATTATTTGTGAGCTGTTCTTTACATACAGTAAGGTCAGCATTTTCATGATTTGCAGCATATGGACCGTTCTCTTCTCAAGTCCAAGGATAGTAATCTTTATTAAAAAATTAGCAAAAGATTTTCATAGAAATTGTTTTAATTCAATGGTAGTTGTCTGTGGAATGAGTGCAGCCACTGAGGGTCTTGGTCTCAGGAAAATACTGCAGTTGCAGCATTTCATCATGTGTCACTATGTAGGAAAAAAAGATTGGTGACCAACAGAGCTGCAATGACTGGTTGCTTAATCGATCAGTCGATTTACAGAAATTTGACTGGCAGGCATGTTGATCATCAGTTCATCGTTGTCTGATGTAAACTGGACACCTTTGGGTTATGGAGTGTTGCTCAGACAAAACAAGGCATTTGAACATGTAAACTTGGGCTTCAGGGAAATTGTGATGTGCATATTTAGTTGCAGCCCTATTGATAGCGTTTCATAAACTGCTGCACAGTGCAGCTCTGACAGGTACATTTTATGGGGTTTAAAGTTTCACCTGACAGTTTGAAGTTTTGAATCACTTTAGTCACTTTACTATTTACCTCCTCCCTCAGGTGATCATAAACCTCGGAATGCTGATGAAAGAGGTGGAGCTTCGAGGTTCCCCTTCCCTCGCCATGATACTGGTCAACAGTTTCCAGCTGCTCTATGTGGCAGACGCTTTGTGGAACGAGGTGAGGAGTCAGCAGTGTCCTTCCCCAATTCTCGTTAAAAAATTAGGCCACCAAAACAAAGCTCCAGAGATTTTTAGCCCTCTATCTTTAGAATAGTTTACTTTATCTGTTGACTATCTGTTTGACTTCATCTCATGCTTCATTGTGTTATTACAGGAGGCTGTTCTAACAACCATGGACATTGTGCATGATGGTTTTGGCTTCATGCTGGTCTTTGGAGACCTGGCCTGGGTTCCCTTCACATATGGCCTGCAGGCAGCTTTCCTGGTCATGCACCCACAGGCCCTAAGTTCACTCGGAGTGGCAGCTATAATAGCACTGAATGGTAATCGTCTGTCAGTTCTTTTTCACAAGCCTGTGAAATGTCCTGTTTCATGATAACTATGCTGATGTTAACATTTTCATCTTTGCCATCAGGTATTGGATATTATATTTTCAGAAAATCCAACTCACAGAAGAACCAGTTCAGACGAGACCCTACACATCCAAGTGTTGCAAGTCTGTTATTTTTCTAATTTTCTATAAATGTATTTTCTAAATCATCATAAATATGCTCAAATATAGTCTTTTTCTCTTTCATTTTTTTTCTAACAATGTATCGCAACTCACACTGCATATGAAAAAGAGATTAAAAGCATTTCCTCTTTGTATCAGACTGGAGTAGGAGATGTAGCGTTGATCTCTGAGGTGAATGAATTTACTCCAAAATATCTTCATTCTACGTGACTCCTTGCAGGACTGGAGACCATCGCCACAGCAACAGGGAAGCGGCTGCTTGTGTCCGGGTGGTGGGGACTCGTTCGTCATCCCAATTACCTCGGTGACCTGCTCATGGCGCTGGCGTGGTCCCTTCCATGTGGTGAGAGCGTTCAAACCTACCACAAGGCTCGTCTTGCATACAGGCCATGCAGACACAACACAAGCCTAGAGAGTTTTTATTTGAAAATGTGGATGATGTCATAGATAAGATAAATGTCAGGCTGAGTATGAATCATATCCAGCCATATTTATCACCATAGTGGTGCAGCCCTAGCCATTGTGATTTTTTTTCCTTCCTGTCCTCATAATGCAATTACACTGTGTTTAATACTGATGCAGAAGAAATGGTGGCTGTCAGACTTTTGTTACAGCTGACACATAGAACTCATTGATATTCAACTTATTGTGGCTCACTTGTGTAGTTGCCTTTGTGGTTGAGATGTACAGATGTTTCTGGCTTAATTACTGCACTAAAAGTCACAAACTGCTAAATTATGCGGCCAAAAAACAAACAAACAAAACAAACAAAAAAAAAAAACGACAGCATGACTGCATATTCCATGATGGCAGATGAAAGCTACACTGGTAAAAAGGAACAGTGGTCACATGTAAACTCTGGCTGCAGAAACACTGACTGAAATCGAAAATAAATATGTATGATACAGACTGAAATGAGAAATTACAGCTAGCACAGTAGCTAGGATGTTCCCTTTCAACTTTCAGCTTGTTTGATGTAATTCACATCACTGATGTCAATAGTAAAGAAGTAGTTAGTTCCCCTCCACTTTGATTATCATTTGAAATTCATAATTTCATCAGTGAATCATAAAAATTTTATAGTTTTCTTTGATATTGTGTTTTTTTCATATAAATTATATCGGTTTCCTCCTGTTTCCAAGTCTAAGTGTGTTTCTCTTTTCTTTAGGATTCTCACATCTGCTGCCTTACTTCTATGTCATATATTTCACCGTGTTGCTGATTCACCGAGAGGCCCGTGATGAGAGACAATGCAGGGCCAAATACGGACTAGCATGGGACACCTACTGCCGACGCGTCCCCTACAGGATCTTCCCTTATATATACTGAAACATGAAAACAGACCCTCATTACTCCACGGAGCCACACAAACTCAGCAATAAATGTAGATCCATTTTCATTTAAATGGATCAAAAATAATAATTGGTGCTGCTATTGGGAATCTGCAGGGAGCACACAATTTTCATAGGCCTTCATTTGTAAGGCTACAGTCCAGCTACTTCTGATTCCTTGCATTTTGACTTTGAAACCTCGCAGAAATCCGGTTTGCAATAGTTAAAGGCAATCTGCATTATACACGTCTCTCTTCTGTGTTACCACAGCTCAAGCATTCCAGCATAAAAGCTAAAGCTGTTTGCCTTGTGATTCTTTTCCCATCATAATGAAATCTTGTAAAAATGAGGGTAAAAAAGATAATTAAAAACACTATTATTTTACTCTCGTACTTTTAATGACAAAAACATTACTGGAAAAAGTGAACTAAAATGGTAAATATCAGTGCCTTTTTTTAAATGTAAAAACAGTGGTTCACATCATTCTACCATGTTTTTTTTACAGTGTCTTCATTTATGTGAAGTGTATTGTTAGCCTGTGAAAAACATTTGAAATAAACAAATACAAAACAGCACGTTATCATGCTTCTTAATTGCACTTATTTGACAGGCAGTTATTTGAACTGTTCTGAGCTTTGTGGCAGAGCTCTCACATCATTACTTCAGATCATATATGCAGAAAAATGTATTTTTTCAATATTTGAAGATTTGCAAACAGTAGAGACAGCTGAAAGACCAGAACAGCTATTAGCCTGTAAAGATATCAGCTAATAGCTGGGTTACTTTTTAATAACCTTTTAATAACCTGTTATCATCCCACTGTTAAAATAGATTCTCTTTCCAGCATACAGACGTTAACAGCAGATGATCACCAAGCCTCTGGGCTTTCGTAACTTCTGTCAAACTTCAGCTCTGAATATGTTCTACTTCAAATTACTCTGAAGGAACAAGTAGCACAAGAGATGTATTAGTACAAGGAAATGCAGTCAGGGGCTCCTGAGAGAGGATCTCAATCAGCATTAAAGCAGTGTTCTTTTTAGAAGTTGTGCTTCCGAACAGGTTGAGTCACTGTGGAGTTGAGGTGACATGCGGTTTTATTGTTAACCGACTAGTGGGCTAGCTTGCTGAGAAGTAAATGGGCTGTTATTATGACCAGCAACTTGCTTCGCACAGCATTGTAATAATGGAGTATGTTTGTTGGCCCTTTTCAAACAGATTTAGACCCCTATTTTATACAATGCAGCTTTGTCTAAAAATAATGTTCACCATATTTGCCCTTTTCAATTATGAATACCCTGCATTTATACTGCTAATGATACTTCTCTCACATGCAGTGAGGTGTGTGCATTCTGATGACAGAGCTCTCTTGATGCACACCTTCATTTTTCACCTTTTCATCCCATCTACAGTACAGTTGGCCTCTGGCCTCGCCCACACAGTGCTCCAGCTATTTTGTGTTGTTTGTCATATGCTAAGTGCTAATTAGGATTGTGCTTGTGTAATGCTGTGGCTGTCTACATGGTGACTGGTATCATGATGAATTAATACATAAGCTCCTTAGGCTTTATGTATATGTGTTTATATCTACTGTTTGCAAGTTTTTTTTCCCCAATTCATTTTAATGGCTTTATAATACGATAAGAGTGCATGGTAAAATTTAATGTTATTGTTATCCTCAAGATCTGCCATTTTTAATCATCAGTTTATAAAGAAAAGTCACTCTAACATTTAGTTTATATAGTTACTCAATACATTTACTCAAATATCATACTTCAGTACTTTTAAGATACTTGAGTATTTCTACTTCACGCTACTTTATACCTCTACTTCACTATTCATTACTACTTTAATATATTTACTTTACTAGTTAATTCTCATTGTAAGATTAAGATTTTGTAGTATTTATATTTCATTTGAAGAAAAGCACAAGATCTTAAAATATGTTGAATTTGTAAAGCTCGAAATAATAGTTTCAAACTTTCTTAGTGTGACAAATTCTCTAAACTTGGTTTCCATTAAATAACTATTCAAGTTAGTTTTTTGTATAATCTTCATATGCTCTTATGAATATTTGAAGTAGTTCATTTTCTAATGTCACATTTTTTTGAACTTTTTTTATTTACCTCTGTTCTACCCCATCAATCATCTCATAACTTTTCAGAGAAATCTTGTCACACAAAAGGCTGCTTTGCACATTAATGGATTAGTAATAGTCCACCAGTGCCATATTGGATAATATATCAGCCACAGTGGGCATTTATCAGCAGAATGCTTTGATATTTTAAATGCAGTTTGCTGATAATACACAGGATTTTGTATGTATGACTTTTACTCGTAATGGAGTATTTTACATTGTTGTATCGGTAGTTTTTACTTAAGTAAAGGATTTGAGTACTTCTTTTACCTTTTATTAAAACACACAAAACTGAACTGCTGCTCCTAATCTATTTTTAGTGAAGCAGAGAAACTTGGGAAACCAGGAGCTTCAGATATAAATGCCTCAGGACTTCATTCATGAAAATATATTCTGAGATTTAATCTCAGAATTTAATCTTAAAATTAGTTGCGAGCAGACCTGTCTGATTAAAAAGACCAATAAAACAGAAAAGTTCTCCCTCAAATATAGCCTAAAAATTGCCTCAGGAATTTCACCATATACCAACAACCTTCATTTTAACCTATCATATCAGTCTCATATGTGTCTTATGTCTTAAAGATATCTCATAATATCAGTGTCAGTATCAAACATAACCAAAGACAAATGGATTTTTTTCCACCACAGTTAATAAATAAAAACACTGATTTGGAATTCGCTTTAGCAAGAACACATTTTGAAGGTCGAATTTCATAGATTATATTGCTTTATAGAATAACTTGATCATTGATGAGTGAAACGTTTGGATTTTTTAAAAATATCAATTAGGCCATTGATTGAAAATGAACATCACATTTAGTTACACCGGAAAGCGACAGATATTTTCATAAATGAGACAGCAGCTGACAGTCAGAGTGAGTCACCCCCCAAGTTTCCGGGCAGACGATCCACAGTCCAAATAAAAACATAGGTGTGAACAGGTTTGACACATTCTCAGACACAAACAGCCACTGCTGAGAAAGCACATCTGCTCCGTTTTCATTGGTAGGATGAAAAGAAAATCAAACACAACATCTAAATTTTGTAATGAGAAGAATAGAAATGATCCAAAAATTAAAAAATCTAATGACTGGAGTTGTTTTTTGTGGTGATTTTCAAGTGAAAATTTCCTTAAGATACAATGTGTATAAAACTTCCTATGTATGTGTGTCTGTACAGGCGCAATGATATGCAAGAGCTCAGAGTGCCTTGCATGATAATAAATGAGAAAATGTGTGTCCTTGCTTCTGTGCATGTGTGTGTGTGTGTGTGTGTGTGTGTGTGTGTTTGGGCAAGCACCTCTGCATGTGTGTGCACTTGCCAATTGTGTATGCCAATCCTGACGTTTCAGTCCCATCAGTTGTAGCCAGTTTCCATGGCAACATCTCAAGAGCACAGATGTAGGAGAGAGGGGAGAGGAGTTGAGACAATTATCGTGGTGGAGGGTGCTGGAAAAGGAAGAGCCGGGGATGATGAGTGTGAAACGGTGTGAACCGTGGGATGAGACAGAAAAGATACATGTGTTGTGAATGAGCGAGCAGTGTTGCACGTGTTTGTGTCTGTATCCTGGCACTAGGAGATGTCATGGACAGAGGCACCGTGGCTGTGGTCATCCTGACTGCTTAAATTTGACTGGTATATATTTACTGGGTGTAATACAAATTTAAAAGTACAAAAAAATGCAGTGTGCAGGAGAGCGGCGCTGGCATTTGCACCGACTTGAATTGGATTTTTCTGTTTTGAGTGAGGGCCTCGGAGTGAGTCAACAGGAATCTTTAATACAATTTAGTTTCCATGGTGATGGCTGGGAATGATATGTCCTTTTCAAACAGAGGGAAAACAGCTTGAAGCCTGGTTGATGCTCCGTTTTCTGTCTGAATCATTATTTAGAAAAACGATAACCTGGCAAACCTTACACGCCCTACAGACGAGTCCCTGAGCTGGCTTGGAGACATACTCAGCATTTTCTGCTCTGCTGCCTTTTTCCTCCTGAAATCAGGGGGAGAAAATGTTGCCGAGCATGAGACTGCCACAAAATTTTAAATGTATCACAGCTGCAGTGACATTTTCAACAGTGATTTCTTGCTGAGGAGATGACCTCTGTCAGCTTAGTTTTGTTACGCAATCTAACAGGCCTGCAGTGCCCTATAATTTGAAATGTTATTATTGTGGAGGTACAGACATTAATGAAAGGCTATCATCCTCTCTTTGCTGCCTCTCCAGTAGGAGCTCTTCTCACATCATTTAGGCACTTTCATGATATCCAGATATTCTGGTGTCTTTTAAGAGGTTGTGTGAATGCCTCTGAAACCATTTTTAAATGCTGCTGTTTTTAGACAGTTTTCAGTGTGTCGCATGTCCGACGCACCAGTCATTGTCCTCACTTATGAATTCCCCTCATCGTCCTCAGAGTTGATTTTTTTTTTCCTCTGGGGTCGGCAGAGATCACATCTGCAGAATTCCTCGCAGGCAGGCAGGCAGGCAGGGAAAGAAGAAACTCTGAGATCTTTTTGGCATTATTGTTTTATTAGAATACGGAATGTGAATTGCTGTACATCATAAGTGTGACCTAATAAATATAAAGTAATCCACCAAATTTACCGTAGCATACACTGATAAATGTAAAAAAGACAGATACAAATAGATATACTTAAATACAATTTTCTAAAATGCTTTGTTTAGAGCAACTACATAATGACATTCAACTGAGCTGCATTTCTCCTTCTTTCCTCGGGTTTCTGTGCTTTAATAGTGATTGTCCAGACTCAACACACTCACATTGTTTGCAGAGTTTCGAGGTCTCAGTGTCCTGTGATATTTTCATGGGAACATCATTTGGCACAACATATACTGTGTACTCTGTCCTCATGAACACTGACAGACTTTTAAAGTTGCTTCAGTCAAGTAAATGCTGAAATTCAAATCATACAACCAGTTTGAGTAGCTTCCCCTAACCCTTCATCAGTACTTTACTGCTATGAGCGTGTATGTGTGTGTGCGTGCGTGTGTATGTGTGTGTGTAATAAGGCTCTACCACAGAGCCTCCTAAACTACAAACAATGAGGCTTCCTGAAATGTAAAGCATGTGAAATTTACCTTAAGAATCAGTCAATACAGATGAAATCAGATCATTTTGAAAGTCATGGGAATTAAACCCTAATTTATGGGATAAGTCTGGTAATATTCCATATTTGTCTGATTGTCAACAGATTTGATAAAGAGCCCAAAACCAACACTGAATAGATCCTAATTGATCCTGTGTAGCTAAAGCCTTATAGAGCTTATTCCTTTGTGCTATAGAGCTCCACTATTGTCCAAAAACTATTAACAGCACATCAGCAAGCTGCAGTGTTACACTTGGTTATATGTTCCTTTATCATGATAAACATGAGCATTATATTTTCTTTGGGTCAAGCCTAGATACAGTGTCCTGCTGCCATAAAAACTGGTTCAATAAACATGAAGAAATGCACTATTTACTCCTGTAGGATTAATGTTTGCTTAAACCTACAGTGTCCCACAATTTCAGACAGTTAACTAGCCTTTTTAAAAATTAAACATTATATTTGTGACTTTTTGAAAATTTACATCTTCAGTTGAAACAAATGGACTTGGGCCTTAGTGCCACATACTGGGCAGAGACATTATGAGGTATTGACAGATGCACTAACATGTTGGTTTTAGTCCTTTTATGAGATTTGTTGACCATAAATAAAATATAGAACAATGACAACCTTGTCCTTTATGATGTGACTGGTATTCGATTAATATTAGTATCCATATGTGCTTCCAGTGAAAATGTAGTTTCATATATTGCTAACACACACAACATGTACTGCAAAATGATTTATAAAATAATACAAATTTTGCCCATTTAAGAATAATCCTGAACGACAGTGGCTGTCATGGATCAGTGACATAACTACTTTTGAATATTCATGCAAGCTCATGTTATAATGTGAATTTCAGTTGTAAATTGTTTGACATAATTAGAAACTACTTCAACAGGATGTGGTATTCAACACAATTTTTCCTATGCGAGTCCCACAGTTGATGTATCAGACATGTCATAACATCATTTACTACACGTGAAGCCGGCAAATGACAAACATCACAGTTTGTTCGCAGGTTTCAGAGTTTCTCTTTTTCTACTGAAGATCACGCATGAACCATCACTTATCTACAAACAGGTCAAACTTATGAACACATCATAGCGGAGGCAGCACCAGCTGAGGAAAAGCTTTGTCTGTCCCTTGAAACTTGAAATTTTGGATGGACTGAAATGATTTCACCGTCTTTACACCTCTAAAATAACTGAGACATTGTGATGGAGACATTATTGTCTCATCTGTCACTCGTGTCCCACTCAGTGTTACATACACTTAATGACACTGCATCGATATGTCTAATGAATCTAATTACATTGCTAGTTTTCCGTTTTTAATTGCTTTTCGTACATGAGATTTCTATTTTCTACCTCATACCAGATAAAAGTTGCTGTGCTAAAATGACTATAGAATAGATGGAGATGACTAAGAGTAAACGTCACTGGAAATAGGAATAAGGCGCTCCCTGCACACGAAAAAATACAACAGAACTAAGTTTTTCTTTTTTCAAGTAAAAAAAACATTGTGCCAAAATCAAATGTGTGTTAAAGAGTGAATATAAAGACAAGGCCTGACAGTGCCTTAGTGTGTAGACGAAGACACTGCAGTCACTTTCTAGCCTTGTCATTTTTCTTCTCGCTCCTCCTAATTGAGTTTTTTTTTTTTTTATTATTTGGCACAATGTTTTTCAGATATAAACTTTTGGCATTATATGTCTGAGCATAAAGCTCCTCAGAAAGCATTAACCTAGAATGTAGCGTAAAATACATCCTTATAGCAATGGACATACTTATTTTGAATGCACATTACAAGCACTGACTCTCTTAAAGTCAAACTTACAATTAATTCCATGTTGTTTTAGTTACAGTGTGAAATTTGATTTTTGGCAGATAACTTTTTCATCAGGGAAATGTTATGTTGGTCTATGCTTTATCTTCACCCCAGTTAAAAATGTGTGTGCACACACCAATCTGTTTTTTCCCTGCTAGGCCTTCTGCATTTCGTACAGTGCCTTAAAGTTCTCCTGCTTAATTTAACCTGTTTCTTACAGTTTTATTTGCCTGTAACACAATCAAATCAGTTGTTTAATGTCAGAGGTCTCTATCATATTAAATACATGGAATCAACCCAAAACAATCCTGCTTTGAGTGCATTTTCAAACTCAAAGAATAAAAACGTTTAATTTGTTTTCCAGCCCAAGTGTTTGGAGATTCACAGTGAGTTGAGCGACTGGATCAGTAAGAGCAGCATGGGAAAACTCCAGCCCTTCATATTGTTAAATCGTATAATGGGTCAAAGGCAACACAAACACCTTCTGCATCCTCTTTCTTTTTCACTTCCAACCTGCCAAACTTAGTCCAGCCGCCCAGCGGCAGCGGACGCCACACCTTTACATTCACAGTATCACTCAGATTGGTCTTCTTGTTTTGTCCAAAGTTAAGACTGCTGAAAACCTAAGCCAGTGATGGGAATGATACATGGAGAAAGGAAGAGTTGATGTCTCCATTCATTCATCTGGGTCTGTCTTACAGATATTTCCCTTTTTCTCCAGATCTCCTGTGTGTTAGAAGCTCACCAAGGCATAGACCATACTTCAGCAGGAAATACACCATGGCAACAGAAGAAAAAAGCAGGAGAAAAACATAATTGTGCTGGGTCTTTTTTTCCCCAACCCTACGAGTGCATACATTGCAATGAATCTCTAATGTATACTTTAAATTATATGCAGGAAACGATTGTGAATTTGTACCTACCTGTAGAGATAATAGAAGAAAGAGAGCAAATAGAAGCCCAGCTTGCACCAGGACTCCTTCTGGCAATAGTTAAGAATGTCAGCATTCATCACACTAACAGGGTCATACATGACCTCTGACCCATCAGCTGGCCGGTGAAAAAACCTGAAAAAGCAGAGAGGTTTGGCACATTCACCCACCAGATCAGCAAAAGCTTGTCAGACATCTGTGTTGTGGGACTATACCTCCACAGATGGTAGAAGAGCAGTGGGATATTTAGGCCAAGTGTGACCCACTCTCCAGCACACATGAACATCAGGCAGAAGAGCCCATGGATGGAGTACTCTGGTACCACCAACTAACCAGAACAGACACAGACAGTCCGGTTATAGGTCTGCATATTGCTTAGAAACTGAAGTGATTAGGTAATCACACTGCAGCAACTCATGGAAAACAAAGAAACACTAATGGGCTGCGTGTTGTGGTATAACTACAATACGAAGAGCCATCATCACAGTGCATTACAAACACTTTCACAAAGAAGGTGTTAATTTTACTTGTGGCTTGCTGTTGTTAAAAGTGCAAATGTAGCTTCAAACACATGTAGACTGACATTGTGATGTTAGTGGAAGCTGAGCTATGTCATTTGACATAGCTGGTTCAGGTTGGTCAGCTTGCTGCTAGAACTCTGAAGCGTCTGCCTGCATCTCAGTCTTTTTCAGTGGTTACAATATATGTGGTTTTATGCTCAATGACAGCTGTTGCCCTGGCTGGAAAAACAATGGAGATAAGGTGGATTAATAATGGAGGCAAATAGTTTCTAGTCTTATTGACCACTCAACGTGCTCTACAATACTGCACCATTCACCCTTTCACACACAATTTTATATACTTTTTTATACACACACACACTCATACACTGGTGATACATCATTGCATCTTTCAGTACCTTGCTCAGGGAAACTCCGACATGCAGACCTGAGGAGCTGGGCATCGAACTGATGGACGACTGTGCTACCTGAGCCGCAGCCGCCTGAAGTGAGGCCATTACTGATACAGCTGTACAGGTTGTTGGAAGTCTAAGCTAACTCTTACACTAACTCTCTTTTAGCTTCGTTTTTGTTCTCCACCAACTCCCAAGGGAAATACCTGGTAGTTGATAAATGGTCCATATGGTCCAGCTAGTTGCTAACTTTGTTTATTCAGACTCAGATTCAGAAAACTTTATTTATCTCAGTAGGGAAATTCAGTATTTGCAATCTACCCAGACCATGTACAAACTCACACTCACAGGCAAGCAGCAATCAACAGTATGTCAGAGAGTGGGATTAATAAAGATGAAGAATTCTGGCGATTGGTGCTCAGCGGGTGGGGTACATTGGATTTTTCAGAGCTTTTTTTCGCTGACAACAGCTGCCCACTGTGTAAGCAGGGGGAGTGAAGCAGAATAGTTATATAGTTGCTGACTGTAAAACCACAGCAATGAGCTGAAAAACACTCAAATGTTCTGTAGAGTTCTGTATTCAATATTTCCTGTAGAAAATATTTCCTGCAACTCTGTAGAGTTGACAGGGATGGCAGGAAAATATTGAATATAGCTGCTTAAAAGAAATAACAACACCTAAATTGGCATATTTCTTTGTTAGCACAGCTTCTGTGCTGACTGACAATGTTGTTGACTGGACAGGTAAGTAATGTCTGACTGGGCAGGGTAAAAATAACCCTCTGGGCTGTGTTGACATGAACACAATGTCACATGGAAATAAAATGGCAATGTAGTCTGATAATCAAAAGACATTCATCACCTTTCTATTTGAAAATTGATTAGAGAAGTTGTTTTGTTTTTTTTGCATTTGAGAGCATTCTGCCTTTCTGCATGTCATCTTCCTCTGCAGCTGTTAAAGGTTATTGAAATCATAACTGCATTAAAGCAATGATATTGAAAAATGTGTATCATCTCAATTATTCTTCAATTACGAGGTGATGGAGTGTGTTTGTCAATGAATCAATAAATCAGTCAATAGAAAACATCAATTAAATCAGTAGCTTCATATACATAAAACACCCAATAATCATTTTCCTTCACCCTGAATAGAATAGAATTTATTCCCATTACAGACAATTTAACTGACAAACTATTCATCTAATCTAATCTGATAACAAAAAAACCCAGAGCTAACCTTATAAGAGAGTAGTGCATTCTTCATACCTTCTCTGAGAAAATAATCCTCTTATTGTGCTCTGTTTATTTATTGATATAATAACTTTTGCAAAGTCCTCTTTTTTGACAAAGGCTATTGATAATTTTCCAACATACAGGTTCAAAATGGCCGAAATAGCATGTCAGCTTTTAGTAACCTTGAGGTCTGTTTCTGAAAACCTTGAAATGTCCAAAGAACCCTCATTAAACCACCACAAAACCTATGGTATCAGTGTTTTCCATTGTTGTGTGTCTGCAGAGTAGTGATGGTGGGTTGTGGGGATAGGCTACATGTGAGATGAAGCAGTGTGCGTCATGGTCCTCACAATGGTTAGAGAGACAAATGGTCATGGTAGTCTGAAGCCGCTCTGTTTTAGTCATCCACCAGCAGGTAAAAAACAGCCATTACTCACTCTGCGAAGCAGGTTGCAGATTCTTTCAATGTTGAGAATTCTTTCCCTCTGCGGATTGGATATAAAGAAAGTCCGATCAACAGTCTGTAGTACATTTTTTCATCCCTTTTTACTGCTATAACTAACAGAAAAAATAAATAAATCTCAGAGCAGAAACAAAACATGCTTTGCGTTTGAGAAAATGTTGTTTTTAAGGATTTTAGCTAGATTTCCTCAAATTCCTGCATAAATAAAATTATATGTGTCAACATATTTGATTCCCTTCGTTGCACATGTCAAACCCCTCCACCTTAACCAGCATCACACAGTACAGGCAGCCCTTTGCATTTTGACATGTAAAACTCTGAACAGCTTCGAGTCTCGTGAAAGTCATCCATCTCCAGCAGCAAGGGGCCTCTTATGTGGTCTGACCAGGCTGGTAACAGAGCTGGTAAACAAAACAAGCAATATTCTGACACTTGTTTGCCTCATTTATTTCGTGCTGTAAGTCTAGTTTTGGATAAACCACACTTATGACATATTGAGGCATCTGTCTTGATCACTGGTTCATAGTTTCAAGTGTTGAGGACTCTGCGATGTCCGATCCCTTTAGGCGGAGGCACAGGCTGCACCTTTTTTGAATTGGTGACCATATATTCAAACTCCTGTGGTGACCTGGAAGTGAATTTTTCCTTGGATCTTCAGCCAGACTCTGGCTCTCCGGTTTCACTTTTTATAGGTAGTTGGTCCATGTAGTTTTCTACTTTTTTGCCCAATTTGTGCATCACATCCTTCCACAAAACTGAGCTTTAAAATGTAAGCAGCACAGTACTGGACCTGCCAGCTAATCTACTCCTCTACACACTCTATGGTTTGTTATTGCACACATAAATTGTGGTCTTGCAGTAAATCTGCTTGGATTTTACAGCCTGGAGCCACCCTGAAGTGCCCTAATTTGTGTCAGGTCATCCAATTCACTCTGAATAGTTGATCGTTCCAGCAAGGAAAACACAACCGAAGACATTAATCAAAGACAGAGGAGACAAACAATAGCAGCACAAATAAAAGACCAACAAATGCAGGGAAATGAATGTTATCAAGTATGTATTTTGATTAATAATCTAATCTAAGAAAATGTCAAGAGCATGACTTCTGTAATGTGATATTTCATGGCAAGAGGTATCATACTGGGTCGTCTTAACACGGCAATGCTCTTAATGGGGTGAGTCACCCTTCAAGGCATTTCAAGAAGAAATAATTCTGCATTTCAGTCACTTTTTGTCAAAGAGCCAAATACAGTGTCTCATACAATGACAGTATGTCACCCACTGAGGCTGAAACTGATTGTTGGCTGTAAACATAAACCTGATTTGGAAACATGTGTTTAGTCTCCTCCATTGTGTCCGTCTGTAACATTTTCGGCTTTGGTTGTAGACAATGGCAGTTGAGTAAAAGCGTATTTCTCTCTGCTAAAATCAGAAATAATTGCTGTTTATTTTCCAAGGCTGTTGCCGTTCAAGCCTTACCTCTGTGTATGCATATTATTCATACTGACATATTGACATAATTTAAGATGACAAGTTTAGGTTGTGTGTTATAGATTTAAAAACACCTGTACAGTAAAGCAAGCCGATACAATAGCTTTGATTCAAACAGTGCTGTCATGAGGCTTGTGAGAGACACCAGCTCTCGATCTTCATCACAGTAGGAAAAATGACACATCCACTTTGAATTTAACATTCACAGCGGTATTCATGCTAGAACTGCTGAATTTGACTGCATTATATTTTACAGGTGTTGCAGTTATTGTGTCCGCCCCCTGCAGCTGACTGTGCCTCACACTCCTCCAGCCTGTTGTTGCAGTTTCCTCTCCCACTCCTCATCACTCTCACTCTGCAGTTCAGAAGTAGGTTGCTAGAACACTAGCTAACTTGTGAAAAAGACATTCACAGTGCCTGTTTATTTGCTAAATGGAATATGGCGCTACCAACTGACTCACGGTAACATTATATTTGTTTTTAAAAGACGAAGAGAAAAGTACACATATTAAATACACACTACCGCAGGAGGAGAGGACAAATACTAGCGCTTACTTTGGGTCAATTGATATTTTCTGTCAGAATATGTTTTCACTTTAGAGCAAAAGTTAAATGTCCCAGTGTGACAGAAGGGAATGGGTCTGTTCTTGTTGAGGTGAAACCTTGTACCTTCACTTTTATCATGGTGACAGCGCAGTATCTCATTGTATCTTCATTTGCATCAATCTCTTTAACTGATTAAGCCAAAAAAACGATGTCTTTGTAGAGGCTTGATTACTTCAATCAGCATGCAAATTAGTGTTCAAGGCAAACGCTGCCTGGATGCGACTGCAAGCACCTGGATGCTTGGATTAGTAGGAATTGTTTTCTAAGTACTATAAATATTTGATGCAGAAAAATGAATGGATAAGCAAAATAAAGCTGAATAAAACACTGAAAGGTTTCAATCCAAATCCAGATTCACAAAACATTCATTTACATATAATGATGCTTGCCTTTCTGATGATTACAGGCATTAAAGAACAGTGTGCTATTGGTTTCTTATGGAACTGTGATTTATTTCAAGGCCGTTCTTTATAAAAATCTGTCTGTTTTTTTAAAATTCAGGTTTGAAAATGTCTGACTGCTAAATTTGAGGTCATAGGCAACATTTTTGAAGCGAAACCCTCAATTTGTTCTCTCTGTGTGAATCACTGAAATGTTCCTCTTGAATTTGAACAAAGAGGGATTTCTCTGCGTGCACACAAGGGTTTGATCGTTCTTGAAAGAAGTAAAACAGCAGGGTTCTTACCGCTCTGGTGGGATTGCTCTGATCAATGGGGTTTTTGAAGTCTGTGCGAAGCTCATCAAATGCGATGATCTGAAAAATAACAGGAGTGTGTGAGTTTGTTTTCATTTAGTTACCTTTAGCACATCAGTGAATGCACATACTGTATACGTAATGTATCTACAGTATAATTCAAAGGCATAGGTGGATTCTTTTTGACACTGCACTCTTATAAAATTTTCTTGTGTTAAGACTCAGCCTGTTTGTGTGATTTGTTGTGTTGGGTTACAGTACAGTTTATTCTACTGCATATTCACTGTACCCTGTCCAGCTGCAGCCACATTTCTCTCTTAGCCTGAACACACATGGTCATTAAATGGTTAATGCATGGACATATAATTACTTACCGCCTTGTTCTTCCCTCTTTGAGCTTTATATGAGCTCCCACTGTTTTTATACCTTGGGCCATTATGTAGTTTCTTACTGTTTGGGGAGCTAAAATTCTGATTTGAATTCTCCCCCCAGTTTGTCACAGTGCTCTTTTCCACGTGAGCCTAATTTCTAGATTTACATCTCCTCTAAACTTGTGAGAGCAGTCTCTAGTTAATGAGCCTGATAATAAAGTCCACATTAGAAACTTAATATCCATGGAGACACAGATGGCTGTCAAAGGAGTTCATTTTTAACGATTAGCATTTTTCTGGCAGGATTAAAACAATCAGTGCACATCAAAATGTTTGCTGAAAATGATTAAATTAAATAATATACACAACTTCAGATTTATGCTTTGTTGTGTTTATAAGAGGATTATGGTGTACTGGAAGTCTGTATTAAATCTTGCATAATTTTATTTCTTTGGCCTTTTTGGAAAACAAAGTCACTGTTCGGATCTCCCTCGCTGACAGTACTGTAGCTGCCCCCTGTGAGATGAGTATGAGTGATCATTTTTCTCTCCAGGCTCCTGATTAATGGCTCTATAAGAAATATTAATAGTTCTTGGCTTAAAGGACACCTGACATGAACAGCGAGCTTATCTTTAATGGCTCACTGAAATCAGTTTAAAAAAACCCCAAACAAACAGGTATTAAATTCAGATAACTGAGCGTCAGCATCTGACTCGCCTCAACAATGACTGATAATCTGAAAAGAGAACACATCTATCTCTGGGAAATAGAAACAGCCCTAGTGCCCCCCCCCCCCCAATATGAGTCTCTCCAGCTCTCGTCTTCTTTCACACTTAGCTCTGTTGTAAACAGATGCAGTTTCCATGGCGACATGGTGAGCCCCTACGTGGGCACCATGGTTACTACAGCAGTGCACGACCACTCTGATTGGTGGAGATCCGTATAGAACTGGGGTGCTGTACCCTCCTGGTGGAGGCAGACTGGGGGAAGGGGTGAACAAAATCAGAGTTTGATAAGCGTTTCAATCACATGCTTGGGTGCTGAGCCAGACACACGCTTCTCCCCATTTCTTTCACACACAGACACACTGACTGACTCATAGTCTCACCCACTTAGTCAATTGGTACGTTAGTCATTTCAAGTCTTATATACGTAATGATGTGTTTTGTATTTCAGATTATTGCTGCTTCCATGTTAAGGGTTACGGATCAAAGCTTTAGTGTTTGTGCAGTCTGTGCTTGTGTAACCAGTGAGCCGAGTGCACTGGTCTCCAGCGATATCTGTGCAAATTCCACTCAAAATGCCGCAGGCAGATACATTCACAACAGTGTGGTGGCGAAATTTATGATCTTTATGTTGTTACACCTCCCTGTACTCATTATGTGGAGTTTGCTGGAGCCTGAACCCCTTGTCTGAGGGACTGTGTATTGTCAGGACTCTGGAATCGTACGTTTCTTTAATGTGGAGGGATGGAGCAGACTGGAATATGTCTTTTTGTTGAGTATACAAGGGTCAGACCAGCTCCCTTTAACTTATACTTGTGATGACCCACCAAAAAACAGGTCACCTAAAGTCAGTGTGTAGAGATCGATGGAAAAATCCACAAATTAAGACTGCTGTGTTTTTCAGAGTCAAGCACCTCCTTCAATTCTGTTGTGGATCAGCCGCCTCATAAATTGATCATTATTCATCATTATGTCTTTAAAGCTTGGTGTTTGAGATTAAAATGTCATTTGGTGGCTTCCAAGAGGTCAGATTGTCACACTGTGGTTTTCCTTGAGATTCAGCTGCTACATTTGTGCCTCTTATTAACAGTGGAGGACCTGAGTGAGATGTGTTTGCGCTGTGTTCCTGTCACTGGTGTACAACAGTGTGAAAGGTGGATGCGTTCGTCTGCCTGTGTGGGATGCAGCGTTGACGTTGGTGCCCATATCAGTTACAGTGTGTGCCGTGGCTCCAGTGTGTGCAGCACTACTCACCTGCCATATGACAAAAAAGATGAGAGCAGCGCACAGCACCAAGGTGAGCATGTAGCAGAAGGCCGCAAAGGTGAACGCCATAGCTGTGCCAGCCAGTCTGACGACAAGACGGGTCGAGAGGGAGAAAGGGAAACCTCCCCCCTCACTCTCTGCCTCTCTCTGGCTATTGCTCACTCTCCCTCTTTATTCAAGGGAGGTTATAGTCTGTTTTCCTTCTGATCCAAGCTGAGTCTGTGTCGTCCGGGTAGGTAAAGCCCGCAGTTTTAGTAACTATCAATAATTAGCTTGAGCTCTGGCCTCACCTCCGCTCATGCTGTGCCTTTGCCTCTTTTTCTATATCTCGCAGCAGGACGACCCCTTTCTCGCTTTGATTTAGGAAGCACTTATATGTCTGCTCACAGCCACGGTCGTCTGTTGTTGGCCTGATGCTCCTAACCACAAACTGACACGCCAACAACAGAAGCACAGGATTCTTGTCAATGGTAAGCACAGCACTGCGTTTCAAAAAAGATTATTGTCTAAGACGGTTATGGCTTTGTGGTAGGTCAGTAGTTTGTATTATGGCTTTCAGTTCATCTGTTACTCTAAATCTCGTACACTGTTAATGACGCATATTTTTAAATCATAGTTAACACGTGTGTAAACAACCATAGTTTGCAGATTAGCTGTGAGTTATTATTTACAGGGACATACTCTTGGTATATTATTTATTTATTATCACATTTTTGAGAAACTGTTTACCTCCACATGAATCTGATCATTTGCTTAAGATACAAGATATTGTTCTGCACATTAGACAGTTTTCCTGACAAAGCAAATTTCTGGTTGCCAGTGCTGATTGCCAAATCAAATGACTATTTAACATTAAATTGCCAATATGGCACATCCAAGAGGACATAGAAATACAAGATCAGAGCACAATATTGATGATAGTTTCAGTTAGCACGGATCAAAATCTGGACTGATCTTAATGTCGAGTAGAGAATACCTGTGTCTGGTTGGAGACGTGTCTGCCACTGAGCAGTCCTCTCTTTCCTCGTCTCTGTCAATTTGGGTCGGCACCATGTCAGAATTCTCTGCTCTGCATCTTTCTCTCAGACGCATCCCTCAGATTTTTCTTCAAGAACATTTAGATTTGTCTTTGCCGACATGCAGCACAAACAAGGAAATTCTAGGAATTAAAAAAGGGGGAAAATTTAAACAGAGACCTGCAGAACATCTACATGTTGAGACGCCTTCATTCTGATTTTGAAATCTCTCCTGTTCTTAAGCAAAAATCTCCTTAGCCCTCAGGAGTCATAAGTTAATTAGTCCACCTTTCTATTGTCTCCCCCTCGTCATTTTCCCTTCCTGCTGTCTTTCTAATCTCTCCTTCTTTTTTTCTCTTCCAGAGACTTAGAAAACAGACCAGAATGTGTTTCCTGAGTCTCCTGTCTCTCTTCCTCTATTTCTTAGACTGCGAGAGAAATATTTCTATCACGCTTGATGTTATACTGGTCAACCAATAGCATGGCTCCATCTCCCTCCCTCTCTTATTCGCTCTTTCCTTCCTCTCTCTCTTCGTCTCTCCCCCCTCTCTGTCTGTCTGTCAGTCGCCCCCCAAACACACACACACACGCACACACACACACTCTCGCATTTTGCACATTTCCATAATACCTTGTTCCCCAGAGACTGATGAGGGGGCAGGGCAGGCTTCAAATGTTTTTCCCTTTTGTCTGTATCTCTCTCTTTCTCCACCTCTCTCCATTGCTCTCCCTCCCTCCATTAGTTTCTCTCACCAAAGCCTTCAGTCATCCGTCATTTCATGAAATTTATGCCTGTTTTTTAGGGGGTGTTGCTCTCAGTCACCTGTCGTTTGCCATAATTTCTTTGCTCTATTAGCTCACCCAACATCTATTAAACTGCTCGATTTCACTTTATGTTCGTTCCCCAATTTATTATTATTTTCTAACCTTGGTTGATTTTAGAGACCAATGGTAGTATTTAATGCTCAATGCTGCCCCTTTTTTTTTTTTTTTTTTTGCCAAAAGCACACAATATTATCATCACTGATTCTCCACACTGAGAAATGCCGAAATCAACTGCATGAAAAAAAGCCAAACACACATACAGCATTTGTGAAAGTAATTCACCACAGCTCACGATAGTTGTAGTTCTCTGCTGTTGGGTGGCACAGCATCTTTTGTCAGGACCCTGGTTAGGACAGGGTCGGTAAGATGGTGTAATGCCGTTCCCAACCTTTTTCGTCTGACATACTCACAGTCTTATCACAAGCTTAAATATCCCTCAACTGAAACAACGCAATTTTTCACAAATGTTCCAAATATGATCATATATATGGATTATAAACTGGTTATTCCACACTAATCATTAAATAAATTGTTATAAATATCTCATATGTTTGAAACGTCAATGTTTGGTCAAACTTACACTTGTAATACTACCACTGGGAGTGGCAGAGGAAGTACCTTTCAACTGTTCATTCATTACTTTTGAGCTATTTCAACCACCTCTCCATTGATTTATTTAACCTACTTAAACCATTTACCAAAAACCCATTTGATCCCCTCTGCTCACCAGCTCACCAGTTTTCACACACTAACAGTCATTTGGTTGTTTATTTGGCTGTTTATTTGCCATGAACCCCTGGCAAGTGCAGAAGTCCCCCCTGGGCTAAGTGCACCTGACAGGGAGTCCCGAAATGGATCCAGAAGGGGAGAGGCACTGATAAGTGATTCGATTGGTGAGAAAGAAATCAGACTATCTCTAAAGTCTGTCAGCGCCTGCAGAGGGCTGGCTAGATTATAGGAGATCTTCAGTCACTGATAGTGACCCCAATGAGTAACAACAGCTGCTTTAAACCTGCAATAAGTAAATACTTTCTCTCTTTGACCACTTGGGGGCAGCGGAAACAGACTGCAAACACAAAGCTGACAGTATCATCTGTTTTTTGTTTTTTATTTATTTGCACATCTTAGCAAGCAGTGGTGTCTTCATGCATCCGGGAAATATGAGATAATATCATTCAGCTGAAGTTTTGTTTCTGCGGACATGATGAATCTAAGCCCAATATTCACTGTACTCCAAGCCTGGTTTTACTGTCCACCTACTCCTGAGGATAATATCTTCAGCTGTAAATGTTCCACTTTAATCAGTAACTAGGCACTAACTGCCATTATTTGCTGGGCAGTTGGTGTAGTGGGTTTATCAGAGCTTCTTTGCAGAAAACGGCTGCTTGCTGCAGTCAGAACCACACCGATGAAAGTGGCAACGCTGAAACAAAACAGTAAAGCTGATCATTCTCTGGGTTCATCACTATCAGTGACCACCTTTCACATTCACATGTCCATGTGATCTTTTATCAATAAATGCACAGACTGTCGCCACTTTAGCAACAATTAAGGGGGAATTTACTTCCTTCTTTTCCCGGATGAAACAAACTCACAAATTCTTGGCAGCAGTTCCCTCAAAGTTGGGAAATACAATGACTGAGCACTTCATCAGATCATTTCTGCAGATTTTTCAGATACACATTCATGCTGCCGATCAAGTTATTTATTTATTAAGGTGTTCAATTGACCAAGAACAAAAAAGTATGATTATACATTATAAACTTCTTCCGTTTTAGTTTTAAATATTTAGGAATCTGCTGTTGACAGATAAACATTTTTTCTGGCTGTTCATACACTTATAAGGCCTGTGAGATATCTCTTATTAGAACACCGTATTAGTGTATCTTATTTATCAGTAATTAGGAAGAGGAAGAATGGTATACAGCATGTGCCCCTATTGGACACATTGCAGATCTGCAGTTACATTTCTGGATATACAAAGCCTGATTCCAGCCTGGTTCCATCCTGGTTCCAGACCCCTTAAAGTTATCCTGTTAGTGTACATAGCATATAGCTGATGGCTTGTAATGAAAACATGGTGGGAAAAATGCAATCTGAGTTGCAACACAGAGCAAAGAATGGGTGGTTTTAAGCAATCTGGGTTAGTGCGTTAGCCGTCTAATGGTTAGGCAGAGGTTGTGGTCCATTTGGGTTTACTATATCAGTGGTTAGGGATTCCCTGCAGTCTGGTCAAACTGTGTTGTGTCGTTATTTTTAACTTAAATTATTTTCTCATTTGTATTATTCCTGAAACAGATCAGGGTTTTAAATGTTAATGTTTAAAATTTTAATGTTAAGTTAATGAGAAACAATGTTTCACCCGTACCACAGTGACTCACCTGACAATATGAGCTTATTAGTTTCTTGGCACAGTGTCTCTTCAGTGTTTTGGTGCCTGACAACTGAGGGAGGGACCTCATCTTTTGTATGAAATGCAGGTAGATTGTTGCTGAAAGCTGCCAGAAAACCAAAACCAGCAGAAGTCAAAGAAGGTTAGTCCTCTGGCCCTCAGAGTTGATGTCATTAAAACTAACTTGAACCTTAGCCAGGTATTATTTCCATGTTCATGCAGCTACTAAACTAAAGCATATATTCTGATGTATGCTTCTTTCTTAGAGTAAAAATTATTGCCAATTTGACTCTGGCCTTTGTTTGCCCGAGCCACCTATTAATAGGAAAGCATAAGTCCATCCACAATTGCTTATCTTGTAATGACTGTTATTATCACCATGAAACACATTTTGGTGTGTAGAAGGCTGGGTTGTTTTCAATTCCACATTATTTATACTGCCCATAAAATGAATTCAGCTCCAATTGGATTTTTACATGTTTTATGATTAGAAATTATGTCAAAATATGGATGTGTTCAGGTCACATGCAGATTGACTTTAAAATTAGTAAAGGATATCCATAAATATTTAGGGATTAAAAAAATGTGAGGATGCTGTGTTTTAAAACATGAGGATGAAAGAATACAGAATTTGCTGCTTTGCATTGAAATATTGACATTTAACCTATTTACCCACCGATGGATTAAGATGAAAGATTGTATTTGAATATTCTGAAAAGTTATCTGTTTCTGTATCCACGGGGAATTATTAATATGGTACTTCATAAAATGTGTCTAAAAAAAGATGATGTAATGTTATTTTGTTTTCTTGTTGATCTTTTGGTCACATGATTGATATATGGACTGTGTATGAGGAAGAGTGAAACAACCTATGACACCTACCTTGGAAGGAAGATGTACATGGACCAAAAGAAGAATATTATTTGATTGCATCAATGGAACACCCTGAGTGCAGTGCATCATTTACTAAATGCACGAACTGCTGCACTGCAGAGTAACTCAGCCACTTGTTGAAACCTAGAAGGTTATTTTGACACTTGTAGTCGTTAACCAGAGAATATGTAGACTAGTCATGGTTTCATTCCTGAATTTAGACTTCCTGCCAGTTGTGATGATAAGTTACTGCAAGTCCTGATGTAATTTTTACATTCCTGTCTGTCACACTGCAAAGGCATAACCTGAGGCCTTATGTGGAGGCCTAAAATATTTCAGCTAAATGCCAGTGTAATGTATGACACCGCTAAAAACATATCTTGTAATATGGGCTGATATTAATACATTTCTAGATAATAGATTTCACGTACTCGTACTATTCATAGTAATGATTTCATTTTTCATAATCGAATGATAGAAAAAAAAGTTTCGATATATGCAGTATGTGTACCAAATATTGTGTACTATCTACTAAATTAATGCTCTTGTTCTTCTCTATGACACCGTAAATGTAATGACCACCAGTGGCCACAGCTCCTCAGATTTTACGCCAGTTGTCCAGAACTCCAAATCATGATAATGTTAGATCATTTATGTTAATATCATTAGTCTCACATTAGTCTGGGGTCTTTCTCTGCCTCAATGAAAGAGTAGTTTAACAGAGTTAACTTCAAAAAGCTCTAAATTCATATGTATGACTGCAGAAAAAACTGATCATCATTAAAGCAGTCTACGTCCAGCTGGTCTCTGGTCATTTCTTTAAGGATGAGTTTTGTGAACTGTTAAAACTGCTGCCGTAATGATGACTGACACTGTCATCTGGTTAACTCATCTGGTTCAAATTGGCATGTGTGCCCCCAAGAACATTTTAATTGGTCTACCAGTGCAAATGAAGACTGACAGAATTTAAATTGTCCACAAGATGGCAACATATGAGAGGCAGAGGCAGCAGCAGATGGTCCCATTAGGTGTCTAACAGTGGTATTTATACACAAATGGCTCTCGCTCAAAACAGAATTCTTAGGCTTGATGCCTGCTAACTCATTTGATGGCTAGAAAGCATCCTCACTGATAATTCAGAAGAGGAACTGCGAGTAAATAACTGTGTAGAAACGTGTAGAAAAAAAAATAAAGGTCAAGTCGTTTGATCATGTACCGAGTTTAAAGATCCATAACAGGGACATTATGACTGTTAGCTGGACTGGTAACTCATTAACCTCAGTCACATTACCTCCATGGGAATTAAGGCAGAGCCTGTTCACAGCTGTAGCAGTGCAGTGAACAGCTGAGGGCAGTGTTTAGTGGGATATTGCAGCAATTACTAGATATTAAGACCATCCCAGGGGCACAGAAGGCTGTGGAAGTCGTCAACTATGCTACAAACACACAAAAGAAAACCAAGATGGGATCAATTTAACGTCTCCTGACCTGCCGCACCTCCGAACCTGAATGAAATGTTTTCTTCTAACAGCTTTATTGATCACTTGCAAAAAAAAAAAAAAAAAAAAATCAAAGTCAATTAACAGAGCACCCAAAGGGCCCAATGTGGCACAGAGGCATTGACACCTAATGCATATTTGTGTTCTTACAGCACTTCTTACAGTGTTCTTACCGTCTACATCAGCAAGCAGCTTTGTGTTGTGGTTAGGAAGCTTTTGGGGTTAGGACACAGTATGCTCCCCTATATCACTGTGATACAGCAGGATTTTGATGCATTTTCTAACTGCCTCACCTGCCATACAGATATCTGCAAAAGGGATGTTGTTGGCTGGAACGAAAACTGACATTAAAAGAACAGGAAACATGAGTATACTGCACACTGTGCTGAAACTGCAATAATTTAGATTCCATTTATACTATCACAATGTGTGTAATTGAATAAATACATTCCAGCATCTGTAGCTCTCTAAATAGGAATAGCACCACAGTGAACCTCATGGACTGCACATGGCAATGAAAAGCACAACCTGTTTTTAGGTAAATTACTTTTTATTTTCATCTCACCTTAAGGATGCATTTAATAGCGTAAAAAGAAATTCCAAAAATTAAGTGTCCATAAGCTGAAACACTTTGCGGTGTCATCAAGAAAAAAGTGTTACCTTGATTTACTTTTTTCTTTAGTTGCCTGAGGAATATGGACATTTCCAGACTTTGCTGGGGCCTATAAAGATACATGTCTTTTTCCATTGGTTTTTTTGCAAAGGTAAACCAGCACGGCAGCTGTTTTTTCAGCCACCTGTTGCCACCCTTACTTGCTGAGTTACATTTCTGCCTTCATTCTTTAAAATTCAGCAAATTAGGTTTAATGTCTTTTAAATCCTCTTTCCAGTGTCTTCTTTCACAGATGATCAAACGAGTGGGTCAACTTAACACCACCTATGCTAACAGGAATTCAGTCCCTTGCCTAAGAGCACATAAAGGCAGAAAAACTACTTGCTGTAAGAAGAGGTTTCAGTGACACGTTTTTAGGTAGACTTGTGCATGTTTATCACGTACAAAAGTTTTGCAAAAGACCTGACTGCATGTCTCTATTAGAGACAACAAAATCAATTTCTTGTAACAGTATTGTGCGATATATATTTTGAATCAGTGAGCAGCCCAGCAAAATGCATCAAATGCTGGAGTCCAAGGTCTCAGGGAGCAAATGGAGTAGAAATCACAGAGGGCGGAGTAGCTGCTTTACAGAAAATAAATCACAAAAAGCTTGAGCCTCTGGCTGCAACAACATGAATTTCTCTTATATTACATCAGAAAACAGGGGTCAGTGTTTTCAAGCAGCTACTGGACGCTCCTGCTGTCCCTCCCACCTCCAAGAAACCTTCCTCCTCACCTATAATGTCATGGGAGGGATAATCAAGAGTGAGAGGTTAATTGAATTTCTCATATTAACCCCTTGTATAGGGTTTACATGCAGTTTGACTGGCCTGTGACAAAAATACAGGTATCAGCTAATTTGAACGCATTGAGAATGTGATAAAGTTTGTGTGTGTGAGTCTGTGTGTGTGTGTGTGTGTGTGTGTGTGTCTGTGTGTGTGTGTCTGTGTGTGTGTGCGTGTGTGTGTGTGTTTGTGTGGTTACGTGTGTGAGGAAGGACCAATCTCTGCCATGGCTTGGAATGAACAGCACCTGCTTCTCTCTTACGCTATGGGCAACTATACAGTATCACTGTCTTACTATTCTGTACAGTGAATGAATAAACAAGGTGCAGTTGTGCTGTTTAATATTTCAAAAGGAAGATCTTGCAAGGATGAAAAGGAAATGTTAATAGCTCTAAGAGTTTTTCATCGGTGGTTTTCAATTAAAACATCATGTTCAAATATTTGTATTCGAAAACCCTTTCAATCCGATTAAATGCGTTTGATTTTTGCCTCTCAATGTTTATTCAAATTTATGGAATCTCTGTTATCATTTAACCTCTCTGCTACGACCCACACATTTACAACACAAATATGAGGGTCAGTCACTTGAAACGAATGAGGCTGAAATCATGTTTAGAATTTCTCTCTTCCTTAAAGGTTGTGTGTCAACAGGAAGGTTTTAAGTGTTTGTCATGTTTTATATACAATGTAAAAGATGTGTTTTTGATTGGCTTTAACATCCTCTCTGCAGCATCAGAAAATTCCAGTGCGATGCTCCTGCTCTCAGCGTTTAGGGTGTTTCCCCTCCTCCGGTGCTTTCTGTCCTCCAGATCTCAGTGTAATCTCTTTAATTTCTCTCTGAGGTGTTTGCCATGATCATCCATTCAGGTGGGTAATCTACAGCGACATTCCACCATCATTACAGGCAATCATTTGCCAATAAAAACTAAATGACTTTATCCAAATCACTGCTGTACTTTTAGTTTTACTAGCAGTGTGGCTCTGGGGAAGGAAATGTTGTTCTGTCACATTGTGGTCAAACACTTCCAGGGTGAATGACTAGTAGATGTTGGACATTTGTGACACTCAGAGGATTAATCCCCGTGATGTTGGTGATCAACTGACAGGTCAAAATTCCCGCTTGCTTAATATTTCAATTAAAGACTGAAGGCCGAATCCCTGTTATGTGTACTAACGACTGAGCATGTCAGCATGTTAATTCTATTATGCTAAATGTCAAATGCTAAATGTCAACATGTTTACACTGAATACTTGTAAACGTAAATAAATATTGACATACAGTGGGCCTGTTAGCATTCTAACATTAGGATTCAACTGTAGCCTAAATACAGAATAGATTAATGAACGTTTAGCCAAGTCTGACAATATAGATCAATTCATTTGTTTTATTATTGCATTTCTCAAAAGATGGGGGACACTCACTCACTTCCCATAATGCAACTCAGTAGCATCTTTCATTAGGTTTTTCATTGTGGTTGAATGCTTTCATCTTTCAGATTCCATGATTCTGGTGTATAACAGGTTTTTCTGTCAAATATTTGAAGTCTCAGGCCTAACTCAAGAAAACCCTGGTGACGTCGCTGTGACATCATCAGGGTCATTTTCTCAGACTTTAGATCCACAGGAGACGTCACTCTATTCAGGACAAGGACTCTGACCTTTGTGTTTAGTTTCTTACCCGACGACTGGCGAGCACCTTAGGGGCAAAGTTGTCTCCGTTTTTCACCACTGCAAGAATTTGGTTAGTTGGTGCGTAATGAGCAATATTGATAGGGCCGCTAAGACTAGTCCATAGACTTTGATCTCCCTTGTCATTCTCATTCCTTTTTTCATTAGTTAAGTTTGTTTTGCCATTTCCCTTCCAAATCGATCCGGTTCCGAACTTCTACGAGTTTTGCTACAATTTGCATCATAAATTCCGTTGCAAAAAAATAATTTCACGGTAAAACTCAGTACACGTGTGTTTTTTTTTTTCCGTAGTACGTCTCTGTCTATAAGCATCCAGACTATAACAAAACAATCGAACCACCAACCCACAGCAGACCTACAGGAAACAACATCTGGGATTTCTGAGAACCACAACCAAGATCAGATCTTCAGCAGGTCATGTTTCCTGATGGCCGATAGCGACAATGAGCAGAACATGAGGATTTTGGAGTGAAATGGTCATTCATCCCTGACTCCTGATGCGCAGTCGGGAGGACCAGCCGTGCGTGTAGCGCTGTTCCTCAACGTCTCCTCCCCTGTTTCTGCAGTGTTACTGCTTTTCCATCTCGCTCATCGTCTCTTGTGCCAATGCTGCCCACCGCAAGAGTAAGAAAAGACCTCCATTTGCATAACACCACACTCCTCTTTCTTGTCTGCCACCATCCCTCTGCTTGATATCCATCTTGTCCTGATCAGTGTACTGTGTGGTTTGCGTCCTCTCACAATCCTTCACTATTCATTCACGCTTACTCTCATGTGCGGTCAGTCCAGTTTGGTTCCTTGCGTTATCCAGCTCAGACAGGAAAACAAGAGGATTTTTTTTTTCTTTCTGTTTATTTCTCGGATAGGAAAAAAAACATCCTGAAAGCCTTTTATAAATTGACAATTCGGAGGAATTTCTGACTGATAGAAAGGGGACGAATGCGGACAGAGACAGAAATTTAATTTATTATTTTACGCATCAACAATCGTACGTAGCCTTGAGAGGATAAAGCTGAGAGAATGCACTGTGTTTTTTGAAAAAAGATTTCTCAGCTTTGCGGGAGGTGTCGCGGGGCTGGAACAAGAGGAGGAGGGGGGGGGTTTAATAAGAGAAACTAATCCCACGGTGTTAAGTTTGCTGAGGTAGGATGGATGGACGACGAAAATAGCGGAGAGGCACCGGGGAAAGCTACGCGTCAAGAGACCGGCGCAACAAGCCAACACCATTAGGGCAGGCTGCTGCGTGGATGGCACACGGGCTGTCTTCCTCCACTGAGCTGGTGCAGGGTGGCCGCGCTGTGACCGGCGTCCAGCTGAGGTCCGGGGCTTTCGGTGAGTATCCGGGGGGCTGCTGTGCGCACCCAGAGGACCGGTCTATGTGTCTCTCATGCACAGCCCTGCCTAATGGGATAATCGGCTTTTTCCCCCTGTATCTTTAATGTTTAGTAATCCAGCTGCCTCGGAACCCATTTGTAATTTAACATTTTGGATTGTCTCTAATCTGCAACAGTGATATTTCATTTGTATCTTTACTCCAGTTGGCGAGTCTACAACCCTTCCTGGTTTTTCATAGGTTTCTTCAAACTCTCTAACGTTGAATCCTTTGTAGTTTTCGTGGTGATTTTCAAACTCTCGCAGTTATCGATAGATTTAAGAGAAAGCCGTCTGTCCACAGAGCGATATGAAAGATAAGTTCATCTCCTGAGGCCACAACTTCCACACTCAGCTGACTCACTGAGAACTGCACCCAGGTGAATAATAGTTTCTTCGAATGCTAACAATAGGAAATACTGTATATGTTTAAAGACAAAGCTTATTCCTGCATGAGCGTCTTGATCCGAAGCTCATACCTGCATGCAAACCATTTGCTCTAGTCATCTTTGCTTAGATTTCTGCTTATTGATTGTGTTTTTTTGTCCAACAAAAGGGACGTTTTCTGCTAGAGCAGTTTCATATTTTGGTTCCACATTATTTCTGTTGCATTTTACTTCTATTTGTTTTTTTTTATTGCTTTTCATTCCAAAGATAGTATAAATGACATTTATGATAAGTCTCCTTACTAACTGACATTGACATAATTAAAACACACACACACACACACACACACACACACACACACACACACACACACACACACACACACACACACACACACACACAAATTCACTCACAAATCTCGTGCTGGCATCAAAGTGTGACTCATTATATACAAGTGTTTGCTTCCCACCCGAGACCCCTGCTTACCAAACAGGAACATATCCGAGAGACTGAATCATCTACTCTAAATATATATATATATATATATATATATATATATATATGTGTGTGTGTGTGTGTGTATGTGTGTGTGTGTGTGTGTGTAGGTAAGTTTTGGATTTATTGATGATTATATTAGAAACTTTTTGGAATTGTAGATTGACATCTTACTGGGGCTTGTCAGGAGTTGAAGTGTGATTGTTCTAAAAAAAAAGAATGAAAGAATGAATGTTTAATATGAGATGTCTATTTAATATCTTTGATAAGACTCGAGATTTGGAAATGAAGAATGTAAAATGAAAAACCTTCAGCCTTAGTTCCTGAGTTGACTAGAAATCCCTGTATTCTTTAGGGAAACAGAGTACCTCTAAGAGTAAGTTCCCTATTAGCTTGTTGCTACCCGGTGATCTCAGCAAAGAATGTATGTCAATGAACAGTAGATGACACCACTAGAAAGGACATCTTCTGTCTCAGTAGTAGTGTTGAAAAAAAGCTTTATCCCTGCCTTCCCACCAGTTGGAGAGAGTTTGCTTTTACCATAGAAACGTCACCCACTCAAAATTTGTGCAAGGTTGTTTGCCAGAGGAAAGCTATATAATATAATATAATATAATATAATATAATATAATATAATATAATATAATTGTTGAAAAATGAAGGAAAAACCATGACAGTGCTGTGGAATATTCAGTTCTCTTTAAACTATATGAAGTACAAAATTTTTAAATCTTGGCTCTAATATGATTTGTGATTCATCTCAAAGCTTTTAAAGCTTCCAACTCTCTGTTTCAGTATTTTCTGAAATGTCTTTGTTGAATATTAATGGTCTCATTTGACTTGCTGGTTCCTCCTGCTTGTTGCAAGAGTTGCTGTCCATGGTGCTGATCTTTTCACTCAGCAGACGGGTTGTTGAGTTTTTGCGTTAAGTTTTTGTTGCCCAAATACAGTCTGTTTGTGCTTTATTATAAGGTAACAAAAAAATTGGCAACTTGATTTTTACAGCTGTGCTGCACTGCCTCACCCTGAAATGTAGCCTTGGGGGAAACTGATGGAGAATGTGCACTCATGTTATTCAGGTCAGAGTGAAGATGGCAGCTTTTTTCTCCTGCATGTCAATGAGAGCATGTGCTGTACATAAAGCATTGTCAGATCCCTTCTGCTTCAGGTAGGCAACCTATTTTTGAGCTAGGGATGGTCTTAAAATTTTAATTAGGAAGCACTAGATTACATTCCTTGGTGTTTCTTTCCTCTCTTTCTCTCTATTCACGCTGATGCAGATGTTAATCCTCTGGAGAGTACTGATGCAATGGTTCATTCAAACTGTTAAGATGGCCGTGCTGCTCTCAAGTAAACCATGTGAAATTATTTTTAAGTTGTCCCATGACATAGTTTAAATAACTTATATAAAATAGGAGAATAAAGTGTTTACTACATTTTTTTTTTTAAGCATTAAACGATACATTAAAGACTAGAGCTGAGACGTACGCTGCACTTCCATGGGAGACCAGGGTTGTTTCTCCTATAAATAATCTTATAATATCTATATCAGGAGGTCTGGGCTGCTTCTGAACACCTGCTCTTTTCTTGTAATACTCATTGTCAGTGAAGATTATTTTTGGAATCCCTTCTAACTTGACAGTACATGGTGGACTGAGTCAGTGTTTCCCTCAATACTACAGGTGCAGAGGGCAACATTTTACTGCTGCTAAGCAAGCAATGGCCACATTATATATGTGGGAGTTTGACAGGATAGTTCAATACGAGTGACTCAATGATTAGGAGGTGCCAATATTTCTGACTTCCAATCTGAGACCAACTGAACTGTTGGATCCCACATCATTTGCATACAAAAGAGCATGGTGCTGAGGACTTGTGATGTTAACCCTTTCCTTGTAGTGTTTATTTCAAGGATAGAACTCTACATGATCAACATTTTCTTTTTCTTCTGTCTTTCAGAGGTTTGTTTAGACCTTCACATGTGACATTGATTGAACATCACAAGACTGCAAGTATCAGCACCCAACTATGTCACTCTGCAAGCGTATCCTGAACTGCTCTCCCCCCGTCACCCCAAGTATGTTGATCTCTCTTCTGCTTGTTCTGCTCCTGGGAGTCAGTCATTCCTCCCAGGGCAGTGCCAGCCTTGAAGATACTGGCAGCAAACCAGGCAACTGCTCCAGTGAAGATAACTGCTCTGACGGTGTGGTGCTGCCCATGTGGAACCCCCAAAACCCTGCGGTGGGTGACAAGGTGGCACGCGCCATTGTTTACTTTGCAGCTCTCATATACATGTTCCTGGGCATGTCCATCATTGCAGACCGCTTCATGTCCTCTATCGAGGTCATCACCTCTCAGGAAAAAGAGATCTCCATCAAGAAGCCCAACGGTGAGACGACGACAACTACTGTGCGAATCTGGAATGAGACGGTATCCAACCTGACCCTGATGGCGCTGGGCTCATCGGCACCAGAGATCCTGCTGTCTGTCATCGAAGTGGTCGGTCACAATTTTGAGGCTGGAGCTCTGGGTCCCAGCACCATTGTTGGTAGCGCTGCGTTCAACATGTTCATTATCATCGCTATCTGTGTCTACGTGGTGCCTGAAAATGAAACCCGTAAGATAAAGCACCTGCGCGTGTTTTTTGTCACCGCTGCCTGGAGCGTGTTCGCCTACATCTGGCTGTATCTCATCCTGTCCGTGTTCTCCCCTGGAGAGGTGGAGGTCTGGGAGGCCGTCCTCACCTTCTTCTTCTTCCCTCTCTGTGTGCTGCAAGCCTGGATCGCAGATCGTCGCCTGCTCTTCTACAAGTACGTCCACAAGCGTTATCGTGCTGACAAGACCCGTGGCATTATCATAGAATCAGAAGGAGATGCCATGTTCACTAAAATGGACTTGGAGATGGACGGCCAGGGCATGAACTCCCACACTCACCCCAAAGAGGCTCTGGATGGGATGCTGGAGGGGGTGGAGGAAGGCGGAGGGATGAGCGCGGAGCAAGATCAAGAGGAAGAGGCCCGACGGGAGATGGCACGCACTCTGAAAGAGTTAAAGCAGAGGCATCCGGAGAAGGACATGGAGCAGCTGATTGAGATGGCCAACTACCAAGTACTAGTCCAGCAGCAGAAGAGTCGGGCCTTCTATCGCATTCAGGCCACACGCATGATGATCGGAGCAGGGAACATCCTGAAAAAGCACGCCGCCGACCAGGCCAGGAAGGTGGTGAGCTGTCATGAGGCCAGTGGGCAGGAGGAAGATCCCAACACTATCTACCTGCAGTTTGATCCCTCTCACTACCAGTGCTTCGAGAATTGTGGCTCACTGAAGCTGTCAGTGACTCGGCATGGAGGAGAAAGCGGCTGCACTGTGAAAGTAAGGGAACAAAATAATGACAGGAATATTGTAAATGTTCAGCGTCAACTTTAACTGCTTGAGGCATGAAAAATATTAATAATTCCACATTTTATTATGACTCCAGTAACTGAATATTTAATAAAGTTGCTTTCTTGTCCTGTGCCACACAGGTGGACTACCGCACAGAGGATGGGACTGCAAATGCAGGCTCAGACTATGAGTTTGCTGAGGGCACTTTGGTCTTCAAGCCTGGGGAGACGACGAAAGAATTCACTGTTGGTGTTATTGACGATGACATTTTTGAGGAGGACGAGCACTTCTATGTGCGCCTTAGTAACCCACGTATCGTGCACAGAGCTGAGGTCTCTGTCCTGGAGCCGAGCTCCATCACGTCCAGCAACAGCACGGTGGGCGTATCCTCCCATGTTCCTCCAAAGGCAGCCCTCGGCAATGCTAACACCGCCACGGTTACTATCTACGATGACGACCATGCTGGCATTTTTACTTTTGAGAGTAACTCCACAAGGGTCAGCGAGAGCATCGGCAACATGCAGGTGAAGGTTCACCGGACATCCGGGGCGAGGGGGAAGGTAGCGGTGCCTTACCACACTGTCGAGGGCACTGCCAAGGCCGGGGAGGACTACGAGGAGGTGTCTGGCAAGCTGGAGTTTCAGAATGATGAGACCATGTGAGGCGCAATTCTTTCTTTAATTCTTCTTTTTTTTTTTTCCTTCTAATAACTAGATCAAACATAGCAGCCCACGCACTGGTATGTTAAACAGTCCTGTTAGATTACTGTAGGTTGTCTGTTCACCCCCAAAAGAGACGGTTTTTATGAGTCATAGATATGTTCACACTGAAGTTTAGATCTTTCAGAGGGATCATGTGGGAGGATAAGAGGATGTAATTGTGAGGCAGATAATGAAACATTGTGGCTGATGAAAAGGAGGAAGAACAAGGGGAAAGAGAAGACGCATAGAAGCAGCTTTCCATGAATGGATGTAGAATTAACGGGCCGGTTTTGGTATTTCTATGCAGGTTATATAGTAGTTTTCATTGCAGAGCAGTGAAAAGTACTGCAGAAAACAAAGGAAGTGTGTGTGTGTGTGTGTGTGTGCGTGTGTGAGCGTGAGACCGAGCAGAGGAAAGAAAATCAGACTGGTGACTCACACCAAAACATGGAGGGGATGAGGGTTTAGCAGCTACTGAAACAGGTGCGTGTAATGAAGCCTTTGGGATCATTTTAACAAAAGGATTCATGGACGCAGCAGCAGAGTGGCTGATAAAGAGAGCAGGGAGGAAAGGTGCAAGTATGGCGTTTTTCCAGCTCTTCTCTCAAACGGTGTGTGTTAGGGATTGCTGAAAGATGAGTACACTTGTTGTAGTTTTTTTTTTAATGCTGATATGAGCAAAGAACCTAACAATTATCAACACTTAAAAAAGAAAATGCCCTCAACCACATCGAGCTAATCACGAAATGATTTACAGCAAAACAAAGAAAAAAACAAAGGAATAATGTCAGATGAATTGGTCTGCATGGAGATGATTTTAGTGCTTATGTGTAGGTGTATTGTGTAGGTTGGCTGAGTGGGAGAAAAGCCAGGTGAATACATGGCTTCACAGAGAATGTAGATCTTCGTATTTGTCTTTTTGTCTCACAGTGCAGCTGAAATTTTAATATATTTGTCTGTGCTTTTGTCAGTTTGCTCATGCACATTTATTTATGTGTTTGCTTGCTTTTTGCACTCTTGCCTGTGTATTTTTAAGAGTGTGTGTGTGTGTGTGTGTGTGTGTGTGTGTGTGTGTACATGTGTACGTGTGTGTATGTGTGTGTTAGTGTGCTGAATCCACTTAAAACCCACATCAAACACAATGTTGCTCCAAAGGGGCAGGTTGAAGAGGTTCTTCAACTTCCACAGCAATTAAAGAGAGTGAAGACGGGGTAAATGAGTCCCAGATGTCATCAGCATAGTGCAAAGGGCTACGGAAGGTGCAGTTAATGAGACAACAGTGTGCTACAATGTGAGTTGAGAAGTGGGCAGCTTGTATCTGCACTCGAACAGAGACTGACCATTAGATAAAATCCTCCCCTACTGAGCCAAGACTGATCATCAGAATGTAGCCAGCTGACAGTGACACAAGCATCTGCACACTTTATATCATCCGGACTCGTGCTCCTGCAACAGTTTTCCATTCAGCAGGAGAGGAAGGACTGGTGTGAGCAGGATCCATCGCAGCAGGATAGTTTGCCACCAGAAAACCCGGTGAAAAGAAACGTAAGGGGAAGGGCCAAAGCTGTGCACAGCTGCTCCTGTGCTCCTTTGGATAGCACTTAAAGGGTAAAGCAGGAGTACTCTGATCATAGGTAGAGAGGTTTGACCCAGACTTAAATCAGAATTGCCTGGTCCAGTTGGGTCAAGTCAATTAAAGCTGGTGTAGAACCATCGAGCCAAAGTTTGGCAGCTGAACAGATTTTCAAGTGCTCAGTTCTTCCAAAAGAGATTCCACTTTCTTCCTGTTTTATGCTTCTGAGATGCTCGAGTCAGACTGAATTTTTTATGAGGCTGTTTAATTTGGAGCGCTCAGTCTGTCCTGTTAAAAGATGCAGGTGAAGCCCCATCACTGTGAGTCTTTCCTTCATCATCTCAAGGCATTTCAGCTTTTGTGGGTACGTATCTACAGTATGCATGTGTTTGAGTCTCGGAGCAGACAAGCTTGCAGATGCTCTGTGTTAACGGAATACCTGTGCTCCCTCCTGCTCAGCAGGCAGCCAAAGTTCATCCTTCACACCAAGTTGGCTTTTCTTGCCCAAGTGTTTCCCCGGGCGCTCAGAACAAGGAGCTGACACTCCACAGCAGGCCTGCAGGCACTTCTGTGTCTTCGTTACAGTGTCTCTGGCTTTGTGTGTCTGTGTACATCTGCCTATGCCCATCGATATTTCAACATGCAAAGAAGCAAAAGAGGAGGAAGCCATGTTTTTAAGCTTTTGACAAAGAGCCAGGAAGAACGGTTTATAGTGTAGGCGTTCAGTTAAATAATAATTTACCATCTAAATTCTGCACTGCAGTAAATAGCTTATGATGTACAGACACAAACCTCTATGCCAAAATAAACAGGCTGACATAGAGAAGCATTTTACATCCTGTGTTTATGGATTAGAGGAAGATCTGCACAGGTCCTTTGATGCTTGTATGTAGCTTCCTCTTATATCTGTTTATGTTAGCGCCTCAGTATATGCGACACTAACACTAGTTTAGGCTGAAGTGAAGAATGGGGGCAGTTACATAAGCTAAGACGAAAGAGATGTGAGGAGATCACTTCTGAGAAGGGAAATCAATACACTGATATTCTTTATTTCTCATGCCTAATTCAGTCCGGATCAATAACATCCTGAACTTCCTGACAATCATGGATGAAAGAGGAGCAGCAGAGTCAGGGGTGGATGACATCAACGAATTCGGAGAGGTTAAAACCTTACCTGTGCTATAAGGAAAGAACTGAGCCGAGACTACCAAACATTATTATTACCCGAAGACTGCAAACTTGTTCAGTGTTGCAATTGTAAAACATCACTATCTGCTAAACATCGGCATGTTAGCAACCTGACATTACCATTTAGCTCCAAGCACCACTAAAGCTTCAGAGAGTCTTATTTTGTTTTATACTTTCCTCTCCTCTTCCTGTGCTCATTTGTTCGGATGTCATAAAGCAGCCGACCCTTCAGTGTTGTATTACCGCACAATTTTTATAGTACAAGTTATCAGATGTAGGGTCATATATCATTATCAATACAAATCCAAATCCAATCCAAATTTTTGTGTTTTATCTGCTGCAGATATGAGAACATTTCTTCATATTAAGCTATGCTGCAGTCTCTCTGGAGGTGGTTGAGAATCAGTTTCTTGCTCAAGGGCACTTCAGCATGGCAGATAGATGCTGACCCACAAGTTCTTTAACAGAATGACAGTGCCCCTTCCAGTCATGGGTATTTGACATGCTGTCATGCACACTCTTAATGCATTCATTCCTTCTCTCTGCTGGCTTGATTTTTGTCAGGGTCTCAGGAGGGCTGGAGCCTGTCCCAGCATGCAGAGGGTAGGGAGCAGAGGTGCTCTCCCGCGGTGAACTTACTGTAGAGGCATGCAATCATTCACACTCGGCCTGAAGGCATGGTGGAGCCTCTAGCCCTCTGGATTTACTGTATATGTCTCTTGACCGTGGGAGGGAACCAGAGTAGAGGGGAACTCCAAATAAAAAAGGTCCGGAGCTACTTTAAGAATCGCAATGCTCTGGTCTTTCTTTCAAGAGGTGACAGTCGCAAACAAGGCCATACCAGCCAAGGACCCTAGCTCATATTCTCTTTTCTCAGGTTAGTCCAGGTTAATCTGGCTAATCAATTTACAGATGAAGTTTATAAAAACTCAATACTCTCAGAAAATATACAGGTTTATTATAACTTGTTAAAAGAGCCAGACTGTCTGCAGCTTGCATGCAGCACAGATTGTAGCAGTTTCAAGTAGAACACAGATGAGTCTTCAGAGATCGGAAAAGTACAGTCCTCTCCCTTATGTGTTTGTGTGACAAATACAACGATAGGACACGTTACCCACAATACCTTCTCATAAACTACCACAGGAATGATGAGATGGTTGATAAACAGAGAAATGTGATGTGAAGTGAGAGAGCTAGACAGAGTCCAACTGTGCCTGTTGTAATGAGCAGCAGAGATTAGGGGCTTAGGAAGCAGAGAGTTATCTGACAAGACCAATGCCAAATTTTGGTTTGGCAGTCAGTGGTTCCGGCAAGGAAGGTTCTGCTACTGGTAGGCAGATTAGTTCCCTCTGGATAGAGCCGGCCTTAGCTGTTATTGTAAGATACAGCTAACCACCAGCGAGCTGCTAGCTCAAGCTTTATATTTAGTGAACAGACATGAGACTGGTATTGATCGTCTTGTCTAACTCAAGAAAGCAAATTTCCCAAAATGTTTAACTATTCCTTAACTAATTTCTTTTTTTTTTTTTTTGGCCATTAGGTACTACGTAGTTACCAAATTCTGTTACTGGTAGTTAAGTAAGACTAGACCCAGAGATAAAAAGCTACAAAATTGGAGAAGCCAAAAGTATTTTTCCATACTGGAAATGCACATTTAATTTCAATTTATCCCAAAGTAAATGTTTTTCAACCCAGAATCATGGGAGTTATGCAGATAATTTAACAAAAGCACTGCCACTAGTTCGGTGTAGGCTTTATACTACAGTACCCATGAGCCTCCCTGACTTCAACTGGACATTGTCATGAGGTCAGAATTATTGTATATTCACAATAGATTCATTGCTCATCCAAAATCTAAACAGAGTTATTCATTGAATCTACTGTGCTCAGCTATCTTCACAGTGCCATTAGCTGAAGGTAAAAGCTCCAAGGAATGATTTAATGATTTATATCTACTCATTATTAGTCATATTGTTTCATCAGAGTACATATATATATATATTTTTATTTTTTTTTTATTTTTATTTTTTTTTCATTGGCGTTACTCATTTTATTGTGTTTCTGGTTTAACAAGTTGAACTTAGTACTCATTCAAGTCTTGGAAATACTTGAAAACTTAAAAATAAGGAAAAAAAAAGATAATGATCACATTACTAACAAAAAATAATAAATGCACTTGTAAAACTGATGCATAAGCATAGTTTAGCCTCAGCCTTTTTTTCAATCTATTTTGGTCTCCAGAGTCAGTTTTGATTTGTTCTTCTTTTATGTTATTGTCTCCCACCTTTTTTCTGAAATTAGTGTAAATGAGTATTAGAGTGCGGGAGAGGTTGAGATTTAAATCGCCAGTTAATCAGCCTAATGCAGTATGTGAACATGCTTCCCACTGCTTTTTGACAGCCTTTTATTTCCAGTTTGTATTTTAGTCTGGGGTATCTGAAATGTAAACTATTGTCTGATCCCTGGCAGTGATAATCAGGTTTTTATACACTGCTGCAGGACAAACAGCATCTGCCCCAAGTGTGATGTAATATCAAGATGGCTGCTGTGTGACTACAGTCCATAGCAACTGAACCATCATATTTTATTTTAAGGCCTCTTCATAATGCTTCAAAGTAAACTCACCTTGTAACCGTAAATGTAGCACTTCAATAAACAGCATGTTTACAAGATGAAGTCTTTTGTTTCCATTGTATGGAATCTATGCTATGCTGCATATTCCCTTTGCTCCCACTGGCATGACTTTTCCCTGACATTAGACAGCCGATGATGTATCGTTCATGTTTAAAATAAACTTCTTCTCTTTTGCAAATGAAAGCTATTCCTGCATGTTGTCAAATCCTGAGTGTGTATGTGTAGACAGAAATAGACAGCCACCCACATATCATTAGGGAGAGGAAGGAGAGGGAGAGAAAGACTCACTGTGACAGCGTAGGAGAATGAAGCAGGCCGATGAAAATATATCAATCACAGATTGACACCACAGCCTCATGTGTTTTTTTCACGTTAAGTGCTTGTTGAAACCTGCATGTGTCCGTAGATAAGCGGTGCTTCATTTCCACAATCAACAAGATAATAGAAATTCAATTTTCCGGGATTTACAACTTGACGTGTGTGGGAGAGGTACGGGCTATTTCACTTTACTTGTACTCTAAAGGAAGTAATGGTGTAGAAGGAGTCCGCCCTCTTGTGGGATGCTGGGAAAAAGATACATTTAGATTTTTACTAAACTACATACTGTTCTGCACTACAGGATATTTGTTAACTTGTTAAAATCTTGACATCTTGACAAATCTTTCCATCTCCTTATCTTCCCACTTTGATTCATGATTCATTGTATACTATACTACTATACTCTACCTTTTGGCAACACTGGTTTTATTTGAAAGTGTACAAAAGCTTGGGTTTAGCATCAGAAACTGGATTAATTGGTATTCAGGGATCTGTTTTTGATATGGCTTTAGGTAAAAAGCGCTTGCTGAGGGATAATGTATGTTTATAGTTGCCGTTATTTCCTGATAAATGTAATCAGTGCATTCCATCCTTTTCTTGTTCCTTGACCCCTCTTCTTCTTAGGAAGCTGTTGAATGTGAAGATCATTGATGATGAGGAGTATGAAAAGAACAAGACCTTCACCATTGTGTTGGAGGAACCCATCCTGCTGGAGGTGGGACAGAGACATGGTAAGTTGAGGACACAGTTCCAAACTACAGCAGCAGTGATATTCCTCATTATTGTGTGGCTTAAATACATTTTTGTTTCCTTTGTATTTATTTAAATTCTCTGACTTTTGCAGTTTATTTCCACTGATACAAAAAGTTAAGGTGTGGGTTCTGGAATATATTAATGAGAGAATAAATAAATAAATATCAAGTGCAAAAATAAAAAATATCTTTCCCTAAATAAAATAAATAAGTAAGCAAGGAAATGAATAAATAAGCCATGAAATAGGTTTCCTATTAAATCAGTTTCCAATGAAATGAATAAATATCTGTTTATTATTTTAAAACTCCATTCAACCTATTTATGCTTCTGCGCCGGCATATATATCATGGCATTTTAATTTCAGGATGACACTTGCTTGTCAATCAGCCTCTGAGGACAGGATTAACAATTATGATAAGGCGCCTCTGTTGCTCTGCAGAGGTTCAGACAAAGGCTAGTGAGTCAGACCCAAGCATTGGATTTCATCATAAATAGACACTTTTTAAAAAAAAAAAAAAAAATCTCTTCCTAAATCCATGTAGGAACCACTGGCTGATAGTTTGGACACCTGCTCCTCTGTTCCTTTACCTTAGGAGACAGCAATGATAACAAGACAGTGGTGGGACCGGAGGACGTGTCAAAGATGGGCTGCCCCTGTCTAGGAGAACACACGAAGCTGGAGGTGGTCATTGAGGAGTCTTATGAATTTAAGGTAACTGAAATAAGCAGTATTTACCTCAGAACCACACTGACCTGTCAAACACTGAGTTTTGCTTATTTTGGAGCATCCCATGAGCTAATGGAGGCTGACGATCGACAGATTTGAATTTGTTCTTACAAGATTTACCTGTTCTCTTCCTACTCAGCAGTTCTTTGGACTTTCACAACCTTCCAATCCTTAAACTATTTTATAGACACTAAGAGAGCACATAAACAAACAAAACAAAATGATATTTTCAATGTACTCTCTTAATTATTTCTCAGCAAAGTTTTCATCCCACCCTCCAAAGTTGCTTTCACGTAATTCAATTGTTCATTATTGACAGAGGCAAAATAAACACTGATATTTTTCACTAAATACACCAGTAGCTGTTATTCCATATTATGTTGGGTCTGACTGTTGGAGATTAATTTTTAATCTAAGCAAGCATAGGTGATAAATTATTAGTTACGTGCATGTAACCAATGGCTCTTCCAGTAGGGTCATTCACTCAGGGTCATCTCATCCAGCCTTAATAGTCAAACAAGTTGAGAAAATTGTATCATTTAACTGTAATGTAGCTTTAAAGGGGTACTCCATCTATTTTGTCTTGCACTGCCATAAAGTTGGGGGAACTTTCAAGAGTCAAAAATGACAGAAACAGAAAACAAATGCTCAAGATTGATGCAGCAGAGGCGGAAATATCCTGATATACTATGGTGGATCCTCTGTTTCCCATAATGCAAATTGAAAGTGTCTTTATTAAACCCTCAAATGAGATCATCAGGGTTAATTTTTCGAAACACTGAAGACATGCAGTAATTCTCTCAATAACTGAACTGATCCTAATGCGTAAAATTGGTAGTGTGCCCCTTTAATACCAAATTTAAGCTGTTATAACATATTACTATTACTTAGGGCTCCAGTGTCATCTGCTGATACTCATGGCTCTATTTTCTGCACTGCTGTAAAGCAGCTTTACACTTACAGATAGGGGACAAGTTAAAGGAATGAGAAACAAAAGTGTGTTAGTAATGTGATGTTCAACCACAAGCCTCCAGGACACTCTAATCTGCCCTTGTCATGAATTCATCAGGTTTATTGAACCCTGCCCGAGGGATGAACAGCGGTCTTCCAAAGAATTTACCTTGTTTTTTTGTTTTGCTGATGTTGATGTGGAACCACAGTGTGATTTTAAGTGCTTAACCATATAGATGACTCTTAGAACCTTGTAAAGGATCTCTACAACCTTCACAATGGCCACTAAAACTTCCAAATCTATGTGTAGGATGTTCTCAGTGACCATTTGAACCTCTAAAAGGACCAGTAGGTAAGAAAGTTCTTAATGATGACTCAAAATCCCTAAACTACTAAGGAAACCCTTAGAAACTCCTAGAAGACCCGTAGAACCCCCCCCCCAGTGGCAACTAAAACCTCCTAAGAGCCACCTGAACCTTCTAAAGGACCTCTAGAACCTCTTCACTGACCCCTAGAACCTTCTAAATGACTGACAGTTCCACAGAATGTCTTCAGGGACCACTTAAACCTTCTAAGCAACCCTAAGAATAACCTGAAAGACCTCTCAAACCTTCCCATTGACAGCTAAAACATCCTGGACAAACCTCCTAAATAATTAGAATCTTGTAAAGGACCCCTAGAACCTTCTTTATACTCAGTAAATAATGCGCTGATGAAAGTAAAACCCTGCATAAAGTGCTAGTGAGACATGAGCCAGATTTGTCCTTTAATTTGTCCCCTGTCCATACATCTCATATCTGTAAGTAGAGAAATGGCTACCAACCTGTCCTGTTTTCTGGCTTTCTATGGCTTTGTGTCCATCTGCAGAGCACAGTGGACAAGCTGATCAAGAAGACAAACCTGGCTCTGGTGGTGGGGAGCAGCAGCTGGAGAGAGCAGTTTGTTAGCGCTGTCACTGTCAGCGCAGGTGAGTCGCCGGATCCTGAACCGCCTCATCTGCTCATCCCCTCTGAGACCGGGCCTGTGGAGGATCGAGCCTGCAGGCTGCAACTGACCCACCTGCTGCTTCTCACCCGCCCTGCTGTTGTTCTGTTTCTTTATTTCGTTTTTGGTTTTCTTCTGTGCCTGTGTGTTTTAAAGTACTCCTTAAATAAATAGATAAATACTAAATAAAATGGCAAATGCCCCAGTCTGACATTGGCCAAAATTTAAAAAAAAACCTAATTTAGCATAATGGGTGAGAGCTTAAAAAACAAAGAACAATTTGACACGTGTTTTCCTTTTAATCCCAACAGTTTATTTACAATGCATGACGTGGTGAATTCATCATGGGGCCAACAATAACAACTAAACTAGCCAGCTCTGCCCGAACAGTTAATGACTCCGAGGGTGTACTTGGGATGGTGAACCGTTTTATTTTATCTTTTCAAAAGCCACTCATTTGGCTTTTTGAACCTTTTAGATTTGCCTTAGTGCACAAAAGAATTTAGGCTAAAAGCTGATTTGCCAGAGATGTATCATTTTGATAATACGGTACTTTCTCTCATTTTCTCTCTTTCTCCCTCCGTCCCTCTCTTTCACTCAGATTAGTGTATATATAAATAGAAAGCACACTTCCTGTCACTTCTTGCCTATATATACACTATGTCTGAATCACTGAGTCATTGCTATATTTACAGATTTAATGCAATGGTTTAAAAAGGTTAGTTACCACACATTCATCATATGCCTTAAAAGGGGACGGGGTTCGTATATTCTTAGCTGGATTCTGCTGCCAGAGATGTTTTTTAAGTTTGATTAAATCATGACACTGCATCTATTTACTGTTTCACCAACTTTTTAACGATTTAATATCATTTGAATAAGCAGTTCTGGACTGAGTAGTAAAGTCACTCCTTGATCGAACATAGGTCTGAATCAGATTTGTATACTGCAGGATATGGTCTTCAGATTATCAGTCAACATAATATGCAGGAGCAGCAATTCTTTGCATTTTTTTCGCGGGTCATACCCCTCTTCTCTGCTTCTCTGCCAGGTGATGATGATGAGGAGGAGAGTGGGGAGGAACGCTTGCCTTCCTGCTTTGATTACATCATGCACTTCCTGACAGTTTTCTGGAAGGTCCTTTTCGCTTTTGTCCCACCCACTGAGTACTGGAACGGCTGGGCCTGCTTCTTTGTGTCCATTTCCCTCATTGGCGTTCTGACAGCCGTGACCGGGGACCTGGCCTCTCATTTCGGCTGCACCATCGGCCTCAAAGACTCGGTCACTGCTGTTGTGTTTGTGGCCCTCGGCACCTCTGTTCCAGGTGGGCCTGCGTGCTTGTCTATCAGCACACCAAACTTGTGCTGGGATTCCTCTGGGGTTTGCACGTGCAGCAGAAACAGCTGCTCGGGGAGACTTGTGTAACCTCAGCCTCCTCCTGGGCTGTCAGGGGAATTCTTTCCAGGGCTCTTGAACCTTAATAAGCTTTAAACAAAGAAAAACGCTCTTTCACTTGTTATTCTCTCCATGCTGTGTAATTGCATTCCCATTACACGGTGTCCTAAACACTGTCACAGAGGGGTACAAATAAGAATATGAAAATTAGGTTTTGACAGGTTTTAGCTCAGTAAGCCCCACACATTCTCCTTTAAGCTGGCAGACTAGTCACGCTGGGAGTTGCTCTACATGAATTAGATGGCAATAATCACAACATTAGAATAACCTCAATGGAGGCAATTTTGACCTAAAACACAAGTTTACTTTAGTGGGCAGAGATTTTCAGAGACATTATCGTCTTGTTACATTTGTTGTGGCATACTTTCGTCTGCTGCAGATATCTGTGCCTTGGAAAGTGGAAAGTGTGTGGTGTTGGGATAGGCTTTAAATAAAATGTTTATTGAATATTTTAGATAGATTAATATGTAAAAGTTGCTCAAAGATAAATATTGTATGGTACATGGTGAGTTGTGTTTGAGTGACACATAACAAATTTCTAATAAGGCACTCTTTTAAAGGGTTTCTATGGCTTATCAAGTTAACAAATCCTTTTCTAATGTTTTTTAGATCAGTCGCAGGCCATTGCTGAGTGCAACTTTCCAACTGCCATGTCTCAAACAATCATTTATTAAGGGTGACAACCCTGATGAACTGTTACCTTCTGGGAAAAAAGGCTGAGAATCTGACAAATCCCATTTATTAAAAACTTAAGAAATAGTTTGAAAGTTTGGGAAATGCATTTATTTAATGTCTTGAAGAGACATAGATGAGAAGATCAATACAACTCCCTGAGCAGGGTGAAACAGCTAGCTTGGCTCTGTGGAAAGGAAATAAAGTCTGTCTACAGGCCCCTCTAATTAACACAGGGGGAAAAAAGGGATTTTTCACGACCTGGCAACTGTAAACTTGTTCTTATAAATGGCCAACAGATCTCTAAGAGATATATAAAGCAATATTAAATTATTTATTTCTCATAAATAAAGCCAATAGTTTTGTGCCCCCGGTGGCTTAGGGACTCAGACAGAAACCATGAATAGCAATGTCCCTGGTTTACATCCAACTGGACTTTTACCACCCATCTCATTGCTATTGATGTCTAATAGAAAATAATTAAAATTATACACATTTTTTTTAAATAGTAGCCATTAGTTACTACTTATATTTATAAAGGGTCCTTTGATACAGATTTGTAATGGGTTTTTTTCGCCACAACCAACTTTTCAATTCAATTCAACTTTATTTTTTTAAAGCACCATATCATAACAGACGTTATCTCAGGGCACTTTTCATATAGAACGGGTCTAGACCAGACTCTTTATAGTTATTGTTTACAGAGACCCAACATTTCCCCCATGAGAAGCACTTGGTGACAGCGGCAACGAAAAACTCTCTTTTAACAGGTAGAAACATTGAATAGGTCCCAGCTCATGGTGGTGGTGGTGGTGGGGGGGGGGGGGGGGTCTGCATTGACGACTGGGTTGAGAGTGAGAAAGAAAGCTTTTAAGTTCTACATGACTTGGTTACTTTAAAATTGTCTTTCTGGAACAGAGTTAAGTTTTAAAGTTGTTTAATTTCATGTTCACATGACTTAATACCTGTCATTTTTGTTCTGAAGTGCCTGGGAGAGGTAGAGAATATAGGGGCCTCTGTGCACACCATCAAAATTCAACAGCAGCCGTATAAATTAATCTGTTTCATATAGCGTTTCTCTCTTTATGGTTAATTCATGTGTCTCTTTCTTGTACAGATACCTTTGCAAGTAAAGTGGCTGCTATCCAGGACCAATACGCTGATGCCTCCATCGGGAATGTGACTGGCAGCAACGCAGTGAATGTGTTCCTGGGCATCGGCGTGGCGTGGACCATCGCGGCCGTATATTGGCAGACCAAAGGCAAGGTTTTCAAGGTGCAGCCAGGCTCCCTGGCCTTCTCCGTCACCCTCTTCACCATCATGGCTCTCATATGTGTGCTCGTGCTGCTCTACCGCCGGCGGCCCAACGTGTCAGGCGGAGAGCTCGGGGGCCCACGGACAGCCAAGCTCCTCACCTTCCTCCTCTTCCTCTCCCTCTGGTTCATCTACATCCTGTTGGCCTCCTTGGAGGCATACTGCCACGTTCCTGGTTTCTGAGACAGAGGGCAACGCACAGACATGACTCCTCTCCTTGTTTTTTACAGTCTACTGAACCTGTTTTCTCTCTGTTTTTGTCTATTTTCACAAATGTTTATAACTATTTGTATCATTAGTTATTATTGATACCGCACAATGATTGACTTTGAACCTTTGAACTTTGGAACTTTACTACCATCCACTATGCTGTGAAGGATAGTTTTAGCCACTGAAATTGAGCCTCTTCTCAATTTTTGTTCCTATTTTGAAATATTATGTTCCACACAACATTTATCTCACATTACTACTAGCATAAATGCATCAAACCTTCCATCACTTGACATGTAAAATTTCTGGCATCTTGTCCTCTTTCTGTGGACAATTATTTGAGTTAAGAAAGCACAAGATTGAAGCAAGATTTGAAGGATGTTTAAGAAAAATTTAAGCTGGTGCATGGAATGACAGTATACTTGACATTTACATAAAAGCAAAGACATTACTAACGCTGAAATTACATAGTTGTGTGTTGATATTTATTACTCAATCCATACATTAACTATCCATTGTATATCATGTAAAAGATGAACATTGTGGGTGGGAGTTTTGTGGAAGAGTACGTGTGTTTATTTTTGCACGTTATCAGAGTTTCTTGGTAATCTATTTTAAAGTACTGAATGTAACATTTTGACATGACTGTTGGTGTGTAGATGTATTCCTGTATATGTGAATCCCAGCTGTATCATACCTTTTTCATTGCCTAGTGCCCTTTCTCCATCAGTATCATGTTTGACATAACCAGGGTTTACAAACATAAGTCAACCGGAGGCAGAGTGCCTGCTATAAGTTGTACTATGAAGTATAAATTCTTGAGAACATTTATAATTTTTGCGTGCGTTCGTGCTCCTCAGCTCTCCAGCACAAATTGTCAAAAGGCTTGGCACTATCCTGTCATTGACTTAACAAATGGTAAGGTGCAGTCTTGAGTATGGATACGAAAAGGTTACCAGTTTTCTCATCTGTCATGCTGACACTGTGAACATTTTTCAACAACATCAGTTTTAGAAAAAGCACAGCAGAAAGCAAAGGGCCGCTTTTCAAATGACTGTAGGAGGAGTGAGGTCCTTGAATCAGAGCACAATCGCCAGGTCCGTTTGAGATGAAAGATGTGCTAAAAGAGACGACATGTACAGTATTTCCCAAGAATGTCTTCTTTTGTCGCACAGCAGTTGATATTGAAGTCTGTTTTTTTATTTCACCTAGAACTTGTAGAGCCATATTTATTGTAACAGTATTGCAGTAGAAGTATTTATATGATCAGTTTTAGTTTTAATGATTGCACGTTTAATGTATAAAAAGTGGAAATAAATGTTGCTGATTTATGAAGCTGTAACATGCCACGGTGTCTTAATTTCACATAACATGAGAGAAAGACGGTGAATACTCTCACATTAAATGATTTTTTACAAGCACCAAAGCACTTGGTTACAATAGCTCACAACTGCTCTATCGACCTATCAGAATAAAACTTTTCCTCAAATAAGGTATTATAAAGCAAGCTACATGGTTGTCTGGAAAAACACCAAAACAGACAAAACAGGATTGTTCTGAAAATTCAATGCAATGCACTGCATCAACCCCACAAACTACGGCGCTCTGACAGTGATGGAAAAAGTATTCAGATCCTTCACCTTTGTACAAGTACCAGTACACCATTGTTAAAATAATCCATTACAAGTTAAAGTCTTGCATCCATAATCATACTGTGGTAAAAGCACAGAAGTATTATCAGCAAATTCATACTTGCAGCTTAATTCTGCAGAAAATTGGCTGCTTACAGTGTTATAACATGGTTGGATTGGTATTACTGGTGCATCTTTTCAGAATTTCACTGTTGTAGTTGGTTGAGGTTGAGCTAGTTTTATTCACTTAATACACTTTGGTAGTTTTGTCAGGTGGTTCCCAAGAAAAGGCCCATCACCAGACAAGTCTCAGGCTCGTGAGATGCTTAATGACAAACAAGAAAAAAAAAGTTCTTTTTGAGGAAAATGTTAATGATTTGATCACTTTGAGCCTTGGATCACTGGAAAGTATTTAGTTGCTTTCCACTACTTTTCAATATACAGAAATTTCATAATAATCCTCATCGGCATTGTTTTTAGCTTATAAAGTAAATCGGACTATATTGAACAAGTAACACACCATAAAGACCATAAACATCAGACAGACTCATGGAGAAGTGTGTGTGGGAGTGGAGCTGCTGGCCCCCACATCTCACTCACATGATTATGTAATCACATAAAATAAATCAGTATCTTATCTTTGCTCGAAAACTGCAAGACATGAGGCGCAGGACACAGATTGAGAATGCTATTTTCCCAGCTAATGATCACATCATGTGAGATTGCTCTCATTAAAGACTGCAGTCAAGGGAAACTGGAGCTCTACTGATGAGCCGTGTGTCGCCGATGAGAAAGACCTCTGAGCTATAGTTGGCTGATTTTAAAGGTGTTAGGTTTAGGTTTCATTGTGCTGCTGACTGTTTAGCCTGATGCTCAGCAGGAGTAACAAATTACAGAAAACAAAGAGAAAGAGGGAAAAAAAGGGGGCCTTGATATGCAAAAATTGTTTCATCACTTTCCCCGCTGGAGCTTGAACAGTGTCTCTGTAATCGTGCCTGCCCTTTTTAGAGCAAGCATAATGATGAAAAAATTCCAAACATCCAATAGGGCAGAGGGTTCATATTTATTCCTCTAGGCACAGAGTCCCTTTTATGAATTTTTGGACTGTGAGATTACCAAGTGCTCTCATCAATAATTTATCTTGTCATATTAGGGGTTCTTTGACAACTGAGAAGGTTCCACACACTGTCAACTTTCTGGCAGGGTTTTGTAGGAAAGGTCAGCCCTGTTCTTTATGATTAAGGTCTGAAGACTGAATGCACTTATGAATAAAAAGGCTGGGAGCAGATGACGCTGCAGAGCCCCTTGTTCCAGTTTGTTGTTGGGTCCCTATTGACCCCCAATATACGAGGCAATTTCATTGCTTCCTGACACACCTAGAAACTGAAATGACCAGTTCCTTTAACAGAAAAATGACAGAAAATGAATCGGCAATAATTTTGATAAATGATTAATCATTTGAGTAATATTTTAAGCAACAATGCCAAGACTTGAACTCTTTGTAGCTTATCAAATGTGAATATTTTCCCAGTTTTCTAAGATAGTACATTCAACATCTTTGGGTTTTTAGCTTTTGCTCAGTAAAAGAAAATGCAATTTGAATATGTTAATACGTTGGGTTTTATTCACTTTTTATGAGATATTAAATACAGTGCAATCGAAAAGAAAAGATAATTTTCAGATGTATGGATAACTGAATAATTCTTAGTTGCAATCTAACAGGCCATCTAAAATGGAACAATATGATATTACCTGAGGTTTTGACACAGAAGAATAGAAGCAATGTGATAAAACATGACTTAACGAAAAATTAGCTCACTATAAACTACAGCAACAGGACGGAGGACCGTTCATACTTGATATTCTGTTGTGCAAATATCTGACAAATTTGCAATCAATCAAATCAAATAGATCTAAATAATATGAAGTATTATGCTGGGCTCTGGGGCTCCTGGGCAGTTGACCGCTTTGCGTGATTGGTGATCCAGCCTTGGCTCAGTTTTGACAAACAAACCAAAACACTGTCAAGCTCCTAACAGAACCACTGCGGTACTATAACCTGAAGCAAAATATTTAAAAAGCAAATCAAATAGTTGAAATAAAATGCTTAACAGTCTCCAGTAAAATAAGTGATTATGATGGCCTTTTCAGATTTTTAAGCGTTTATTAAAGGCTGACTATCCTAAATTATTGCCCTGTTTACCCTGTTTCTATGTAAAACCATTAACTTTATCAAGGCTAAAAAAATATTGGATTATTATTTGTCACCCAAATTTCGTTGCTCTACCGTTTTGCTGTATTGAGTGGGAAATGAGCCACAGACTTAAAGTGCATGCACATACTGGGCTGTATGGACACTGTACACTGGCTGTCTTGAGCATCCCGGGATACTCTGCCTGCTTCTTCCTCCGCAAAGGAGCTACAAAGAGGGGGCTGAAAAAAAAACTGGTGAAGAAAAGATGTGATACTTTTTAGATCCGCAGCCCTTTTTGATCTCTTTATGTTCTTTTAGCTTTAGCTACAGAGCAGTGGCCTGTGAGGCCTTTACACAGCAGATACATTGACAGTTTTCTGGTCTTCCACTTCTATGGTTTGTTTGGTTAAAGCTGCACAAATAAATATTATGATATAAGCAAAAGGAAAAAATCAGTTAATCTAGACACAAGCTTAGGCAAGTAAATATAGTATAGTATAGTAAATCTTTTGGCACAGATCATTCACCCTTAATCTTCAATACAGGCTGAGTTTCGCTGATACAACAGGCTTAAAAGGAGACGTAACTGACACCTTTAGGGACCGGATGATTCAACAGATCATGAGGTATCCACCTAAACAGATACAAAGAGGTGAGAGAAGCATATTGAAATTCAACACTGTCCCTCCATTCCCTCTGTGCTGAAATGAAGACCTGTGTTTGTATGAAAAACTCACAATTAAAACCTCTGTTGTACAAAGGGGATATTAGATCATTACAGCGATAGAGAATGGTTTAAAAAGACAGGTTCATGCTGTATATTTAGGACACAATCACTCTGCGTAATCATAATTCATGTGTATAGCTTACAATCATTAATGCAGTATTTCACTGTGACACACAAGAGGTTTGAAGAGGTTTTCATTTAGCACATTTTATATATGCGAACAAACATTCACTAATTTACAGTGCCGGTGTCAAATGTGAGATTAACACATAATTACGCTACCAAGTGCAGCAGGTGTAAGCATGTCCCATAATTCACCCACAGGGCTGCAAACTGCTGTCTGAGAGAGTTTTCCTTACACATTATAGTCACAGCTGCGAGTAGGTCGGACCTGATACTGGCAGCTCAAGGGTCTCCAGTGTTTGCAATGGACCGGTGTGACAAGAAGCAGTGGTATTTGTAGTAGAAATGTAACAAGGACGAGGTGTGAATCACGTTTCAGAAGTTACGCTGAAAACACACGGCTCAATTGTAGCTAGAATAGGGGCGGGCGGCTAATGGTTCTGGTTGCTCTGATCGTCAGCGAGCTTGAGTGATCAGAGGTGTGGATGTAGAGGCCAGTTTGGGGTGGGCCAGCTTGACAGGCCCTCAGCCCGGGCGTCTTTCCAAGGCTGCCAATGGGCACAGGCGGTCACTGTGCCTGTTGCTCAGCATATGCGCCAATTTGTTGCTGTCTGGCAACAGTTTTTGATGTCTTTATCAAAACCTGGTATATATCATACAGTTTGTTGCACCTGGCATGGAAAATGTCCATGCTTGCTGCATTTCTAAGCATCAGTGGCACCTAACGTTGCTTTAACTGCTGAAATTAGTCTGGAGCTGGAGGCTCCATTTTACATCATGATGAAAATGAGAGGATGATTTCCTGGTCAGTGTTAAGTCCATGTAAATCATCTCCTCTCCTTATGAAGAGAGGAGCGGGCCTTTCACTTCAAGCTAGGCTTTGCCAGAAATAACATGCTGACACATCTAATGGTGTGTGTGTGTGTGTGTGTGTGTGTGTGCGTGTGTGTGTGTGTGTGTGTGTGTGTGCATACTTTACAATATCAGTAAAGGAAATTAAATTTACAAAGACAAACATGCAAATGTTATGTCATCCTAAAAATATTGTGTAAAACAAGATTTAACATTTGTTCTAATGTGGTTGTCATTTTCCAGCAACAACATCCTGCTTATATGTTTATGCATATGTAATATGACTCAGGTGTCATACTGCATCTACTGGTGATCAGATATGATTATTTTAACTGTAGTAGCTGTTACTTAGGTATAGGACCAGAATGCTTTTTCCCCAACAGATGAGTTATCAGGTTATCAGTCAGGTAACCCAGAAGGAAGATTAATAGGAACTAATTGTTAACTGCAGCTCTACTGTTCACATTGTTGCACATTTTGTCACATAATTACACCCATGTGACAAATGTACATATAAGTCATTGCATTTGGGAATTACAATAACAAACTAAATTTTAAGAGATTTAATGTCTTTATGAAAATTTGTTTCATGTGTGGATAAATATTATCACTATGTGTTATATACATCTTTGCAGCACTAACAGTGGTTGAGAAAGTACCAAGATCCTTTACTTAAGATAAAACAAAAGAAAGTGGCATAAAAGGGAAGAATTTCTTATTCAGCTACATTATCGGCTCTAGTGTTGGCACTGCCCTTAAGCAGAATTTCAAGGCACTTGTATTTGTATTTATTTCCATTTCTACACCAGTTTTTCAAATGCAAATATTGTATATTCCACTCTGCCATATTTATTTGACAGGTTTATCTACAAGTTTCTTTGCAGATTAACGTTTTACATAAAAACATTAATTTTACACTTTAATGCAAGTGCTTCCCAACCTCTTTGGCCTGTGAAACCCTTGGAAAACAAAGAAAGAAACTCTCGCTGAGCTCCTGGTCAAGCTTCTAAAGTTGTTGCTGAAGTACCACCACCCAAGAGCGATTTCACAATTTTACCGTCAAGAGGTAAAATCGACCAATATTTCATAAAATATAAAATAAAACTTGAAAAGAGGAAAAAAGGCAAAATCAAATCTGCATTTGAACAGAAGTTGTTTTTTTTTTTTTAATTCCTTTCTACCACATTACAATAATGATCTCATTACCCATGAGATTTACCCCCTGAGTCTTGGGGGGGACTGTAACAACTGTAACAACTGATAATCTCCTATATAATCAGATATTAGAGATCTTTTTTTCTGCAGAGCGACTTTTTGGTACTTCAAGTGCGTTTTTGCTAATTATAGCCACTTAATGCTTTTGATTTATGGGACTCTGAATGCAGGGCCTTTGTCACACTGTATTTTTTAGTAATACATCTGTACCGTTGTTTAACGGATCTGGCAGCCACCACTGGCGCCCGGTAGCGGGCTGATCTCTCACCCGCTCTGAGGCGTTCGCGTTCAATGACATCTCACGCAAACTATGCGCGTTGGCTCATCCTCGCCCCTTCTCCTCCCTCCTCCTCCTCCCTCCTCCCTCCTCCTCCTCCTCCTCCTCCCCCACCAGCACGCACGTGCTGTGCGCTCGCCCCTGAGCCCCTCCGTCCTGTGCGTTTCGCCATTGGCCTGGGATGATGTCATCCACGGCGGAGACAATAGAGCCCACCTCCACTGTCAGCGTCTCCTCACACACGCATCGCAGCTCGGAGTGACACACGCTCAGACGTGACGCCAGCCGAGTTCGCCGAGCACTTCTGATGACGCGTTTCTGTCCGTTTCTCTGCCTATTTCCAGTCCGGCGGAGCTGCGCATCTTCCAGTTGGACCGGCTCCTCTTTTTTGTCTTAAATAGCCCTTTGTGTTTTGCGGCGCGTCAAGGCACCGCGCGGCCGGGGAAGGTGTCGCACATCTGGATCGTACCAACGCGTCGCGTCGTGCCGCCGGCGCCGCTACGGACGTGAGGGTTTGTGGTTCCGCCGCGCAGGGAGGATGAACACACCGCGGGACTGCCACTCCTGATGTAAGTCAGCTCTCCTCGTTAGTCACGTTACTTGTCGCGGTCGGGTCGGTCCGGCCGGCCTGCAGCCGGAGACCCCCCCCCCCCGATCATCATCATCATCCTCCTCATCATCCTCATCCTCATCGGCGGCTGTCACAGCGCGACGCGCCGGTCAGGCTCAGCTCACAGCACCGAAATATATAGATATAACCCTCCCGGTCCCGCTGATGTTTCTCGTGTGTGTGTGTGTGTGTGGTTCAAGTGTCCAGTTGAGGCCACAGATGTAAAACACCGCAGCCGCGTGTCGTTCACCGCTGGACGTCGGCAATTAGTGTCGTTAGCGGCGTGAGGTCTGTTATTCACTGAGATAAATAGCTGCAGACACGATGGAGGCGCCAGGTAGTTGTTAATACGGGAGTCTGAGTTATAGCCGGCGGCCCCTGGGCCCCCCGGGCAGAGGGAGTGATGGAGGGACCGGGCCTGGTGGCCAGGGCCCTGTCGCCCACATCAGCTTTATTTCTCATCACGGTAAAGGTTCAAAGACTGCGCTGCGAAAATGCGATTAAAAAACACAGAGGAATCGGGCAGTGCGCCATCTAGCGACCACATAAACAGGAACTAAGAGATTCTCCATTGCTGGCCTGCAGAGTAGCCCTGTAAACAACAGTGCAGGGGAAGAATGTAAATATTAGTATCTGGCTTCTTTCTGCTCCTGATGAGAGGCAGAGCAGGAGAGGTGTACAGCTGGTGAGCAAGGTGAAGATGATCCAAAGAGCCGGTGAGTTATTGACCGACGAGGCCTCCCCTCGCTCTCAGTCATGCACAGACCCCGGCAGAAACAAAGGGTAGTGTGAGTGTGAGGATGTGCCTGCCACGGATGCCTGTTCTACACAGATGAGGGAGCAGACACATGGGTAACTGAAGACTGGGAGGGACACGTTAGGAAAACAAACATTTTTTTGGTTGAAGCCTACTCGTTTATTTTCTTAAAAAGGTTGTTCGTGTAGAGGCAGTGAGCAAGACACATACAAAGGGGAATCACCGCGGCTCATTTGCGGGAAGGCTCAGCAATGTAGGGACGTAATGAAACCAATTTAGACCCGTCTTTGGAGATATTTTTGATGTGAATATGGCTCTGGAAATGTGACAGGGCCAATCACGGCGATCATCCTGCTGAGACTTATCATCCAGCTCTGCAGATCACAGTTTGATCTGCTTTTAGTAGATTATTTTTGGTTTCCCATCACATTGTCAAGCCCAAGGTGACATCATCCAATAGTTTTTCTTTGTCTTGTCAGAAGTGCAAAGGTTTTTTGGTTTACGCTGGTGTAAGACAAGGAAAGTAGCAAAATCTTCACATTTGAGAATTATCAAAATTTTTGGTGGCCTGGCTGAAGATTCACTTAATTAATGAATCATAATATAATACAACCAATGAATTTTCGGTCAGTCGACTAATTGTTTCAGCTCTATTTTGCATATTTCAGTGTATATATTCAGCTTACTTACTCAGTCTACAGACACAAGGGTTGCGAACTTAGACACTTAAAACTGCCTGCAGATTCGGCTGTTTGTGTGCCATGCAATGGACTGGTTCACTGTCTTGGTTCCCTGCCCATTGCCCAGTGCATGCTGGGATAGTCTCCTCCCCCACATGACAGCTTTGTCCAAAATCACTCCCTATTTACCTCACATATAGTGCATTTACATACCAGGTTTTTCCCTGAAGAATTTGCACATGGCATGTACAGTGCACGTTCTGCTAGGAATCCCACAATGCCTTGCATTTTACAGACGCGAAAACTATTGTTGTTAGACTCTGCACCTCTCAGCGATGTTGCAAAATGATGATGATACATAAAATAGTCTGAAATCTCAATTTACTGCTCCCTCCCTAAAGGGTAAACCATTTAGTGTTTGTAACAATGAGCTGAAACTATTGGTTGATTAGTCAATTAGGTCAACTGATTGAAAATTAAACTGGCGGTAACAAATCACTTTGGGCCCTGGCATTTTTTTGCCATTTCCTGACATTCTTATAAACCACACAGTTAAGATGAATCGATAAACAAAAAGTTATTATTTGCAGCTCTACTACAGGGAGAAGTGAACAAGGCAGTGATTTTCAGTAGGAAGGAGCAAATAGAAAGTGGATAATTTACAAAGAAAACAAGTTCTGTGGTGAATAGGAGCTGAAATTAAAATGATCCATCCAACATTTTTTAGGGGTCGAGGGCTGCTTGTCATCAAGATATAAATATTTTGATATAAGATTTAAAACCGCTGTTTCACTTGGATTTAACGTGTGTAAATTTGTGGTATCAGCATAAGTGAATGAATGCAAATTAATCTAAGTGAATAAATACCTGCGTTTCCCCATCAGTCAGTCAGAACTGAAGAAGCCTCTTGGATGAGAAGTGAAACGTCTTTCAGATCTACAGCCCAGTCCATTTGCCCTTGACTCAATTTTTCTTGGATATTTTTTAAATACTGTATAACCAGCTTCATTACATCTTGTAATTTCACCCGCTGGAAGATATTAACAGGAAAAGTTAAAGTAGCTGGCTTTACAATCAGTAGTAACAGCTACAAGATAAACAAGCTTGACATTGGCTAAGAATTTGCCCAAAGTGGGGAGTAGTGTACAGGCCACCCGAGATGAAAAACTTTGTGAGAAACAGAAAACTCCAAACATAACCTCAGAGTCTCTGCCCCATTAATAATAACCATTTCTTTAAGCATCCTCATGCTAAATGTTGACGCTGCAGGCCGACTGTGACGCTGAGGGAGATGCTGTGACGGCGTGATAGCGTCTCGTGTTGTTGTTTTCATGCACACTCATACTTTCTTTAAGGTTTTCTTCGGGGATATGAAGATGGTCTGGCATCAGTTCCAGAGGGGAAACAGAAACAGTCTGTTGTTACCACACTGCAACTAACAGATGTTGCTGTTGATTTTTTTGGTTCAAGTTGAGCAACCTCCTGTCAAATAGAATAGCATCACATAGATTTTTGTGTTTATGTTTTGTTTCGGGTTTTTTGTTTTTTTTGAGAGGAAAAATCTGCTGGAGAAAAAAACAAAATGTAGACCCATTTCATCTGTAGGACGCACCAAAGAACCGTGGACCTTGCTCTTAGGCGGTTCCACTTTCCCCTTCCCTGGTTCAGATCAAAATACACTCTGAGACTTCCACTGATTGATTACTGCCACAGTGCACACTCGCGCAAATGTTTTCAGTGTACAACACAAGACTATGATTCTTCAGTTGTTGCTTTTATCGGGTAATTTGAATTATTTTAATATTTTCACGCGCCTGTATTTTTGGCGTTTGGTTTTGCGAGGTCCAGTATGTTAGACCGTTGCAGTGTGGGATGACAGAAATTCTTTGGCAAAAGATTTCCCTTTGGTGGTGTTCAGATTCTGGTATTTCCACGGTCAGCTGATTACAATTTCATAGCAATCATCAACCATGACAGTCTGGTTTTTAAAGAGATCATTCCTTACAGCTTTTTAAATATATTCAAAGCCCATTACTGCTTTTCTTATCTTTATGTGGCAGGAGGCTCAAATCCCAACCAATCAAAAAAACTTTTTCCAAGCTGCTTTTCTTGTTTTCTATTCTTAGTGTTCTATTTTAAGATTTAAGTGATTTCTTATTGAATAGCGCAGAGGTTAAACCTCTGTCTCATTATTTTAACACCACAATGTGCCATTACATTGGCAGGCACAGCTCTCTTAATGAGCGCTAATAGAGATCAGTGCTGAAAGAGGAGCTATATGTAACTGATTAGTAATAGTCTGCTTTATGAATCACATATATCATTTGGATATAGCCAGGAATTCTGTGCCACACAGAAGAATGATTAAAATGATAAAATATTAAAATAAAAACAATAATGACTTAATCTTTGCTATGTGAGGACGATGTCAGCGTGTCCAGAAAGCCGGGTATTTCTCTCCGCGTTAAATCGGTTTGACTGAACAGTGGAGGGAAGTTAGGAGTTGCTGAATGTTTCCTTTCACGCTAGTCACTGATTGGCCAGTTTGTGCTGCTGCTTCTGTCATTTTCTGTCCACTATCTGAATCATTTAAATAGCACAGCCAGTATTTCAGATGTGCAGAAAAGTCGCATTTAATGCTTAGTAATAAACACAAGACTCATCCCTTTGTGTCATTATTGTACCATTATTACGCCATTGTTGACAAAACACACATTTATTTGGGCATCTGAGTCACAACCAAGTCATCACATGCAGCAGAGTTGCAAGTCATTTCCTTTGTCCTAAGTAAACCTTACATTATAAGATGTGTGACTTAAGCCAGATTAGAGTGTGAGTCACAATGATTTATGCCCACGTCTCTGTTCATTTCTCTGATGGGCGACTCTCCTTTACAATCCAGACCTAAGGTTTTTTTTCCTCTAACTTCATTTGGTCCTTTGTTTTCCGTTGTCCCACTCCTCATACCTCTGGCTGATCTGATTTATTTTCTGAGAGATCAATTCTCAGTGCGATTTAGTTTACTCCCATGCTAAGAGTTTTTTGTTTCCTGAGTATCGTCATATTGCAGGAAGAAGTAAACACTGCTACCTCATAATGTACTGTCAGACAATTCTAAGAAATGAGGGGCTATATTCTTAGCTTAGGGCAATTTAACTGTAATTCCACTTCACTTGTTTGTAACACCATCTCAAAATTGTTTCAAATCTAATATGACATGTTCATTTCAAGTCAGTTTATGTGATTCAAATGTGTAAACATCAAATACGTTCTTTAGATCTTACGACATCATTTGTACTATTTTTAAAGTACTTGAGGGTTTAAATGGTCTTCCAAAGCTTTGCAACCACATTAATTTGAGAGCTGGAGCGGGTGTGTAACTGTTGACTTGATTTATTGTTATATATATAAAGCTGATCATACTTAATTTTGTCAGAGACACGTGACATGCACTCACACATATTTACATGAGGGTCCCGCTTATTACATCTTCAAGTTCAAGCCATTTGGGGTTAAATGTCTCACTCAAGGGCGATTTTCACCCAGTTTGGCAAGCAGCCACCTGTACAGGGTGCCTCAGTAATCATTAGCATTCATATCATGTTCATGATGGGTATTGTTACAATTAACATTTCGACCCTGGGATATTAAACTGGGGGGAGACTCTACATGCCGCCGTGACACCTGTGTCAAGGCGCGGTGTAATGCTGGTACTTAATTGAATGCCATCCACAAAGCTTTGGTGGTCAGCCAAATGTGCATTACATCAGAGAGTCTGTTCAGCTTTCTAAAGTTGGATTCTTGTTTCATTCCTGATAATATAATAATTTTCTGTCTCTCTGTGGATTCTTTAATTAGTATGCTCTTTGTTGTCAACATCTGTGCCAAGGAAAGTCTGTCTTTTAATTCACAAGACCAACTTTTGCTTATTGCTGAAGGCTCTTTAACTCCAGTCACAGCAAGTACAATAATTCTTCTAATTCTGCCTGATGTCTAGGCATTAAATCAGGAAGTCCGATGGTGGACTTTACAACCCCTCGTAAAATATTTTCCTTTAAGATTCTGATCATCAATCAAGTGCGCGAGTTAAACTAATGAGTGGAAAATTGACTCAAAAAGTTCACACAGGTTATTTTCTCTCTGGCCCGCTAGTTCGCAGGCAAGTAGCACTTTCACACAATGGACACTGACAGAGCAGAATCATCTTGAATTATATTCCACCATTGGATTACCAAATTACACCCAGGTCTGAAAATGAAATGCAGCACTCGATAAGGCTGTGTTAGATGCTCAGGGATTCTAAGCCCTCAGCCTCTCAGTGATGAACAAAGGACTGAAGCTCACCCATAGTCTTTGACAAACAACCCAACTGTTTTTTACTAAAGTTGTCCATATTTCAAGTATACAAACAATCAGTTTCATGTAATTTGTTTTACATGAAATGTAAAAATTAATTTATTTTCCTAAAATTTAATCAGGAATACCTAAATAAACTTGTGAACCACACTTATTTGCTGTCTTGCCAAGAGTTTGAAGAGAAGATCGATACCACTCTCATGTCTGGCTGTTAAATATGAGGCTAGAGCTTATCTTAGCGTAAAGACTCACTAATTAGCAAATTATACCTTCGTTAGCCTACTCTGATCAAAAACTGAAGTGTAAGAACAAGTTATGCATTTACGGCGGGATATGTGCAGGACTATATCTTGGCCTGGTTATAATCCTGCACAAAACCCCAGACTGGTATTGATCTTATCATGTAACTCTCAACAGGAAAGCATATTTCCTAAAATATCAAACATTCCTTTTACATTACAGCTATTCCTTTCTTGCGTGGCCTCATATGTTGGAATTAGGTGACCTGTTTTGTTAAGACACTGCATTATTTAGCCCAAATAATAAAGTAATGAAATAACAGAAATTATTAATTTGTCATTTATTAATTTCTAACTTACCAATTCCAGGATACATTTTACTCTGTTATTAGGTGTATAAAGGTTCCAATGCTGTCTAGAAGACAAAGCTACAGTGGTAGAGGCCAGTGACACTGACCTGAGACACATATAAAGTCATCCAATGACTGTCATGTTCCTACCCGAGCTGTGTCACAGATCCCGTCAGTAACCCTTGTCAGTTTGCTGACAGAGCAACTCAGTCAAGGCTCGTTTTTACATTTGAAACATGTCAACACCTTGGTCTTCTCTGCAGGAACCTGTTGATTGATTTTCAGTCACATCAGCAGCTCTTCAGGGAACCTTCTGAGTCTGTGTGTGAGGACGTAGAATCTCCTGGAGGGTCTGTGGCAACAACTGCTTGACCCACAGTGCTGTTAGATATATTATTGTGTACATCCTACTGCCTTTCTCCTTTCTAACTAGTGCCCAGAGCTCTTGCTGTCCATCTGTCAGTTTGGTTATGTGTGTGAACGACTACATAAAGAGAGGATGGACCGCCTCCTGTCATTTTGCGCCAACTCAGAGCCAAACACGAGCAAAAATGCAGAGATGTGGACTGTCCTCTGACAGAGGCGGCCTGCTCATCAGCCTCTGGAAACAAGTGACTCAGATGACTAATTTTCCTTCCATCCACTATTGCAAGATGCCTTTTTCTACTGTGATGAAAAAAAAAAATCTTTTTCAAGCAGCAGAGGAAGAGACTCTCTAACTCAAGTGATTTTTACAAGCCAGTCATTGAGCAGCACATCCTCACATCTCCGCCTGGTTTTTGCTCTCTGATGTCGTCCACTCTGCTGCGTGGGTGTTTGGCTGTCAGGTTCTTTTTTGATGAAGAAGCTGCGTAAAGCCGAGGCGGAGAGAGGGAGCGGAGAGATCGCCATCCATCTTGCACAGCCAGACAACCATCTGCTTCCAAAAAACACCAGCCCCCTCAACAGCTTGTCCCCAAAAACAGTCACTGCACCACCTCTGCAGCTGGAGATGGACTGTACACCATGCTGCTGGAACCTACACTCTGACTGATTAGTGTAGGGTGCAGTGACATTCTTCATAGTAGTACAGTCTTACACTGTCCTCCTGTCCTGTATGTGAGACACCATGTTGTTTTTTTCTCTTTTAAGACTAATGAGTTAGATTTAATTGTACTCACCACATTAGGTTTTTCTGATTGAATTTTTATTTTATGAAATATGACACAGGTGCTAAGCAGAAGGAACAAAATTGATTGGAAGTATCTTAAAAAAAGATAATGATTCAGGTTTACTCAGGAGTTTGTAAAAGCGTTAAGTCATCCGGAAAAACACTGCAGCACGTACCATTGTCCTCTCTCTAGCTCCTACATGTGACTATAAGGCTGCTATCTTCATTCTGCTGGCGGGGCTGTAGTGAGCCGAGGGAGGGCCCCGAAGGCTCGTGCAGCTCTCGCTAAGTGGAACTGAGTGTTGCTCCTCTTTTTTTTTCTTTTAATATTTCTTTTCATCATTACAATTTCATGTGCTCAAATTCAGCAGCAGCTAATGTGATTGCAAAGCTTAGCATAAGTTGGCCTTTTCCTTAAATATTAATACATCCATAACCATGGTCTTACATTTGCATTGCCTTCCTTTTCCTTGATCCATCCTGCAACATTTGTTTATTCAGCCTTATATAAGAAGCTAACTCTGTCAGAATTTTATATTGGATCCTCAGTAGCTGTTCTCCGGAAAGATACTCATAACTTATTCACAGTTTACTGTTGGCCTCTGAAGTCCTATATGCCTAGTAGATATATTATGCAATCTCACATATGATACGAGCTGTATGAAATATAATATGCCGCAGTTATGCACTCGATACTTAGCTGCGATTCTTAAAAAAGGGATGAGCTATCTCTAAAGTATAGATTTAAGAGTTAGTTATTGTCCTTAGTAGAAGCCTGGCTATATTCTACAATGATACACATTTACACTGTTTAACATTACAGATTGTCTGATGGTCCTGGATCAGCACTACATTGTTTTGGGACAATCAATTAATCAAAAAGTTCCTTTTGTATTGTATCTCTCCAATCAGAGAAGTGTTCTGATAAATGTCCCTTTACAAGGATGTTTCATTATGCAGAATGATGCATGTATGCACAGAGTTTGAGACTGGGCTGTCTTCACATCTCATCAGCTGGAGGGAGAGAGTCCCTGTGTGCTCACCTTAAATCTCAGATTAAGGCATAAACGTATGGTCTGGTTTGAAACCTCCATTACAGATACACTGAGAATGGGCTAGAGAAATAGGAGACTTCTCTTCTTGTGCCCAGTTGTTTATCTTCTGAAATAACCAATATTCAGGATGAATTTTTCAACGAGATTTTATTTGAAGAATTGTCAATCATGCCACTGAACTTTTTCTTTGAAAACTGTCAGATACAAATTTCCCTCAAAGCAGAGAATTTTTAATGTCTTAAAATGTGTCTAGTAGGGGATCCTTAACAATTTCTTAGTCATGTATTAACCAGTGTTTTGGTCTCTATGTTCAGCCACTGTACAGTAACACTACTCTCCATCGTGTTTTTTCTGAGTTGTCAGATTGGCTGCCACCTCAAATGCAATCTGTGAGCTAGCTATAACAAGGGGACAATAATGAGAAACTATAAAGTTAAAATTGTGTTTCTTTGGTTATGCAAACGACAGTTTCCTCGCTTGTGAAGAATCAAACAAGCCAATATGCTGATCACACTTTGTACTGATTGGCTGTAACTTCCAAGTGAGGCAGATAGAGGTGGCAAGACAATGCAAACACAACACTCAGTGTGTTGTATGTTGGTAGAGCAGGTAGCTTGCAAGATTTTTATCAGATTCCATTAATGGATTAAAAGGCCAGATTAATTTGGACAAACCGACTAGAGTGATTTCACATAAAAAAATTAAATAAGTAAAAAGTACTGTGTGAAAAATACTCCATTGCAAATAAAGGTCCTGCACTCAAAATCCTTCTCAAGTAAAAGACAGAAGTATTATCAACAAAATTTATGTAAATGTTGTGCAGAAAAATGTCCCCTGTGAGTGACTGGTATATTATTATTTAATATGTGATTAGATTGTTTGTAGTGATGGATCATTTGAACAGTTATTTGAATGGGAACATCTAAGAAGTTGGAGAAATGTCTCTTTGGTGGAGTCAAATGGGCCCCATAAAAAAAAGGCTTAGAACTAGTGATAATATACGACTGAAACCTAACCTGAAAAGTAACTATTAACCGTGGCTGTCAGGTAAATGTTGTGGAGGATAAGAAATAAGTCACTTAACAAGTAATACTCAAGTAAAATACATATACTTTTTTTTTCTAACAAACAGTATCTGAGTAAATGCACTCAGTTAGTTTCCACCACTACACACGACCAGACATTAAATAATGATTCTTAGTTTTCTCCCACATAAACCTTGATATCGCAGCTTGGCTTTTTGCATTGACCTACTGTCGATGAGTAGTCACAGCACAGGCAGGCACATGCGCCAGATAATTTCTGTCTTTAGCAGGAGAGAACACTAACATGCACAGAAAAGCCAAGTTAAAAAATGTACTTTACAAGCAATATTTAAAATTAACTTCTGACTATTAATCATGAAGATCTGGCAGAATATTTGACTTAAACTTCTTTGAACAGTCCGAAAGAATTGATAGAGGAGATGTTTGTAATGTTCGTAATTGTAACATTTTCCCAAACAGAATCTGTTGCAGATTTGACTATATGTAATAATGTGAAATTTCAAAATACACACTGTAACCCATGACTTAGATGGTATAATGCTTCACTATAGAGAATCATCTGATATTTCTTCATGTGAGTATCATTTACCAGTGAAATTTGAAGAGGCACCACTGCTGTACTTAATCATTCCCATCTCTCTGTGTGGCCCCTACTCTCTGCTGAAGCTAAGACAATGAGTGAGTGAAAAGGCCACTGGCCAGCGTGCACTTTACAGTGTGTGAGAGGAAAGTGATCAGAGTGATAGTGACTTCCACCATGATAAAACTGGGTCAATGTAACCCCCACCCCCTCCACCACAGGCAAGGCTGAAAAAGAAAAAAAAATAATAAAAGAAGAAGAAGAGGACACCATCACAAGACTGTGCGTGGATATAAGCATGGGGACACAGGAGCGTGGTTTGCTTTCTCTATGGGTTGGTAACTGTATTGAACTGGGACTGAAGACATCCCCAGATTATTTTGACATGTTCCTTCCTCCCCTGTAGTCTGTGGTTTATAGTGTCACGCTATAATCTGTCCCCCTGCATTTTCTCCCAACCCACTTTGTTTCTGTCAGTCAGTGTGTTTGTCCATATCCTTTGCTCCGAGTCCCACTTTTGATTTTTTGGTCTTCCACTCTTTCTGATTCTTGATAAATGTGGCTTATAAGGCTTAAGCCTGAAATGAAAATTCACCCTCACAAACGCTGTGTGAAAAAAGCAATATGTGATGTACTGTTTTGATGTTTGATGGTGTTTTTTTTCCTCTGGAACACTGAAATTTAAAAATTGTTATGTGAGTTGATACCTCGCCACTTTACCTATTGTGGATTTTAAAGGATTTCAAAATAACACACATACACACACATACACACACACACACACACACACACACACACATTTTCTCACCTACTCCTGGTGGTATGTAGTTTGAGATATCAACCCTTGAGATTTCTGCTTCCACCCAATAGCTTTGCATCAATGTGTTTGGACTTTTTCTTCGATAGAAACTTGTTCCTATAAAAATTGTCCAAGGGCGACGTCTTTGAAGATGTTGCAGCAACACCTTTTTAAACTGCTGTGAGCATGAAATTACAAAATTCCCTATATCTGGGGTGGTGGCAGAAATCTCAGACACAGATCTTTAAAATCCTAGACAAATAAAACAGAAAATTTCTGCATTGCTAGATACCGCTAGAAGTGTATGAAAAAAACGTGGGCTTTTAATGTGACTTGACCATTTAATATTAGAAAAATAATAAGACTCCAGCTGTGCAAATAGCTCTAAAAAGGCTGATGGAAATGCCTTTAGTTTGGAATGTATTTGGTCATCAACCAGAGTATTAGACAATAAAATTTTTGAGCTGATGGTGGTGCTAGATAAAAAGATAAGGGATCACCAAAGTATTACAATTAATCCAGGAGAGAACACGAATGTCTGCACCAAAATTCATGGCGATCCATCCTGTAGTTGTTGAGACTTTTCAGTCAAAACCAAATTTCACCTCATGGTTGCGCTCAAGTAAAAGTCACTAGATCACCAACAGTGGAGTGGATCCTCTGGGGATAATGAATGTTTATTAATTGTATTGCAGTAATGCACTTATTGAGGTACTTCAGTCTGGACCAAAATGGTGGACTGACTGACTGACAGATGACATTGCCATCCATAGAGCCATGGTGCTAGCATGGCTAAAAAAACATGTCTTTTTGAAATGTGAAGTGACCTTTTAAATTTAATAACATTTTCAGTGATCTATAAATATCAAAGGCACAAATCAAGCTGTGGTGTCAGCCCAGTTCAGTTAGTGAAAAGATGCTTCTTTCTAGACTCACCGGTTTATAACAACCTCATAACCACAAAGGGAGCACTCTATAGATCATGAAGCAGGGATACCAAGATCCTCAACAGACCGTAAAGCAGAACAGACTGTGTACTTGTATTGTCCGCAGTAAAATGCATCACCTTTTCTGTCCCGACTGGGAAATATCTTACTCTACTTCAAACAGAACTCTGCACTTTGTCAGCCTCTGCTGTGCTTTGAGCTTAATGTTAACATTAGCAAAGCCTACATCCTCTCAAGCGGCCTTATGGCCATGGTGCCAGTGATGCCAAAAGCAAATTAAAGTACTTCATCAACCAAATAACTCCTGGGTGCACTGAACATCGCAGATTGATTTTATGTAACAGTGGTTGTATCAGAGGGTGGATTTTCACTTTAACAACAATAATATTTCATCTAAACATTAGAGAGCAGCCTCATAATGAATGTACTAAATAAATATAAAAATCATCTAAAGTTCTGTAGTAACTGTACCAACCTGTTATTAATAACATTAATCATAAAGGCAATTTAATGATACAAACAGAATCCATATGTATTTTATCACAACATGCATATTTATAGGATACAGTCGGTTAATCTCTGTTTGCTGTGTCATGGTGAGAAAGCTTTCTCTCCAGCTGATTTGTACTGTTGTGTACGTGGTGACCTTCTGTTTATACCATGGTCTGGACAAATGCTCATTTTAAAATTGGCCTAAAGGGTTCAGTTAATTCCGTTTATACTGGAGGCAGCATGAACAGGCTGGATAGCCGGGGGCAGAAAGTGTTTCATTTCAGATAAGCTCATGGCTCTCAAGCATTAAAACAAGTCTTTAAAGTGAAGAATCCCACTGAGCCATTAGCTAACAGTGAGAGTCACTGTGTTGTTTTTCTGTGACAAAACGGTACAAAGACTGCAACACACAAGAGGTTTTCTTTTTTCTTTTTTTTTCTCATCACAGCAGTTGAAAAAAAATTACACGTCACATAAGAAATTACACACATGGGCATGTAGTTTACCATGCAAAACGTTTTTTATATTTTACAATCATTATATAGTGCACATCTATATCCAGAGCAGTAAACATGCACATCCATCTATGTTTTACAGTATAATTAGCCATGGCTTTGCATGGCTCTTTTTTTCTTGTGACTGAATGTGGTCTTGTTAAGAATAAGGACCCCTTTACAAAGCCTCGCCGCTGTCAGGACTTGCCTGGATTATTTGCAAACAGGTACACACTTGCACTTTTAGATTCTGAATTTTTCTAGACTATGAGATGTTATATTGCTGGGAAACAGTTTCAATTTAAAATAAATGTCAAACTCAGATGAGCATTAATTGTCTGGCAGTTTGCCCTGGTATAAGCAAGTAACACACTGTGAGGTGCATGTTTAAATGGATTGGGCAAACGTAATCACAATAGTGTGATCCATTCAAATCAAGCGTGCACCTCAGTGGGTAGAATTCCTCCTTTCATTTTGTGCAAATGTCAAAGGAAAAAAAGGAAAATGTCTGCCATGTTAATGGCCAAAACTGAGATGTAACATTATTAGTTGTTGTGATTGTATTTGTTTCTGTATTGGTATGTTTTGGTATGCAAAAGACACCGTAGAGGTGACTTACAAAAAAATGCAAAACATAGAAATCTATTGTTGTCAATGTGTTGTCATTTTTGTGGTGGATCCGGGGCCTTACTTTATATTTCAGCAATATCTGAATTCATTCTTTTTAAATTTAATGGCAAAATATTGTAACATACTGTATCAGAAGAAAACACACAACTATGCTCACAATTATGTGTATTCACTGCATCATATAAATATTTCATAGCTGTAAGGCGATGATCATAATTTTGCTTCAACGTGCCGTTTGTGTCTAAACGGATGGAATGTAAAGTGTGCCCCACATTTTCTGTGTTTGTGAAATTAGTCATTTTCTGATCACTCTCTTTCTGTCTCTCTCTCCCTCTCTAATGAACAGCTTTGCATAAACCCAGATGCCTCCCCTCCCTCTTGACGAGCGCATAGTGGTCATTCAGCGCCCTAAAAACTTAGCCCTGTGTGAGGCTTCCCCGCAATCCATCCCACAGCATTCCTCTCAAATACCAGCTTCCTCCAATGGACAAGTCGCCCACCCTCCTCATCTCCACCCCTCCCAGTCCCACTTCTATTCCCCCTCCTGTAAGTCCCTGACTCTGGAATGCAAGCACAGATCCTCCCGTGCACATAAATTCAAGGGCGACCATCCTGTCATCCCAGTGGGTGTCAGACACATCCCTAGCCACTGTCATAGCAATGGCACAGTAACTCTCGGCCCACGGCTGCCCTCCCACACACATACGATTGATATCAGGGTGACTGTTGACAAAGGTGGAAGGGGAGGAGGATTCAGCAACTCCCTAGGGCGCAACGGAAGTGTAAAAGGTGGCAGAGGGAAATGTGCCTCTTCACAGTTGGATCAAGCACAATGTGAGAGAAAAACTGGAACCACAGGGCGGCCAGGTGGAGCCGAACACAAGTCCCAGCGAAGTCGCTTTGGCCAGCTGTCAACTTCCCCTGGAGGGGTCCTACAATTTGTTCCCGCTCAGGCGCAGCAGCATAAGTTAAGAGGTGAAAAGGAGAAGGAAAACGCCACTTTTCTTGACAGAGGCGACCAGGAATTTTCTTCTATAGGTCACAAGAAGAATTCCAAACTGGGAACTGTCCATCAAAGCCATAATAGTCACAGTCTGCCCTACCACCACAACTCCGTCCCTGTGCCTCATGCCGCCATCCTAAACTCAAACTATCCCTCATCCCCTCCCTCCCAACCCACCCATGTCCCAATCTCATTTCAGCAACTCAGCCAGCCACACCCATCCCGCACCAGGGATCATCGCCCCCACGTTCTTCATGGTCTGCCCCTCTCCCCCTGCTCCTCCCACGCTGGAGGGTTCCCCAGCCCCGACCATACCTGCACCATCGACTGTACCCACCCATTCAGTTGCGGCTGCTGGAGGTTGGTAAGATGCAGAGGGTGTAAGGCAACCTCTGCTAGCTGTCAAGGAGGTAGAGGAAGCTCTTCCACCTCATTTTCCTGTGTTCACAATGAAAGAGCAGTGAAGAGAGGAGGAAAAGAAATGGGCCTGAGGAATCTGGGTGGATGTCTCTCCAGTGCCTCCACCTCCAACACCTCCTCTTCGAACAGCACTGTGTCTGACTGCCGAGCAAGCCTGTTCAAACCTCTCCGCTGTGCCTCCTGCTCTGGTGAGGCCAGAAACTTTGAGAGTCCTGCTATCCTTCGCAAAAAACTGGTAGGGGGATGCCTACCCTGTGCCCCTCTATCCTCCTCGGCCCCTCTCCGGGCAATACAGAGCTGCGTCACGGGCTGCAACCCCAAAGCATCTCAGACAGGTAGTTCCACCTGCAGCTACTGCAGCAGCGACCCCATAGTGGTCACATTCAACCCTCGCCGGGGCAAACCCCCGGGAAGAGGCATCGGAGCAGCTCATTCAGCTGGTATGTTTCAAGCGGATGATGATGACTACAGCGTGCGTACTATCTGGCCTGAAGAACTGGCCAAGAAGATGACCCATTCTAAAGCCCAAAAGAATCACTGTGCCGGGATGGGAGCAGGAGTTGGGAAGTCTTGTGCAAGCCAGGCCCAGAATGGCAGTAATGAAACAGGCCTTGTCCTCTTGGATTGTCAAAACCTCCAAGAGTACGGACAGTCTCAGTTCACAGACCATGCTGGTCGACGGCGGCTGCAGCAGGGCAAAATGGCTGCCCTTGATTTTATGGGCTGCAGGTCAGGATCTGGGTATGATGAAGGCCGGAACTCACTGAAGAGGCTTTTGAGAAAAGATGGAGGAATGGACGATGGTCTGGAGCAAGATGGAGATGTAGCATATCCTCGTTCGCCTCCTCCCCGCTGTGCCTCCCCGCCATCACCTGTGTCCTTTTCGCCTCCTCCGTCTGCGCCTAGCACACTCATCAAACCGAAACCCTGGCAGCGAGACAGGGAGGGAGGACACTCTCTGCCATCAGCTCAGTCCCTTCACCTGGCCCTGAACTCCCTTAACAGGGAGCAAGATGAGGAGAACAACAGAAGTAAGAATCTCTGTCAATTCACATGTACAAGTGTTAAAAAATACAGCCAAAAAATTAGTGCAGAATAGTAAAAGATATCACTTATGAAGTAATTATTAGTTTTTTGAAATCACAGACATAAAGCTGGGTTGTAGGGGTTTGAATGCCATTTTGCTGTATTTTTCAACCCCTTATGTATCCCACATAACAATCAAAGAATCCCTGTCGGTAAGTTTAAACTTGTGACCCTTGTACCTTTTATGAGTGCAGCTTTTCTGTGTTTGGCAAATGCTGCCATTCCCCTTCACGTTTTAGTTCATTTTGCAGTCCTTTTGCCAGATGCACACACATTTGGGAACATTTATCTACTTTGGATCCCAGCAAGTTGTTTTATTTAAGTTACAAAACAAGTGCTCGTTGCCAGACCTCTGTTATATTCAATGAATACTTCTAATCGGGGATGAACGAAGGCCGGTACAGTCCAGTACTACGTACCATTAAAAGAATCAGAGGGGGCACGCAGCCCCGGAAAGAGGGGAGAGCAGCTGTCTGCCAAAACCCACATTCAAAACCAGTAACGGTCACACTTTTAGCAAGACAACACATCTGCTAACTTTATGTCATCTTAAACAACGCTTTGTCTCCTATTGATTGTTTCTTAGTCGCTCTGAACTGCTTCTGAACCGTGTCAGCTGGGTTTTGATCCCTGCTGGACGCAGCCCAGCTGCCTTCCATTACTGCTAGTTAACGGGAGTGGCAGCTTCCGCCAACGCGCTGCAGCGGACTGATATCCGGTTCTGGGGGGTTTTGGCAGGCACGCCTTTGCTGCGAACTCTCCAAAGTATGATGTGTGGTAGAACACGTTGTGACGTTTCATGATATCCTTTTTCATTCCAACAACACAGACAGCAGCTCAGACAAGCTGTTTGTGAGCTGATGGTCAGGGATCGCTCTGTAACTCATTTCAACAGTGCGTCGCGTACTGTACCGGCAAGAATTTAAGAATACTTTCAGCCCTGCTGCTAATCAGCTTTCAGGCTAATATCACATGCTTTTGATATAATGAGTTCATTATTGATATAGTTACATAAAAGTTTTATTTATATTTTGTCCTCCTGTAGGTTCTCTGGTAGCAGTTTAAAACATTATAAAGCTGTCTTCACACAATGCAGAGAACATCTCTGTCTATCTCTCTGTCTTCTCTTCTCCCAGTGCACCTTTCTCTTCCACTCTCCTCGTCATTGCCGGCATCTCTGTCCGATGAGAGTGTCATGACTCCTGACGCAGAGAACGCTGTGGTCAGCCCCATTCTGCCCTTCCTGTTCCTGGGGAATGAGAGAGACGCCCAAGACCTGGACCTGCTGCTGCGCCTCAACATCGGCTACGTGGTCAACGTGACCACACACCTTCCCCTCTACCATGTCAACTCTGGACTGCGCTACAAAAGGCTTCCAGCCACCGACAACAGCAAGCAAAACCTTAGACAGTACTTTGAGGAGGTTTTTGAGTTCATTGGTGAGAGTCCCATCTCTGACATATTGCTGTATGTATGAGTGTGTAGAAAGGGGGAAGAAAATTGTCTTAATTCTTTATTTAGGATGTAATGAAATCTGTCATAGCACTTGTTAAATGTAGGTTAGTCCTACATTGTAATTTCAGTGTAAGTTCTAATGACAGCAATATGTTTTATACTGAAAGATGCTAATTGCTGGCTTACATGCAGCATTTAGTCAGTTATTACATCTTGAATTCATGACTTCTGTTGTTCTCATTCACAGAGGAGGCATATCAGAGTGGTCAGGGAGTGTTGGTACACTGCCAGGCAGGTGTGTCTCGTTCTGCAACCATTGTCATCGCCTACCTTATGAAGCACACCCTCATGACAATGACAGATGCCTACAAATATGTGCGGAGCAGGCGACCCGTGGTGTCCCCAAATCTAAACTTCATGGGCCAGCTCCTGGAGTTCGAGAGGGACCTCAACTCTGGGGTTACTCCTCGCATCCTAATGCCTAAACTTAACGGTGTGGAGACGCAGGTGTGAGAAAGGTCAGGGGTTAGGAGCATGCAGGGTTACCGCAGGTGAGAAATTAAAGTGGCATTGATGAGCGTGGAAGAAAGAGTGCAGCACATTTTAGCAGAGAGACATGATAAGAAATATTTTAGGTGGAAAATGTTGATGTGTTTGGCAATTAGCGCACTTTAAACGCTGTGAAACACAAGACAAAAGGCTGGATGGTTCGTTTGTTTAAGTAGTAACTCTTAGACGGCTTGATCGTCATCCAGTGGACCGTTTTTAAGAAAATGTGCCAATATTTTGTATAGATCTAACATCACTCTCAGATATCTGATTTCTTTCTTTCTGATGCCTCTTCCTTTTTGTCCCCATCAATGACATTCACAGCCACCCACAAAAACACAGTTTCCATTAATCACGAATGCATGCAGAACAAGAACACGAACATGGAAAGGGTTCATTGGTAATGTCTTACTTCCTCCACATCTCCACTCCGAAGTCGCCACCACATGTAGCAACATACAGGCTATTACAATGCACTTTACTTCCCATGCATTTCCTTTGTCAACAACTTAATTGTCACAAAGATGAGACGAATTTTTTACACAGACCTCAGTCACTGTTTTTGGTCAATATTATCATGTGTATTTTATTTTCCTGTTTTAAAACTGTGAATACAGCAGCATGGACCTAGTAGGGATGTGAGTAGTGTTCATTTGGGCAACTTATCGCAAAAGAGACAAACATCTCATGGTAATGTCTCAAGATGGGTTTATTTCAGTGAAGCAGCTGGTATATTAGTGAAGAAAAAATATCATAAGTCTGATATAATGCTCTCTCATGAGTGAGGCGCTCACAGGTTAATATACTGAAATAAGCTCATTAAAAACAGGTTTAGTGCTGATCTAGACCACAGGTTGTTAGTACTTTAAGAGGTTTTTTGTTTTTTAAATTCACACTATGATTTACAGTATATTTGACCAGAGGTGTGGGTTGGCAGGGATTGTCCTGCTGTTATAATGTGCTTTAAAACAACAGACCCTCTTCAACTGTGCACAATTTATTACATGATTAATTGGTGAAAGAGATGCATTATTTTTATTCATTTATGATGTAAAAAAAAACTTGTTTAATGTTCAGCATGGAAACAGACCTGTTATGGTGAACGGACAGATATTTCTTAAAATTTAAATAGCAGTTGGTAGTTTGAATTTATTTGAGATGGCACAGTATTAGCAAAGAGGCAACATTTAACATCCTAATTAACCTGCCTGGTCAGGAACTTAGAGGCAAACTATTTATTTTGTCTTATGATGAAAAAAGAAGCCACAAACTTTCATTTTTTAACTCTTAATTTTTTCTCTCTACTTGCTGTTGTTTTAACATCTTGTGCCAGTTTACACATGTTCTTTTCCCAGAAAGAATCACAATCCCAGAAAAGGATTACTCTTGAAAATTGATCTTTTCATGGTTTATACTATTTTACCTAAATCTTGAACAAGTCACATCTACTTTCAAATGTAGTATTTTAATTCTTTTAGGAGGGATTCAGAAAACAAAACACTTTTTTCAAAGATGACAGTGTCTTAGCTGATGAGCTGATGTCTGCATTGTTACTCCTTAACTTTTTTTTTTAACCCCATCATCCTTCTATACTGTGTCCCCCATGACTATGCATTATTTTTATTGTGAGTGCTGTGGTTCGATTAGAGAAGGTTCCTTGATTCACTTTGAACCTTTTCTCTGTATTGTTAAGGATCAAGCCTGAGTCCTATTCAGTGCACATTAAATAAGAGTTGCAGGTTCTGTACTGTCAATTTGCACCCTGCATCTTCTGTGTTAGGTTTAGCAAAAAACACATCACATGACATAGGAAGATATGCAAAATGGGACTATTTATAAGACACAAGAATTACGAAATTCAACTCCACAAATGGCTTATGAGTTAATTATAACTTACAAAGTCTGTTCTCTTAAATTTGGGCTGTGAATGACGTGGGACAATGTGATACAAACTGAAGTGTGTCTAGCTTTGATTTGCAGGACGTTGAAAGTATCATAGCTTCCATATAATATCAGTGTCATTTTATGAGAAGAATCAAATTGAAAATTGCTGATTCTAGTCTTCTAACTAAGGATGAGAGTTATTTTGCACATTTTCTAAACTGATGCCATATACTTTTTTTGACAGCATGTTGCTGATACTGTATATACAGTAAACATTTGCATAAGAAAATTTTATTTTTTTTTCTAGCACCGTTTGTTAGAGAGTATGAAATATGACATACAGTACTTGTAAAGAAAGATACAGTTCCTTTATGCAAGGGGTTAGAAAGAGGGGACACTAGTGCTCTTATTATTTTATTTACTTGTGTTCACTTCTCTCAGACCTGTAAAAACAGTGGAAATGATATCAGTGCAGACTGACAGGGAAGTATTTGCACTCTGAAAGTCCAGGGATTTGACACACATCTTTTAGTGATTATAAATTAGATCATACAAAAAGGGAAGATAGTTGCTTGTGAGTCCATAAACACCCAAGCAAATCAAAATCAGTGTATATGACTGAATATAAATACTCCTGAGTATTTTTTTTAATCCTTGTAATATTTCAACTAAATTGCATATTTCCCTTTTCAATATTTTAACTTATGATTAAAAAAATGCCCTGCTACAATTTCTGAAACCAAAATGCCTTCAGTTTAGCCTCGTGTAATTTGGTTCTCTGGTGTTGTCAGTATAAATATGACTTTGTAAAATGATCCTGAATTTTGCTTGTTGGATTTATTTTCTGGCTAAGTGACTTTGATATAGGCTATATATTTTTCTACAGTCAAACCTCTTGGTCATGTTGGGTATACGCATATATCTGTGTATTTACCGTTTTGTACATGAATCTTTTTTTATATGAAAGGCTGTTTGAACAGAATGGCATCTTCCAGTTCTGCAGTGACAATATGGATTTTCAGCCGTGCTTTGCGTTGCAGTATTACACTTTCACTGTTATCAGACCCCAGCAAACATGGGTCACCATACCGTATTCCTGTTTTTACCTCTCGCCTGTATTTCAGCTGGAGAGACTTCAACCGACATGCCGCTCCCTCCTCCAGTCTCTCCAGCTTAGCTCACCAAGGGTGCAGTGTTAACCATTGAAGAGGGACTGTTGCTATTGCTCCTTGATTTTTATAAAGACTTTATATGCAAAATGGCTGTATGGACTTGCTGTACAGTTGCGTCAATGCTGACCTCAGACGTTTGTATTGGAGAGACACAATCGAAGGAAATCGAACATTATCTCCTCAGTTCATATGACCTGAAGGGCCAGTGTCTCTATGAGTGTCAGTGTGTGTAAAAAACTTTTGTTTGTGTTTTGCACTTGAAAAAAGGAACGTTGTTACTGTGTGTATGATAACCTTTTGAGAACCGTGTATATCCAGGCATTGCTTATTTGTGGGAACCTAATTATTCCTGTTTGTATTTTATGCTCAATTTTAAACATCGTGTTATTTCCTGTACCAAATACTGAATTTAAGGATGTTGATTCGTAGCAATGATGATGATGAGAAGAATCAAGAAAAAAGCAGATCACCTCTAACGGGGGTAAGAACTCTTCAGGTATGACTATCGTAGTAATGCTGTGCTGTTTCACCCTGCTGCTCCGCCTCCTCCAGAGACCCAAAAACTCATGTTATGTAACCTGTGGTTCTCTTCAGTCGTCCCATCCCTTTTCATAATGGATTGTTTCTCTTAAGCAAATGTAATATTTTCATATTGTAGTAACTGGTCCTTGTATTTAGACAATGTTTTTACCTTCATGTATTGACTATACTATTCATAATTCTTTGAGGTGCACTGTGACTAATACAATGCTGCTATATCACATGGACTTTCATTTTGTATGTCCCATTTTGCGGATGCAAAGTGGTGAGTATCTCTAAAGGTGACAGATACAGAGGGGGCTTGAATACAGAAGCCCTGCTTGTGTTGTTCGAATTCAATCCAGGCTTCATTGTGCTGCCTCAGTGCAGTGTATTAATCTCAGAGTGACTGCGTGCACAACTATAGGATCTGTAGCTGCTCCTGTTGGTCTTCCTTACCAGCATGATAGAGAGAACAGAGAGAGTAAAATGTAGCATAAAATGTTGTTCAAATCCTTCTCATTGGTTCCTGTGTTATAACAAAACTGTGATGTTGCTTTTCCTGCAACAGTGTTAGTTCTGACAGAGACTTTGTCTAAATTGTGTTGTAGTTTTATGATTGCCTTTCAGTGACAGTGTATGAGAACACTGTCCAAACACTGGAACTTTTGACATCAAGAATGACATCTAGAAACCGTCCAGATATCAGCACTTATAAGAAAAATGCAATGGTCAAATGACTTAAAAACTGTTGAGCTAGAACATAGATCCTGCAACTGAAATATTAACAAAATGTGCATTTGTATCAAATGTTATGATGTATGACCAAAGTGCATGTGTGTATGCTGCGTTGTTGACATGTGCAGTGTGTTAAGATTTGCTTTACATTCACTCAAATACACCACTGAAGATGATATAAGCACAGGATTGAACAAAGATTTCAGAATAATTCTGATTATTGATCAAGAGATGCCAGTGTCGGTCAGTCATTCCACCAATTTGGTCAAGACTGAAATAGTTCAACAAATATTGGATGGATTGCCAAGTTAAATATTGTACTGACATTCATGGTGCCCAGGGGATGAATCCCTCTGAGTTTGGTGACTTTCCCCCACTTTTCCTAGGGCACCACCCTGAGGTTGAAAAATCTCAGAGGGTCCAAAGAGGATGGTCATCTAGAAATGTCAGGGGGTCACAATTTCTTTTTTTTCCTATACTCTGGTATATTACCAACCACCTGCAAAACCAGTGACATTCATACGAGCCTCTGCTGGGTTCTTTTATTTAGCGCTACATTGCAAATCTTAGCATGTGTGTCCCCGTGAGAATGCCATCATTAGCATTTAGCCCAACGCATAGACATGCATTCATCTCAAAAATGTACAAAACCTGCATTACAGAGACATGTTTGTGTCAAGTGAATTTTTCTGTGCATATTAACATTAGTTTGATACCATCTGCAAATTTTAACATGCACTCAGAACCTGCATATGTTTCAGTTGCAAGATTTCATTTGATTTTAGTTCCATAGGATACAACTGCTTTCATGATTGTTTTTTGACTTGTTGAGCAACCAACAACCTGCCAGAAGAAATTCTTTAATGTAAATGACAACATTAGTCTGTTTAAATTCAGTACCTGTATACACTATATGTAATTGATCTTGTGTTATAAATGGATGTCATGTACTTCAAAAATAGAATTGGTTGATAAAATGAGTACTGAACAACAATAAAGCCTATTACAATATCAGTGATACAGACAAAGTTATAGACCCACATCCATAGGCTAGAGGAAGATGAATTATGGGCCTTTTGCCTTTTATATGTTTGCTTTGTCTAAAGTCAAAACATAAAAAAAACACTGCAGTTAGAGTTATATTTGTCTCCTCATACAAAAAATATATATTCTTAGTGTACATGGGCTTTAGGGCTTATAAACTTTGAGAATCTTGAGTAGATCTCAGACATAGAAGTCCAAAAAATGCATCTATAAACAATATTGTAGCACAAAATAATATGCAAAAAGTCAAGTGGAGTTTTACTGAGAATCTATAGCTAGCAGGTCAGCCAGTGTCACAATTATCACTGCAAATAGACACAGGCAAGCATCCAGGACTTCTGAGAGGAATAAAATGTGGATGTTTGAGGTTTAGACATTAACCTATACCAAAGGTTTTGACAGCAGCAGCCTCTAACCCGTGGAAGTTACAAGGATGTAGATGACAAGAAAAGTGGTATGTGTAGAAACTGGTCATTGGTTTATATGTGACTATATTTTGTTGGCATGATGTCTAACTTCCATCCAGGCATAACAGTTTTGCAATTCACAGCCAAACTAGCTACATAAAGAGTATTGAAAAACAAATGTCTTTTGTGGAAGAGCTCTGTGGACAGTCACTGCTCTGCCTGAGTGAGAAACTCAGTTCACACATGTACTTTCTCTTCCATCTCTTACATGTTTGATTAGCAGCAGCTCTGATGAATCTGGTTCCTGTGTCGGTGACATGACTGAAGATTTCCCATCAAGTGATTTAGTTGCTGTCTTGTCTTCTCTTTTGTTGGTTATAGCTGTGATGATAATGTTACCATAATAACATCCTAAAGTGTGCAGTACAAAACCTGATGACTGGATTGTGAAGTTGTTCCCTATGTTCATTTCTAGTAAACACACTGGAACTGGCTCTTTTAATTAAAAAGAAAAACCTGGAAAATAATCATTTGTGATCTGTTCTTCTAATTTGTTGTGATACCTTTGTGGGAGTGTGCTGAACGGTTTGGTCAACTCCAAAACATCCACTGTAATAGGCTGAGGCTCACTCTCCCGACTGATCACCAGCACTCTCTGAATGAAGTCTGTTTGGAAAGTATTGAGCAGTTACATTACCGTCAATACAAAGGGCCAATTGTGATTGATGATTCAGATGATCACCCCAACCAGATCTGCTTTGCTTATCATTACATAAGAGCTGGTTTGGGATTCACAGCTCTGTGGCGGAGCATCCGGGGGCGGATCGATCAGAGAGAGAGGTTAAAAACAAACTGGGTATCTGCCTGACAGTGACTACTTCAAACAGAAAGCATGAGCGTTGTGGGACAGCACTTTAGGTACTGACTCTAGTTAATTGTGAGGACCAGGTTTGTATTTCATAATGACTCCTCAGTTTTCCAGTTAAAATCTATTAAATTTTTTTTCATTTATCGCCGTGCTAGCAGGAAGACAGTGCTGGTTGGTTGGCCATGAAGGTTTGTACAGACATTCATGGTCCCCAGAGGATGTATCCTACTGACTTTGGGAATCCCCTGACTTTTTTCTCTGGCGCCATTATGATATTCACATTTGTAGTTTTGAGTGCAATATCTCAATAACTATTAGATGGATTTCGAGGAAATGCAGTACAGACATTTATGTTCCCTTGAGGATGAATTGTAATAACTAACTGGTGACCCCTTCAATTTTTAACTAAAGCCTGTTAAAGTAAAATTACTATGAACCATTTGTTTAACATATATTCTTTGTTTTATCATGTATTCACTTTGTTACAATTGTGTGCTTTAGATCAAACTGTGCAAACTGTGAAAAGATTATGCTAATGTATCCAGATGGTCTGTGCTGAGGCCTCTTTTCCCTGGTAACTTTAACTGGGCCTATGTTCATCTTGGCAGGCTATATTAGTAAGTGTCCAGCACGTGGCTAGTTCCTGGCTATTTTCCAATTGGTCAATTTTAGGTTGTTTTGGGGCAAAAGGCCAATCATTTTCTAGGCTAAGGTGAGATTTAGTTTTTCCTCTCTCAGACACATCCTTTTGGCACCTGTAAGGTGTCTGTCTCCTTGCACAATTTCATCATCAGGCCATAGATTTAATTATCCAATATTAAAATCCTAAAACAATACTAATACTGGTTCAGGAGGAAATACTTGCTAAACTAATAACATTCTTATTAGCATCATCCTGCAGCATGTCAGCATGCTGACGTTAGAATCTAGCTCAAAGCACCACAACATCTGCAGAAAGTACAGCTCAGTCCCTAGATATGTGAGCCTAGCAAACAGGTCATATATATGTATATATAGTTGAAGTAGCAACTAATGTGAAACCAAATATTATGAAATAATTAATATATATTAATATATATAATTATTGATTTTCCTAATTAAATATAATATCTTAATTTCTGGAGTTCATCCTGAATGTTTCCATTGTAATGTTTTGTTGGCATACACCAGCATCTCAACTGCCAGCACATCTGCTGTCAATTCCAATACAGTATATGGTCCTTGGTGTAAATTACTGAATCACTGCATTGCATTCATGAATAACAAATTACTAAGTGCTATCATCAGTCATTGGACAGTAAAAATGCCAGAATTTTACACAACAGCTTGTCAGTCATTGCTGCAATATTGCCTGTAACATATCACCAGTGCTTATAATAGTGGATGTTTTATTGTGGTTAAATGGCTACATAGGTCATGTTCGATTCTGGAGAATATTTAGATACAGCAGCTCTGTTAAAAAGCCTCCAGTCATCAGACATTAACGCTCAGAGTCAGATAATGCATCGTGCATTTTGTTCTTCGATATCAGCATGACAGTTACGGCTGAGCTTGAAACATGTCTGGCATTTAAGTGTCTGTTAAATATCGGGTCCCATCATGGAATCAATGGTCCAAATGGTTTAAAATGAAAATCTTTTACCAACATTCTTTCAATATTTATTGACATCAACCTCCAGGCAGAGAACAGAATTATCTGTCACATGCAAGCTTTATCTGAAACAGCAATTTGCTTGAGAGGGCAATGATTATCTGACAGACATGTGCTCAACAGGTAAATAACAAGTCCACTTTCAGGTGTCATTGTGACTTTCATCCATTTATGAGACAATCAAACTTTCTAATGACTAAAATTTACCTGAATACGTATCTGCATTTGTGTTACAGAATAAAACTTATTTTTTCAATCGAGTAAGTGAGAAATCAGCTGAGAGGAATCTGCTGTTCCTCAGCTTTGAGGTCTTCAGACTTGAAGCCCCACTTTGCCACGGCAGCAATTAATTTCAACTTAATTAAGGATCATTAATTACATAAAAAGATATTTTGTAAGACTTAATTAACTGTGACATTTATAGTATAATAGATAATTAAACACACATTGAGATAATATGTTAAATTCACTCTATGTTCTTTGCTCAAAATATGGCTGGATTTTGTAGCATCTAGCACCCTTATACTGGAAGGATATCTAAAGTTAGCTTTTTATGTGTCTATATAATGAATATTTTTTCTTTGACCTGCGTCACTGTCATTATGGCAGCAAATTATTAAATGACTCACTGGGCAGCACTAATTACAACAGAGTACATAACCTGCAGAGATGAAAGAAGAGCTCTTGGGGACCATCTGGTGAACATTTTAGACAAGACTGTTGCAGCCATGTGCCAGTTTGTACCTGCTGTCACTGTTTTTGCAGAGTTTGTGTCAGGACGAAAATAAAAAGGTTCATAAGGATTTAAACTGGTCCTAAAATTATAAGCAATGCTGCCAAGTCCCTGATGAATTACAGTATTGGTTTACACCTCAGATGTGTTGCCTCAACCTGTTTTGATTCTATTACAACAGATCAGCCTGCTCAGCAGAGAAAGACATGAGAAAAAAAAAAAAAAAGTAGTCCTAAAATCAGTCCTCAAAACTAGTGACAATAGATATCTACTATTCAAAGTAACAGCCACTCCTAGTAAATTAAATATATATATAATATTTTAAGATATATCAATATAACAGTACAGAAACTGTTGCTACATGGTTTAAAACACATTGTAATGTAATTGTAATTGTAAGCAGGATTAAGGACATTTTCAACTGGCTATTAATGGATTGCTCAGCATCTGTAACCCTGATGAAGAATCAACAACTGATGTAGTAACATAGTAACAGGAAATTAATAATTGATAACACAGTATAGCATATTAATCTATAGTGGTATCATTAGTAGTCCTTCAGTATTTTCATAACTGTGGAAGTCATTAATTTTAAGAGACTTACATGGTGATCACTGGGTTTTTCAATTGTGTTTGAAAACATTTATTAGCTGCGTATACACGTGGATATTTCCCTTGCAAGTTCAAATCCAAACTCCATCAAGTTCGCCTACTTGCTTCTTCAAGTAATCTCAACTGTTTTAACTGTGACTCCAGAGGATAGTCCATCCACCAAGTGATACAGCATTGATATATATGTGATGTAGCTGAAAACACTGGAAAAAGATACTAAGTGGACAAGATTTTATTTTCTCAAACTGCACGTGTATAGTTTCTGAAGAAACCGCATTATATATGAATACAGCTATGTATACTGACTTTTGCCAAGTGAAATAAACACTGAATTTTTGTTCACTAAATATCATATGATAGCATCCAAATTAAGACACTGAATCAAAAATATGACTGATTATGTCAGTATATCAGATCTGTATCACAATGAAACAGTCACTTAGAGGTGGTGTGACCAGGTTAGTGTGAAGGCTGACCAAGGTGCTGAGGCTCTAGTCGTTATTTCTGTTTCTGTTTCCTGTAGGGTTGTTTCCTGCTTTTTGTTCACTTCTTTCAACAAGAAGCATTTGAAACATAATAGAAGGAAAAGCACAGGTGAAATTAATAACATCATCGGCTGCAATGTGAATACAGTCATTCATAATGTTACCAATTACACCTGTGCAGCTCCAGGCCTTGGTTTTGTACAGTATATGTTGGCTTACCGGGACACGTTATTTAGGACATATTGGGATGGCGCCATTAGTAATGTTATTAGTTACATCTGTGCTTTTGCTGCTATGACAACTCAAACTCATGTGAAAAAGACCAGAGTATCCACTACACCCTCTACAGTCATTGTTAAATTTATTGAATAAGTTTTAAATGCCATTTGAAATGAACTGTGTCTCTGTTTAACTAAAGTGGAACATCAGATAAATAATTAAAATATACATTACTATAAAAACAAAGGGTCTCTTACAGCTGAAGATATATTGGGAATCACATGGGCTTACACATGGGCTTTATACTTACCTTTATCACATTTTCTGTAAATTGCACTGTCATTTATTTCTCACATTTATTATTGTTTCTGCAAACCAAAGTACTACTAGAATTTAGAGAATCTGATCAATATTTACCTCAAAAGAAGCTGGCGTTCACACATCTTCTGACTGGTTCAGCGTGAGTAGGCCTTCTGTTACCGGCGTCTTCAAACGTCACGATGATGCAGCCAAACATGCCAGAATCACCCAGCAGATGGAGTCCTTCAACTGCAGCCACACTTTATGACTCCAGCTGTCCTCACTTTTATCTGGCGCTCCTGGCAGAGTAGTCAACACCAACATCAGTCATTTTTACACAGTTAAAAAAAAAAAAAAAGAGTTCAAACGCAGCTCTTTGTTCACAGGAAAAGTTCATTTGCATTTTCTTATTCGACACTTGTTAAGCACAGAAACTGGGCCCCATACATACACAGCCTCAGTGGACCCTACTTCACCTTTTGATACATTCATTTCGGCACCTTTACAAATAACTGAAACAAGTAAGAACATGCATCTGTGGTGGTTGCTATATAAATCAGAAATAAATTGTCTATGGTGCATTTAAGAAAACCTGCACAATTTAAAAATATTAGGATGTTTCAGCTATTTTTCTTCACACACTGTAACTAGTGTTTGACTTATTCTCTGTTAGATCTTAGAGGCTACTACATTTTTTTCAGTTACAAGACATTCAAACAAATTCCAGAGGACTGGCCTTTCATTTGCATTTTTTAAAACATCTTTTAATGAAACTAAGAGGTTAAAATCATACTTTAGTAGTCCCTATAATATTATAATGATGCATGTCACTAAGAGCTGTAATGAATAAATAACGTTTTCATTATTTAGCAGACTCATCGAAACCTGTGTAAAGTTTTTAATAAATTCTTCTTGTTATTTCTACATACTATATAAGACTTACCACCAAACATAAAGCCACGACTTTATATCCAAATATTCTATTCAATATGTAGTAGTGTCTTTTCCAGTAGAGCCAGTAAAACATATTACGGCAAGTCCGAAGGACAATTAAGCCGGAACGCAAAACTGTCGCCCCGCTACCAGAGATAATAAAACTAATAGATGGGTCGCCGCTGAAAAACAGTGACACAAACAACCTAGCGCCATTAAAGCCGAGAAAACTTATCAAAAATGGCGTCGGGCGGTTTTGGAGACCTCAGCTGCTTGTTGCCGGTTACCAGACTGTTTACTCTTGTTTCCCCTGATAGCGACGTATGAATCTGATTAACTGCAACGTATGTTTCGCTATACATGATATGAACGAGTTATTTACATGCAAAGAGTTGCCGTTGGCTCATGCAGCGTTACGACCAGGACGGAGATGTTGTGCGTTGGTGGTCGTAGTGTTAGCGCAGCTCTTTCTTCCACAGGGTGTTTGGCCTGAGAGCGTCACAAGAGCCTGGCTCCTGACTAAGATGCATCCACTCTGATATTTCAGTTTTCTTTTTGTTCGCATATAAAGATTATTTTCATCTGGAGCACAAACGTGGTCATATTTAAATGCCAGTGGAAATTTCTCAGTTTAAGCTGTGATGTAGACCTCTAAACCAGACTGCAGCAGTCCCCATAGCAACAGAGGAGAGGGTGGGCATCACAAAAGGCACAGAGACACACACTGATCCAGGCTTCTGGAGCTCAAATACCAAGCTGTATATATTCTTTTAGCAATAAAAAGCAAAAACATTCAACACCTAGACCATCCTGCTCAATGTCAGTGATTGAAACCTGAAAGATTCCATTTGGCCCCAATTTCACAAGAGGAGATATGGTACAATCCACCCTCATAAGAAAACCTTCACCAGTGGCTTCCCCCTCCCCCTGTCTGGCAGGTACCACTCACTGCCGAGGGGTGATCCTATCCATCCACCACAAATCTAGTGCTCATTGTGGCAGAATTGCAGTGCACTGGACTGTACAGAGCAGGGTACCATCCAGGCTGTTGTCTGTGAGGGGTGGGGTCCGGCTGTACTGATACCACCAAACATAAGCTCACAGAGGAACACTGAGAGGCAGAAAAGGGGAGAAAAAAGAGAGAGAAGAGGGGGGAAGATTGCACCTGAAGAGGAATATAATACGGGTAAGGAGAAAAGGGGGTGGATGGAGGGAGAAGGAAAAAGACAATGGGGAAAGGTCCAGAATGGTTCAAATAGATTTGCTCCTTTACTGCTCTGCTTTTTTTCCTTTTTGACAATCGACCTGACTTGATTCATTTTCCATCAGTGGCACATTTTTGGTTCAGTCACATGCAGATTTCTTCATAAATTTCATAAATGTCCATATGGCTGCTGTGCTTATTTCACTGTACATTTGATATCTCAGTAGTTATTCTTGCTTGTAGTAGGAGAATCTGTGGGCCATGGTGAAGAAATCTTAAATTTGGCCCAGGTTACACGTTTCTCTTGAAAGAAATCAGTGTTTTTGTGTTTTTGTTACCATATATGATGACATAATGGAGCAGCTGTGCCAATTCTATGACACAATATTGACTGATATTTGTACCTAATTACTGGAGACTGTACAGTTTCATGCTTGCTTTGCAGCTAAAGCTGTCAAACATAAATGAGTAACAAAATACTGTAACTTTCAGGGATGGCTTTTATCATATATTACATAATTGTGCTACATATTTTGTGCTAAAACCACCAGCGACTAGAATAATGTATTAAAAAGCTATTTTTGTTAACAGAGAATCAAGGTGCATAATTATGAAATAAACATCTCAGTCATAACTTACTGCAACCTATAAAAAATTGTTATACATTTTTAGTTTACTGTATTTCTAGGGGAAAGAGCAGTGGATCAGTTATACCTGGGGAAGCAAGGCTATAAGGAAACTTTTTTCAGTTGAAATTTTAAAAAACAAATGAAAATATTCAGTAAATGTGTTTCTGTCTAGTTCAAATCCATAAGTGTTGCTATGTTTGTGGCTAGGATGAAAGGAGACACCCCAGTGAATAGCACCATGAGCGTCGGCCAAGCCAGGAAACTGGTGGAGCAACTGAAGATAGAGGCTAGTTTCTGCAGGATAAAGGTAAGACAGACTCGATGCCTCAGATTCAGATGTAAATCGTGATAGTGCGATGATCATAGCTAAAATTAAAGTCCAGCAGTCGATGTATATATGTTGAAAGGACAGTACAGAAGATTTTGACAAACTTTCAACTTCCACATTGGTTTGCAGATGTAGAAACACCCATGACCTTCTCAGATGCACTTCTAGTCAATGCTACCCACTGGAGGGTTTCCAAATGGTATTGGTTTCTCTCATGCTCCTAATGGCATCTAAAACACCTTGCAGAGGCACCTTGTCTCTTTAAAAAGAACAATTCATCAGGACAAAGCTTCAGCAGAGGGCAAATCATCTAATACTTATAACAAGATGTTTTTGAAGACAATTTTCAGCTGTATAGTATGCAGGGGAAGAGTTTTGAGTGAGAGGAAGCTTGTTTGAACCAGAAGCTATGTTCAGAAATATGAGGCTCCTTTTGCAGAGGCTCGACATTCAAAAGGAGGCACTTCCTTCTTCTGGCAACATGACTCTGCTCTGATTCTCTTACCAGACTTTGAAAACCTATAAGTGAAATAACAACAGGCTGATAACAAATGTTAGACATAGATAGCCACTAAATGCAAAGCTTAAAATCATTTCATTATTCCTTCTTTCCACTCCAAATCAGTTTTTCTAGTGTTAATGCATTCATTTTCTATTTTTGTCCTCATGTTCTGTTAGTCCTGTGTTCACTGCTGATACCTTTGCAGCCACTTACATCCGGTTTTCCTGAAAAAAGGATCAATAAGTTTTATCCCCTCACCTTGTTTGTGTGTATTTATAGTAGTTTTTTCATTTAGATATCTTCAAATTTCACCAGAAACAAAGGAATGAATACATGTTTGAAAAGTATATATTTAAGAAAACAGTGTTCCGAAGGAAAACTGAGGGAATTGAATGGGAAAGAACATCCCTCCTTACTAGAGCTGAACAAGCACTAATGGTCTTCATGAGGATCATCCAGACTGTGGATCTGTATGACTCTGTATACACTGTTAGTGTTTATAGTTTTCATTTAAATCAACAATTCTACATACAGTGCATCCACACCTGATATGAAAAAGGTGACAAAGCAGAAGGGAAAAAAATAAAAGTAGTTATATACATATTGTATTAACAAAAATAATGTTACAGCCAAATATATCCTAGATTTACCGCAGAATGCAAAGACAACCATGATGAGGGTTTCCTATTTGTAAAAATCTTTTAAATGTGGAGGATTTTATTTATTGGGGTCTTAAAATGAACCTCAACCTCTGACCAGAGACTTATTGATTGATGAAATCAAAGGATGAACTTTCATGCTGATTTAATTTGGGGAATGGACTACTGATCGAAAATATAATCTGTTGTAATCATGAACTGCTCTAAGTATGATCCATGTCACCTCTAGGTATCAAAGGCAGCGGCCGACCTGATGGCTTACTGCGACGCACACGCCTGTGACGACCCCCTGATCACCCCCGTGCCCACCTCAGAGAACCCTTTCAGGGAGAAGAAATTCTTCTGTGCTCTGCTTTGAGACAAATCAGGGATTGTTGTGATTAAAAGTACAACTGTACAGTATGTACATGTATGTACAGTGTGTACACATACTTCCAATTGAAATAAGACATCAATGTACTATAGTAACCTTGCATAAAAGCTGCCGATGTACAGTACATAGTCAACTGAAAAATGTCTTGAACTAAATTCTTTAACCACTAACATCCCACTCAATGTTAGAAGGGAAGAAAAAAAATAACACGGGGATCTGAACCTAAACATTCAGCCTATAAAGAGAGAGAGAAATCCCTATCAAGACCCAACAACTTAGGCAGTCTAAAGAAAATAAATTTTAAGAACAGCTATCACCTGGCTGAAAACATCCCATGCTCATATATGTTACAGGTAACTGCCAAAAAGGACAACATGCTGAGCATTGACTGTCTTCATAGGTTCCACCAGTCACAGGAACTCACCCGAGTGGATCCTGCATTTAAAACAGCTGGGATGCTAAATTTCCACATTAGGTCTATGGATTACGGTGGTGCTACATGCCTCAGATGCTGCTCTGATAGGTCAGAGCTATAAAACTTCCCCTTATAAACTTTCCATACAATTGAGATCTGGTATCTGAGACAAAGACGAGCCTATATGAGTTAATTGAGGAAAACATTTCCCCCAAATGACAGTTTCCATTTTGTGACTGCACAGAGACGGAGGAAATTACACCCATCTTCCATCAGAACAGAAATGCTTTACTTAAAAATGGAGTTCTTCATCTTGAATGTTTGTTTCCATCAGCATTTAGATTGTCCTTTAGAGCTTTATCCCATCATCCGTTTTGGCAGTTACGTGTATCTTCCAAGGACAAAATTTATCTATGAGTAGATTATAATCACATAATCAATTTATTTCAAAGTTTTAGTAAGATTTTAGCATTTTGCTCATTTCTATACTGTTGCTGTAGTGTGGGTGTGGAAGTGTGTGTGTGTGCGCATAGGTGCTACTGTGAAACTTAAGCAACAATTCTGAGCATCTGATCACTGTCATATCAAGATTTTATAGTTAAATAGCACACAGACCCAAATTTAAAACAACAAAGACATTCCAGGGGTTATGAACATTCAATATACAACTTAAGCCATTGAAGCAAAATCAGCTATTTGGTTATTATGAGCCTGGTACATGGACAATTTTCTATTTCTTTAAGGCAAAAAATAAATACTTAAGTTATATTGTACTTTTACAGAGAGGTGTCAATAAATATTTGAATTGATCAGGTCTGAGAGGTTCTCCAGAGCAGAGGGGTCCTTCAGTTGTTTCCAAAAAAATCAAGGCAAAGTCAAATGTCTCTAATTATTCACGCAAATTTAGACTTATGAGAATGACCTGGGAATTTCCATTTTAATTATAGGTTTAACTTTCACCATGGTTATTTCTCCATCTACAGTACAGACAGACATTTAGTTCTGTTAAATCATCTCCACAAAACAGTGGGAATTCCTCTTCTTCTAGCATCTTTGACATGATATAACAGTTGGGAGCACCTGCTCTGGACCACTTCAAAAATTAAGTAATGTATTTTCAAAATCTTTCAAATATCAAATTGAGAGTTTTGGCAAAAAAGTAACCATGGGATATCAAGCACTGAAATAAAACCTCCTGTCATCAAAGGTTTTCTCTCATTTGTGATTTGTGATCTCTCATTGTGATCATCTGACAAATATGGAATCTTTAATGAACATACAGAAAAAAAAAACATGTCAAAATCTCATACTTGCCTTTTATTTTTTTTTACTAATAAAGAGCAATATAAAAAAAACTTAAAGAGTTTTCACAGTCAAATGCAAAAACATCAGCCAGTATTTAAACACAGAATCTTCTACACATTGGTTATGTCCTCATATAGCTGGTGACTAGTGGCCACAACCATTAATTATTATAAGTGGAAGATTTTGTGATACAACCTGGACATGCACTACTGTAGATCTTATAGTTCATGTGACTGAATAAGATGATTAATCTAGCATGCATTAAGGCCTCTCATGTTTAGAAATACAGTCAAAGATAATGTCAAGCTCAGCTATGAAGACCTGACCTCAATCAGGGCTGTTGGTGTTACAGAATACATTACGTAGATCATTCATTGGGCCAACAGGGTACTGATTAATGTAAAGTTCTGACTGAAATGATTGGCATCCCTGAATTTTAAGTACAGAACTTCAAATATCTCCAGAAATAAATCAAATTAACAAGTTTTTTTAAAACAAAAAAAAAAAAAAAATTCAATAGTCAAGTTACTGAATTAAACCTACAAAAATGTTTTCATGTAGTGAATTAAAATAGAGATAAAATGCACACTTTTGATTAATTTAAATCAGTTCCTCAAACAAAATAAACAAGACTCACCAGTGCATAATTTTCAGTGTTCACATTACCTCAATTGATGGTTTTACTGCATAAAAAGGGGCTGATTGAGAAAATTCAAAGAGAATGGTCTACAAAGGTTAATCTAGACTGTGGGAAGAACACAAGACATCTAAAGAGCTTCAGGCTGGCCTGGAGCAATCTCAGGTGATGGTCTCAGCCTGTACCATACCACGCACACTGAACCGAGTAGGGCTCCATGCATGAAGCCAAGGACACCACCACTACTAAAAGAAAGCCCCAAAAAGACGAGACTAATGTTTTTTAAAAACCTTCCTTGATAAGCCACAGTCTGTCTGGGATAACGTTCTATGAACAGATGAAACCAAAGTAGAGCATCAGTTTGTTTATAGGCGATGAAATGAAGCTCATAAGGAAGAAAACCCTACCTACAGTAAAATATGGTGGAGGCTCTATGATGCTTGGAGTTGCTTTGCTGCCTCTGGTACTGGAGGCATTGAATATATCAGATGAATGGTGAAATCAGAAGATTACCAAAGCACTTATAGTGAAATGAGTTACCCGGTGTTAGAAAATTAGGCTTGAGCTGAAGGTCTTGGTTCTTTTAAGAAAACAACGACCCAAAGCAAACATCCATCTGCACAAGAGAATGGTTGAAAAGGAAAAGATGGACTGTTTAAAACTGGCTAACAATGAGTCCTGACCTAAATGTCATTGAAAAACTTTGGAAAGAGCTGAAATCTTCCATTGCAAAAAGGACTCGTGGAAACTTAAAAAGAGCTTGAACACACAACAGTTTAAGAGCAGCAGAAACTACCAGCAGATGGAGAAAGAAGCTTCTAGATACTACAAGAAATGTTCAGAGGCTGTTCTGCAACCAAACATTAGGGAAGGGTCCCAATTTTAGGGAGGGTGCATTTTGTGTTTGAATTATTTCACTATTATACAAGGTTTTTTTTTTTCTTTTGCTCAGTAACTACAGACATTTTATTAAAATGCAAAAATGGTGCATTTATATTCATTTCTGAAAATTTTCTAAATTATGTACTTAAAATTCAATGAGGACTTTATCTTAGTTATTGGTTTTGATTAGGATGGCTTCTTTGTTCAACCAAGACAGGATTCATGTGTTTATTACATCACGTGAGCCATTTAATTGTACCAAACAGTCATATCTGTCTGGATGTCTGTTATACTCAATGTAACTCATTTGCCATGACCCCAGCACTTCAGGCAGGTACAACGTTCTTCATTTACTAGTAACAAAATTAGCAGCTTTGTCTAGGTAATTTAGTAGACACACCTTTTTGACAGTTTTTTGAGTTTGTTACATTGGCATCTTTATTCATATACATTTCCATCTTCAGGGTGAAACAAGTTTTGAGCAGACAAGATGTGGGAGTCTTGTCATTTTGCTTCTTTATTACCAGGACCAAAAGTCAAAATGACAATGTATTTTTGTCCGTTTTTTTTTTTTTTAATCACCTCTGCAAAGACCAGTGTCACCAGTTTTTTGTGGTTAACTTATCGTGTTGCACATAAATCAGTTACATCCAATGCATTACACTTCTACCAGACAATCCACCACCTCAAGAAATCCCTTAAACATTGTCGGTGGATTCAAAAGTACATGATACCAAACTGTGATATAATGTGCTATTTAAAAAAATACAGCTTACATCAACTTTCCAGAAGCTTTAAAAACAGCCGAATGGGGCAGAAAGGCTAAGAGTCGCAAGAGAGTACAAATATCAGTTTGGACCATGCTGGTAAATAATCACAATACAGACAAAAAAAAACGTGTCCGTAACTAAAACACAAAGTTTTTTTGAAGATAAAACGTTTGAACACAGAACAAATGGACAATGTTGAGTAAACTATAAACAAAGTACATGCAGTATTACAAAGATGGTGGGCAGAATGAATATTATGAAGATAAGTAGCTTTTTTTCATGTAGCTCCTATAGACAGTTCTCACAGCAGACATTTTCAGATGTCAAACAAAGTGGTAATGACATTATTTAAGTCCGCATTTAGGTTTCCTAGTGTCACAGCCCTGCTTATATGTATTCTGGCTCAGTGAAATCACTCAATGGTAAACTTAAATGGAAAGAAATAATATTGTTATTAGTTATTCTTGTGCCTTTACTTCAGTGACAAGTCAAAATATCAGCAGTACAAATGGCTGCTGACAGTAAGTAGATGTTACACTCAGAACTGTCACATTTTGTTGTTCTTACTAATTTAAATGGAATTAAAAGAGCGAAAGAACTGCTGATTACAAATCTGGAACTGCATGTCAAAGACCTGGAGAAGGACATTTTTCAGTTACATTTTAAGGGTTGCAGGGTTTCAAAAATACACTTACACCTCTAAGTATAATTTAAAAACAATAGGACTTCAATGACGCAAGTGTGTACAGTGTCAATTAATATATATGGTGTAACTGAATTGAATCAAGATCACTGAAGAGGTAATGTAAAGTTTGGACTTCAGAAGTAGAAAACAATGTCTGAACGCTTTATAGGAAGGCATCACACCATTCTTTGAGACAGCCATAGCAGTCACCTTGTTGTTTCGAATTTGCCCCACAAGTGTCCTTCAGCCAGTCCCTGAAAAGTTCCTCGTCTTTCTTTAGCACTAGAAACTGCCCGAGGACAACATATGCCTGTAGGGGTATAGATCAACACAGAATGGAAAATCTAATTAAGACAGAAATCCAGATGTTAAAGGATTTCCCACATCAATGGCCCTGTTGTCAAGCACTGGACATTCACTCACACACTCACTTTTACATGCTATACATTTATTTTGCCTTAAAAAACAAAAACAAAAACAAAAAACAAACATGTCACCTTGTCGAAACCTTTCTCCTCCAGCCTTTTGCCAAGGACCTCCCCAATACCCGCAAGAGCCATCACAGGCTTCTCACCCATGGGCTCGGCCACAAACTCTTTGTGTTTTTGGGACGTCGACGACATGGCTGCTTTTTCGGATGTCAGCTATCACCAACAAATGAGCTGTAACACAAAGACCACAATGCAAATTAAAATAAAGGTTTTAAATTTTCCAACTTCAACGTTTTTTTTTTCCTTCTTGTTTAAAATGTGCGTTTGCATGTTTTTTTGTTGTTGTTGTTTTTAAATCCGACCATAAGAAATGGCTTTATTTTAACTTTCTTAAAGTCATTAGTTTAACATAATTTTAAACAAGAGTAAAAACAGTGAAAAAACAGGTGACCTGCTTCTATGTACTGTATAACGTTATTGTACCTGGTGTATCATGTCTACTGATACGGAGGCTAAAATATAGAATTGCAATAATCTTTCATCGATGTATTACAGTCAATACTTAGGCACTGAAGACTAAACTGACCGCTAAATCAACAGAGCAGAGCATGTTTCATTAGCAACCACATCTTTAGCGGTAAAGCCACAACGTGCGAGCACTGCTAAATGTTTCGCCGTTGGGGCCATTATATAAACTATTTTAATGTTTGACTAACGTGCAAAATATTCCCTGACACAGCCCCAACACCATCGCCCCACGCGTTTGCATTCGTTTAGACATTAACCTGTTAGCATCGACACCACACTCCCGGCGTTCAAATACGCGCGCAATGCATTCTCCGCGCTAGCGGCTTTAGCACAGCGGGCTAAGGTCCGCCGGCCTCGGACGGCGGCTCCGGCCGTTTCCCCCTGAGCAGCGGCTGCTCGTTAGCAGGAGCCGCCCTTTTAAAACACTACGGGAATCTCACATATTCATCCCGGCGGCGCAGTCCGAGGAATTAGCGCCATGGAGGCAGGGGCTCGCCATCTGGGCGCCCACCAATTCAATGGAAGCTTACGAAGCTTCAACGTTAGCTAGCCATTTACTCTTTTAACTTTATGTATGTTACCGTTTCAAGCCACTTTTGCTTTTAATATATTTTACCTAGTTACACTGCACATTAACTCACCTTTCAACGTCTTATCCAGGCTGAATTCTTTCGTATTTCGCTGGCGAGAAGCGACGTGTAGTTTCTGTTTCTGTCCCAGCGACCACAATGCAATGCGCCCGCGTTTTGCGCGCTTACGTCATGGACGGCGTGAAGGCAGTCGGGAGCTGCGGAGCTGCTCAACGTTACAGCAGGTCGAGATTTCTCCTGATAATATAAGTCAACTAGCACTGATCGGTTCTTTTGGCATTAAAACTGTTACCTACGATACAAGAAAGTAGGTTATAATGAGCCATTCGAATAAACGTTTTAAAGTCCCTACACATACAGTCTCCATCTTAGGAAGCTTAGTTTCTATAGAACTGTCTCATAATTTAGCCCAGTTTTGAGCCAACGTGTGTGAAAGTTAACATCCTAAACACTTTTAGGTTATACTCATCATATATCTTTCCCAGCCAGACCTATCACATGTCCAAATAGATCCGTGGCGTTCAGATAAATACAATTAATTATATTCTACAGAAAGATTAAAACAAATATGTTAAATATTAGCCCTCTGAAGGGAAATACCGCAAATTTCCAAATTAGTCATTTCAATGCATGTGTGGTGACAAACTTCAAAACACCTTAATATGCAGTGTTACTGATATAGTTTGTATCAAGAAATAATTAAAGCAATGCACTTCTTAAAATCCTGTTTAGCATGGGTAATTATAATAGATTCAATTCAGTTATTTCAATATTGCTCATTGACTGAGTTCATACTATTTGTATGTCTGCCACATTAGTTTCTTTACAGAAGGCCAATGTTGACAACTTTTGTTATTGTTCTGATTTTTATACTCTTTTATATTCTGTGCATGCTTACTTTGACTAACAGTCTTGTTTGTACTGTAAATCATAATATGAAAAAACACTGGTCATTTGTCACACTAACTCTCACTATGGGCCACACAGGAATACTTGATTATTGCATTCAAAGTGAATTTTATTTACTCAGAAGTATAAGTACACAGAGGTTTATGCAAGGTCCATTGGATTAACTTTCATATGATAGTTGTGCGTATTAATTACTTTCCAGCTGTGTTTTTTTTTTTTTTTTTTTTAGACACTAGCATCCACATGACATTTGCATCCATCTTTGGGAAAAAGGAGAAAGCTTGAAGGAGTCGATACTAGGCTTTGTTAGTGCAATTTTCACAGTAACTCAAGGTTTGCTGTCTGGTTTGATGAGCTCTGAATAAGCCTACAACTCAGACATAATATTTGAAGCCAGGCTGCAGGTAAGCCCAGTGCCATCAGGCTCCACATTGATCATCTTCACAACTCCATCATCCACCAACATTGCATATCTGAAATAAAGGATGAAGTACACACTGATTTATGATTATGAATTTAAATTGTAACAGTAAAAGCCAAACTTATTCAGACCCATGCAACTGCTTTAGATTCATCGAATGAGAGATTGCTTTATGGGGTATTATTCTGAATCTAATATAGTTATCACTTAAAAGAGAACAAAAGCAGAATAAATGCAGCAATAGCAACAACATTCCTGAGAAGATGTATCAATTTTAAGATATTAAATATACAGTATAAAATCAAAATATTAAAAAGATTCATTTTTGGCTAGAAACTTTGATTGGAAATATGCCATGAGATGTAATCTGGTCTTCATGTGGACTTTTCAGTATTACTCCAGTAATAATGAGGTTATCTTCAACCCATGAAACACTGACATAGAATGTTGGAAAGTTAATACATAAAACTACTCTAGTAAATTTTAAGTGTAAACGATTTTTTTTTTTAATCTTAAACAAATGCTATAAATCTATTACTCTAAAAACTGAAGTAGTCAAAACAATCATTACCTCTTGGAACGCTTGTTCCCAAGTACCTGCACAATCTGATCACTGTCAAGTAACAGGTCAACGGCCTAATAAGAAGAGAGGAATACTGATGAATATACACAGTCACTATCTTATATAGAACTTAATTAGACCAGACATTTAGTTTTACCTTTGTAAATTCTCCAGTAGGATCAGCCAGCATTCGAACCTGCAGAAGATAAGAGCAGTAAGCTCAGCATTCCTTACATCTGAGCCATCACTGTGCATTTCATGTATCTTTAACATCCTAAACTCAAATCCCAAGACACAAAAGATAATATTTGTTATCTTACAGTAAATTAAGATTATGATTCTACAATGCTTCTGTTGTGCTTATAGCCCAGTAATCTGTGATAATGTTCAGCAGATTGTTGGGACTACCCACTGAAGTGGAACAGAAATGGCAGGATTTATTCATAGCTCTTTAACATCTAAGATGAGTGAAGAGTATTGTCATCCTCTGGATGATGACAGTATATAATCAGATGTCATTTCACAATTAGACTCAGTGGCGGTCACAGAAATTGCTCACACACAGAAGTTGTAGTTCATACCTTGCCCTCTGCTCCATGCTCTTTTCCCCATGCAGCCATGACGAATGCATCATTGACAGAAATGCATGCAACCTCCTGCATACCTTTACTCTTCAAGTCCTCAGCCTGTTGCACAAAACCTGGGAGGTGAGTCTGAAAACAACAAGAAAAATATCAAGTCAACTGGTGGGGAGATGATTGTGCACAGGATGTGGCAAGCGGAGTTAACAGCGGGGACTCACCTTGGAACAACCAGGGGTAAAAGCTCCAGGTACTGCAAAGAGGACTCCTTTCTTCCCCTTAAAAAGCTGATCCATAGCCACCTTATTTCCAGGCTCCCCTTCCTGGACCTCAATTGCAGGGAGATGTTGACCAACCTGGTGGAGATTGAGGACAATAAAGAACTAAGCAGACTTTTTTTTTTCAAATTACTACAGCAAATTATTTATTTATCTACACCCCCCCCCCAGTACAATGTTTTTATGACATCTCTTTACAGCTTAAGGCTTCATATATGATGCGAATGTTAAGCATTGTAGAGAACTTGGTAAAGTTTCTTGTAAAAAGAAAACCAATGTTGGTAATTATTTAATCATGTCTAGGCACATACAGGCTTGAATTATTAATTACAATTTATATTTATATCCCCCAACTTAAATCAGTACTGGAATCATTAGAAACTACAAGTCTCCGACTAGGCGTGTCAGCTTAGTGCATGATGACGTAGCGACCGAGGACGACGATTATTTAACGCTAGTGGGGCGGTGGCCGCCAGAGGGCGACATTAACACGCGACAGCCGCAGGTCTCGTTAAAATGGCCGATCAGCTCCTTTAAATTAAAAGACGGAGACAACTATGAAGAGACGCGCTTATATCACGATTATTGTCCCGACGAGCGCTAATAAATACATCACTTGCATTGTGTTAAATTATCGTTTTCACGAACTAATGTTCGAGCGGCTGTGAAGCGCGCACACGCTTCCACGCAACTTGTAAATTAACTTGCATTTAAGGAGTGAAGATGCGCTTATAAACGCTTTAGAGCAAAGCTATATTAAGAAACCGAGGCAGGGGAGCGGATATTATCCACAGAGGCCTTTTATATATATATTTTTTGAGATCAGTTTCCGACATTTCGACGCCGACGTTCAGCGCATCACGACGATATTAAAATCACCGAGTTGGTTTCATGCCACGTTCAGATCGATTCCTGCGGGTGTCGAGGAAGCTGCTGATAAAACGCCGACGGATCGGCGACGGCGAACCGACGACCTCCCGGCTAGCGGCCGTCATGGCGACGCCTAGCACGGCGAGCTACGGGGGGGGCAGGCCGGCGGTGTCGCCGCGGAGTTTACTCATTTTACCCTGAAAAATAAAAACGCGTCGTGGAGCCTGAGCCACCGACGGCGGGGCGTCGGTCGGCGGCGGCGGCGGCCACACGCAGCCGGTCTCACCTGGATCGGCATCTTGGCGACGACGGAGGAGCGGAGCAGCCTCACGCACTGGACGACGCGGGTGCTTCTGACGAGGGAGGCTGCGACGGGGAGCATTTCAGCCGCTGTCTAACCCGGTTGGGGTCGGGTTAGCGTCGGGTTAGCGGTTAACCGGTTCACCAGCCCGCCGCTTCACGCAGCGCGTCGCGGGGTGTTGCGTTGCTGTGTCGCGTCGCCGCTCACGCACGCAGCTCAGCCCGACTTTTCGCGTCGTTGTCGCTCAAACTCAGTTTCCTACCGCCGCGTCCCGCACCTGAGTCCAGCTGCGGGGGCTTATCCTAGCTGCAAGACTTACGGCCCGCTAAACCTTAATTTACTGCGCCATCTGCCAGCAGTAAGCCCCGTGTCCGCTGCAGTACTCGTTAGGATGATTGCGTACTTTTTTTAGGACCGAGGCTGCAGCGTTTAACATTATGAAACCATTAGTCGTAGTATTTTTATTGCTACCTCCATCACAGTCCATCTCCGCTCACCCTGACACTACCAAGGCTCCTGACTTTAACACAGTCCTGAAAAGACTAAACTAGATCAAGTTGCCCTTGAGATGTAAAGCCACCTAAACGGTTTCGCAAAATTGGCACCTGCAGTCTAAGGTCAGGGGCAAAAACTAATAAACAAGGACAGAGGCAAATAGTGTATAATGGAGATATGTTCAGTTATAGATTCACCCATTATAACCTATCGTGTGTTTAGTATTTATTTCTCATGCTCAGTAACTGCATGAGGAATCTGTTCAGTATTTGGGTTTTGCACAACCTTTGATGGACTGTCCCTTATGTCCAAATTTTTTGCTTTGTCAAAAATATTAATCATGAAAGTGAAAGTCGCTCTGCAGTACCCACATCTCATACAAGACCACACACAAATACACATACAGAAACATCAACGGGGATAGATGAGACCAATGATATGCGATGGTGGTGGTGTGTCCGTTTTATTACACAACACAAAGCACCTACAATTATCCACTCCCTGTTGCGTCTGACAGTGGAAGATCTCACTTTTTTCACAGTGATTTTTATGTGGACATGTTTAGACAAGGACATCAAACTGGTTTATCTAAATGGAAAAAAAAAAATAAGACTACACACAGAAATTCACAGCCAATATCACACAAAAATAAAGCAGTGTCAACAAACAACAGTAAATTGAGTAAAAAATAGAATTTAATCATTTAAATATTCTTTCAAAATACAAACATTGATTTGAACCTCTAAATAATATGACATTTAGTAGCTATTCTTCAGTATAACTGGCAATGTTAAATGTACACTGTGGCTATACAAGGAAATGTGTGAGGTTTGGTAATTTATTGTATTGCTCATTTATATTAATGCAGACACGTTTAATAGAAACTACAAATGACTGTATATTTTAACAGTGACACTGTAAATGACCCTGCCTTCACCCTATCCCACCGTACCTAAAACATATTTATATGGTGATAAAAAAATTCATCTACCCAAGTTTTAAAAGCTCTAATTCAACCCAGGCATCGATATTTGTTTGCTTCAGAACTCTGATCACTATTTGAGAAAGTAGGTTAGTAAACAAATCACAGACAAAAAATTTCTTAGATGACAGGAATATGTAAGCTGTACCCTTTGAAAACAAAACCAAACAGGTGAATCAGTCACATTTTGCCAGATAGATCAGTTCCTGTTCCACAGTGCTAGCTGTGGCTAATACTAAACCTGTGTGTTACAAGATGAACGGTTTTCAATTAGAACTGCCACCGATGACCTCCAGAGCTCTCAAGCTGCACCATTAATCCTGTGAAACCATATCAACTGTAGGCATGCCTGACCCCCCCCCCCCACGTGTGAGACACTGTACCATGGGGCATCTTATAAAGCATGATTAATGAGCCATATATACCTTAGAGTTATGACAACAAAGAAAAATTATGTCAAGTGTTTGCACAACTGCAGGACATTCAATGTACCTAATATTCAAATTTAACCGGAGAATTCAAAAGATCAAGAATTACATGTGTCTCCACAGTTATTTGGCCATCTGGCTTACTCTGCCTCCTGAGGTAGCCTTCTGTAGCCTCACCATGCAGCTGGATCTATAGAGCCATGTAAATTGATCCCTAAATGACAATCAGCTTCAGAAAACACACAACTGCTTACATTAAAAAACAATTACCATTCATAATATGAATGGAAAGCTTCATTCCAATACCAATCCAACAAGTGTCACAATGTAAATAAAATACCCTTAAATCCTAGAAAGAAAAATGTATGAAAAAGGAGTTTTCAAGTTTTTACAAATTTCAGTACACTGTGAGCTGCACATATACAATTGAAATGGGGAATTTGTATCACATTTGCTGGCTTTGTTATCTTCAACTATAAATTGCATGTTTCTGTTCATTTAAATGGAACTGTACATGGCTAAAAGATTAATGGCCCCTCGGCCACTAACTATTATTTTTAGGGATCTGATTTTGACATCAGATACTATAGCTTTGCATTGCATGTGAAGCTTACTATAATGATCATTTATACTGCAAGGATACAAACCTGCTGAACAATGAGTAGGACTTTCAGGATGTTGTCAGACAAGGTCTCAACATCCAAAACAAAGATGTTGCATATGTTGCATTTCTTGTTGCCCTGAGCCCTTTACGGGCACTTATAAGTTAAAGTTCCACGGATGTACACACACAAAGGAGGGATCTTGCATTGAAACAACTGAGATCTTTTACGCAACACTCTTCACTACTGCAGAAAATGCAGCAAAATCTCATCATAAACCTATAATTCAAACACATGGGTTAGTGTTAGACATTACAGCCCACAAATGAAACCAATCACATAAGTCAGACCATTATTTTTGAACAGCACAGTTGCCGACAAAAATAGTGGTTAGAACTAAAGGAGGATAGTATAAAAAAGCAGATGAGGCATATGCATTACTTTTCTAACCACTGATGCTGCCACACTGGCTTTTATGTCAGAGCTGTGTTCTTCCCTGATCTCAGTGTAGCTAATTGGTTTTGACTGCATTCATACGCACACGCTTGTATGGAAGCCAGTTCTTTGTGTGCCAACAGGATTTACATACAACACTGACTACATTACCTTCCAACGAGAGCATTTTAGGGACTACAAATCAATTGCACAACCTTTTATAGAGAATCCTGCACCTACTATGTACATCAGTGGTTCCCTGTTTCAGTTTTTAACCCCAAAAGTGCTGTTGGTTTTTGCTCCTACCAGGTTTCTAAATCTACTGACCTGGCATCCCTCAACCCGAACCAGGCTCTGCTAGTAGCTAGAATTAAAATTAAAAAAAAAAAAAAAAAAAAAAAAATCAGCACCTGGGGTCCTGAGAGCAGAGTACTACTGATATACACCCACAACTAGGTGTTTCACCATTTTATCCACATTTTAAATGTGACAGACGATAATCAGGTCACTATATTGCTTTTAACATATTGCAAGTAGTTCCTATGAATTTGCCTATAACGGCACACTAAACTATACTGAATACAAGCACTCTGTATGAATGTCAATCTGACCCTATACTGGACCCTCAAGTCTTTCGCCGGTTATTTTATAATGGTTTTCATGAGTAGATGCTGCATTATTTTAAAAAGTTCAAGAGCCACATGATGGCAGTCTGGTCTTGGGTACCTAAATGTTGTTCTTCAGTGGTTATGTAACTGCAGATTGATGCTGTGAAGGAACACACCATGAAAATAGCTGAGACGGAGAAGTAATCTGGCATTCATGTTAAATGTTTTCACTCTTGGATCTCGAAGCCTTTAACTGAAGTTTGGCAGTTACATCTTACTGTAAGTAACGCATTTCCACTTTGAGACAATACATGAGGTTTTTCTTTTGTCATATTATTTTTCTTTCTTCATGTAGCCTAAAGGGTAAAAGGACCATTTTCCTCATCATTAATTCTCTAACCAAATCTTTTTCTCACAAACAACTCGTCCACTCTTGAAGACTAGACCTTGTTGGGTCTTTCACTGCATCCTCTTTACATCTGCTGCTTTATGCTCTAGGGAGAGTCCATCATGGCTTCCAGCATCTCCAGGAATAGTTTGTGCATGGGAACACCTCCACGGGTCTTGATGCTGTAAAAGGTGGTAAGAGCACGACCAGCAGTCTGTCGGAGGAGAGGCAATGTTAAAAGGAGGCGTCCAGCCCGCTGGGGGTCATCTGGGCGCCGCTGACATTCCAGCTCCAGCAGGGCCTGGTGGAGGAGGTCCCGCAGCTTTTGCACAGCCTCCATATCCTCGATATAAACGGAGTCTGACAATAAGAGCAGGGAGAACTTGATAAGGCAGGGTGTTTAGATTTTTTTCAGCTTTTGCAACAGAATGAAGGCCTATCCTGCCCAGTAACTTACAAAAAATAAAAAGGAGTGACAGCCTATATTTACAAAACAAACAATAGATCTGTAGTGCAAACAGGACATGCTGGAAGATCTGCTGTTGACAGTAATTCTAAGTGCATCTCTAAGGGATGTCTACATAAAGGTTATGGGTGGGGTAGAGTGCACTGTATGTTTCTGCTATGGTAGAGCTGCCTGCAAAAGACTAAAAGATCATTAGTATTTTTATTCTGCAGTAGTCATTGCCCCAGAACTGCACCTAACATTTGTAATACACGGTCTTTCTCCTGTTGTCATGGACCCTGCATGCAGGCTGCTGTCAAGCATATAAACCAATCAAGCTAAAAACTTGTAAAAAAAATACATTTTCTGCACCCCAGGAACCAAAACTACTATTTTTGTTGCTACCAATGCCATTCATAGCAGAGGACTGATAAACTGATTAACCAACAATTAACATATGACAAGAGACAATCCAAAAGTTTTAGAACAGATAATAATAATAATAATAATAATAATAATAATAATAATAATAATAATAATACATTTTGCACCCAAAAAATTCAGGGTTTAAAGCTCACAATTTGCAATGTAACAACATCCCTACAATAAACCCTACATTTTTCAGTTTTTGTTTTAGAGAGGTGTTGATTCAACGTTTTGGTCATTTTGGTGACTGTGGTTTGTGGTGCTATTCAATTACATTTACAATTTGAGGAATGAGTGTTCAAAATATTAGAAACACCTGTTAGTTTACAGCAATGTAGTTCAACAGCACCACAAAATGTAGCCTCCAAAATGATTATAAAGTTAAACAACAAAAATCTACTCTAAAACAGTTTCAACCAAAAATACATATTCAAATTTTAATGAACATCGAACTTATTAAAGGCCTGTTATATTAGACTGCATTAGTTTTAACTAATAAACTACCTACTAATGTACAGAACTTAATAAAACTGGAAACTGAGTGTAGCTTTTTTTTTTAATATTATGCTTAATATTAGTATTACAATTAGTCATGTACAGGGTATCTCCAAAGTGATTGGTTATCGGAGCTGGTGAGTTGTATAAGGTATAAGTAATTTTGGTTTGTCAAAATACATTGTATAATCTATATGGCTGCTTGATTGTTCAACTAGGCAAGGAAACGTACCTGAGTTGGTGAGTGCGATGGCTTTTAGCATGACAAATTCTTCCCGATCCACATTTAGTGCACGGAAACGGCGAGCAAGTTGACTAATTGCTGCATTTAGCTCTGTCAGTCCTGCAACACGTGACATCTCCTCATCAAGGACAAAGTCCTCGGCAAACACCACCTCGTCCTCACAGCCAAGCGAGCGGTACGCTACACCCAGCACCAGCACCTCCAGCCACACTGACTGAAGCACGGACATCTGATCTGCTAGAGACAGTGACAGGAAGCCTGTGGGGGAACAGACAGGGAGAGAAAAAATTTAAATTAATTCATAAGTCATAGTCTGACTGAAACGTGACACAGAAAGTTTCTTTCTGGTCAGGGAGATTGAATCACTGCATCTCTTCCACGGTTGCTGCGCTGTCAGTGCCCCTCCTCTCCTCCTCTGAGAATCCCTTACCTGGAATGTGTTTTGCCCAGCCAATGATGACGACTAGCTCACGGTCAGCAAGGTCACAGAGGGTGGTGAGCGTCCGCTGGGCTGTGTCAGGCTGCAGAGGGTCGGGCATGGCAAATAACTTTTCAGGCTCTGCCACTAGGAGGTGGGACACAATGATGTTGGAGGAACCTATGGCACAAAATACACACAAAAGCAGTCGATTAATATGATGCACAAATGAGGATTACAGTGTACATTCATCAACAGATATATCTCCAAACTATTACCGCCGTCATTATCTAAGCTAATGCATTAAAACTGATCTGCATTGCCGTTAACTGTATCATATACTCCACTATGCTCACGCTGCACGATTTCATATCGCTATTTCAAATAATAAGCTTAAGACCTGCCAATTGACTTGTTATGAAAAGACACAAATTCTTATCTTCTATTAGTGCAAATGAGAGTTTTACTATAATATTGTTCTACTCCTCAGCCAGATTTCTGTAAATCAAGAGCTCCAACTCAGGTCATCAAAATTTGTGTAAATTAGCTCAACTACAGTATTTCACTCTTGTACTGCTGACTGAAAAGTAAAGGAATCAGTGAACCATTTTTGTCAGCAGAGGGAGCTATTTTGTAGTAATTTTCAATAAATTCAAAGCATTTTGTGTGTTGCTTTTGTTTTCTGCCCACCTGATGTTTTACATATCCATAACATCTCAGCATGATCTCTGACTCTGAATCGGAACAGTGCGGAGGGGGGGGGCTCCCAAATAAGCTGACCACCTGAGGCTTAGATTTGTCTGCTATTACAGTTTTTAACTGACTGAACTTAGCTTCTGTTGGTACATACATGTAAGTTTGCCAGCAAATAATCGATCAACAGGTAGTTATGTGTTACCTAGAAGCAGAAGGGCAACTCTCACAAAAAAAAAAATCCTTTCTCATTAACCAGAGGCCAGTGTCAACTACAGTGAATGTGTTAGCTGGCTGCAACTTTACACAGTTGTTACTGTGACATGGCACTTACAGTCTTATAGCTTGGGCTGATAGTTACTATTTAACTGTTATAGGTGCTACATGTAAGGTTTTGCTGTTGCTCAATAGCCAGTGTTTGAATAACACCAGTTTAGAAGAAACGCTGCACATTCAGCATTAAACTTCTTTCCTTTACTTGCTACTTCTTCATCCTCTCATGTTGAACGCTGAACACTACAATGAATCACTATCACTAATTTTATTACAAGATGGGACGGGCTGGGGCTAGCTAGTTAGTGTGCTAAGTTCTAACTTAGATTAGAAGAAACCCCTAACTTTAAGGGGAAAGCGGTGACAGGAATTGGAAGCAAGCCAAGAGTTAACATTGGTGTTACTTTCCACCAGTGCAGACAGCTGTCGGCAGGTTAAGCAATGAAGTTTGATGATGAAATTACAATGGTTTCTTCTAGACAAGTAAGTACACAGCAGCTGTTAATGCTAACATTGGTTATGGAGTGACAGCAAATACTACAAATAGCACCTTTAAACAAAAATGCAGTGTAGATGAGCAACCTTTCATCTCATTTGCGGAATCTGATTATTGTAATGGTATTACATGGTATTATGTTGCATGTTGTAGAACAAAAAACTAATGGCAACATAGAATTATCCTAGAAATCCCACCTTTTTCACTCTCCTTTGTCAGTGGTAGAGGGGCATTCTGGTATGTTGCATTCTCCACTTCTGGGCGCCTTTTGTACTTCTGTCTTCCACCTCGGACCCTGTCAAGACGAACTCCTACATGGTGAAACAAAGTTATTATCATTTATGTTGGGAAAACAGAAAACAAGAATACCATCTTTAAAAGATCAGTACATTAACTCTTAAGATGTAATATCACAGACTATCCACACAGCTCCTGCGGACCATAAACACTCACCCTCTTTCAGCATGCCCACTTTGAGGCACTTAGTGAAGCGGCATGCCTGGCAAGCCTTTCTGCGCCTTTTGGTGATCTCACACTCATTTGAAGCTGGACAGCTGTATTCAATGTTACCTTCATGGGATAACAGAAAATGCCCATTTACAGTTAAGAAGATGATCAAGTTATCAATATTACCAAGCACCTGAGAAGAATGAAAACCACCTCCCTCACTTTTTTTCTTTAACATAAAGTGTCTACCAACAACAGAAATCACTCATGCCAACGTACCCATCAGGTTTCCAACATACATACAATACAGTAAGTGTCCTCATGGCTATTTGTTAACAGACCAGTATAAACCGGATTGGTTGTAGTGATTGTGTACTGAAGCATGTGTAAGAAAAACACCATTAAGTTGTGATGTGGGTCCTTCGTCTCTTCTGTACTCCTCAGACATTTAACCATTTTGGAAACTTTGGACACCTCATCCTGTTCCATATTACATCTGATGGCAGTATATTTTAACTGGTCGTTGCCAGCTATATTAAACCTCATCAATTTACAAAAATATCATGTTTCTCTCCACTAAAATATACATATTTTTTAAATTAGTTTGTGAAGGTTACCAAGACAAGTACAACTACTGATATTTTTAAAAATGAAAGAAAACTTCCTACTGGCAAAATCAAAAGTAGATTTAATGCCTTTACCTGCTACATATAATATCTTAACATATTCAATTATTTGAACTAACAATGCTCTTGTGCTTAAAGGGTAAAGGAAAGCCTTTGTGGAATATTAGAGTCAAAGTAGTCCAAGCAACTAAATACATGGAAAATATAAATATTGTGGACAGACTCAGCAGATAAGTTTTTGCCAAGTTTCCTTAACTATTCTTTGCCATTTTGAGTATTATACTTTGTGTTTTGAGGGATGAAAAAAGATGAAAATGCCATCAGTGTTACATTTACCATTGTTTAAGTTCTCCAAATGTAGATCTAATCAAATTTTGGGGGAAATTATGAACTGTAGACTTCTTGTTCTGCTGTGCAAACACTTAAAAGTTCACCACAACACACACCTTGGATGGTTCTCTTGAAGAAAGCCTTGCAGGCCTCGCATGATGCCACGCCATAGTGGTAACCTGAAGCAACATCTCCACATACTAAACAGAGCCTCTTGGGTAGCGTGCTCAGGGCATACTTGCATCGCCCTGCTCCATTTCCAGTGGAGCCCTCCTCTGCCCCCTCACCACCCTCGTCTTTGAAGTGGCAACGCAGAGCTGGCGTGTAGAGTGGCGGCGAGTAACGTTTAGTGCTGTCTCCTCTGGTTCCTCCACCCCCACTTTGAGAGGAGTCTGAGGAAGCCCCGCCAGGGCTGGTCCGACCTCCCCCACCTCCCTCTGGACTACTCGGTTCTGCCTTTATGTAGACATCTGACCGACGCTCCCTGGAAGACATGATGTCTAGAGGGGAAAAAAAAACAACAAAGAAAGGTCAAGTAAATAAGGGCACACAACCTTTCAGCTCACATCGTTGACTTTTAAGCTATCTTTATACTACCAGATAAAAAGGACCCAAATCTGAGTTTTTGCTCAATCTATTATTCTCAGACTGTTTTTGAGTTTCTTTTATAAATTGAAGTTTAAGTCTAAAAGTTTTGGTGATTAGATATTTTCTATCAGAAAATTAAACTGGCAAAGTGCTGGAAGTGCCCCACAATGGCCTACAGGATTTTTCCTGTGGCCTAGCCGACCCTCCTCCCCAGAACCTGTCTCCAAGTCTTTACACCAACTTTTACAGTTTGCACTTAGACCTATAGTTTTTACCCACGTTGGTTTGATTGTAAACACGGGAATCTGGGCAACAAAAAAGGAAGACTATCTGAACTGGGATTTAAGATCTTAAGTGTAAATGTTGCTTTAATCCAGGTATCCTGTTTACTGGAAGCATGGACTGTGAAAAGCACTCAAATATTAACATCACCATGCTCGTTCCCCCTCTTGATCTTTAGCAGAACTTAGTCCCTGTGTTGTTTTGTGCTATTTTTTCCTCAACTGCGCTTTTTAAGCAATCAAAAAATACCTTAGATTCACCAAAACAGGACCTTTCATGCCTAAAATAAAACTATACAGTACATGAATCATCCCCACAGTGTGAAGTCTTTGTATGTGACGCTTCTAGACATTAAAATAGCCAAGGTGACCAGATGGAGGTTGCTATGCTCATAAACAGTGCCCACTCTTCCCTATTCAGACACATAACTTATGTTAAACTAAGGCAGTGGGAGTGCTGCAGCAAACTGCTGACCTGCCAGTGACTTAGCATAGCTGCTGTATATCTTAATTAAATTACAAAAAGTCTGGCCACCTACTGCAGCCAAACAAGGACAAAGAAAATCATCACAGTAAATATTGCTTGTGATGGAATGAAGAATCTGTTTATGATTCCAAATTAGGGCTGCAACTTATAATTATTGCCCATCATAACTTCACATTACTAATTGTGATGTCTTGAAAAGTACTGTGGTTTTGTTTTGTTTTTTTTTCCCCTAAGCAAACATTTTAGAGGCCTGAATCTGAAAATATTTAAACTAGGTTATTTTTGCTTGAAAAAAATAACAAACAATTAATGGATTATCAAAATAGTTGCTTATTATTTTTCCGTAAATTGACCGACTGATTAATAGACTAATCATTTCAACTCTATTACAAATATAAGCAGTAGACTCATGGGTCCAAATTTATGGTTAATACATATTGTAGCCAGTACTTCCTAAGAGAAAAATAAACATTATTGTGCACAATTTCAGAACTGCAGAGGGCAGCAGAACTCAGAGAATTCAGAAAATACTGACAAACACACATTCGCTTTCATACACACCCAATTCCTCAGTTTCAGCTGATTATCTAACATCAAGATAGCCACAACATTGAAGATCAAATTGAAACAGTACAATAATGTAATGTGAATGGTAAGATCAACATAAGTAATTGTATTTCATGCTTTTAAGCTGTGATTCATCTTCCCGTAACTTAGTTCTAATGCCAAATGTCTGGCTCAATAATGTCAATCGTACTTTGCATCCATTTCATATAAGACAATTAGCCTAAAAGCAGTCTGACCTCATTTGACACAGGATCTTTCTCGCAATAAGGTAACTGAAAAAGCAGGTGAATGTTTGTATGAGCAAAGTGACCACTACTCTTCCCTGCCCAGGTTAGTGCAATTAATTCAGAAAGTAAAGTAGGTGTGCTGCTCCTGTAATTACACCCCTATGAGGGGAGACCCAGTTGGTTTAGTGAATAGCTGAACAAAGTCAACTTGGTCATGTTTCATCATACTTCTGAAGCTGACCACGTTTCATTGGTGTGAGAAATGCAGCCTCAACTGTTCTTAAACTTTACCTTCAGGGCTAAGGAAAAAGCGTGAAAAAGAAGAACAATGGGGCAGGGGCATGATCTTAAGTATGTTTCATGTCTGTCTCTAGTGGATACATTAACGCAGAGCCTTACTTGAACAACTTTTCTCTAGTTCCAATTTAATAGATCACTGCGTGAAAACAGTGAGATGGGATCTCTGCAGCCTTAATAGCATCATCCAGTTAAGATCTAGAAAGTGACTTGTGATTATCCAGTGCACACATACTGCTATTCCACTGCAATTACTGACCTTTTTTTTCCTATTTTAGTTATTCAGTGGGGCTGATAATGCAGCTGCAGCCTAAATATTTAAGCCTTGTAAAAGTGAAAATACATGGTCGGTTCAGTGCTCCCTTCCCTCGCCCTGCTCACAATTACTAAATAATATGCATGTATGCTTGGAACACAATATTTTGGGTGATTGCCCTATTTAATAAACCTATGGATGTTTAGTATAATTAAGAGTCTTATTATGGTGTTTACTTTATAGTGTGTGTATAAAGATATGATTCGATTGCAGTATTTTTTTTGGGGGGGGGGGTTAATAGAGCTATGTGTCCAGATAATTAATTTTCTGTTTTACTTTTCAGTTTTCATTTTTTTTCAGTCACATTGTTCACCACAGCTGAAGGCATCTAGTTTCTACACATTAACGATTACCATGACTGCAAAACTATCAGTCAACTATCTGTGACTTTATGGCATATAATCAATAATCACTCAGTCCTGACGTGTGCCGTACGCTGTTTGTCTATGTCAGTTTGCAGAATTATTAATACACTTTATATATTACCCAGTTAATTACAAGAGACATGTATAATGAACGGCCCTCTAATGACATCTTTATATTTAGATGAACCGCACATTGCAAGTGCATGACTCTTGGGGGTGGAAAAAAAGGAAAAAGATCCCAATAACACCATCTTCTAACTCGTAGGTAATCATTGTTGTTCTTCATTAGGCAGGTGAGCAGGGGTCGAACCCCACTGAGAAAAAAGGTCAGGCAGGAGGCTGTCATTGCTTCGACACTAAGGGAAATTAGTGGAGTCCCTGGATGTTAATTTGCAAACAAAATCCCACCGTGCATGTGCTTTATACATAAAAGATAAGACTTTTATCTGACATCCCGGGTTCAAGATACTGAGCAGGGGACTTAATACTTGCTCCTGGTATCATTAATTGCAAACCAAGTATGTCTTTATCATATTTATTGCTACAGTAGATAACGCAGCCCTATAGAGCTGGTAGTGCTCTGCTTTCTTTGGAGTTTGCCCCCTCTGGACCTGATTGTAGCACTGTTTGGCAAGAAGCGAGGGGGGGGGCATAGCAACCTTAGCCCGTTTAAAGTTTAGCTCACTTGGACCCACTTTACAAGCTCGGCGAGGGGCTCGGCCAGCGCCACCGGGGACCGACGACACACGAGGCCGGACGATCAACAATGCGCTTCGGTTTTTCTCAGACTTTAGACCGACTGGGGTCCTTTAGCATAAGCGCCGCTGTCCAGCTCGACGTCCGCTCTGGCAGATGAGGAACAGCGTCCTCGGCGAATTAAAAACGTTGAAAAGCCAACGAGAAAAATAGCCGTGTGGTTACTCGCTCGCTCGATGGGAGCCGAGTTGAAATGTGCGTGAAGAGTCGGTGAGATTGGACAAATCGCTCGGGTTTTTTTTTTCCAGTTAACTCGCCATAAAAGCGTGTCGTGTGTGCTTTAATGTACCAGCATGTTAGAAGTAGCATTAGCTTCAACGGCGGCGCACACAGCGAGAGAACTGCGGGTTAGCCCTACCCTCGGCTAACTAAGCTAGCGGCGGCTAGCGTTAATCCTGACTGACCAGCTCTCTCCTCCCGGGGCCGAGGGTTATTTTTGTCACCGTAACCCGGGCTAGACAGCATCTTACCTGATGACGGTGACTAGTGCAGCACTTAAGTCCCTCCGCGGTGCGATAACATGGCCGAGAATTGACAAGACAATCAGTTTTCAGGACTACCAGCGCCCGCTAGCTCGTCTTGGCTGTGTGTTGAGATGGGCCGGGCTACAATCGGCTTTTCCCTAACAGCTGGTAAATGATAAAGGATGGATATACTGGAGCTAAACACATTAGTGCAAGGAGAACTCTGCAGGCGCTGTTGTTTAACTGCTGAGTTCACTAGGCGTCAGTGGACATTTTTTTCTTGAATGTTATTTACTAACCTCACACTATCTCACACATAAGAATTTAGAAATAAATACACATGCTTTCTGATGATGGAGAAACATAACAGGTATTTGTTCAGGAGTTATGTTGGGGAAATGTGTTCAGTCCCTGTTGTAAACTTGATGTAGGCCAATATTATCTGACTTCAGAATTAAATTACTATCAGCAAGTACAAAACAGAGTCCTAATGATTAATAACAAAGTTTTGACTCATATGTAACTGGTGAGTAGTATTAATTTCGGTGCTGTTTTTCTCACAGCCGGTTATAAAACTTCAGGCACCAGGCTTTACATGGTGTCGGCCACGAGTTTTGATCCTGCTCGACCAAAACTGCTGCTGAAAGCTTTTATTTTTCCCCCAGGCTGCACAGGGCATCCCCGAAAATCAAGCACCTCAAAGTTATGGTATGATTGAGCTCTTTTAACTGATGCCGTGATCGCTCCTTTCTCCTCAAACAGGATGTTGGACACGCTCACATTGACTTGCACTGCTTTGAGCCGAGGTCAATCCACTCTCTCACCTATCCCCAGCCCACCCCTCAAAGCTTCCAGTGAATCCACGCTCAATGAATTCAGGACAAATACCTGGGTTGCAGCTGGCTAAGGGTCCTGCTTTTCACAATCAGGAACGTGTCCTGTGATTTGCTTGACTGCAACAGAATCATACATGTTATATTCTGTCATTCTGTCATTTTGGATGTAAAATGAGAAAGACAACACCTTTAAATCATTCTCAACTTGTTTTGCTGTATTTCTCCTTCCATGTTCCTCCTTTGATATGAGTATTTTCTAAAGATGAAGTTAACATTGCCAACTAAAAGTCCATTACAGCATTACAATAATGAACTGAGAGGCAAGTGAGGCACTTAGCTAAAAAAAAAAAAACAGACATAATTCAAGTTGAAGCATAGTATAATAGCATAATATTTCATTGGCATAAAAAATGATGTGAAAACAGATTACCTGTTTGGTGGAGTTTGAAGCCTATATATCTCTCACTCCTGGCTGTAGCTTAATGAAGTGCTATCGCTTGACTTGAGGTCTGCAATTTTCAGGACACCTGCAAAGTAAGCAAAGTTTTTTGAGTGCTGTCACAGGACTCACAGCCAAGTCAGAGTGATTACTTTTCATGTTAACCTTCCATTTGTGATTTTAATGACCAGGCCTCCATGGGTCTGAGAAGTAGTTGTACATATTAGATTACCGAAAAGTTGTTAATAATAGCAGTGCCAATCTTCAAATCTACCAGAGAAAATATCTACGTTAGCAATAGTTATGCTTCCTCTGTGGTAAGTCATGTGTATAATTGTAACACTGACTTTTCCTTCCTAAAATACATAACCCACTGTATCTATCCAGATTTCTGCATGCTGCTGAAGTACCCTCCCCCTTACACTGCGTGACACACTCCAAAGGTCACAGCCACAGGAATGCTTGAAGGACAGACAGAGTAAAGCCAACACCTTGTCTCTCACTCAAAGTCATACATGAAGTTTGGTGATAACTCTCTGTAAATAATTAAAGAGAGAGTGGAGTTTTGATAAAAAAAAAAAAAAACAATCTTGCATGAAACATCATATTAGTTAGTCTTTACAGCATAAACATTACTTAAAAAGTAGATAACATTAGATGTCAAATTGCAGCAGAGGGGACTTCAGTTTAACTTTGAGCAACAAGACTGTACTATGTGGAAACAGCTGTGATGATTTAGTCATATTCTTTGGAAATGATTAGAACAGACATCTACTATTTTTTTAAAGTGGCCCCTCAAAAAAAGGTGATTTTAACCTGAAGATGTAGATTTAGATTTAGACTGTTAAACAAACCGGCATAACTGGCATTAACTAAAACAATTCCCTGTGCTAAATGTTATCTCTGCATACGCCTTTTCCCCCCATGAACCAAAAGTCAAATATCACAGCCCATGCACCAGTCCTGGCACTGTCTTAAACGGTTTAAAGCTTCTTATCATAGTTTTGTTAGGGGGCACCAGTGGTCTCTGTCACTGACAACGCATCGCACTGACAGTACATAAAACTCAGTTTGAAGGGTTTTAAACGCGGCGCACTGTGGAGACGGCGAGAACAGCACCCAGGGGTGACCTTGCCTGCTGATCTCGGACCGGTGAAAGGTTAATTGCCAAAGTGGATTATGCCCTAAGATCGGTGATCTCAATCCTGGTCCAGCAGGCTCGGTGACTTGCATAGTTCAGTGTGTTAAGACAGAAAGAAGAATAACCCGTGTGTGTATATGTGTGTGTGTGTGTGTGTGTGTGTGCGCGGGGGGGGGGGGTCCATATCAGAGGAGCTGAAGTGTGTGTACAGTTGAAGAAGTGCGGGGTCTTCTAAGTGAGTGCATGCGGTGAACCATACGACGACAATTACCCGCTGCACCCGAGTCAACCACGTCCCCGCGGTCCTCCTCTATCCAACGGACGTCCGTGCATCTTATTTATTAAGACATTAGGTGGGAGTCCTGCGGGCGACCGGAGCGCTGAACCGGGACGCCCCGGGTGTTGTGGCTTTTATTCGGGATGGGTGCGATCGCCCTTCAGGCTGGACACGAAGCGCGTGCTGCACATTATTACACAATTTACTAACTATTTATTCGGCGGCTCGTGCCCCCCCCCTTGCCCCATTAACGCGGCCACGCGAACTTACGGCTCCGCCGGGCGAACGGCGCACGCACGCACGGGGCTGACGGTAAGACGGACGACGATCCCCAGGAACCGGGACCCGACGGCCCGGGACCCGATCCGAGCCCCCCCCCCTCCCCCTGCAACGCAGGCTAAGAAAGGGCCACTTACCGGGAAACGTAAGGACATCGCAGGGTTGTTTTTATCCGGAGTCAGTCAAGTCCGTGCAGCTGGCGAGTCCTCGGTCGGCGTATGTGGTTTAATGGCGCTGTCCGAGCCCCGCCGGGCGTCTCACGTCGCATCACCGCGTTACGGTGCGATGGGGTGGTAGCGACGGCCGCTGTCAGCCGCAGCCGCTCGCCGTCTCGTCCGCCTGCTCGGTTCCGGACCCCGCCGTTATAATTCCTCGTCTTCGGCTCCCACGACCGAGGCTGTAGCTGGACGGTGGCGTCAAGTCCGCGAGTGGGACGACAGCATTTCCGACGGGGGGTGGGGGGGGTGGAGGAGAGAGTTTCACAATAAAACCACGTCGACTCACAAAACATCTGATCTTCTGTCGAACCAAAAAAAGCATCCCGACGCGAAACTGGACCTAATATAGGAGGATTTCCACGCACCGTCCGAATATGTCACGCATCCACCAGAATTATGAAACTCCCGATGGCACTGAAACGAACAGAAAACGCGGTTTTATTTTGTTAAGAAAGCTGAACCCGATGCAACTTCCGAGTCCGGCCTCGGCTTCTGTCGCCAGCTTGACGCGGCGCAGTGACGAAGGTCTCTGTCCCGTGTCTTTCCTCCTCCCTCTGTCCAGTTTGCGTCCGCTGTGTCTCCGTTACGTCCGTACGCACCTCCACCAGCGTCATCAGCATTATAATAATGGCCTGCAACTCGTAAAAGAAAAAAAAAAAAAATTTGACCCAGTCTACCTTAATCCCGATGTAGGCTGGATATATTCATGTATCCGGAGCTTAAAAGCGCTGCTTTCAGAGCACTTTTATATCTTTCTGTCTATGTTATGTCGTGAATATATAGTATATATCCTCACCTGCGACCCCTCCCACTCACACACACAGAAATTAAGAAATTATGAAATTCCCAACGGGATGAATATTCCTCTTGCCTTTAGTTTGGACAACATTTTCTCCACTTATGGTAGCTTTGGCGTGGCGTTTTTAATTTAAAGTGGAAATGAAAAATATATAATTTAATTATTTGAATTATGCCAAAAGCTTTCGGGATCTCTCGCTGAAAGAGCAGCACGCCTCCTGCGACGCACCTCCATGGAAAATGCAGTCATGTTTATCGGTCTTGTGACACTGACCTGGCTCGCTCCGCCACCACACAAGGCAGCTGCCAAGGAGGAGATCAGGAGATCACCTCAATGGCACGATCAGGAGAAATAATTAAGGGACTCTAGCTTGCTGTTCTCATTTTTATTTTAGTTGCAGCAACCTGCAAATGCAGTTTGCCAGATGCGTTATCAAAAGAAGGGGGCCATCCGACACCCCTTTTGAAAGAGAGAGATCCTTTGTGCGTGCTACTTAGGCTATGTGTAACACACAGATAATAACAATTAAATGGTTTTTCTGTCTAACTTTGTAGCCCGCTGCTTCTCGAAATAGGCTGCCCCTGCGCTCCCCAGCATGCCTGGTGGCAACTGGCACACAGAGGAGAGAAGTTGTCAGAGAAGAGGTGACAACATTGTCCACCGATTTAAAAGACACACACAAAAAAGTCAGGGAGCTGGATACACAGACACTGTAGTGGCCCTGCTATGATTTGGAAAAGTGCGCGTTCCCCCCCAAAGACCGGCATTATGGAGCTCTAATTATAGACTAATATACATTAGTCTGTTAAACCAATAAGCACCAGAGCCTTTATTTCCATTCCCCCCTCAATTGTGAGTTTATGTCTCGATCTGATCTCATGTATATGCAGTGGGCTTCGGGACAGGATCTCGTGGTGCGCGCATGAGAGGAAAAACTGACGGCAGTGTCACTGCGACCTTGAAGCAAGGTCAGTCAGTCTCTGCTGCAGACACTGCAATTCTGCGGGGCTGCATCATACTGGTGCAGAGTCTGCATTTTCATCCTGTTAGAGGCGACGCCGGTCATGCTATATTCATTAGATTCCCCCAGAAGGCGGAAAACTGGATTTGTTGGAGAGGGTAGTTAGTGCCTCATAGTAGTATAGACAGAGTGTTGCTGTCTAAGTCATGGCAGCGCCGCCGAGGATATGTGATTAAACTACGAGGAGTTAAAAAGTAGATACACGCTGTGGACGCCGGTCGGGGTCCCCAGGGTGCTTCTTACAGCAGGCCGTGACCCCGGACAGGTGTCTGCTGATAGGCTACTTAAATACCAAGGAGCCCTTGTGCCCGTGGTACGCAAAAAGCGTCGGACACTGCATCGGTGCAGTGCATGCACTGAGTCATACACACAGACAGCGGTCTCCACCTATCCCATGAACGCCACGATCGGGATATAATAGCTATGACTGCGTTATGGCACCAGGCTCTAGCTATAGTAAAATCTTTCAGGACTGAGCGGCACGCTGGTCCACACAGCTGAACAAGGAGACTTGACGAGCGGATGATTAGGGGGCAGAAGTAAATGGAGACAGGAAATAAATTGAACACCATGGAAAACATTTTTTTTCTCTCAAAAGCTTAATGTTGCTAGAGTTACACAGGTTCTTAGTACTTACCACATTTGTATGAATCTCAAAGGGTAAATGTGCCCTAAAATAGGATTTAAATTATTCTGTATTATAATGATTACCCACACAAAGGTCAGCAACTATATATAGGGACGTTTTCTATGGCTGAATTGAATATCTTAGCATCAAGAAGTGAAAGTGTCAGCAGGTCACGTTTGTTGAAACGAGTGGCCTCATGAGCTTGTCTAGGTTTTGTTTCAGATGTTGCATCCAGCTGAGACAGACAGAGCGGCCGTCTGTGAATGAGGCAGTGTCCCCGTTAAGGAAAAGCTCCAGGATCTTTTTCTAAATAACGTGATCACCGCCGTCTGTGTCTCTGCTGTGCAGCAGAAGAAGTGGCTGGCTCCAACCTGGAGCACAATATTGTAGAAATAACATGCTTGAACTCTATTTTAGGATGGATTTTCCCTTTAATTCCAGGTCAGGCGTGCAGCCTACATCAGCACTACAAACTCTGCCAATATATTTTTATTTTTTTTTTGCCTTCTAGTGGCAGCACAGGGAAACTGCAGCATCGGTGCTGATGACGTTATAGCAGCTGAGTGTGTGTCCTCCAGTAAAAGGTCACCCACTGCCACTGCACATCCTCACTGCCTGCCGACTTCCTGATTGCAATGCCAGAACGCTGCTTTTCACATTTCCTGCAGAAAAGTGTCAGATTTCCGAAGGCCACATGAACATTCAAATGGTTCCTGCTTTGTTAAAACGTTTCAACATGACAGCCGGGTGGGGGTGGGGTGTGTGTGTGTGTGTGTGGGGGGGGGGGGTAGACCAGGCAAATTTTCTCATTTCAAATCATTCAGAATGTCACTAACAAACAGTCGCTGGTCTCCCAAGATTTCAGTCAAAGACCTTGGATGTATTAAATCATACCCTACAGGCTATGTCTTGGAGTGTTGGACAGAGGAAAATGTGTCAGTGTGTGCCATCTGCTGGTTGTTTTCAAAGAGAAAAACAATCAGCACTAATTTACTTAGAAGAGGAGAGGTAAAATAATACATCAATAGTAACTTCAGCATAAATCTATCAGATATTTTGTGACATTAAGGTACATTAGCTTTCCTTTTAAAAAAAGATTGAAATACAGATAACAAAAGAACTGCAGGCAAAATTTTCTCTCGCACCAGTGTGTCCTTGGTGCCATATTAAGATTGAAACACAGAGATAGAGTTACAAGCCAAGTATCAATTACATGGCTCAGTGGAGGAGCTACAGCACATGCTAAGGGGGCCATATTGACAGTGTGAAGGGAATGCATACAGTGCATCCACAATACACTACTGCATGTACAGTGTGCCATTCAAGTCCTGCACCACATGTCTTTACTAAATTTACCTAAAGTGAGCACTGAAGCCACACAAATGTTTTCATCCTCACCATGAGAGCATAATACACTTTTCCTCCATTCCTTTCCTTCCTTTCCATTAAACCATAAAAAAAAGATCTCAAAAGACTTAGTATCAAGACTTGTTGATTTTCGTAAGCTGGAAAGGTTTAGAAAGTCATCTCAAAGAAAATGAATTCCCAAGTTTATCAAGGTATCTGACAGGATAATGTCAGGGTGGCTGACTGGCAGTGAAGCTCAGTGGAAGTTGGGTGATGCAGGACAATGAGACTAAACACTACAGTAAATCTACTACAGAATGACTTCAGACAAAGAAAATCCACCTTTTAGAGTCTGTCTGAACCTCAACACAAAATAGAGTCTGTGGACTGAGATCAAAGAGCCGTTCACACCTGACGTCCCGAGGAAATGTCTGAGCTGAAGACGTTGTGTAGGAAGAACGGTCTGAAATTCCTCCTGAACGTTGTGCAGGTCTGATCCACGGCTACTGGAAGAGCTTGCTTGAGGTTATTGCTGCCAAAGGAGGTTTGAACAGCTATGCATTTTCACCAGCACTGTGAATGTTTAATAGATGTGTTTGATAAAGACAAACGGATTATAATTGTTTGTGTGTTATTAGCAAAAGCATATTGTGTTTGTCTGTACTTATGGCTTTCATGAAGACCAGATCAGATTTTATGACCAATTCCAGAGGGTACACATTTGTTTTCCTGCTGCTGTATATTTCTTATTTTGGTTTATGACTACATACCTGCTAAACTATGACATTCCCACCAGCCCCAACTGTGCTTTGTGTTGAGTACAAAATAACAAATCATACATTGCTAATGTACTAAACTTAAACATCAGCATGTTAGTATTAGCATAGTGATGATGTTAGCATGATGATCTTAACATTGAGCTCAAAGCACCACAGTTCAGTCTAAGAACAAATAAGTTAGTAAGTAAAAGCCTCACAGAGCTGCTGGCATGACTTAGTCTTGTTACTCTAGATTGTGCTTATTTTGTCTGAATACAACAACTATTACAACCAAAAGTAGTTCGAAAACAGCTCCCAGAACTAGAGAGTAACTCTCACACTGCCTCTGCACCTGTCACCCCCAGGCAAGTTTTTTTTTTTCTAGAAATATAGGCGATGACAGGAAATGAGGCGAGAGTGATGGGGAATGACATGCAACAAAGGTCCATGACCAGACGTGAACAAGGGAAGCGTCGGTTCATGTTGGGCATCTTAACCGCTGGGCCATAAGGGCACCTTGAGATCTGCAACCCATTTTCAATAAGTCCAGCATACATTTTGTAGCCAGATCCTAGTTTTCAGAGGCTGAGTGTTTTTGGTCTGTGAACAAACGTTGTAAACCCTATTGTGATTGAGCTCTCCCAAACTACCTTATTGTGCTTGACCCCAGCTTTATTACAAATGTTTACCTGCTTTCTCATATAACAATATCAAGGTTTAACTCAACTATTCCCAATGCACCAGGGCACTACCCCGACATGTGATAGCAGTTACACAGTTATTATCATGTTTCCCAGAGAAGCCAATGGGCCAGAACAGATTCTTATATAGAAATCGGCCACTTGCAATAAATTACTAAGCATGCTTATAAGACACAGTGCTGCTTTCATTTAAAAAAGTCTTTATTACATAGATGCAGTACATTTGGATTAATGCATATGGCCATCAAAATGCAAATATTATTGTTGTACACAGTATTTAGAAAAGTTGTGTTACATACCAAAAATGTACAAGAGCCTGTTTAGTACCCGTTTAGTTGTTGGCAGGATTTAAGAGTAACTGTCTCCATCCTAAGCAACCACTCTCACACAAGCACCACAGTAATGTGGTCAGGTTCTGACTGGATAGGTTTTAGTTGCTGTCTCCTGTTCCTTGAACTGTTTGGATTATTAAAGGCTTTGAACCCTCATGTTGAGAGAACAGTAGTGCATTTCTGTCTTGGCCCAGTAGAGAGCAGTAGCTCTTCAGAAAGTAAAGGGAACATTGGCATAAAAATCACTTCATCTTCTTTGATTGAGGCATACACACTCGCATGCTAAGAGCATTAAATGCAAACCACAAGTGGCTAAGGCTTCTGAAACAATGTTTTCATCTTAAGTGCCTGTAAGTACATATACACAAATAAAGTGATACACTGAAATCTCCTCTGTCAGATGTTGAATTCATCTCATATCTCTCAAGTTGATACTTGTAATGGCAGTTGGGTTTCTGTAACCAGCTTAAATCTTAAGGTTCAGTGGTAAGTCTGGAACTGGTTTGGGGTTTCCATTGGGTTCTTTCTTGTCAGGCTTGGAGCTGTTGGTTTTTGGGCTCCTCTGTGCGACAGGCCTTCTGTGGCGTCTCCTCTTTGGCTGACGTGACCGCGCAGAGTCGGGTTTTTGTCGATCCAGCAGAGATTCCAGATGTAGTTTACCACTCTGAGCATCTGAAGACTCATCAATAAATGCAAGGTTTTCCCCAAAGTAGTCCAGAGGCTGAGACAGGTGGGGATCTGGAAGAGGCTCGACAGTTTTTTCTTCAGGCACCCTCTCCGTCTGTGTCGCTTGAGAGTCTGTTTCTGACTCCGACCCTGATTCGTAAGAGGAGGAGGACGACGAAGAGGAGTAAGATCCAGAATCTGTTTGATTCTCATGCTGCTCTTCTTTCCCTGCAGGAGCTCCTGTAGCTGAGACACTGTGACCATGGCTGCGAGAGCCATGGCGGCGCTTTCGCCGGCGCCTTTTGAAGGGGTCATCAATTTTTCCTGGAATCCGAAAATCCACTGACATATTCTGGATGTTCTGAGTCCAGTCAGTGGCATGGGCTCTTAGTCCTTCCATCTAAGAGAAGAGGATGAACCCAGACATGATGAAAGAAAGTGGTAGACACAAGACATGATAAAAACAGACAGGAGAATGCAAATACCTCTGCTCTGGTCTTCTTGGAAAGAACCCGAAGCCAGTTACCAATCATTGTTAGGATAGATGCAAAGTAGGCAAGACCCAGTAAGATCCAGAACCACACCAAAGGCTTGTACCAGTGGTCGCTCCCCTCAATTCCAGAATCCCCTTTGAGAAGAAGTAAAGGCATACAAGTATACGGCATCAGTCAGTTAGTGCAACACATCCATACATCCTTTTCTACAGAGTAAATAAACATTTAAGACAGATGATATTATGCAGCAGATTAGGTAATCAATAATTCATCTCTTCCAAGAAAATCATCCTGAATAATTTATGAGGTAAATGAAAATTGTCTGTGCGAAGGGGACTTGATGCATTACAACTGATAGATATATCTACGAATGACTAATTATGTTTTACTAGAAACTCATCTGCAGATCAATTAATTCAACAAAAAATCAAAATTATATAAAATCAAGCACAGAAGAACGGAAACTTTGTTTTTATTTCACCCGGCTTGCAAAAACATAGAGATTTCCCATAATAAGCTTTTATTGATTTATATATTAAAGCTTGTTTAGTGTTGACAAGCTATCAGTGGTGTGCAGGGAGCTCTGAGCATTAAAATGCCCTCTTTAAAATAAAAAAAAAAAACAAACAGAAAACCTATTGACCTGGTTATTAAATGGGGATGTAACAGTGCACAGATTAGATATTTTGACCTCTGGTTGCTTCATTTCAGCTGTGACGTGACCTCAGGGCAAAATCTCTGCATGCAGAAAGAGCTGGGTCAGTTTTAGGGATTTGGGAACTCAAGGAAGAACCAGGCAGGAGACCTCCATCCTGCCTTATTCTCACCCTTTCTCTAAATGAGAGTATCTTTGGTATTAAGGAGTTAACTGCTTTTTCATGGATGAAATAATCAGCCTTGGTTTTCCTCTGTTTCCCTGACATAGCAGGACCAGACATTAGAAAAATACATTTATTTCGAGTATTATATTTAAATAGAATTTTGAGGTAAATTTTCTTCTCCACTCAACAATGCTGCAGGAAACATTGTACATAGTATTCCATTACATTTGACAGCTATAGTTAAATACAGATTGTGATTTTACTTCCAAAACACATGACCAGTTTACATGATGCAACGTCCTTGAAAAATAACACTTCATCAAGTAGTTAAGATAAGCTTCGATTCTTAACCGGCTGTAACGTTAAAAGGTCCCTCACATGTCAGTTTATCAGTAATAATAATCCAGTAGTAAAATATTTGGCCTTTACACTGTTAAAGGGACCATTCTGCATAACTAGCAGGCTGCCTTTGATACCTTAACATTTTGCTGATAATAGAGTGTTCTTTATTGTATCTTTTAATACTGTTAGCCTACCTTTACTTAGATAAAAGATCTGAAAATTTTTTCCACAACATGTGGCTGTACCTTGTGTCTCCATCTGTCTCTTATCTTGAATGCAGATTTCTTTCCTTGTATTTAGTTATCTTTGTGGCATTTTCATAAGTGCAGGGAGACTATGTTAATAACATGATGTTGTTACAAGAGTTCTGCAATTATCATTTACTTGCATGCAAGTGTGTTTTGTACAGGCACCCATCCACACTGAAAGCTTATAGTGCTAGATAAGGCTCTTTGAGAGCATTTTATAAGTTAAGCATATATAAATATACACTATGGAAGAAAGAAAACATACTGTAATATATTTGTTATATATCTAAAAATCTCATTTTTACAATGGTCATCATAGCCCATTATCATCCCCACCCCCTCAGAGAGCCTGTGCACACCACTGTTGGCTATTTTGGGAAACATGATGGATCAACTGTTGTATACCTGCAACATAGTCTCCAAACCCCACTGTTGTTAGGGTAATAACTACAAAGTAGGCCGACTCCAGAAGAGTCCAACCCTCCACCTTTTGGAAAACTAGGATAGGCACTGCAACAAAGAGAAGGCAACCCAGCAGGATGGACAGGACAGCTGAGATCACTCGCACAATAGTGGGACTAACACGCCATTTCTGTCAGTAGGGTGAAACAACACAGCCAGATGAGACAAATAAAGGGAAGTACATGTACAGTTAAAGCAATGAAGACATGTGCAGTTCTGTTTGGGGTCTGACCAGGAAGAGAGTCTCTATTTTGGCAACAGTTTTCCTCAGCCCAGTACCCAGATGGTCTCCGACTCCAGCGAGCAGGATACCGAACATTGGGATTCCCACCAGGGCGTAGAAAATGCAGAACAGCTGCCCTCCTTCTGTCTTTGGGGAGATATTTCCGAAACCTGACATGCAAGGTCAGATGTTGAAGACACAATCACTAAACCAGTCAAATTCCAGTCAAAAATGTGACATTAGAATTAAATAGAGTGGTCTTAATGATTCTACTGGACACCTACCAATGGTTGTGATGATGGTCCCTGAGAAAAAAAAGGCACTGGCCAGATCCCATTGGCTGACAAAGGTGGTGTTGCCGCTAGGATCTACACCTGCACCAACGGCCTCCACTACCTCCTAGAATGGGACAGTATAGAGAAGAGTTTTAGCATTTCTGAATCAATTTATTACTTTCTCACCAGTTCCAGGGTATTAGGTGCTCCACATGCTGTAGAAAATGCATGGTCACGATCATCAGCAGGCCGTCAGTGACAAAGATGTGACTGGTGATATACAACTGGAGCGGCTCCATTCTGTCCCAAGCATATTGAACCACTACCGGCGCAGATAATTTAATTGCTTGATCTAATTATCTGTTTTGTGTCCGTTGGAACATGAATACATTTGTTAACTCTGAATTTAAAGCTTAATATGATGAAGTCGTGACTGAACATGGTCTTTGCAGACATTATTACTTCTAATAAATTGGAAGTCTATGATTAGAGAGACAGGGCTGTATCTACTTGATCTCGTCTGTTTGACAGGCTGCATACAGCATCTGTCCCAAATGATTTAGGAAAACTGATTGAGTTCTATTGGTTTCCAAGTGTATTTATATAATAATTTGAATCACCGAAGCTCCTAATTGGTTTAAACATGGTCAGTAGTTTGGCAAAATCAGCTTTCCATGTTAAGCAGCCATAGTGATTGAAATACTAGTAAATGATTTACTTGCATTCATTAAATACAGGAATATATTGTAGGGTGGCCAGAACATTGAGGACTATAATGGGTAATGAAAGTGTTTTTTTTTACTTCTCAACTGCCCCAAGTTAAATTAAAGAATTCAGAGTGAAATGGTAAATTATGAGGTTAGTCACACGCATCTGAGTTTTGTGTCCATTCAACACAACAAGGCCATGACATACTTGATGTTGCAATACATTATAGAAAAACAACAATGCTATAATAAGATCCAGCATAACTGCATTTAATCAGAAAATAGATTTAAGGCCTAAAACTAACATTTCTTTTTATTTTCTCTTTATCTGTTGATTATTCTCTGCTAATGAATCTATTAATTGTTTCATTGATAAATGTCATAAAATACTGAAAGCATGCCCATCCTATGTTCCTCTCTTTAACTTATAAAATCCAGCAGCTTGGAAGTGACTGCTGGTGAACATGTAGTCTGAATGGGCTATGTTTTAGTCACTATTTAATACTTGTGCCATTGTCTGACAACGGAAACAGAAAAGCATGTAACTACAAACGGCTTCATTGGGAATTCAGCTGAATGCAATTACTCTATATGTGAGCAGAGAGTAGGAGAGAACAGACAAAGGAGGGTCCAACCTTATATTAAATTTTGACCTTGTCTAGTTGCCTCATAAATTACTTAAACCATTAATTAATTATCTAAATTACTGATGATTGATTTCTATTAACTAATTGATTAACTGACCAATCGTTTCAGCTGTAAAAGATTTGTAGGCTTTATCGGACGGTAGATTTGATCTGAGTTTATCGATGTCTGCGCTCACTGGGTAGAGAACAGAGTACTAGGCATTATTCTCTGACACAGAGCAGGACGGCCAGCACTGATAGACCACATGGTCACACCTGCAGGTCTCCTCAAAAACAGCTGTGCCACAACACCATGCACATGACCAGCAACATTAATAGCCAGTGGAAGAAAATGTACAACAGTACAAGGGTGACATCGTGTAGTGTGTGACATATCACATTACACACGTTGAGAACAGACTGCGGTAGGAGTGAATTTCTATTTGAACTTCTACTGAAGACCAGGTGAAACATCAGCTGACATGGGTCCTGTGAAACCTGACCCACAATGCCACTTGTTGCACACAACAACATCTGAAAAAGGACTTTGTAACAGCTGCCTTGCTCACTCATGAGTAAGATTTCTCCACTTCTTATCCAAGCTGTCACTAACTGGACATGTGTACCAGTTTTCATAGTTGTGCTATAGTGCAAGCTCCTTTTAGTAATCACTATATTTAGTTTTTTCTGACAGCAACTAACAATAGATACCATTGACAGATTAGGTGTTTATTATGTGATCGTATTTCTATTATTGTGAAGTGAAAAAAAAAAATGTATTGGAAGCTTTCTGGTTGTTTTTATCTTTGTAGCCCCAAAGTGTACAAAATAGTCGTTTGATTAAATTGTAAAACGTGAAACAATTTTCTTGGTGAAATAATTATTAAAGGTAATTTGTATAAAATGTTATTTAATGATTTTTATTTTCATATCGTTATATAGAGTTTTTATTTCAGAAAACAAAAATGTACCATTTTGAAAAGTCTGTTTTTATTTCTTAATTTCAGTTTTCCAATAACACTTTTATTCAGTGCCATTCTTTATTTCCTTCTGTCACTTATAGCGGTGTTGCCTTAGGCTAGCAAGTTCAACGACTGCGACCAGATGGAGCCAGTAAGCTGCTTTTAGCCAGTTAACTAGTTAGGTGGGGTTCATGACTTGGTTTATTAGTCAGCGACCAAGTAAAGAGAGAGTGTTAATAGCCTCTGCTTCATTCAGGATAACTTTAGCATCGTAGTTGTGCCAGCTAACAGGAGCTAACTGCCTAAGCTAGGTAGCATTTGCTGAGCCTTTTAGCATAAGAGACAGGAGACGTGTGATTGGCTGAGAGGCCAGAGGGCGGTGACAACACCAGCATCATGAAAAGTGACATGAAATAAAATGGATCATTATGAAAATGGAAATCATGAAACAGAACGAGAACATGAATGTAACTGTTTTTGAATGGTCCTGTTAATATGACATGAAAAATGACTATGAAAAAGGGCAATTTGAACAAAAATGTCCACAAAAACTAAAAATGAACTGCTATCAAAAAATAATGTTTAAATAAAATCTTGTAATAATTTGTTTATCATTTTTTTAAATCAGATTTTTCAATTATTTTTAGAAACTGTTGGATGTCTTTTCTGTCTATTTGATATTGAACACCTTGGGGTTCACTAATATGATTCATTTGTCCTCATTATCCTCTCAGTCTCTTCATTTAATGAGTAAACAGGATCCAATCAAGGAATGAACCAGATCTCTTATCATCAAAAACAAAAACAACATGTGGCCTGCTTGACTAATGGACCTTACTGTTTACTGTCCTTCATTCCCTCGAACATTTTTGCAAGTGGTGACCGCCGCATCCATAGATATCTTCACAGGCTAAAACAGTCATTTACAACATTCATTCTGGAGCGGGGAAAAACATCTCCGGCCGGTAGCCAGGCCAGCTCATAACACACAACCTATGCATGACTCAGCTTCCAGTCACTGACACACACACACACTGGAGCTGACCCATCCTTGCATAGCTGCTCTGCCCACACCTGTTACTTCCCCACAGTCATGCTGTACTGCTCCATAGGGTCACTGAGAGGCTTCATTGGCCGGAGGCATTCGCTACGCAAATCTGCAGAGTCTCCCTCAGGACTTATAAAAAATATTCAGATTGTCATAGGTTGTATTGTCGGAGTCAAGCAAGTTCCCATTGAATATAAGATATGAAGCTGAGACAGTTATCTGTCAGACACCAGGCCAAAATGTATTTTTAGCTACAAGAGGTGGTTGGTCTCTAAGCTTCAGACCCTCTTTGGTGTTTGTTTATGTATAAATAACAACAAGCTGTGACTTTGTACACTTTGTACACTGTCACAGTCACTTCTGTATGTACAATTTATAGCTTCTGTGACCTAGACCCTGTTGAGTGTTAGACAGAAGTAGAAAACTAATAGATGAAAAAGAAAAAAATCTGAACACAAAATTTAATCTTACTATAATTTCAAACAAAAGGGTTTATTCCAATTATCAGCACCAATTTAATTGCCACATATTAATTGGTGGCTTTTGAGCTTTATTGAGAATATAAATTTGGCAATAAACAACCTTTTCAGCCTAAAAAGTCATCTGCAAATTCAGCGGATGAAATTTGCATGACAGTGAAAGGCAGGAGATAGTGCAGCATCATTGTAGGTCGCTGGTCGTGCTTAAATAATTCAGTGGTTTCCAACCACCAGAAAAAAACCAAAAACAAAACCCCCAAAGTGCTCACAATTCATGTCCAGACCATAACCTGTTATGAGGAATCACAAAGAAACACTGCTTCGTTTATGGTGCTCCCAAGCCAGGGAGGTTGGAAACCACTGCTTTAGGCAACTCAAATATGATGCAAAAGTGGTCTCATTTATATGTTCAAGCCAGTTTATAGACTACCCACAACAGCGCCTTCCCATTTGAGCTTATAAGAACACTAGGGAAGAGTAGCTTAGCTGCCCAGGAGAAAGCTGCCTTTTGTTGATAGGTGCTTGTTAAACATTTTCAAAATTTCCAAAATAAAGCCAGATAACAAGTGTCTCTCGTCATGAGGAGATGTGCTGTACCTCTATAAGGCTCTGTAGGTTGTCTGAGTCGACACAGGTAAAGTTCAGCAGGAAGTCACGGCGCGTGTCCTGCAGCTGCATGTGCTTGCCCTCCTCTCGTGGAGCCTCCAGGGCACGGAACACCACGGCACCCAGCACCAAGTAGAGAAGCACCCCCGTGAGGATGGCGAGCAGGGTGGAGCAGCGCATGGCTGCACCTCCAGTCAGTTCGAATGCAGCTTGCTGTGTCCCTCTGCCAGCCTCAGTGCCGGTGTGGCCTGGATCCCAGCTGCTGCAGCTGAAACATCAGCAACCACAGGAACACAAGGGTTTCATACTGACCACAGCGCCTGACAGCAGCAAAGGCTGCACACACAGCCTGTCTATTAGCTGCACACGAGGCATTAGATGGTCTCAAGCCTCACCATACTGCTGACACACAGTAAATGCTACATCCTCGATACAAAACCTCACACCCCATCTGCCCTTCAAACAGATGTTATTGCAAGAGGGGCATTAAACAAAAAAGATCCATGGCATGAACACACAGACAGATGCACACACAGACGTAATACTTGAGCTTACCTGTCAATCCGCCTCCGATGCCCACGTCTTCGTCTTTTCCAGTCCCTCTTAGCACCGGGTCTGAGGATGGAGTCCCTGGACCCGTAACCGGTGGGGAGCCCGTCCACCTCACACTCTGAAGGAGGGGACACTAGAAAGGACAGCCGGCACATATTTTGATGTGTAATTTGGCATTTAAAAGCATTGACTTCAGTGATTTTAAATAAGAGAAGAATGATGATACATAGACTTTCTCACAAACACAAAAACTGTCAGGATAATCCTCAACAGGGTAACCTCAGACAAGGCACTGAGATGCTACTGTTGTGGAACCATGGCCACCTGTTTGTGTTTTTTTTTAATGACCGTTACACATTATCAGTACCATCTTCAGTTCAGCTCAGCTTTGTTGTTCCACCCACATCTAGGGGAAATTTGGATGAAGAAAATAAAGTTTTTTTTATTTTCTATAGACGATATTGATCAGTAGTTGGTGAGGAAATACGATAAAGTGCAATTACCTCCAAATACATCAGGGAGGAAGTTCAGAGATCTTTGTAAAGATCAAAGAAGCAGAGGCCTTGCATGAGCGATGTCCAGCTGTGAATCCTGACCCAGTGGGATGCTGTGGGTCATCATCGGCTCAAACCAAGAAGGTATTCTCATGTAAAACTGGAACTGGAATCAAGGCTCTGCACTTTGATGCATCTTTACCTTGCTAAAGCCATGGTGCAGAGAAACTGATAGATGCATCAGACACTCCCTTTGCTCCGGAAAGTTTGAAAATGACGAGTGAGGGATTTTATTGTTTCGACCAGTAGGCCTGCCACTTGCAATTCAATCTGCATTACTAGACTGCAGGCCAGAATTACGAAAAAACAAAAAAAAAACAAAACCCAACAACAAACAAATGAACAAAAAAACAAGCTCTTTAAGCTGCAGTTCTTTAGTCAGCAGATTTGCTGGTCTCACCCCAAAATTAGTACAATAACAAGTCACACAGTTGCAATAAAATATAAACTTGCTCTCTAAACAGTTTTACTGCTACTGAGAAGAACCAAAGGTACTGTCCATTCACTAAATCAAACACATTACAGTTGGCAGTATATGTACTCATACCTACATTACAGTAATTTAAGTGGCACAAGATTTTCCAGTACACACATACAGTACATGTCTAAAATAGCCATGAAAACGGGACTGACATACAATACATATTGCAATCAACACATGTAATTTACAATTCACATACAATTCAAGGACACGATGATTCACGTTTTTGTGAAGATCCTAATCTGCAAACTGCTCATCCAACATCTATCAACACATATCTAACAAGACACATCACAATACGGCAGCTAGAAATACAGTGCCTACAGTATACCCACCTCAGATAGACCTAACACAGATTCCCAGACAGATTATGCACCACAAGATAATAGGAAATTGTAATATGGCTTGCATTAAGTGCCCACAATGCTGCTACTCCTGCAGCTGCAGCCGAGCCATGGTCAGAGTAATCCTGTTTTATTACCATTTAGAGTCCCTCCGGGTCCATAATAAGTAAGATACCGACCGAAGCGCCTGGGAGTCCAGCAGCCTGCGTGTGCACTTACCTCAAAATGAGGGATCATAAGAATCCAGTGTAAGAATCCAGTGCGTGAAACGCCTCATGCAGAGTGTTTCACGAGTCCAGACAGCCGCATACTGGGAGTGTGTGTGTGTGTGTGTGTGTGTGTGTGTGTGTGTGTCAGGAGGGAGGCTTATGCTGGAGAGAGAAAAAGATACCTCGGTCCAACTGACTTTATATAGATAGTGAGAGAGTGAATTAAAGAGAGAGGAGGAGAGAGTGCAGGACAAATAAAGATGAAGGTGATGATGAAAGCTTAGCTCCAGTTAAATGAGTTTGTTTTCCAGTCAGCAGGTAAAGATTTTAGACAGACATACTCAGGAAAGCTGTGATGTTTTTTGTCTTGGAAAACGCATAATGAACTTCATAATTTGCTTCAGTCTGTAATTGTAAATTTCATTGTTTTCTCCAGTGAAACAGTGTTAAACTGTAGGCTATGATCAATCTTCATAGGAAGGGGCTAGAGTCACATCTTATAGGATCAGTTTTTAATGATTCATTGAGGTCTGATTGGTGTCACACTGCCTGCTCTGCAGGGGGAAGCCAGCTCAGCCACCCTTCAACCCACTTTCAATATCCCATCTTCCTCACAAGCTGCTTGACAGAACTGCTGCTGCTCTCTTTCTCTTTATGTGTGTCTGTGTGTGTGTGTGTCTGTGTGTGTGTGTGTGTGGGATAAGGTTTCTCAGACGAATCCAGGAGGCTGAAGTGAACTCTCAGATATTCCTCCACACATCTAAAGTACCAACCAGGTCAGACATATCTGCTACACATTTAAGGTTCAGATATTAGTTTTATTAGATTAATTACATCTCTCAATACCGGTAAAACGACTATCCTCAGGTTACTGTGTAATATAATCGTTAGCCTAAATACAGTGTATAATGGTATAGTTTGAAAAAATGCATCTGCCCTTACTCTGAGCTACACCCTGCTAAGTGCAGTTGTCATATTCATATATATGAGTGTGTGTGTAGATGTGTATATACATATATATATGTATATATATATATATATATATATATATATATATATATATATATATATATATATATACACATCTACACACACACACACTCAAATATACAACAACCTAAATGGCATGTTAAATGCTTACAATGACAATGCTAACATGCTAATAGAGAACAAGTATAATGTTTATCATCCTCACAATTTTATTTAAGTATTTTGTGTTTTAGGTTGTGAGACCTGTTAACCTGTGGGAACAATAAAGTTGGAGTTGAAGTAAACAACAATAGGAATGTCTTCATTGCACTAGATAGTAAGAAATGAAATGTGGAAAAAATTGTATTCCTTGCTTTTTGAAAAAGACACAAACAGGGGACATAGCCAGAAGACTAAGATTAAAGCCAAGTTGGCAAAATACCCAAAAGCCTTTAGTGTTGCTCAGTCAGGGCCGACTCTCACTGTCTCTGAGGATCAAATTTATTAGTCTGTTACTCAGCGACACAAGCATTTGAAAGGACACCACCAGCCAGAACCTGATGCTGAGCAGCTCGCCAAATTTGATGAATGATTATAACGACCTGATCAGTGTAATCAATCACAAAAATAACCCATCTTTTCTCCTGACGGCATTAGTATTGTTGCTTCTGACCACAGCTGAGTTTCGATGGATGCAGGTCAAACACATCTAATCCCACACATCTCCATTCAGTAAGGTTCATTTTAACCAGGGCTGGTTAGTGTCTGAATGCCACACTCAGTATTTACTGTGACTTTGTACGTTCTTTTATAAGCAATAACTCAGTTCATCCTACTTAGCCTGATATATCGCCCTGGCACACTTTACCATCTTCACCCTGGAAGCAGATGCAGTCTGCTAAAGTCCCTGGCAACCGCTGACTGAGGGTATCTGAACAGCAACATACTTTTCAGCTCTGAGGGGAGAGAGAAACCTGAATTTGTATGTCAGTTTGCAAGCAGGCAAATTTTAGGAGAGCGGGGAGAAAAGTCCCAACAACCATAAAATACTTGCTCTGCTAGATTAACGTGCGCTGGTGGGTGGAATTGAGAGAAAGTGGTTTGGAGGAGCTGGGTGCTGGTTTGTCTATTCGTTTGGTGAGATGTGGTGAGGTCATGACAGAGGAGCGGGTCGCTGGGATCCAGCAGACTAAGTGATCTATTCTATTAACTCGGTAATATGGTGGTCGATGGTGAGTTTGGAGGTTACTGAGTGAGGAGGGCGTGCAGCTGTTCTGCTGTGTCACTGCAACTTCCTATTGAGACTTTTGAAGATGTCAACAAAGCATGTGGGGTCAGGGGACTACTTGGCTAAAGGGAAATACTCTCTCTGACTTTGATTGTTGTGAGTATATGAGAATGTAAAGTTTCAAGTCCAACTGAAATCACAGTTACAGTCAAAAATGATGCCATTTATTAGTTTATTCATTGAAAATATGGTTTAATATAAACCACTTTGATTGACTGTATGAAGTAGCCTGAGAAATTACCGCATTTTCACTGATTAATGTAAGAATAAGCAACTGAATTCGACCAAAATGGACTTTTTACATATGTAAATATGTATGTTTCTTGTAAGGGATTAAAAAAGTCCAACTTTTCCCTGTTGACAGATAGGTTGGGCTTTCTTTTTGCATGAAACCGGGCAACAGTTAGATGATCATGTGAAATGTTACCTGAAAAGAAAAACATCTGTTATACAAGTTTTCACATATCCTGTGCAATACCCATTAAAATTAACTAAAACAACAACCTTTGGACCAAAACAACAATTTTTGACCATCACATCTGCAGTTCGAGATGACTGGATTTAAATTTTTTGACACACCCTAAAACTCAAGATGAGATGGCAAGATTTTTTTTCCCTTTACAGGAAATGCATCAGTACATTTGTTGACATATATTTGGCTTGTATTAGATGGTTAAATTGTACGGCCTGACCTTGAATGAGCTAAAGAGGAGAATACTGTATAATTGTTTTTCTCCTGTGTAGCCTTCAGCTTATATTAAAAATGTACAATATGTGACGAATGTGACTATTTTTAGGGGCACACTGATACTGTATGTTTTTGCTAGTGCATACATTGCCTATTAACAATCTTAGGTGTAATGAACAGATGATCTCTTATCGCAGTTGAGCAAATTACATTACTGTAGCTGGGTTACAAGTCTAAATATCAGAAGACAGACTGACACAGACATGTATAATAATGCATTAGACTGTTACATCATTTTGTAATGTATAAAAATGCATTTGCAGTAAGACTGAACTCTTTCACCATCTTTTGCTGCAAACACTTGATCCACACTTGCTGAGCAGCAGAACTGCATTCATTTTATGCACTCACCAAATAAACTGTTTATTACATTTAGCTCCTCCAATTCAATCTGCGTGAGAGCACCTGCCTCTCTGCTCTCACAAACAACTGAACACAGTCCAGCAGCAGTCAAACAGGTGTCATGTTATTCCGGCTACATGAATTACGACAGTGCAGCGTGAGGAAGGTTCACGGAAACGGATAAATGAATGAATATTGATCATGAAGAAAATAAAATAAAGATCTATGGAATAATGAGGGAGAAAAATACTGCAGGAAAATCAAAACCCTTGGCTTTGTTTTTGCATTGCTCATACAAAACATTCCCTTCCTACTGCACAAATTATGGTCAGAAAAAACTTTCCAAGTCTTTTTTTATTCTCAGAGTTAGTTCAGTGGAACTATATTAGTAATTCTGGGAGTGACATCATTACCTTCTCAACACACAACAAATGAGCCTTAAAATCAGGTCACACAAACAGTCATTCATACTAAGAAGTTAGAAATCCTTACTTCTTGTTGATCAACGGCTGCAATTTCAGGTGTCCTTTTATTTCATGTGAGGTATTCTTGGCAAAATGAAGGTAAGTTAACTAAGGTCCATCCGGTGGGAAAAAGAGGAGAAGGTTGGAAGTAGATCTGATCGAGGGTGATCATCTGAGAACAGGCTACACTGAAGTAAAATGCTCAGATTGATTGACCTGATAATAAATGTGCTCACAATGACAGCTAAAGGAAGGTGGTAGTAAATGAGGGAGGGAGGGGACAGACAGAAACGTGAAGAGGAGGACGACCGCACTGCTATTATGAGCACTTTATTTTCAATTAAGCCTTCTTGCATCCACTGCAAGCTCACTTTCTGCCATTTTTGATGATGCAGGGACTTCTTGGACTGGAAATTGACTGGTTAGCAAACGTCTGCAACTTTGCTTATTTGAGAGAAGCTGCACTTGCAACCAACAGTGGTAGAAAACACTACAAGAAAAAAAAAGTAGCAGACAGAAGCACAAAAACAAATCAAATCTTATGAATGAAATGAGAAGATAGAGATATAGATGAGCTGCAGGTTACTATATATAAAGGGAAGTATGTTGATTTACAAAATGAAGTTCACAATAAAATTCAATGATCGTCATATTTTTAACTTCAGTAACTATCTCTAATATTTACCTGTTAACTTTTGGTATGTACAGTGGGGTCCAGAAGTCTGAGAACACTTTCCCATTTTCTTGAATTTGAAACAATTGCTTACAACAGAAAATGACTTTCTATATAAATGCAGCATGTTTAGAACAGCTCTGAAAAGCCAGGTGATCACAAGTTATTACAATTCATCCAGAGGGGAACATGAAGATGTGTACTGAAGTTCATGGCGGTCCATCAAATAGTTGACTAAAAGACCATATTTTTGATTGGACAGTTTAAATGCTTCTCAATGGGAATACACCCAAAAGGTTCAAAGACATGACAAACACTTGCTAAATGCTGACTTCTGTCTCATTAGACCTTTTCTCAGGACTGTGTGGCCATCTCCCTAGCTTTCCTGTTTGGTATGTGTCCAACATCTTATTACCAGTTTATTCAACCTTTATTACTTTTATTACAGTTTATGGATGTTGATAAGTAATTTCCCAGCTTAGCACTGTCTAACATCCACCTGAGTAGAAGTCTAATTAGTCAGAAAGACTCTCGAATATCTGAGAAGCTCCAGTACACAGTCAACTCTCATTGATTTGTCAAGGAATCCATTTATTACAGTTGATTTTTCACTTTAAAGTGATCCCTCCAGGTCCTGAAAGCTTTTAAACCATGAGAGGAAGTCGACATAGCTGAGGAGGATGTAAAATCAGAAAGGGTGAGAAAAAGATTACAGGACAACTGATACATGTCTATGCAAGCAGAGACCTGATGTATATGTAGGCAATGAGTAACTGCAGTACAGAAATGCCAAAGAAACTGTGGCTCCTTTACATACTCTGACAAAAAGAGCCCTGACAAGTTTGTTATTCAATGACAAAATGTCCTGCTCAGTAAAATCTTGAACAAAATCCTACAAAAGACTTCAAAAGCCATTTTCACAATCAGCTTTTTGCTTGAAGTGTTGGGATCCTACTCTGTTGCTTATAGGGGCTTAACTTAAGAAAAAAGATTTCAACAACCTCAAGATTGGTAGAGTTTGAAGAACATTTCCATCAGCCTTGATGCTTAACAGACTCCTTAAACCTGAAATTTTCGGGGGGGGGGATTTGGCACTGGACAAGCTCTTCAAACCTTTATGGACAGAACAATTTACTGGATAAAAAGGAGTAAATTCACCAAACGCTAAAAGTTTCCTTTGCTTTTATTGTTAAGAGCAAGCTAAGTAAGAGTCTTTTACATTATTGACAATCGAAAGGAAAATTCATAGAAAACATATTGAAATGTGCTCCGGTGCATTAGTAACCAGTATTTTTTGTACATCTACATAAATATAGATGTCCGTGTGGACGTGGAATTTCCACTTACTTTTCTGCTGTTATTCTGAAGAAATTATCTATTTATACTAATTTTCCTTAGTGTTGATTTATCTGCTTTGAGGATGATTTAAAAAGCAATGTTTATTACAACAGTCACACAAACTGAACAAATGAGATGCATTCATGGTTTTGTGGTTTAAAACTGTTCAATAAAAAAAAGTTCACAATCATATTGTTCCCATGATGGCTTTCAATCTTTTTCCATCTCTTTACAAAATCTAAAAATAATCTCACTTTATCATGAAGCTCTTATACAAAGGCTTCTACATCTGTTCTTCAATGGTTCTTGAAGTATTAGGTTAAAAAAGAAAAAAATGACATGGTGAGGGGACGTCAATTAAGGTTAATTAGATTGAAAATGCTAAAAAAAATGTGCTTTACTGTGGAATGGAATAAAGAATGATCAATCTATTTACCCCACATTTTAAAAATCACCACCCTAATAAATATAGAAAACACTGGAATGCATAAATTATATCAATGAAGATTTGCTGTAACTGATGCACAAGCAGCAACTGTACGTTTTACCAAATAGCATTGCTGGTGAAGTATTTCCTTAAGGATAGAGTATGCATTTAAACTCCTCTGACAATACTATATAGACCTGAAGTTATCATCTGAGCTGTCCATGAGAACTACAGATGAGAAATTCGCAGAGGCGTCAAATCAGTTTGATTATGCACTCTCTGGACTTGCCGACTCCGACCCATTTCACTGTTAAAAAAAGAAAAAAAAAGAAGACAAGCTGTAACTGGAAAGTAAAGAAAGGTTTGGTTTGAGTTGTGAAGTGTCTCTTTACAAACCTGGCACTTTCAGTTCTTCCTCAATGAACTGAATGTACTTCTTTGCCTGTTCCGGCAGGTCGTTGAAGCACCGAGCGGACTCGGTGCTGCATCTCCAGCCAGGCAACGTCTTGTATTCCACTGACACCTTCGTCAAAATGTCCGTGTTTGCTACAACAGAGGCAGATCGATAACACTGAGTGAAGAATGAGATGATTTTATTTTGGTTTACAGTTACCGATTCATCCAAAGACTGGTCAAGACAACATGTCGGACAACTGTCTTTTACTGATACTTATGTTATGTTTCAGCATGTGAGAATGACATGTCTTATTATCTGATATGCTGTGGTGCTCCTGAGTGTAGATCTAATGGTTGAGAGACTGAAGGACAAGCAGAAAGCACTTAGAGAATTACATCTTGATCAGGATAAGAGACGCTTCATCAAAAATCCAGCAATCTGACCACAAAAATGATAAATGTTTACAGGAAATGAGTGTTAACATGCTGGTTGATGCAGCTGCAGTGCCATATGTAAAAGAGAGAGTACTTGTTTTATCATCCTCTGGTTTATCAGCTTAACAGTTCATTTTTTTTCTATCTGGCATAAGCACAGAAATTCACAAGATCTGCTGCAAAACCAGTTCTTCAAAAGCCCAAGTAGATGTTGCATTTCCTGCCAGTAAATGCTGACACATAAAAAAAGACATTAGGGAGCTTTAAAGCTACGTTCATTCACCTGCTTAACCAAATCCTAGGTAGTAGCTCTGAAAATAATTATGACATTATTAAAATATCAAGGTAAAAAGTCACCAAATATTCATTTGCAAGAGAAATTTTAGTGCAAAAAAAACAACAACAAAAAAAACAAAAAACAAAACCCCAACAATTCACGGGTTCCAGCTTGTCAAATGTGCAAGGATTTGCGGCTTTAATATCATTGTTTTATGGTACAGGTTTCCTAACACTGAAAATATTATATCCTCACTTTTTTGACTGTTGGTCAGACATGAAAAACAGTTTGAGAGATGTTACATTGGGCTCCATGAACTTGTGAAGTGCATTTTTCATTTTTTTTTTAGGTGTTTATCAAAAAATGAGTGCAACGACTGCAACCCTACAGCTGTTACACTATATCCCCTTAAGGCAACACTAAAATCTTACTTTAAGCGTTTTATCTAATGTCCTTGTTTCTATAATTATTAAAGCTGCAGTGCTGCATTGGCCTGTCTTATCACGTCTGAATTTTTGACTGACTGTAAAATCCAATATTTTTCTATATTGAGAAGACAAAGAAAATCCATGAAAAGTTGAAGAAGCAGTGACCTACCGGGGAAACTTGGTAGAGTTTTTCCATCAACTTTGTAGGCCACACCGACTTTAATCTCATGCAGCAAGTCCAAAATGTCCAACTTGGTCAAGGCAATTCTACAAATAAAGAAGTCACTCTGTTCAACACGGATGACAATGGACAGTCAGAGCAAGCAATGATCTATTTTTTCTACACTATAAAGCCAAAACACCAGGTACTTCAGCAGGTGAGGATAATGATCTGAAATTATGTGCTGGTTCCTTACGCAGAGAAGCCATTGATCATGTGAGCGTATTTGACCAACATCAGGTCCAGCCAACCACAACGCCTCTTTCTGCCTGTTGTAACACCAAACTCTCTCCCCCTGGACTGTAACAGCTCCCCGATCTCCTACAATACAACAAAGAAGAAACACACAGGGAGAAAAAAAAATGGTTTGAAAAATTAATTTATAGCTACTTACAAATTCACCCAGATAACTGAGCAGTTTTACAGGATTTTGTGTTGATTCTGCCTATTTTGACTTTTATGCGGGATGTCAGCTAAGCACACACACCCTTTTCCATTAACAAAACAAATAAATAAAGAAGTGTTGACCTTTTACACACTCACACATTGGAGCTGCCCAGTACAGCCACACTCCTCTAGGGTCAACCAGCAGCTCCACCATAGCATTTTGGGGTAAAGTGTGCAATGCCAGACCCCCCCCCCCAAATGTTTTTCCAGCAATCCCAGAGATCAGTGCCCACTCATATCTGACCAAGAGTCTGTCTCTTAAACCTCTTGTTTGTAGTTGCCACTGGGAGCAGCCACAATGTGGGATGTCATGTGATTTAACTGAGAGAGAAAATACTCAAATATGCAATAATGGATGCAAATTCACTGACAGGAAGTTTTTAATACTAGTGCTAGCTTAAATTTAGCAGTTACTGAACAAGGACACACATGAGATAAGATGATTTACTCACTGCTAAGTGTGCAGTATCATCACATCTATGACAATGTCTTCTTCCTCTGTGACTTTATTTATTAGATTTATTTAATTATTTATTTACATCTCTCTCTCTATATCACACACACATTAAAAATCAATATGGCAAATCTTCTGATTTTCAAGCGTATTGCATTCATTTTAGGATTTCTTTCCTTTTTTTAAATGATGAAATTATCTTTTACATATTAACTCTATTTTCCTGTTCACAATAGTAGTTCAGAATTAGGAGAAATCTAAACCTGTATAAAACCCGTAATAAATGTGATAAAAATATTTTAACAAAAATCACTTCACAGTCATACATTACTACAGATAGTAAGTCGTTGAGTTTTTCATCATTTTTCTTATTTTTCCTAAATGATGTACTTGGCTGCTATGAGTGTGGTAATCTGACAACAACATATATCTCCTTCAACCCAGAGGAGTGCGTTGGTAATTTTACAAAAAGCTGGTGAAGTATCTCTAATTATATTCCTTAACGCAACTTTTTTTTTTTACTCACATTATCCTGCTCTGTTGGGAAAACGCCAACGCCCACCCGGGTGGTGTATGCCTTAACAACACCATACACTCGGCCAATGTATGATGGGGGCACGCCAAGGCCGGTGGACACTCCTCCCACCGTGCAGTTAGAAGACGTCACAAAAGGATATGTCCCTGAAAACAAATAAAACATCTGTTAACCTGAGGAAGCAAAAACATCCATCTTCTTAATCAATTCCAGAAACCTCTTTTTGCTCACCAAAGTCTATATCTAGGAGAGTAGCATTGGCTCCCTCAACCAGGATCTTCTTACTGGGTCCATTTAGAGCTGTGTTCATGAAGTACACACCGTCAGTCACCAGAGGACGCAGCTTCTCAACATAGCCCTGAGAAAACAGTCATATAGACAAATTCATAGATCAAAGCAAAGCATGAATCATCTTTAGAGGTACTGGTGGAAATCTTTCATTTCTTGTGTGTGTGAAAAACCTGTAGAAAATGTGCAGGGGAAAAAAAAAAAAACCCAACTCAATACTATTCGGCTATAAATACCATTCACAGCTCAGAGGGGGAACAGACTCCCATATATGAAATAATCTCCATCACAGTAATGTCGAAACTTTTTTGGCTCCATTACACTGATACAATTTTTAAACCAACAGCCGATAGCAGCATACAAGTGTCATTTTTCCCTCTGATTTTCATGCATAAACAAAATATAGGCTTTTTCAGAGCAAACATTCGATTTATCATGGTAGCAAAAGCGTCAAGTGTCCTCTTTTAGTCATGAGAGTGACAGAGAGCCAGCATGCACAACAGCAGTACCCTGAAATGGAAGCAGCTAAATGAAATTCAGCTGTGGTTCATTTTTAATTACCTTTTTTTTCTACTGTCACGTGATGAAAATTTCTACAGTGTAAAGGGCCAAATGTCACAGTAGGCCAAACAAATGAGTCAAAACATTGTGATATGGCCTTACACAATAACCTGTTCTCACCTTTAGCTGCTTCAGTTCCTCTTCGGTCTCAACCTTAAGGTTTCGATACATGCTCTGGAATTCTTCGGCCAACATGCGAAACCTGCAAGGGGAACAGAGCTTAACAGTCTGTTCACACAGACCCATTATAGTCTATCTGCAGCCCCTCTGAATGCAGATATACCTTCAATATAAGGACATGATATGCAGAACAGACAGGCTATTGTAACAATTTCCATAAAAGCAGTGGGGCTGCAGTTGTCATGCGTACAACAGCAAGGTGATGCCACCTGTTGGCAGGAAAAGGTACAGCCTGCAATAGTCCAAGCAATGAGTTGTGATCCTGGAAACTACACACTTAAAAACTACATATGCTCATTATAGAGATATATAGAAGATACAAGCACACCCTAAAGTCTATAGGGTCACACCCAGAAATGTAGAAAATGAAATACTCTTGAACTGACTTCTAAACTCAAACTAGAATTTTAAACAGGTTTTATTGAAACACAACATCATTTTGAAATTCCCCAAAATTAAAAGACCAAAACATTAAATGCTCTGCGTACTGAGAAAAGGTTCACTGTACTGAGGTTCAAAACCTTTTAAAAAACTGAAACATGAAACTTGGCAGGGATCCAAAAGTGATCATCAGAGGATCCTCCAGCTGTTCTAGTACTTTATCGCATCTTAGATCTCAAATGATAAGGCAACAGGTAAAGAAAAATTATGATGAATTAATAAAGGAGATTAAAAAAATGAAAATACTCACTTCTCCTCAAAAACCTGGAAATCTGAGAGAAGGTCACAGATTCGCAGACCATTCCGAGCAGCTTTGGAGGAGTAGGCAGGGCCGATACCCTTTTTAGTTGTTCCCAAACTGGAGAAGAAACAAAAACAGTTTGATAACCATAATTAACTATTTATTTAACAGAAAAATACTCACTCACAAATTAAGTACACATTAAGATATACACCCAAACAAACAAAGATTTATACACTATTTGAACTAATTATAGCAATTTACTTTTTCCCTTCTTGTTGCTGCCGCTGCTGCTCCTGGATCTCATCAACAACTTGATGGAAGTTGAACACTAGAGGTGGAGGGGGAGGACAGTTAATAAGGTAACATTTCTCATTCAAAAACTTGAATGAAAAAATGCTTACTCACCAATGTGGGCACGATCAGAGATCTTCAATCTGTTCTCCCATCCTTCTAATCCTGCACAAAGAACAGTAAATCCCTTCATCACATGTTCCCACTATGACAAATATCTATTTTACCTCATCTATCTGGGTGGGATTACTACTCACACTACCCAATGTTTTTCCCTCATGTCAACTAATGAACATGGGCACCCATCCCTCATATATTCCTCTCATAACAATAAAGAATGTAAGGAAAAAATGGTAATTTTGCTAGACTGATCTTTGTACTAAGTGACATATGAGAAATAAACTTTAATACTGACACTGCCAGACAACATGCTGATACCACTGCATCTCTCCTATTTAGAAAACTTTACCTTTGCCTTTCTGCAGGTTCTTTTCAGCCTCAGCAAACAGACCAGGCAGGTGTATCACCACTCCGTTGCCTGTAATGCAAAATGAAACTTTTAACAATCAAAATGGGAAATTTCTTCTTGCTTTATTACATAAAATATTTCTTATGAGTAACATACTGCTTAAGTTTTCCTGAGGTTTTATTTATATAACACAAGCTATCATGTTGCCAATTACTTTAACAAGTGTTCCTTTCCTGTTTCCTAGCTTCCTGTTCTCATAGTGTGGAAAAAAATAGCCAAAAAAGAAAACATTTCAAAATTAGTAAAACGTCATTGAAATGGTGATTATGATACCAGAGCGATTTAGTAACACTTAGTATATGTACAATGAGGTTTGTTTGGGTTTTTTTACATTTAACTGACCTATCAGACGGCTGCAGAAACTTTAGGAGTGGCCAAATCAACAATTTGGTTTATTCATAAAAAGAAGGAATGAACTGGTGAGCTCAGCAACACCAAAAGGCCTGGAAGACCACGGAAGATGACTAAAGTGGACCAACACTGAATTCTTTCCTTAGTTAAGAAAAACCCTTCACAACATCTAACCAGGTCAAGTAAACTCACCAGGAGGAAAGTGTATTGTTGTCAAATGTAGATACAGAGGGTTTACCACAAGGTGCAAACCACTGGTCATAAGAACAGAGATCAGATTAGACTTTTCAAGAAAACCTCTTAAAAAAAACAAAAAACAAAACAGAAACAGTTCTTGAGCCAGATTTTGGAACAGATGAAACGGGGATTAACTCTTAGCAGAATGATGGGAAGAGAAGAGTATGGAGGAGGAAAGGAACGGCTGATGATCCAAAGCCACCACATCATCCATCAAACATGGTGGAGGCAGTGTTATGGCCTGGACACGTTGGGCTGCCAATGGAACAGGGTCACTGGTGTTTATTGATGATGTGGTGCAGGATGATGCTTAACAGTACAGATGGATAATGACCCAAAACATACTGTGAAAACAACCCAAGTGCTTCTCAAGGCAAAGAAATGGAATATTCCTTCAATGGCCAAGTCAGTCACGTGACCTCAGTCCAACTGAGAAGGCTTTTGACTCACTGAAGACAAAACAGGAAGACCCACAAAAAGCCACAACTGAAGATGGCTGCAGTACAGGCCTGGTAAAGCATCTCATGGGAGGAAACTCAGCATTTGGTGACGCCCAAGGTTCCAGACATCAAGCAGGCGATGACAGCAAAGGATTTTTATCCAAGTAATAAAACTAATCCTTATATCTAAAATGATGTTGGCTGGTCTGATATCTTTTGAGCTTCTGAAATATGAAGGAATATGTGTAAAAACGTCTGCAATTCCTAAACGCGTAATGCAATCATTCTGTTATACCCCTTGAATAAAAGCTGAAAGTCTACAGTTCGATCACATCTCGATTCATTTTTTTCAAATCCATTGTTATGCTGTACAGAGGCAACATAATGAAAACTGTATCCCTGTCCAAATGTCCCTGTCATGGCTGCACACTGGATGCTGACTGTTCAGTTACTTTAGGAAATGCTGACAGTGAGGAAACCGGAAAAACCTTGAATCCTGTTACATATCTTGCTGTGGTCACAATGTGTTGCCTCAGTTTATTTGACTGATATGTAACAGGGAAGTGCATGAAATAGCATTTGGTTCTTCTGTATCTTGTCTGTGCGAGGCATAAACCGATCCTATGTGCTTGCCCTCTCTTCTAGTATTTGTAAGTTAAAAACAGCTTTAGTGAAAATCCAGTTTTTTTTAAACCTTGAGGTGAGGCAAAACAGTTTTCTGTTGCAGAAACAGAGTTCACTCTAACTATGGGTCAGTTATCACACTTAATGCACTATTTTTTTTAAACCCTTTGAATTAAAGCTGAAAGTCCACATTTCAGTCTTGACTGCTTTCTTCCAGATCGAGGTGGTGTAGAGAGGCAGTTTATAAAATTGTGTTGCTGTACAAATAGTTATGTAAGTAGCTACAGGTGTACCTGACGAACAATACAAAGAATGTGTATGTAAAAATTATTATTAAATGTATCTAAAAACTACTACAAAAACAGGGTCACTTTCTAGGCTACATGACACATAACTGATAAGGCCGTCTACTGCCGTTTCATGTCTGCCCTGATAGGGGTCATATACCAACATTTTATTGCTTTAGTGGGATGTTTATCTCCCTGCCAACTTCACACCTTTGAAACACAACATTGTCTCATACCAATGAAGGAGATGGCGCTCTTGTTGAGCACGCCGCTGGGCAGCAGGTGGAAGTCGTACTCCACGCTGTCCACAACCACCGTGTGTCCTGCATTGTTGCCCCCCTGCAAACAGGGCAAAGAAAAAACATAAAACATTGAGTTGGCTTGAGGATGAGACAGGACGCTGGAAAGCAAGTACACAGCGGATCAACACGGATCAACACTGGACGACAGTGTGGGTTTGTTACGCTCTTATATAAAACCTCAGCCTGATGTGAACAGAGGGGCAGGGCGTCTCCAGGTGGCTCCGGCTGCCAGACAGAACATTTCTGTTAAATCTCACTGGATTGACTGCGAACGAGAAGACGAACCGCTGGATTGACGGCGTGCGGATGGTGCTCTGCATGACCTGGCATTTACTTTAAACGGTTCACGGCGTTCAGAGCATCTGATGGACTCGATACGCCTCCTGCTGCCATGGAAGCAGAGGAGGAGCATGCGAGGCTTAGCAGGGAAGGCTAGCAGGGAAGGCTAGCCTCGCATGCTAGCACCAGCCTAGCACGTCCACATCCGGGAGGTCGGAACGGGTTTTCTGACGTCGTGATAACGGGTCGTGAATAACGGCGGCTCAACGAGGACGACTCTCGCCAAACTACCGCCGCGGGCGGCGACCGACCAGCCCCCGACCGAGAGCGGCCCCGGGCCGCGGTCGGCCGGCGCGTAAATCCGAGGGGGGACTTCGCCCGCGTAGCCGCGTACCTGACACCTGCACACGATGTCCGCGTCCATGGCGAGCAGGTCCACGATCTTGCCTTTGCCCTCGTCGCCCCACTGCGCTCCCAGCACCACGGTCACTTTGTTGGTCTGCTGCTCGGCCTCCCGCCGCCGCTTGACGGGCCGCTTCCCGTCGGCGGAGTCGGTGTCCGTGTCCCGGCCGTTGACGTTCGCCATGTCGGTGTTGGCTGCCATGCGGGCGCCCTGCTCCTACAGACCGGAAGGCGGTTTTACCGCGTCCCTCCGCGTCACGGGAAGTGCGCTGTTCTCGGCCGAGCAGCAGGTGGCCCCCTTTTTCTTCTCCTGTCGACCCATCCGATTATTTATTTCATTTTATATTTGCTCCTCGTTTTGTTGAACTAATTTATCTATTTAATCATAAAGCAGACGTCTGCGGTGGATCCACAACCGGAACACGAGAGTAACATTATTCACTCCTACTTCCGTTTCCGCTTCCTTCGTTCGTTTTGAGTTCACGAGTGCGTCTCGGTGGAAGTTTGCTCTTTTCGTGCCCTAATGACCGTATTTGCGATCATGCCTCGCATTCGTATGATTTTCGGGGGGTTTGTAATGGTTTATCGGTGCATTTTCATTTCCAAACTTCTGGGCTCAAAAACATTTTAAACGCACAGTAGAAATGCTGGTTTGACCCTTTAACCGGTGTCTTTTTCTGCTCTGACTGGCACAAAAACCCTCCAGCGGTATAACGCAGGCTTGAAATAATTAAATGATCAATTAAACAACTTCGAATAGAAACCAAAAAACGTTCTTCCCCGAAAAACCTTTCCCCAAACAGATCATCACGTCGGGTGGTTCACTGACTGATGAGGGACCTTAATGAACTGGTTGATAGAAGAACTGGTTGATAGCTGCGCAAAAGACCTTTTCTATGAAGCATTTACTCTTCATGTAGAGAAGGGACAGAAAATAGTTGAACGTTTTCATTTGTCTACTGTTATTTAATCGTTTTTCCCCCTTTTAACCAGTTGTGATGTGATGAAATACAAACCTGACTGATAAGGGCCACGATTTAAACGCTGGACCCTAAGAAGCCATGCTTCATTAAACACGTGGCCCTGTCCTGGGTCAAAATGGGGCCCGCTAGTTCCGCACTTAGCACGAGGAGCGGAGGGGCCCGGTCTGTCCGGGCTGGACTCTCCACCAGGGGGCGCCAGGGCGCCGTGGGCCGCCTGAACGCCTCCACGGCGCCCACGGGTCCGAGGAGGCGCTGACCGGGTCTGAGGAGCCGCTGACCGGGTCCGGCTCTCACCTGCCGCCGCCGGGGCCTTAAGCTCCGTCCGTCGGGGCCGACGGGGCTGTGGAGCCCGGCGTCACGGCGGATGAGTCCGGAGGAGCTGGGCCTCAACAGGTCCGTCTCACCTGCCCCGCGTCGAGCCTGTGTGGGAGGCGGACGGGACCCGGTGCCGGTGCCGGGGGGCGCCGTCCCCGCCTGGGGGGAGGCCCCCTCCCACTCCTCTCCTCTCGGGGAGCTTTCTCCACCAGCGGCCTGTTACCTGGTGGGTTTATCGCCGACTCTCGGTCTCGTTTCCTCTCCGGCTTCACCAACCGCAGACGGTTCAGTGCTGCGACATTTGCGTCGAACTGTTGTTACGTCTTATTAACGCCAGGAAGCAGCGAAGGCGTGATCGTGATCTTCTGTGTAAACTGGTAAACTCCGCGTCGCTCCGGGTCGTAACCTGCTGTTTGTCCCGAGGAGCTCTGACCGTAAACCGACCACCAGGGACCCCCCCGATCAATGGCAGCTTCCAGCTGCGACAGATGAAACACAGCGATGAATGTCAACACACATCAAATAAAGTAGTTTCGGAGGATTAATGATATTTTTTTCTGATTATTGATCCTCTTTCAAAGCTGCGAGTTATTTAAAAGGACACTGAATGTAAAAGTGAAAGTGAGATGTGTGTAATCAGTCATTGCTGTTTAATGCAGACTTGGTAAACACCTGGCACATGTTTGCTGGTTGAATTTCACTTAAGAGCTCAGCAGATTAATATATTGTAACCTCATGTGTCATGAAAACACAAGTTATTAGGTCGATTTCTTGTTTACAAGTCTTAATTTGTTTTTTATATACATATATAACATATATATTTGATTTATATTATCAGTTGAATTAAAATTAAGCTAATTATAGTGCGATTGACTCTAAAATGTCCAGGAGATAGCACAGACTTCTCCATGAGACTGGAACAGTGGTTGAAAATGGTGTCGACACTTCTTCACCTCATTGGGTTTCATTTTCGCTACCATTTTAAATTCTGTGTTCCAGCATAACATGAATTCAGTAAAGGTTTGTATTGAGATAACTTTAAGATCCTGTAAGTATTAGTACATCATAATTATGCTTTTGTTTCATTGTGTTTTTTAAAGCACTGAGGTTAATTATTTAATGCATTGTTTCCAAAGCTCTTTGAGGCAAATGATATATTTATATTTGTACGCAGTATAAATAAAATTTTCTTAATTTTGGCAACACATGACTCTTACTCATACCAAATAGCAGGCAAATGACAGACAGACTCATCCATGCACAGAGCATCACATTCAGACTTTATTGACTGTAAAAGATACTTTGAAAACAATTGTTATTCATGTAAAAGCCACAAAAGTCACAGTTGACTCACTGATGCCCCATTTCCACGAAACCAAACTTTTCTTGTGTATATCTGTACATGTTCAGGGGGGGAAAACGCAGCAGTGGCCTACAGAACTGACAGGCAGATGTTACACCAATCACTGGCTGTCAATTCATAGGTCATCACCTTGTGCCCCATTGCTCTTCAGCTACTTTATTGTAAAAGCCACTAAACACTTTAACAGTGAGGTTTGTCATCTCAGTAAGAGATTTTGAAGTGAAACTAAAATTGCCCCCTCTGATTTAAAAAAAAATAAAAACCCAAAAAGCAAAAAAAAGAAAAAAAACAACAAAAACCAGAAATGTAACAGAAAAAGCACCGAGGTGCAGGTTTGCGTTTTGGCAGCTCTCTGCAGGTAACAGCCCCTCCACTGGAATGTACACATCTTCCACATGGAGTTGCTGTTACATCCAGCAAGCACCACAAGGCTCATCGCTGACAACGAACCGCAGTTCCTCCAGTTGTTCTCCAAGCCCTGAGATCACAACTCCAGTTTCCTCGAGGCGATTAGGTGCCGGTGTGGAAAGATTCCTGAGATGAAAGGGAGAGGAAGAGAGAGCAGAGAAATGGAGCAAGAGGAACAGTGAGGTATCTCAGGAGTTGGACTTGGAGGCAGTTGCTTTAGTATGTGAGGAGTCTCCACTTGCAGGTGACTTTGACCTGGCAATTTCCTCCTCCCAGTTTTATTGCCTGAAGAGCCGGCATCATTGGTCACACTCTTCCAACAGCCCGGCCAAAGGGCCAAGGCCTTTGTAGATAACACAGATTTTATGGCAGCTGTCAACATGAGGGTGCTTTTCAATATGTGAATACATGGGTGTGTCTGACCCGTGTACCTGCACGCCGCACATTTCCTGCTTTCTCTGACATTTGTCCTCCTAATTACTAACAGATTTGCTTCATAGCTTGTCAGTATTCTGTCAGTTTGAATCTAATCATGTTATTTTTTTAAATTCTGTACATTTTTTCATCTTTTGTCTGGTTCAGCTTGCAGAGTAATAATTCTGTAGACTCTGCCTTGCAGTAAAACACTGCACAGGAAAAACAGAACAATAAAGCAATTACATGATTAGCAACTCTGTTGGATAGACCAATAAGGCTGTGTACATCCAGCCTCTGCCTCTTAGAGGACAGAACCACAAACATTAATAGAAAAGTTAATAGAATTACAGAGTTTTCCCACTGTAGTGATTCTACCAGTCTGCCAAATTTACATTTTAACGAATCAAAAAACACAAAAATGTAGTTATGGACTTAAGACTATTAAAGTGAGAAAGATTTTGTCTCACAAAATGTAATGTCTTCCTGAAAACAGAGCTTTTTTTTCCATTGTAGTAAAACAAAGATAAAGAGGAAATTGAGATTTTTCCTGTTTCCCACAGGCTTTCTCCAGGTATGCCTTAAAAAAATTAAATTGGAGATGTCCTTGTACATCATTTTTAATGCTGTAAATTTCATACAGAAAAGATTTGTCAGTGTTGGGCAGGAGCTGTACTCACCCTGAGATGCATGACCCGCTGGTTTTTCACAGGACAAGGCCAAAGGTTTGAAGAGCAGCGGCTTGTCGTGACAGGCGGCCGGGACGAGGCCACCGAGGGCAAACTCAGTACCCGTAGGCAGGAACACGGCAGACGGGGCCGAGGCGGATGAAGACACAGAGAGTGACACTGACGCTGAGAGAACGGCAAACTAAAAGAGCTGCATTTCTGATGTAAACTTATACAGTGACAGCAAGGCACTGGTAGTGAGGCACAGCAGCCAGTTTAAGGGATCCGGAGTTGGTGGAAGGTTAATTATTATACTCGCAGTCAATATTTAACAGGCCCAGCGCCCTGCCCCTCAGTCCAACATCCTGATTCCACACTGACCAGCACAGAGGGAAGGGCCACCGTCAAGCACATCTCTTTTGTCCCCTGCGTAAAGTATGGGCTCAGTGCCTCACACTGCCTGCAGAGATAAGCCAGTACACCCTCTGCAAGACGCACTTTTTCTGAGTCATGGGATCTGAAAAACATGAACCTAAGGCCATTTACCATGCCATACTTCATAAGACCTCGTCATATAAATTGAGATGTAATTTACACAGGAAACTCCCCGATGGGGTAAAAACGTAAGGGACGTGACAACAAGTGGCTTTTTGTGGTCGACTTGTAAATTCAGTAAGACGTAAGCTAAACCATGATGTACTGTAGTATCAGCACCTGAGTCCAATCTACACACTGCTGAATTCATCATTCTCACATATACCACACGTACACACACCTACGCACAATTACTGGAATAAGCAGATATGAAGCTTAGAGATATGAAGCAATAACACTGGAGGAAGCAAAAGCCTGTGGACTGTAGTCACAGAGTGGGAGTCAGCGACAGCACAATAAAAGGCTCATTGAATGGTATGTTAAAGATTGGTAGAAGAGTAGGGTGCAGAGTGCACTTTGATGCATAGAGATGATTAATAACGAAACAAAGTTTAATCACAACAGGAGAACAAAAGAACTCATGAGGTGGTCAATGAGCCTGAACGATAAACTCTACCAGATGTGTAAGACTTTGACTTTAAATTAACCGTAAAAATGGCACATGTCATGTGACACAAGCTACTGGTAGTAAACTGTTGTACAGTTAAAGTTGACTGTTTTGCACTGGTTTAAACAACTCCCTGCCTCTTACCACCACTGTCTTATATTTTAATCGTATGTAATGTACATTTATGCAACTGACTCTTCTGTGCCATGAGTATTAGATTAACAGCTTTACTCTCTGATTTGTGGGAAGAAAAAGCTATCAGATGCTATCTGTTGATTTATCAGGGGCAAAAGTCTCTTGAGTCATATCAACAGATTCATAATGGAATAGAATGAATCCACTGTTTTTCCATCCTTATGGAGACTTTTCCTCAGGAGAACCACTGTTTTAAGGTCCTCACTACGTAACTGCAACGCAATTGCATTCAACATGGAAAAAAAAGCATCAAATGTTATGCAATGTAGTTATTTTTCTTATAAATATTAGCCTTTTTATACCTCCCTCCCCCACGCACACTTTTATTCATATACCTAGGCTATCTTATCTCAGACGATGAGGGGATTGGCATGCCTGAGTGCAGAGTCCAGTGTCTCAAAGAGAGACAGTATGGGCCCAGTATAAATCTTTCACAAAGATAAAGTCATTGCTCATTCCCTCAAGTGGACGGTGTCTGAGGTCATAACAATTTCAACCGTAATTTAGACCAGATAACGACATCAATCTGCTGAGCATGAAATTATCTTGTACACAAGGTCACATGTGGTCCTCAAATCTCGGTTGAGGTTTTTGCACGATGATCCCTTTTCAGAAATGATTGACTCCATCAGGGGAGATGATGTTCTTTTAATGAATAAATCGTTGAGCTTTAAGAGTTTCTACTTCTAATCTACGATTTAAACAATCTGCATCTTACATCTATTACTTGCTCTAGTTTTGTTTTGTAGCTGGAAAACATCTATTTGTATTTAAATTTGCCCTGAGATTTGATGAGAGCGCACACTCACATATGCAAGTTCCCGTTTTCCCTCCATGTAAATTTTTGCCCTTTCTATATTTTCCTCAGATTTACTGGACTAAACTGAGGAGCAAAGGTTAAACTAAAAAGCAACGCGGGTCCAAGATATCATATGATTGTATGAATAAAAAGATCTCCACTTTTCCAACTTTCTTCAACAGTTCCTTCATATTTTCATGTCTAGACATGATATAATATTGCACAGAAAAAACTACGTTTTGAGGGCAGGCTTTCAGAGGCTATAACATATCTGTGTTGTTTATAAGGCCTGTATCATGGACCTACAGTATTATCGTGTATAGTACGTGTTTGTCCCATTTTTGGCTTCTTACTGTTCCTGATCACTGCTCAGTCTGCAGAGCAGCTTTTTCCGTTTTACACCAGAGCATCTCATCATGAGCTGTATGGAACCCTGTGACTGACCAAACAGGCTAAAAGATTATCAGCTGAAAACAGAACTTAACAGACACTCAGCCCTCTTCACGTACCGTACCTGGAAAGGTATTTATCTTTGTAAACCCCGATTTTGATTTTTGAGCCAACACTTTTTATTAAATCATTCATTCAGTTATACTTTTGAGTTGTTTGATAACCTTTAAAGACATCCTGTCAGTTTCAGGACTATATACTGCTGAGCTGATTCATGGTTATGATTTTCCAACACCAATGCAGACACACTAACACTGACACTTTACATGTCCTGTTGGTTTTAACACAATAATGTGTCAACTATTCACTAATAAATGACGGATTAGACACTGCAGTTTGCTGCATCTGTGGTGTTCAGTGCACTGTCAATTCTTAGGCATATTTAAGCCTGATAAACTGGTAACAAACATTTGCACTAAAATTTCAGTAAATAGTCTGCTAATATCCAGCACTGCATATTTGCACAATTTAAATTGCAAACTGACGCACAGGACTCTGAACATCTGTAAATCTCTTAAACTGCCATGATCGATGAGGTCCCTGTTAAATCTTTAGGACTTTTCCTAAAGATTGTGCCAATCCTAAAACCATGATACTGAAGATGCTTAGACAAGGGACCAGTCTGACTGTAAGAGGTAAGTATCCCCTGCAAGGGGTTTTATAAAACTGCTCACGAATACAGATGTTTGAGTGAGGACAGCCCTCCGCCCCAGTGAGGTTCCACCTGTCAGACTGGAGTGGCGGGTCTAAACACAGTGGACTGCAGACCCCACTGAGAAATAACAGGGATCTTGAGGGAGCCTTCAAAAAGAGGTATTCTGACCTCTAGTGCCCTCCTTTGGCGAACAGAGTGCATTACATCAGAAAAAGACCCGTTGACCCCCCCAATCAAATGGAAGTGACCCTTCATTTCCTTTTTTCCGTTTTAACGCTGTTGTTTCGACAAAATGAATATTTTCAGTATTCACGGCAGGAACTTTCAAAACCAATTTCCTTGAGGCCTGATGAAATCTCTGCCCGTTCAAATTAGATGTGCCGGTTTTCCCTGCTGGTTCACTCTCATGCAGGCTTATTCATCCTCATCCTGTGCCTGCATCTGTAATATGGTTTTCATTCATCTGCTTCCCTTTCCCTTTTTGGTGAAATATTTTTGCTCTGATTGGGTTTATTAAGTCCAAATGTTTTGAGGGGTTTTTGTCTGGAAAAACCGGTAAACAAATTGTTCAGCCAAACAATACTGCTTTGTGCTGCTTTTTGCCTGGTTTCACAAGCAGCCATCACGGACAAAAATGTCCTTGTTGCGAAGAGCTGCTTCCTTTTTCGTGGATCAGGTCAAAATGTTTGGAGAGTTCAGGGAGTAGACTTGGCAGTGACTCGAAATGCCACCAGGTGGAGAGCTTTTGTTCCCAGCTGCAGTAGTTTGAAAGCAAGAAAATGTCGAAACCAATGAAAATGTCGAGACCTTTCATTTTGTCAATCACTGTCACTGATGAAAAAATGGTATAAACCCCCCACAGGTTATATCACGATATACGGTGCTTGTGCAGTATAATCACACTAACTGCTTGATAAATAACTCATTGAACAATAATTGCTTCTTATTGTCCTACAGATGCTGCCAGGTTTCAACAGTGTACAAATATAGAGGTCGTTTGCAACACACACCAGCTTTGTACTGTTGTGATGGAGTCTGACGGGAGTGTTCCCAGTGGCTCCATCACAACAGTCTATCCCCACTGCTCTGCTCACACCATGAGATTAGGATTCTCACTGCACAGCATTTTACTGTATGTTGTGATGGGACTTCAGTAACTTGGTGGGTTCTTAAGGATAATTTCTGACTGCTGAGGAGACCCCACCCCCACCCCCCCCACCCCCACCCCCACACACACAAAACTATGGGGAACATAAAGGGTGCTTGTGTTTGTTGTTCTATCTCAAAGTAATCTCTCAGAAACCATTTGAAACAAGCTGAGTTTCAGGCTTCATTTTATCCAAACAAGGACAAAACCTCCTGAATAAGGAAGCAAACAAGATCCAGTGCACCGGATTTGGACTCAAGGGCTACATAAATTTACATAAGTGACATCAATACCAGCTGAAGCCCTTTGACTTGGAAACATATGTAGATGCCAGTGGATAGAAAAAGAGAGAGGGGGGGGGGGTACGGGTAGGTGGGGGTGTGTTTATATGTATATACACACAAATAAATATATATATATATAAGCAGCAAAACAAGGAAAAATGAACTATATCAAAATAAAAAAGCATAACGTGACTTTTGCCATTTTGCTGAATTACTTTTTATTTTGCTCTCCTGAGCATTTGGGGGATTTCTAAGAGAAATATGTGCACCGCTAAAATATTCAGCCCCACACTGCTCAGATTAACTCAGCATGGGGCAAAATGTAAAAATTTAGATGAATGTAGAATTAATACAGCTTGCCTGAGTAAGATTTATTTTTGAATCCACTGTCAAATAATTTCTCCACTAAAGATTAACTGCTGCTGAGAAAACAGCAATGAAAGCCAGTCAGAAGTAAAACGTTAATCACAAAAGATTAATAACTGGAATAAATTATTTTCAATTAATTTATGATGCTAAGATTTTTTAACATTGGTACATTTTAAGAAAAAAAAAAAACAAACTTAAAAAAAAAGAAGATTTAACTGTAAGACTTTATTCATCTCTGACACTAAAAGCACAGTGAAACCTGCAGGTTGCCCCCAAAGACGTTGAGCTACAATGTGTTGAATAGTGCTTGTGAAAACTTTATGACTATAAAATGAGGGACTTCTAAATTTACATATTAGCAAATTAAATATAGTCTTACTCTATGGGGGATTGTTATGTAGTACATTAAACTAAAAGTTACAAAAAGATTTCTTGATCAACTCATTATAAATTCCAGTAAACAATTCAATGCTATTCACAGTCCTGTTGTTACCCTCTACAGAAAACAAAGTTTTAAGATCAACTACTTTCAAATTATATTACACAACAGTTTAGTCACATATAAAAAAAGACAAACATTTTGACAAAACATTTAACCGGACACATGGACATCTAACGTAAAAAACCCCACCACACTGTCCTGATTAAGATTCCTCTCTGATTGGAGTACATCCAGAGAAAAAACTGTTCTGAAAACTCGTCAGGATTCGCTTCTTTTTCTTGAGGAAGCTGACCGTTGTTCTGTCCTCCTCATCTTCATCCTCATCCTCATCCTCTTCCTCTGGCAAGACAGGTTTCTTGACCAATTTTAGTTCTGTAGTGGCATGTCCCATGTCCCCGATTTCTTTTAGCACCTAAAACGATATGTGTCAGTATGTTAGTATTAGTTCTGTATTACATCTGTCGAAGTTCCGGTGGCAACGGACATTGTAGACCAGATACTAAATGCCACAATAAATATTTAAAATCATAAGTTTTGAAATGTCAATTCAAATCAACTGATATGCAGTTTTTTTTTTTAAATTTTAAATTCTCAAGCACATCCTCTACATGCATGCTGATAGTTCTTAATACCACATATGGGTGATAACTCTTTGTTCTGCTTGGACTTGGGAGGGAACCATTTTACCTTTTTGGTGGGAGTACAGGAGGGTGGTTTGAAGAATGTAGTGTTGTCAGGGCTGACCGATGTTGGGTCTTGAAGAGACACAGAGTCTCTAGAAATATTTTCCATGTGACTTACATCCTGAAATTGGTTAAATGAGAGCAAAACGTTCAAAACTCAGAACAATACTTATTGTTCTGCATGCATTGTAATAACATAATGCTTAGTCTTCAACAAAGCTAAACAAGGATTTCTTGTCATTGAAAGGCAAATCTGACTGGACAGGAGAAACACGTCTGTGGCAGAACATTGAAAACCGATATCGGAATTTTAGTTTCATGAAACTCGTTGGTTTTTCCTTTTTCTCAATTCTCTTAGGAGACATCCTAAAAAATCTGAAGGGTCAGATCTTTAGAACAAACACCCCCCGCAAACGTATGTACATGCATCACAGAGAGAAGAGAAAGTAACTGGCAGATAACTAGAATTCATTAAATGAGTTACCTCAGCAGGTGCCGGGTTATCCATATTTCGACATTTCTCATGATCACACTGGCAGTTCTCCCCACACGTCATCTTTCCTTTGCGACATCTGCACTGCTTGTTACTGCAGCGACCTTTACACGCACACTAAAAGAGAAACCACTTACAATTGGCTTTTGCATCACAAGCTATCCCTGTCTTCTGATCCTTAAAACATATTTACAGCTCAGCACTGTCCAAAGCAGCTGGAGGACATGGGTATTTTTTAATAACCTGTTTATTATAACAATGTATCCCACACAGATTTATTATGCAGGTTCATTACTAGTTTTTCATTAAAAAACAAAAGCACAATCACTTTTATTTAAAACTGTCTCAACTGAAATTCAATCTGAATGGCATCTCTGGTTTTCACTAGTGCATTTTGAATGATATGACTTTGTTCAATGAAATGTGATTATGGTCTCTTTCATTAGCAGGCTGATTTCATACCCTGGAAATGAAATCAACCTGCTAATGATAATGTTTGTTCTCACCCTTCATTTTTAACCCTTCTTTCACTCAGCACTGAGGACAGTCGGGGTCTATAAGCTTACTGGTTAAATACACACATGACCAGTTTGGAAGATCCTAATCCCATTCCTACCCCAGTTGCCTTCGGTTTCTTTGAGTTTCTCCGTCCCTTCTCAAGTTTCTCAGGACGCCACTCGTCGTCTTCGTCTTCATTCTCATCCTCACTGGGAGATATCAGCTCTTCGACGTTGATGGCCATGCTCAGTGGTGCTTTAGCTGTGGTGAAGCGCTTCCCCTTGGGCTTTTGTTTGAAAAGAAAACAAGCAAAGAAAGTCACACGCTTGGACTCATCTCCTCTATGTATCATGTATTATATTAACATGGATAACGTTTACAGAATCATTCATGGTGCAGTGCTTTCTTTCTATCTAAACTTGCCCCTGACTAAAATATTTCAATAACTATGGAAAAGCCAACCTGGCCATTAAAAACCGAAGTAACCTAAAACACAAATGCAAAAGGTAGAATATCTGCAATAACTCACCTTTGGAGGAACGTACTCAAACGAGTCCTCTGGGCTCTTTTCTATGTTGGTTGTGGGTATAAGGATTTTCTTTCCACTTGCCAGGTGGAGCAATGAGAGTTTCTTTGGAGGGGAAAAAAACAAAAAACAAAAATCAATACATGGTTGAGTCAATCTCACATCTTAAGTACAGAACTTCAGTTTTTCTTGTTTTTTTTTTTAACACATTTGTGGTGTTCCATGGTATATTTTTTTATACCTACAGTCATGGTGAATGCAATTACATTTACCATGACAAATCCTTTTAGTAGAGCCAATGAATAATACCAAACCAATACTAGTAGGGTTAGTTATACAGTTACCTGTCTGTATTGCTCATTCTGCTCCACCAGTTTCTGGTTCTGCTCACTTAATTCTCGCAGCTTTTCAAGCTCTTCTTCCTAAAGTGATGTTACAAATAACCACACGATTAACCTGGTGCTGATTCTGCATGTTTTATCCTAAAACAAGGTGAAATGCCAGGACAGGGGTTGTTAAACACACTACTATGGAATCAGTGGAGACAAACCTGAACTTTGAGACGCTGGAGAAGCTCCTTCTCCTTTGAACTATCCTCATCTTTCTGCTTGGTTTCGTCTGACTTGCCACATATGGGTTTATTCTGTAGCTGGTTAAGGAGGTAAAGCACCTGTACAAAAGAAACAGAAAATAAATAAATGAATGAATGAATAAATAAAAGATATACATAAAACATACATATATAGAAGAGAACATTTCACGAGTATGTTTGTCTCTACAAACAGACTGCAGCTGGCATATAAATAACAGACATGAGCACCTTCTCTTGATGCCTCTGCTCTAGTTCCACCAACTGCTGCTGATGCTCCATATCCATGGTTGACATAACATTTCTCTCATCAGCAAGCATCTTCCTTAAATCTTGTGCATTTCCCTTCTCCTGTTTGACTTCGCTCTCCAGCTTGGAACTGGCTGTTTTAGCAGACACCAGCTACATAAAAGGGTTTTGGAAATGCAAACAGAAAGTATCAAATTAATGTACTATTACTTAATTCAACACGTAGATGTGAAACCTAAATGACATATTATTGGACTTCTTAAAAGAGGACAAATTTTCACCTCAGACATCAAGACTTTAAGGGCACACTTGGCATCCACTATACTTGTGATGCCATCTATGCGCTGTTTCAAACGCCCCTCTGTATCTGCAACAAGAAGTTTCTGCTGGAGGTCAGCTATCTGGGCGTTCCTGTTAAAATAAAAATCACTTAAAATTTTAAGAATCCCTTTGCCGAACAGCAATAATATATAAAATAAATTCAGTGTTGCAGTTTCCGATGCAGTGACTTGAAATAAAAGCCGAGTATCTAGTAAAAAAAATCTGATGGTGACACATCTGGCACAGGAAACTTAAGCAGGAAGTGGACAGATAGATTTTAAATAAGAACTCAAAACTTTTTTGGGAAATCATTATTTTGCACAGACGAGAAATATAGGGCTTAGAAAAATGCATGGGAGTGAATTTCAGTTTATAGCAAGGCAGTGCATGACGAATGGTCAAATGTAAAGATTTAGTCAAATAAACTGTTTGGGACAAAGGCTGAGCTGGTTTTTCCGACTCACCTGAGACCCATTTCTGTCTCCAGGTTCTCAACCTGCTTAGTCAGAGGGGTTTCCAGTGCCCCATGGCTCTCCAGCTCAGAGATGATCAGAGTCCGACGCTGCATTGAAAGGACATTGCAAATCAAAGGATTGACGCTTTGTAACATCTCTACACTGGCAGTACAGTTAATGTCTAATTATTCTCAATTGAGTGCATATTCTCCTAAGTCTGTACGAGAAAAAAAAAATACAAATTTCTGATCTCACCCTAATTTTGGGAGCAGGTCTCTCCCCAGCGTCTATCTGCTGTTTGAGGTGGCTGATCTCCTGAGCCAGGACCTTTCTGTCTTCCAGCAGATCGCTGAGGTGGCGCCGGGCCTCCTCTGTACTGACCATCACCTCCACTTCATTGAGAAGCCATGTCTGATCACATTAATACAGATGTATAGATTTAAGGACAATGCAAAGCCCAATATACAGTGAATAACAACACAAAGTCTGTCAACATTCTTCAAAATGTAGAAATATTTCATGCTTCAACTTGTTTGCATCTATTGGTTGACTTCCCCAGCTGGGTAAATGCTTTTCAATAATAAGGATTTTTTTTTGCACTTAATGACGTCTAACAGTCCAAAGAAAAGTCACTGCACCTATAGAGAAGCCCTAGAAGCAGGTTTTTTTTAACCACCTTAACTCTTGCAGCAGCTCCCTCTATTCCTCTGTTCTGAGCATCTTTCCGTTTCTCTGCCACCTCACTTCTCTTCTGCAGGGCATCTTTCAACCGCTTGTTTGCAGCTGCAGCCTGTAGGGAAGAAAATAAATAAATAAATAAATAAATTATGATAAGCTACTTAATAATTTCTAGTTAAACTTAATTCTAGCAGCTTGACATGAACCTGATATTGAAACTGAATTGCTTGCAGAATTTGACAAAGGATTGTGTGTGTGTGTGTGTGTGTGGGGGGGGGGGGGTAACTCAGAGGTCTGTCTCTAGGTTAGTGCAAATAAGTGACATACATCTTAATTATAAAATACAATATATGGTATGTATTTGCTATTTTACATATGCTGGAAATATTAAATCCAGCATATTTACTTGTAGATCACACAAATTATGAAGAACAGTCCAAGAGGCCTCACCTCTTCAGTTTTGCGACGCAGAACATTGGCCTGTTTCTGGAAATCCCTCTCAAGTTTCAGCAACTCATACTGGCGCTTACGATCCTGAAAAATAGATTAAAATAAACAAAACAAAAAAAAAAAAAAAACAACACAAAACCAAGGTTCATTAATCCAAACAACCTAAATCAAAGGGTATAAAAGGCATAAAGATGGACCTATTGAATTTATGGAAAAAGCGTCAAGCATTTTCTTCACAGCTGATCTTGACATACCTTCTCTTTTAGCTGCAGCACCTCCCTGTCCTTCTTGCTCTTCCAGTGTCTGAACTTCTCAGAGTCCTCCCTCATCTGCCTCATTAGCTGTGTACGCTGAGTTTTCATGGCCTATGAGAAACACTGTGTTATGGTGCTTGGATTTGGCATCTGTGGCTTACATATTGAATACTAATCTATGCCAACTGAATACACTTTTATAGCAAGAATTTTATTTGAGACCATAGACTCAATTAATTGACAAAACAAGTAGTATTAGTTCCAATTACTGTTAATCAACATGCTTAATGCACCCACAATCACCATCACAAACACTAAAATAAACAGAGAAAATTACCACTTACCTGTATTTCCTGCATGAGCTTGCTGACTTTCTGAACAGAGGACTCTTTGAGTTTTAGCAGTTTGGACTGTTCAAGAAGCTTCCTCTTCATGTCTACAAGCTGGCCCTCAAGCTCCTGCAGCCTCTTCCTCCGCTGCTCACTAAGCCTTGAAGAACATGGTGTATGTTAGATGACGAAGGATATCTACCCCCCCCCCCAAAAAAGGGCTCATACTTAGCCTGGTTGGTGTCTTTCTTTGCAGACTGAAGTGCCAAAACGAGTTCCTCTTTCTCTTTTTGCAGAGAATCCACTGCACACTGTAGAGTCTGTACATTTTTCTGTAGGACACAATCCTAGAAGATTAAATCCTGTCCAGCATTTCTCATCAGTTCAAAATATGGACCATAATTCCTACAATCACACAAAAAGACTATGATTTAAACTTAATCAGTTTCATTGCTAACAGGAAATTTGTACCATAGATATCACCATGAGTCAGTTAACCTCATGGTAACTAGTGGATGATACACCATCTTAACCAAATGAACCAATATTGACCTTTTCAAATGAAATGTGAGAGTCGAAAACATCCAGAATCCCGAATTCTCATACCTGGTGTTCTGACTGCATCGGCTCCAGCTGGCTGTCATTCTGGCATATTTTCTTCACAAAAGCTTCCTTCAAACTCAAAACTTTGTTCAGCTCAATCAGTTCCTTGGAGAGCTGGGCCTGCCGCAGTGCATGATGGGTTGTAAAGGCATCTGGAGAGTCCTTACCGACAATGGCAGTGGCATCCTGTTTCATTAGGTAGAGGTTGGAAACATCTTAAATTCCATTTTTGTCAGAGTTCAAGAGATGAGTTGAAAGTAAGTACAATTAAAAAAAAAACAAAAACCAAAAACCTAAATATTAGCATCTCATAAAGAGCAGGTAAAAACCAACTGTAGAATTTCCAGAGGTTATATCTTTGACAATAAATGTCATTTAATGTAAACAATAAGAGAATAAAATTGTCAACATACTGATGGCGACTCGTCTGTTGAATTTTTACTGCCATTCCCAGAGCATTCAGGTCCATCCTCTCCTGCAGCCATGGCATCGATGGAGGCAGCAATACCTGCGCTCTCATTCTTAGAAAATACGATGAATGTTACAACAGTCATTATTATTAACAAATTGCGTTGTGAACATCCAGATCATCCAGATATGGAGATATAGTCCAGACTGTAAGTATCTGGACACTACCACATTTGTTATTCTTCAGCTCTGAGCTTCAGCACAAAAAATTTGAAGTAATGAATACCACATTACAGTGAAAAGTAACAGCTTTAAATTGAGATAGCTTATATCAATATTTAAAGAACTGTGTGGGATTACGCCCTTTTAACACATACAAAAGTTTCAAAGTAACTGCAGGCAACTAAACAGTTCTTCAGCAGCTGTGCTGTGTGTTTGTATCCCTGTTAGTTTATTCACGAAAAAGCTTCCATACATCTGAATTGACAGAGTTGCTACTTAGATTGAGGTTGAGGCGTCTGTCAATATGTAGACTAAAGAGGTGACTGTGTAAGTGAAGAAGATCATGAGGCTCAAAAAAATGAAAAACCTATCAGAGAATACAATGGTAGTTGGTTTCCACGAGTCTTGTGGATTAATCTAATAATTTGCACAGTGAACAAAATCCCTGTATGGCTGCATAGCAAATCAAGAATGATCTCCAGGCTGCAGTTGGACATGTTTCCTTGTCAACAGTCAAGAGAAGTTGTTTGACCATAACCACAGAGGATTTATCACACGAAGAAAAGCCCTGGTAAACCTCAGCAACAGAAAGGCCAGGCTGCAGTTCACAAAAACCCACCAAAAGAAACTGGTAGAGCTCTGAAGCAAAGTTCTACGGACTGATCGAATAAAAATCATCTTCTGTCAATGAGGACAGGGGAAAGTGTGGAGAAAAAAACAACAGCTCATGACCCAAAGCCACCACTTCACCTGTCAAACATGGCGATGGTTCTGTTATGACTTCGGCTTGTATGGCTGCCAATGAACTTGCATCACTGCCGTTTACTGAGGATTTACTGCTGATGGAGGTAACGGGATGAACTCAGAGGTATATGTGAGGATGCAGTGTCCAGAATCGGTCAAATGCATTGGACGACAGTTCATCTTTCAGCAGGACAAACATCCCAAACATAGCAACCACAGAGCTTTTCAGGGTGAAGACATGGAATATCCTCGACTGGCCAAGACAATCACCTGATCGCAGTAAGTAGAGCTCTGTTCCACTAGGTAAAGACCAGACTACAGACAGAGAGATCCCACAGCAAGTTGAAGAGCTGAAGGAGGCTGCAGTGAAGCTTTGGGAGAGAATCACCCAGAATCTGCTGATGTCTGGGGGTCAAATACCTCAGGCAGGCAAAACCAACTGCAAGGATTTTCAACAAAACATTAAATATGATGATTTTGTTTAATTTCATGTGTATTTATCAATTACTTTTGAGCCCATAAACTGTGGGCACTATGTTTTAACAAGGCTTCATCTCCCACACAGTTCCTAATGTAGTATTGCAAAAATATGCTGAAGCACACAGCCTGAAGAGAAAAAAATTTACAAATTCTTACAACGTGCTCATGTTCTGATTCTAAAAAACCCAGTAAACAAAACAAAAAACATCAATACTGTGACATGGAAATTAGTAAAGCTTTAACAATTGCAATCACCTTGGACTGACGAATTAATTACATTTCATTAAATAAGTAACTATAAAATTTCAAATATAATGTCCATTGCAAATCTCAGCATTACTCCACACTAATGTCTTTTGGTTCATTATTATGTAAGTTGACTCATGTACCTTGAGCTCCAGGATGATTTCTTGCAGGTTCCTCATCACCTCAACATTTTCCTTCAATTCCTGGTCCTCCAATGTCTCCAACAGTTTCTCAAGATCCACTGTACATCTGGGGGGGAAGGGGGGTGTAAATAGAGAGTGTGGCTGAATAAATTCAACACCTTGGTCAATAAACCTTGGATTTCATTTGAATGATATCTTTTCTCAGTTCGGGCCAATCTTAAAAAAAAAAAAAAAAAAAAAAAAAAGTACTAAAACCTGTTGCACTTTTTATACCTCTCGATGAGATTATCTGAAAATATCTGGAATTATGAAAGAAATTGCTCAGACCATTAAAACCTAAACAAAACCTTTAACGAGAATGGTTTGGCACAGAGAAGTTTCCTGTGTCATCTTTAGGCTTTGTTAGACTCATCCCTAAGCTGTCCTAGCTTCATGCTTTTGTAAACTTACGCTGCATGGTGCTGCAGTTGCTCCAGTTTGCTTTGTAGTTTCTCATTTGCTTGTTCTGTCTTTAAAATAAAGCAAACACAATTTAAATAAACACGATGGATAACAATGCAAAACTGTGAAAGCTGAAAGAGAGGATTTTTAAAAAGATAAACTCTAGACTGTAAATTAAGTATTTTTTGCTTTATATTGTGATGTCATTTTAAATTGTCTTGGCTTTTTTTTCCTGCCTATTAGTACAAACAGACACAATTTCATCAGCGGCAACAGTGTTCTCATCAGCTTTCAACAATGACTTCGGAAGAGGGATGGTAAACTTGAGATCTGGGTCACCGTAATGATCTTCTCAAACATGAGGGCAGTCTGTCCAGCTGCCTCACTCAGCTCCCGGCTTAGCTTATTGTTCTCATCCTGCAGAGCGCGGTTCCTTTCCAAAAGCTTAGTCACATTCTCCGCTGACTCTAGCCTGTAACAAAGGGACAGGGTAACTGTTGTGGCCTTTTGTTTTGGGTAATATGTACCCTGGATCATTTATCTTACATTTTGAGGCATTATGAAACTGGGAAATTTTATGTCTTACCCAGAGAGCACTGGAGCTACTCCTCCACGGGCATGAAGTAGCATCACCTGTAGTTCCTGAACCTAAACAAGTATGAATCAAGACACTTAGGCGTTTATTTTAAACAGAAAAAGGAAGGTTGTGTTATAAACTTTCACCATTATCAATCGTTGATCTTTTTTCTAAAATGCAGTCAATATAAACAAAGATTTCCAACCTGTAAGGAATTAACTGAACTGTATTTAACTTACTGCACTGTTACATAAGCTAATGGCAGTTTGAGATCTGATTATGGGGTCAACTCTAAAAAATAAAATAGAATAAAATAAAATAAAAATCTTTCAATTTCTGTACCTGTTTTTTCAAACGGTTCATTTCTGCAGCTCTAGGGTCAACATTGACTATAGGTTTATTTTTAATTTTGCGAGCTCTGTCAGCATATCGCAGGGTATTGATGGTCTCCTCCATATTTGAGTCTGCAGGACTGATGCAGGCAATCATCAAAGTGTGGCTATTGCCTCCCAGGGAGTCTGATTGATCAAACACAGAAAACAGTTCACAAAAGCCCTTGGTAAACTTATTCTGCTGTCAATAACTGTGTTGCATTATTACTTCTTTGAACACCTGTCTGTTTTGATGTAGATTAACCAGTAATGTTGCCATTTTTATGTTAATCAAGTAAGAAATAAATCTAGACGTATGTAACAGAACAGATGGACATGAAAAACAAAGGCTTTCTACAAGACAAAGCAAACAAAGGCAGGACGCATCCTGAAAGTAAGGATGGTCTGACCTATTGACCAATATCTAACTTTTGCACATCTAAATCAAAGTGTACCTTGCAGCAGGCGGGTGAGCTTGGAGTCTCTGTAAGGAACAAAGGCATTTTTCTTGCTTTCATCACCCAAAGCACTGATCACATTACCCAGAGATAAAAGGCCTCGATTGATGCTGATGCCTGAAGATGAAAACAAATAGCATTAAAACAGAATTACTGTTATTAGGACATAATTAAAATATTAAGAGTCAGTATATATCAATTTAATATTGCAGTGTAGGATATATATTTTGGGAGAATCATAAAATGTGGGTTGACAATTTTTAAATGAGTAAATCTGGAGAAAAAAAAAAAACAAAACACAACATGCATATAAATTTATGTTACCTTCCTTTAAGCGGTCTCCCTCTGCTTTGGTTTTCTTCTGTCTCTCTGAACCAGCTAGATCCACAAGGTGCAACTTTGAAACTACTGAGTCAACTCTGCAACAAAAGATTGAGAAAATTAACTTGTAGAATATTCTGAAAATGTTGCTTAGTGCCACATAATGTGGACCTGCACATACACATAAAACCAAATTCAGGTAAAATAAAAACATGGCAACTTTATGAAAATTTCAAGTCAAATCACTTTTAGTCAAAATTAAATATCTATTTGATCTCTACAAAGCATTTTCCCCCCATTCCACTTTCATGGCCTAATATTTATCTGAACCTCCCGTTACTTTTTCTGCTTTAAGAAACCGTTGTCTTTGGTTCCACACATTTATCCACAGATATAATTTATTCTTATTTGGATCTATAGACATTTATCTGTTGCAAAGCATTTGGGCTTTACATTACATCATATATCCAGTCCTTTTGAAAGAGCACTGTACAATTTTAGGCTCAAAAGAGGCAGTCCAGTGGGCCCTTAACATCTATCTAAAACAGTTTTTTTTTTCATTAGTTATCATACATTCAAACGATGCAGTTTTAATAAAACGTACAATGACCTCCGAAAATGACCTCTTCACTTTTTGCACTCTGTGTGTTGTAGATTTAATTTTGAATTGATAAAATTACCATTTTACCATCCCATTAATCTACAGTCAATCATCCATAATGGTAAAATGAAAATGTGTCTTTGTTGCTTTTTGCTAATTATTTGACACATTTATTAAAAATTAAAAGGTGAAATATTTTATTTACACAAAGTATTCAGACCCATGTGTTCAGGTGATTTCTGTTAATTATCCTTCAGATGTGCCTGGAACACAACTGGAGTCCAGCTATATTAGTAAAAACTAAGCCATGATTCCAAGAACTCTCCATAACCTCCATGATAACATTGTGGCGAGGTACAGATCAGGGTAATAGAGAGACCTTTCTAAAGCTTTAGGTGTTGCCAGGAGCACAGTTGACTCATTTATTTTCAAATGGAAGAAGTTTGGAAACACCAGGACTCCTTCTTTAGTTGACCCATTCAGCCAAACTCAGTAACCTGTCAAAAAGGTCCTTAGTCCAGGAGGTGACCAAGGACCCAATGCTCAGACTAAGAGAGTGAAAGAAGTCCTCTGTAGAGATGGGAGAGCCTGCAAGAAGGACAACAGCACTACATCAATCAGACCTTTATGGTGATGTGGCCAGACTGAAGCCACCTTGGGTAAAAGGAATAAGACAGCCCTTTTAGAGTTTGCCATACAGCATTTGAAGGACTCTGAGAGCATGGGGACAAAGATTCTCTGGTTTGATGAGAAAAATTTAGCCCTTTAGGCAGAACTCCTAAAGTCTGGCAAACAAAAGGAACTGCTCATCACCTGGCTATTCCAATGGTGAAGTATGGGGGTGGCAGCAGCATTGTGCTATGGTGGTGTTTCTCATCATGCACTGAAAGGGAGACTGCTCCGGATGTATCCAGCCAAATGCAGATGTCCTTCAAGAAAACCTGCTCCGGAATGCATATGACCTGAGACTGGGGTGATGGTTCGCCTTCAGCACAACAATGACCCATAGCACACAGCAAGGAAATGTTGGAATTGCTTCAGGACAAGTCTGACTGTCCTTGAATGGCCCAGCCAAAGCTCAGGTTTAACCCCACAGACCATCTGTGGAGAGACCTCAAGATGACAGTTCACGGACGCCTCCTATCCAATTTGACGAAGCTTGAAAGGATCTGCCAGGAAGAATGAGCTAAACTGCCCAAATCCATGTTTTCAAATATTATAGAGACTTAAGCAAGAAGACTGGAGGCTGTAATTGCTGCCAAAGGCAAAGGGACTTTTAAAAAGTACTGAATTAAAGGTCTGAATACTTTATAAAATAAAGATTTCAGTTTTTGAATTATGATGAATTTGCAAATATTTCTTAAAACATGTTTTCAATTTGTTACTATGGTTTAATAAGTGTAGATTTGTTGGCAAAATGGCAATTTAATCAATTTAAATTTACTGCACAATATCGTGTGCACTGTCAATGTGATTTCTGAATGTATGTCATTGCATTCTTTTTTAAGATAAAGTGGAATAATATAAGCCACCAAACTGAGAAAACACCACCAAACTGACTTGTCTGTTCCTCTGCGCTGCTCCAGTGTGATGGTGAAGATAGCATGTGAACGTGAAGAAGCAGCGTTCATTGCTGTTGAGCCCACAGTGCGAGCAGAGTTTCCAAGCTCTAGACATCCCACCATCTCATGGGCAGTGGACACCCGTCTCTCAGTTAACCCCACAATCTGTAAAATGACATTTTCAATAAAAACTAAGGATGAAACCAAGTTACAGAATTATACATAGATGCAGTTCATTCAGGTTTATTTATTATAAGTTCCCAAAACAGGAGATGATGTGTGCTGTCAATCTTAACATGTCAGTCACTCACCTTAATGCCATCCTTGGGGTCCTCTCGAATGCTGATGGCAGGTTTGTCTTTGGATCCACACAGCAAGTCCAAAATATCTTCATTATAGATCTACAATCAAAAGGAAAATGCATAAACCAAATATTTTAAAAGGCATTCATTCAATGAAATGACAAGGACCAAAATAAATATCTAAGTGTCATTAAAAAATACAATTTCAAAAAACTATACAGAGTAAACAATATACTGTATGTCCACCAACCTCCAGGTAAGATACTGCCAGACAGAATTCACAGTCTGTTCTATTCTCTCTTTCATCAAAAATTCTTCTGATAACTCGAGGAATAACTCCGACTGAAGGATCATTCTCTTGAGCTGATGTGTATGTTCCCCCCATGGAGAAGGTCTTTCCTGATCCTGTTTGTCCATATGCAAGAACTGTGGCATGGTAGCCTGGAAAAAGGACAATTTATTAAGTATGCAAAATGAATCAAAGGATAAGGAAAAAAAATAAAATTAATAAACTTCTTAGTTCATTTAATTAGGTTTGATTTTTTTTTCTATGCAGTTAATGGTAAGTTTGGTCCTCAGCCTTACGTTGCAGACCCTGCACGGTCACGTCCCAGGAAGTGTGTAATACCAGAAAGACATTCCATTAAATCATCATGTTAAAATATAAAAGTTACCTTTGAAAAGCCCTGACAATAAGGGGGACACAGCTGTATTGAAAACTTCCTCTTGCTCAGCAGTGGGATCGAATACGTAATCATAGGTGAACGCCTTCTCAGTGCCAACAATTACCTGAAAACAAACAATACCTTAGCAATTTTACACACTGTGTAGTGTAGTTGCATAGTGTGCAAATAAATAAATGAATACACAAATTGATATAATTTTCTTGGAACAAAAACATTACTCTCAAACAGATGTAAAAAAGCATTTTCCTACATTGTCAAGCACATACCTGTGGCTCCCCAGGCACAAAAGTGAGACAGCACTGACATCCCTCGTTGATTTCTTTAGGAACCAACGGGCGACATCGCAAGGCAACTCGCACTGGGATCACCTTGGCATCCTCATTTGTCATGATGCAGATTGCAATTAACTACCTAGTAATAAAAGAAACAGAAGAAACTCTCAAAATGAAGCCAAGTAATATCAGTCTAATAATGTGGCAAGATAACATGTCATCAAATATTCTGAATGGACAAAAGACTCAGATTGATTTCCATTATTTCTAAAATTTAAGATTTTACTAACATGTTCACATGAAGAATTAAACATGTAAACACAAAAGGATTTAAAGATTAAAATATGAATTACAAAAAAACCTTAAATATCCATAGTTATTCTTGAACTTTCAATCTATGATGCCAACATTTGCAAGAGTCTACAGACTTATTATACATAGCATAGTTTTGAAGTTACTGTTCTTTCGAGGAATGTAAACAACTCAAAATTGTCTCTGAGACAATATCAAAGTAATGTTGGCTACATAACTGTCATAACTGTCACCATCATTTTTTTTCACTTGCTAAATATACATTTGGTGACATGAAAATTCAAAATGATTTTTTTTTTCCATCAAGCTCTTGTACAACGCAAAGCTGGGATATAGATAAAATCTGCTGTTTTTGTTATACTGTATAGCAACGTTTGTGTATTGGTGTTACATTTTGCTGCATAATACCTCTACCGAGTCAAAAAAGCCCCATTGTTTTATTCTTATTCCTAAAACTTTGAATATTATGCATTTCTAAACACCAGTGATAAATTTGAAATGGAAATCCCGCCCATATTTTAATGTCATCCATTTTTCCTGTGTTAAAATGTATTGGTAGAGCGTCTTCTGGTGATGAATCGTTAGATATTGTCTCGTCTCAGCGGAACCACCGTGGGCGTCCTCACACTGACCAGGGAGTTAGCCCATGATTTCCTGTCCATGGAGCAGCTCCACGATTTGTCTGAGGGTGACAACATAACTTCCAGACCATCTTCTGCTCAGACAGATCAAAACCTACTGTTGAAATTTCCTACCCTAGGATAGATAACCCTTTTGATTATAACCTCACACGGTGGAGCCATCTTCAGGATCTATAAGCCAGCTAGCCAATTTATCGCTTATTTCACTGAGGATGGATTGCAACTCAATCTACCGACTAAATTGTTCAGTAGAGTCCAGTAACTTTACTGAATTGACAGCAGCACCGCTGGGCGAACAAAGCGTCTCCAACCAAGCTAACGCATGAATAACAACGTCAAGTTAAAGTCGGCAGCAGCTTAGCGGTACCTAGCTAGCTGCGGCTATTAGCAAGACGTTGACATTACTGTTACCTTTCTCACGTTTCCTCCAGTGCCAGCGTTTAAATATCACCTAAACCGTGTTCGGCGGCTGTGGTTGACAGTATAGAGCTCTGATATCCGACAGCCTTAATAACAACGTCTCCGTTTGTGGCGTTACTCGTTGTTGCCCTTTGCCTTTAGCCGTGTACTTGGACCGACGTCTACGGGCTCAGTGTTGTTGCCGCCCGCCACTTTCAAACAGCCAGCTCCGCCCCCTCCTTCTTCTTCTGAATGTCCTTTTTATGGCAGCGTCCACACGGCCGGGCCGCTGTACTGCCATCTACAGGAGAAACATAAAAAAACACAGTCTATATGTATAATACCCACACAAAGATGTGCAGAAATTATTCTTTCACCTTTCGGTTTGAGTGAATTGTTATGCCTCGTTCTGGTGTTTAATGCTGCTGCAATGTAAGCAGGATACATTCAAAGAGAGGCATGTTTCATTGCTCCCAATTTAGATATTTGTTAGTTGTTTTCCCTCCCTCTTCCCCGTTATTAAGCCCGCACCGTCTACACAATGAAAAAAAAAATGTTGATTTTATTTCATATTAAGTTCAGCGGTGCATTCAGAATATGGGATATATTTGCGAGATTGGTACAAATTCATTAAGGCTGAGGTTCAAAATCTCAAAGGGGTTTTGTTAATTCTGACCTTCTCAGTTGAATCATCCAGTCTGTAGCTGATCCAGTAATCAAATGCTTGTTCCAATGTGTGGAACAGATATTTAGTAATGCATGAATGATGTGAAACCCAAATTGATTTCTGTGTTCACCCAAGCTCGCAGGGATAACTTACATCACTCGATTCCCGATGGTTACTTGAAAGCTGCATTCACTCAGTAACCAAACCTTACTAAAGTTTAATGACAATAAAGATAGAGTAAGACATCGGGGGAATCATTTTTATTACCAGACAGAATTCATCCCCTTATTTACTCACTATGAGGGTTGTGAAGAGAATGAGCATCAGAGCCATGCTGTCCAGGCAACAGCATGTTACCGAATTATAGGGTAAAACAGACATTACACATTAAGAAATGAAACACTAAGGGGAGATTTTTTTCCAGGATAAGTGTAAAAAGAGAAGCAAGATACAACAGAAGAGAAGCTGAGAGGGTGACATGACATTCCTCTTGATGAGATGAGTTTTCCTCCAACAATGGAAAAATGGAGACTGACTCTTCTGTTCTGGCTGGAATAGAAAGGTCATTACACTGGGAGTCAGAGGGGGGAACAGCTGGGTCCAGATAGCATAATGACAAGGTTTCTGCAGGGAGTCTAGCAGCATAAGCCAGAGCATAGATTGACGTTGCATTTGCATTCTGATAGGATGCATTAACATTTCCATAAATTTCTCAATTTCCTCCATTATGAAAAATAATTCTCCCGAATTTTGTCCAAAACATGCAACAGGGTTACTTGAATTTACAGGGCAAATGAGAAAACAAAGCTCTGTTGTGATGGGGTCATATGCAAGCCATGACCTTTACCAGTCTTTTGACCACAGGGAGCTGCAACAACGCTAATAGAGCTTATACATATTAACACAGATGCCTGGTTCAGCCTCCACCCCTCCTGTGGCAGATGCTGTTGATGTTGACCTCACATAGAAACAACTCTTCATGGTATGAATGAGTGAGCTATGAGAGATCACACATCCACACACATCCGCTGGAGGTATTTAATGGGTATGTTCTATATCATGGTAACCAGCCTGACTATCATATTGATCATTTATCAACCCCCTCTGAAAGGTCAAAACCTTTAAGGTAAAAAAACACTGACAATGGGATAAGATGGGGGAGGGAGGTGGTCAAAATGCTTTAAAACTCTAGTAGGTGGTAGAGATTTTGTGCCACAACGTGAGACTGGCCAACAATGAGTGATTTGATATCCAGAAAATCTCAGCAGGAGACTTGAGAAGTTATTACTGAATCACTGGTATTGAGCAAACCCCTGCTAATGCACTTTCGCCAATATAAACCACATGGAAGTAAAAAGATCAATTTTCTCTTCAGTCTCATTTTGTCACTATTCAACCAGGAATGTATTATGTGGTTGGCTTCGCATGCAGTCCAAACATACAGGGTTATTTTTTATTTTCTCATTTTATTGAAGAAGCGGTGAAGTCTTACTGAACTTCCCGTTTCTTTGAGTTATCATTAAGGTGGCTAACCTTCTGTCTTCTGTTGGCTATTGTACACATTATCTCAGTCCTGCTGCTATGGGAAATTCCACCACAAGGCCTAATAACAACATGCCAGATGGTCCCTGCTCCCAAGAATAGAACAGGCAGTGAATGAATGGAACAAACCAGCCCATTCTCTCCATATATATTCACTAAATGATGACAGTGCATGTCAGAATTTTTCTTCAATAGGAAGATTACAATGCCAACAAAAATTCGCCCAGCTCAGCCCATTCACCTTACTTAAAACCACTCTGACCTTGAACAACAGTGCCCTCTCTTATACTGTAGTTGGAATAGGAAGTAATTCAGCCTGCATCCCTTTTACTGTAGTAGTTTCAAAAGATAATCTGGACGGGTCAGATTGTATTGCAATGACATCACCCATTCCTAAAATCCATTGGTCACGTGAATGGGGTTTTGAAGAGAATACACTCTGCTCTGCTTTGCTAAGCCATGTATACATACCAGTTTCCTGCTCTACTAAGCTAAACAATCTATAATCGAGTTTCCCAATAACTGTTGAAAATGCAATATATTATCATAGTAAATTTGAAATAAGCCAAAATAATAATGAAGTCTGCTGCATATTAATTAACTTCAGTATTATAATAACTTCAGTATTTTGCTGCAGATCTTTATCAATAGAATATTAGCAAGATTAAATCATCTCATATGCTCAAATTCCACATCAGAGCTGATATACACTTCATGACTTTACTGTAGTGAATGTGACAATAAAGCCATATCATATCACATCATATATGACTGTGACTGAGGACATCTTCCACATTATTCTGCTGACTGACATGAATGGCACTAAATGTAAACCTTGGCGGTTTTTGTTACTGTTAAATGAATAAACTGAATAATTCTAATGGTACAACGTTTTACCGTTTAATTAATCTCAAACAACCTGGACAGATATGGAAAGTCATATGAATGTTGAGCCCACTGCTATAGCTTTCATATGTACTGTATATTACTGGGAAGTAAAATAGGTGGGGAAAGAAATGGGGCAATGATTTTCAAGGGCACTGCTGCCATTTGCAAGTCATTTATTTAGAAATGTTATGATGAGGACTTGTCTTATTTACAGTAAAAACTTAAAGAAAACCACAATTTGTCTAAATCAAATAAAAACACATCATCAAATCACTTACCGTATCAATTTTTGTAATAACTACATGTTTTCTACATTCTTCCACCAAGAAAGTTAAAAGGAACATATGGTAGAGGGAAATCATTCATGCAGCAGAATGAGGGTTTAAGGCCCCATGCAAACCCTATTTTTATTTCGTTATTTAGCCCAATATGTGCTTTATTCTCCCCAAAGAGGCCTGTTACTAGGCAAATGCTCAGTCAATATCCACTAGAGCAACAATAATTAGTTGTTCATTTAAAAACAGGCTTGAAGCCTTTTGCTGAGTCAGTCATGAGGCACTTTATGGGTGGGGTGTCTATTGGTTACTGCTCTGGTCTTAATGATCAACCCAAATGCAGGAAAAGACAACGCAAGTGGACAGTGAGTGCCCATTAACCTCAAGATAAGTTAAAAGCTCTTTTTTGGCACTGCAATATTGCAGACATTTATGTCAGTTTCAGAGTCTACTCTACTTAGGGTCTACTCTAAACTTTATCATACTATTCTTTGATGTCAACTGGGTTTTAAATACTGAGCGAGAAGAAGTATTTTTCTCTGAGATAATTTATTGTGAGAGGTTTGAAGTCTGATGAGTGTTTGGACACTATTAACTTTAAAAAACTGTCTTGGCCTGATCATCTGAGAATGCAGCTCTGCCTAGGTTTTATAATTAGGTATTTTGGACCATAAATCTTGGAAAAGGATGACTAATAGCGATAATTTTCTCCTAACAAATTTCCCATTAATTCATTTGAAAAATAGGCATCGAAAACAACGGTCAAAGTCACCTGGTTTGTTCTAGGAAAAGGTCTCCAGACTGATTTCACCAGTCAGCCTTACACATATTATACATCAGTGCAGTAGCCTTGCTATGTTGCCTTGCTGTGTTGCTGATTTGACATAGGCCCAAATATTTTGAAAAGGAGGAGAGTTAAATGCATCATTAAATTAATTTATGCACCATTAAATTAATTTAATAATATCAGGGATCCAGAGATCAAAAACCCAGGTGATAAATCCCTCCGTCACACGTACAGTGTTTTCATTTTCCAGCACACTCAATCCAGCAAGGCGGGTCTGGGCAGGGTCACCGTCGGCTGATCTCACAATGTGAATGAATCACTGACATCTAGCAAATCCTCTCTGCTCTCTACACCGATACATTTATTTGTGACTACATGCGTAGTCGGGGGGGGGGGGCAGGAGCGATGATTCAGGGGACCAGAGCCGGACGGTGGACATTTGTGACAGGATTATGTTTACCGTGTCAAGGTGCCACGAGTTTCCCAGCAGCCCTGACTCACAGACACACAGACACACACGACCAAAATATGGAATTACTACTAAGATACGGTTCCTTAGTGTGAGCAACCTTTAGAGAGATGCTCGATTCGAGGATGCATCACTTCCATGGAATAGAGAGACACCGGCAATCCAGTCACCTTGCAGCCTGCGTGCTTATGTGGCACATCTAAGGACCAGGCCCATATAAAGCCCACTCTGCTCCTATGCCTTTTATAACTTAGGGATACTTTTTCATGCACGCACGCGTCCGCGCGTACGGGGCCTCACGGGCGCGCACGCCTGCACGGCGGCGTACGTTTCCTCCGAGCCGCGCGTCCGATCCCCCCCCCCCCCGGGAGCTACGCAGAATGTGCAGCGGGCGAGCGCAGCGCACTCTCTGAATCCGGTTCCGGCGTGCCGACGACACCGACGCCTGTGCCCACAGACCGATCGCAGGGCTTTTACCCCGAACGGCACTGAATGGTAGCAGCAGCCGAGGGACGGGCGCGGAGCGAGCGAGCCGTGCCAAACCCGGAGGACCTCTCACGACTCGCGGACTAGAATGCTCCTCTGTGCGCATCCTGGCGATCGGACGACAGGCTCCGAGCGAACCTACAGAGGAAACTTTGGGCTCTGCGTCTGACGCGGATGCGTTGAGATTTTAGATTTTAACCAGGTCCGAGAGCAGACATCATGCAGGTGCAGACCGTGGCCTAACGGCACTGAGATGACTTGCTCGGCGCTGACGCGGTTCATTGTGCCGTGCCAACCCCGCACCGTCAGATGCCATTTTACTCTGCGTTATCCCAGCGTCTGGAATTCCAACATACTGGGCCTGGCGTGTAATTAGAAGTTCGTGCGGCAGTCGCGACCGAGCTGGTGCAATGAGAGGCGACGCTGCCCGACACATCGTGCGCAATTCGTGCTGAAGCTTATGGGTCCTGCGTACTCAAGCTCCCGGCTTCCACTCGGAGAGGTGTGCTGCGGGGCTACGGCGCACTGGCCGTCGGCTTCACATCTGGACCGCCTGACCACTGTCATCTGCGGCCTGTTCGGTCTGCGCACTCCCTGAACTCGTATGTCTGAGGGGAACCGATCGGGGTCGCCTCGGATGGTGTCGTGTTAGGGAGAGGGGCTGAACATTTGGCCGGGACTTGACGTTATCGGCGATCCGCTGGAAACACCGTGGTCCGGAGCTGGACCGGCCGACTACTCGAGGGAGAGACGCTCGTCCAGCTATGGATTCAGCGTAGCGAAGTCACGCATTTTTTAAAGGCAACGCTACAACGGTGACATTGCAGTCTTCTCACCTCGTCGGTTATTTCGTCGTCCGACAAAAAAAAAAAAAAACAAAAAAGAGTGAAAGTGGAGTATTGTCCGTCATACGTATCAACGCAGTGGGATTTCTACGTCTGGTCGGCGTTCCCCCCCACCCTTCCCGCGGTGACGGTTATGGGTCGGAAGCGGTGTGTCGGTGCAGATTGTTCCAAGATGGCGGCCGGGTGCTGCGGGGTGAAGAAGCAGAAACTGTCGGGATCGCCCGGGTCGGGGGGTCCCGGCGGGGTGGGGGCGGGAAGCGGGGTGACAGGAACCGGACATTGTGGCTCGGAGTTGGGAATCGGCTCCTCGGCGACCGTCGCAGCGGCGGCGAACGTGAGCAGAGCCAACGGCCTGGGGGGACCCGGGGGTAACGTTAGCGGCAGCGGCGGCGGCGGCGGCGGCGGCGGTAGCAGCGGCACAAACGCTCTGTCCCCAGCCCCGGCCGGTTACACTTCATCCGGCCTCTCCCCGAATCTCAGCCCGGGAACTGGTTCGGGAAGTGGAGGCAGAAAAATGGTGGTCTCAGCGGAGATGTGCTGCTTCTGTTTTGACGTGCTTTATTGCCATCTGTACGGATACCAACCTCCGAGAACACCCAGGTTTACAAACGATCCCTAGTGAGTATTTCTGTCTTTTGTTGTTTCGCTGCATGCCAGAGCTCTCCGGTGTCGCCCCCTCAACAAATGTCTGCCGCGGCACACCTGACGGCTTCACCGCCGGACCCCGCTCCGGGTCGAGGGGCGCAAACTGTCACGTCGAAACCGCCTTTTATTTCTGATTTAATTCAAAGCGGAGGACTCGCCGCGCTAGCTCGGTTTGCCCAAGTTGGAATTCGGGCCCTGTCGAAGAGACTGTCTTGCACCGGCCCTGTAGCCACACTAGCACGACGCTATCGCTAAAATGAATGATCCGGTGTGATGGCACCGCGCTGGTGGTTCGCATCGGAGATCGTTGCACGTCCAGTCCTGTAGATTTCACGTCGACACTCGGCGAAAAATAATATTTTGACGATACTGTTTGACCAGCTCGACGAACAGTGGCTAGCGTTAGCTAAGCCCGTTAGCTCCTGGCTAGCAGCGGCTAACCACTAACACTTAAAGAAAGAGAGGGCAGAACGAGAAAGATAATATCGTTCATTTTTCTCGGGTTAACTGCGGCAGTTTTTGAAAGTACCAAAGTGAAAGTACCAAACAGAAATAATAATAAAAAAAACCATCAGAAGTTAACGTAAGTATTCTTAATCTTGAAGTTACCTTCAATGAACTCTGGACTGCCACATAATGAGCTTAGCTTTTTACCTACGAGCTACACTGGTTCGAAAGCGAAGCACTAAGGAGCTTGGGGCGACCGATCTAATGGTAGATATATTAAATATGCGACACCGCGGTGGATGTTAAGTTAAAGCGGGTGTTGTGCGGTGAGGGAGGCTGGAATCACAGTCGAGTCGAGGGACACCCGACGACCGGGTTTTAGCATCGACCAACAAAGAAAAGATGGATCTTGCCGAGCGGTCCTGAGCCTCCCCCACGGCCAAATCCAGCTAAAAAAACGAGGGTTAACGCGGTGCGAGGAGCCAACAAACAAACACATGCGACGTTTAAGCAGTTCAACAGTTCACCGGACGTGAGGTGTTTGTGTCCTGACCAGATTAAGAACGGGATTAATTAATTAATGTACATTATTGTGTCCGTGACCGTACTCTCACGCCCTCCGCTGAAACATGGAGCCCCTCGCTTTACGAGCCATGTAATGCGATAGCATGTGACATGGGCGTCTAACCTGCATGTCGAGGCTGTGAAAGGTTCGTTTATAGTTGCAGCAGTAGCTCAACATTCCCATGAATCGACTGGGAGTGGATGGAGAAACTTTGGAGTAACTTGTTGACAAGGACCGACTTTAAATGTCCAGAAATAGTCACATCAGTTGTTGCATTGGGGTTTTAAAAAGTGTCTTTCTAGCCTCACGTTACAAGTCGAGGTGTGAAATTGAAGTGAAAGGCAGTAGTGCTCATCACAATACAGGCACCGGATAACAACATCGGATGTGCATTCACATGCAAATCATAGGTTTCAGATGGTCCCACTTTGTATTTATTTAAACAGTTCCTGCATTCCCAACGTGATCGGTTGTAATCCTTATTTATCATGGGAAACAATCCCTCATATATACAATATTCAAACAGCAAACAAAATCTTTCTCTTCTGCCTTTTCAACTTTACGTCAAACGTTCACTGGTATTTGAATCCCTATTGAATTAATGTTGTATCTCTTGAAATGCTGCTTCTTGGCATGTCGCCCTCTGAAAGGCAATCCAACATGTTGAAGCCTTAAACAAGTCTATCCTCAGACTCATATTAGCAGGTATGTCTAGAATCTCTCAGAATCACCTCAGAAAACTTAAGGCAAAAGGCTTTGCGTGTTCAGACGTGAAGCAATTAAAACACACAATGGTGAGGCGTAAGCTGAATAATAAATCGACAGGTCTCAGACAGGGAGAGGGGCTACAGCTCGCTGTACTACACCTTTGGTGTCAGCTAGACTTAACAATATATATGAGTTAGGCTATGGAACAATTTAAAATAAAAAAATAATAATATGTCTTTTATATTTTAGTTTTTTATAATATACATGTTGGATGGTAATTTTTTATTCGGGGTGTGTTTGTGTGTGTGAGTGTGTCTACACGTGTACACACTCTGACATTGACAAGAATGTTTTCGTAGCCTTTTCTAAGAGTATTCTCCTGCATTCTCCTAACTACCCTGACGGGCAAGATTGGTGGTGTTACTGATAACACACAGGCACAAAATGATAACCTGGCCTTCCCCCACATTAGAGTCATTGCAGGGAGAAATGTAATTCTATCTCTGTTGGTGGTGATCATAATTTTGCCTTAAAAGGCCAAAGCTGATTGTCTACACTAAGCATTAAAATCTTCATAAACATCGAGTGACATAAGCTTTGTAATCAGGAATAGGACAGCTTTTTGTCAAATCCCATGTTACCTGGGAAAAGGAATTTCTGAGACTAGTAAAGTGTTAGGCTCACATTTCATATGTAGTTTAATAGAATTGAGTGTGTTCTACTGATTTTATGAATAATTCAGTAATATCTTACATATTATTTGTAATGTTTTGTTTTCTAGAACACTGCACATTGTGTCTTTTTTCTTCAGCAAAGACTGCATATACACACATACATACAAACATGGTTTAAAGAGTCAATTAGTTTTACTCAAAAGGGATTTTTTTTTTTTTTTTTTCAGAAACCGCCTTTAAGCTAGATGCCAACCTTTTTAACTCTAAGTTTGCATCTGGTAGCTTCATTTGGAGGAGAAAAGTTACCCACACAAAATCAACAAAATAACTTTTATTTAATCTTTCCACTCCCTTAGAGGAAAAAAAAAGATCCCTTTTGAGTTGAGCTCAAGTCTTCCCAGTCCTAATGGATAAACATTGGGTTTGTGCCTTACCTTCACAACATGAGACCAAGGACTAGAAATGTAGAAGGCTAATGCCCACTAATGTGAAACCCATAGTCGAGGACCATGATATCCTCAACACATCCTTCACTTCTCGGCGTTGTCAGAGTAAATTGTTGAAACTCTTAAGAACGACCACAAAATTTGACACATACTGCTCTTCAAAGGTAGCCGGTGAACAATGCAAGGCCTCAAACTGCGACCACTTTGTCATTATTTTTAGAGACAGTGTTTTTAACATTAAGGAACAGAAACCTTTGGCTCTAGCAAGTGTGCCCTGATTATGCAGTCAGTGGGGGAAATGTATGCCCTATTCAGTTGTGAATCCCCTTGAGACAGTGTGTTTTGCTGCCTACTCTGGTGACCAGTGGTCTGGCTGACATATTGGAAGCGTTTAGTAAAACAGCAATTTTTTGACTCTAAATTGAGGCATACATGCTGAGAGCTGTGACTCAGTATGATTCCTGAGTTTTGCTTCATTTTGACTGCAAGAGGACCAGTGAACCACACTAGCCAGTGAGCAAAGCTGCAGGTACGTTAGCATTCATTTGTCGGCCAATTTAGCTAGCAAACTTTAGTGGTCTTGAATGGTTGTATAATGGAGTAAACCCCCTGTAGTTAGTTGGTGGGGTAATCCTAATTGAAATCCATGTAATGTTATGTAAGATCACATAGATATTTTATATTGTAAGCTACTTTTAGTAGTTCTAGTGAGCTAAAGCAGCAGCTGAAAGTTAAAATTAGGCTTTGAAAGTACCTAGCAATAATGTGAACTTGTTTAATGTACTTATCCAATGTGCTACCAAAGTTGTGAAAACTAGCAGTTTTTTCATTTCTACGTCAACTGTTGGCCTTGTCTATCCCTTGTTTGAGAACACCAGAAAAGACATCAGCCTTTTGTGTCAGAATAGGAGGCAATGATCCAGGAGAGCTAAAATAAAGGGCAATGTTTTTCAAGGAACTTTTCGTACAATTTGTGTAAGTCATCAAATCTAGAGCAGTAAGTTTTAGACTCCAGTATTTTCTGTATCTGTAATGTTTTGTTGTTTTTCCCTTGGATGTTATTACATTTTTTGTCAGATCCTGAAAAAAATTGGTTTTACTCTTGTCAAACAGCTTTTTATTATGTAAAAAAAAAAGCAAAAAATAAAATTTAAGATTTTATCAAACAAGAAATGTCTCATGTATATTTGCTTTTTGTAAACTGTATTTTACAAGCTTTTTTTTCCCAAAATCAATAAGTATAGGAATTGTAGCTTAAGGCTTGATTAAACCAAAAAGCTTGGGCAAAACCTAGTATTTGGCTCAACTCTCCATTATCTGTTTATTTCCGAGCTGCTGCTCTGCTGCTAAAATCCCAATTTTATAAGCACGATGTTGTCTGACAATATCAACATACACATAAGTGTAGCACAGCACAGTGTTTCTCTGAAAAATTTTCAATCCGAGAGAACGTTAGAAGCTCATTCACGCCTGTGTCAGCTGCTGGGTGGTTTGTTGAAGGAGACACAAAGAGATGTGCCTGAGGAGGGAAAGCCCAACCTTCCTTGCACGGAAATACTAGCAACCGTTGAACGACCGAAAGTAGCTAATGTTTGTGAAAAAAGTTGTTAGATTTTTCGCTAGGTGCTTCTGGGGGGGGGTTGCTAAAAGGGTCTGAAAAGTCATTAAATCTAGTGACAACAGCACAAAGTTTGCAACACTGGCTGCAAACACCCCGATGATGCAATAGAAACAGGCTTTACCAATTAAATTTGAAACGGCAGTGAAGCACCAGTGCTGTACCAGGTCTGGTACGGAAAACGTCTTCTTCTTACATTCTTTACAGTGAAACTTAAATGCATTCAGTTCTCATATGTAAAGTGAGGGAGAAACATTTTCAACTAGCTTTGCTGTATTGGAAGTTCTAGAAAGAGGGGATGAACGCACCTTAATGATTCATTTTAGGGGGGAAAAGGAGTCCAAATTTCCAAGAAGACAAAGCACTTATTTTTCTAAAATAATAGGTGTCTATTTTTTTTTTTCAAAAGAATTAATCAGGGAGTAGTACACCAGTATGAACAATGAATTTGTTAGGCTGATTTTTTTATTTTATTGGTCATCTTAAAATCGCACTGGTACCTAAGTTAAGGAGAGAAAATGCAGTGGTATATGAGAACCGGACCTCGATGGACAAGTGAAATAAATGAGTAAATCAAATTTACTCTACACAGTGAAGTATTATGTCAGTGGACCTGTCCAGCCACAGTACTGCCCTGCATCCAGAGGTGTCAGTGCTCACAACACAATACAAATCAATATAATTTTGTTTACACTGAAGCTTTGAAATACACTTGGAGTTGCAGTAAGGCTTGATGAATCACAAGCCGTTATGGGGCCACTCTAGAGAACTATGTTGATTAAAATTGAAGTGTGTTTGTTTCATCAGACATGTATTGGACAGATGACTGGAAAATGTGAGCTAAAGGAGAAGGAAGGTTGTTGGTCCTTATTTGCATAGTACTGCATGGCAGTCATGCTCTGTTTTGCACAATTTTGATTCTGATCCGCTGTGATGCCCAACAACAATGTCATCATGTGCATCATTTGTTATCACCATATGCCTTGCTGAAGCATTATTCCTGTTGTGTTATGCAGTATGTATTGGGACATTCACACATTTTGTTTATGAATCAGATGAGTCGTAATTTTTTTTTTTCTAAACACATAAGAGAGAGAATTTTTCACTGGGCTAATTTAAACACTAATGATCTATACTTAAACAAGATTCACTTAAAAAAGGAAGGAAATGTTTGAAAATGTTTTAAAAAAACCACATCAAGGGTAGAGATTGGAAAAAAAAAATCCGGTTATGGCTGGACACATGTCCTAAGTTATGGACAAAAGCCCAGAGTCTTAGATGAAAACTGATTGATCGTAGTGTGAAAGACAATATTACCAGTTTGACCTGATGTGAATAACAACGGTGGCATTCTTGCAAAAATGTCCATCCCCTGTACATAACTTTAAGATTCAGCAGCTTTGACATGATCCCTTGTTCTTTCTTTTGTTTCAGCCCGCTGTTTGTCACATGGAAAATAGGCAGAGACAAGCGGTTGAGGGGTTGTATAGGTACATTTTCTGCCATGAATCTGCACTCAGGACTCAGGGAGTACACCCTTACCAGGTGAGCAACACTATGGAATAAGTTTTCTCTGTGTTTAAACTGTAGACCATACTGTGAGATCAGATAATGTGAGGGCAGAGCATGATGGTGGAGAAGTAGTGTCACTGCACTAAATTAAATTGAACAAACAAATCAAGAATACTGAGATGGGCAAATATGTACAACCAGTAACTTCACAGTAATGGTAAATTTCCTATAGAACACATAACTGGCCTGTGTAACAACTGTATTAATTTTATTGTCTTTCATTTCTGTGTCCTCCTGTAATGGTGTGTGGAGCATATGTAGCCTAAAAGCTCTTTCAGTGTTAAGATAAATGGATCCTGTTTATATACTGTCTATGGAATCAAGTTTATTTAACAACCTGCACTTGTATTGTGCTCACAACATGATTTATTGATCAAGCTGACAGGCGCTGACACAAAAAAATGTTCAAAGTAGTTCACTCTAACTGTAACGTGTGATTGTTCAAAGTTGTGATTGTAAGGACAATCTTATACCATCTCCAGATTAAACACAGTGACGGGGGTGAAATAAGCATGTGTTATCCTACTGGGTTGAACGTTGGTTAGGATTCTTAATAATGATATTAATATTACTGCCATTTAGATATTTAAATGTGAGCTGTGACTCTTAGCAAATGGAAAAGGGTATGAATGTTGAGAGGACTTTAGAGTAAAACCTAATTTTGTGTTTTTATATATTTGGAGACTCGCGTGTCAATAAAATGTATCTCATAGTGCCATTGTTTAAAAAGAATCTTTTTAAAAAGGGATGTGTCTCACCTGGTGTTAGATGTCTTCATTAGCATTTCTTGACCGGACACCTGACCTGTCTACATGTAAAAACACGCAGCCCCTTACTAGTAACGTTTTCACACATTATAAACAGCGCTTGTGCTACAACCATGGTCTGCCCTTGTCAGACGCATTAGAGAAAAGGCTGATTCTTTGTCACATTTAAAAAAATTCAGGAGGAAATTTTCCATAAAATTAAAAAAGCATTTGAGGTGTATCTCACTGACATTTATCCCCTGAAATGTTTTTTTTCCTTTTGCTTTTACGTCTGCAGTGCCCTTAAAGACAGCCGTTTCCCCCCTATGACAAGGGATGAGCTGCCTCGCCTCTTCTGCTCAGTGTCTCTTCTCACCAACTTTGAAGACGTCGGTGATTACCTTGACTGGGAGGTGAGACACATGCTTTTAATAAAATAAAATAAGGCTGAGGACTAGATTTGCCCCCAAAACGCTCATTCAGACCTGTCTCAATCCTGTGTATAATACTCAAGAAGAGCTTCCACATTTTTCAGGTTAATTTTTCTATAGATGTATGACACCAAAACACTTGAAACAACAGCAAAAAATAAATGAACAAGAATATTTTTCATTTTTCATTACTTACTTGAAAGTAGAACCTTATGATATGATATCTTTTTATCTCAAGGACAGTGTTTCAAATTAAATCATAGCAATGAGGTTTTTGTGCTCCACATTTAATTCAGCTTGATTGGATGCTATACTGATGCTTTGCATTGAGAGTACTTACTTTGGTACATCAAAAGTGTCTTGTATCAAAGCAAATAATAATTTTTTGCTAGGATCTTGAGAGCCTTCCTTTTCAATAGCAATAACATCATCTATATATAACACATAATTTCACATCTCATAATATGACTACAGCTGACGTAATGGTGTAAAAAAATTTGAAATTCTACCCATACTGAAGCCCGTTTCAACAAATGCACAAAACTGGAATTTAGATGTAGCACATCTTCACTTTTTTTTTTTTTTTTTTTTTTTTTTTTTTTTACAACTTTGACTTTGCTGGATGGAGTTCGTTGTGCCTGTCTTAAATTCTAGGTCGGTGTTCACGGTATTAGGATAGAGTTCTTCAATGAAAAAGGATCAAAGCGCACCGCCACCTACCTACCAGAGGTTGCAAAGGAGCAAGGTGCGATCTTTTTGTACTCCAGACTAATCTGCTTTTTATAATGACTACATATATATATACTAAACCAAATCTGGATATTCAGAATGGTGTAAACAGAAATATCTCCATTTTATCAAGGTTGGGACCACATTCAAACCATAGATTCCTTACTACGAAAGGGAGGTTACAAAGCTCCCATCACAAATGACTTCAGGAAGACCATTAAGTTAACCAGGTAAGATTACACTTGTTTTCTTGGGGAGTACAACTGCATAGAAATATGATGAATGCATTGTTGTGTCTTCAAATTTGAAGCTGGAGGTTACAGTTGAAAAACCTCTGACTGAGGCTTCCAAAGTCAAGTATCGACTCATTTGTTGTAAAATGACTGTACAGTCACAGAAGGTGTGGCTCTGTGTTCCGGTGAAGACTGTGGCTGGTCATAGCTTCCCTAAGACTAAACGAGGGTCAGCTAGCCTTTACCAACACATCTTTTCTCATTCCTAGGTACCGTAGCGAGAAGATGACAATGGGTTATGCAGAGTACATTGCCCACCGTCAGCACCATCACTACCAGAATGGCATTGGGCACCCCCTACCACCCTACAACCATTATTCCTGACAGCGAGCCGCATGACCAATCATTGGACCTCTCCGCGGACCTTTTCCCAGGAGAGCCTGCCCCCTCCTGGTCTAGCTATTTCTACTACTGTACCATTTTATGATGATAGTTTCCGTTGCCATGCTGGCCGTCTCCCAGACGTTGACATGGCAACGGGTGGCAACGAAGCATCATTTGATTATGGCAAGAAATCCACGTTTCTTTTTCTTTGCCTGTGGTTAAGTTTTTGCAGCATATGTATACCTATATCTATAACCCCCTTCATTCATATTTTTGAAAATTAACAAATAATGGATTTTGTTAATCTCGCGTCTTTTCAGCAAACCTAATCAGGTGTTTGATTCTGTGGATGGAAGGAAGTCTCTTATAGTAGATTAGTCTCATGCTTATATTGTTTAGGCTTTGCTATAATTTTACATTTACTAAGCAAATTCTCTTTTTTTCCTTTTCTTTATCTTAATATCCAGACATGTATACCATGTAGCAAGGCAACTGCAGTTCTCAAAGGCTGTGTCATCTCTATTCTGATTCCTCTCAAAAAAAGATTGACTGTTGAGGTTGTTTGAGCCTTGTAAACTCTTGTAGTGTTGTAGTTGGAACTATTTATTGGGATCTGTATACTCCAAAGTATAGATAGTAGGATTGTGATGCCCTTTGACCAGCCTTTGCTGGTTGTGTTTGTTGTTTGAGCTGTCTGTATTTCTGTGTGTGGATATGGACATTGATCTGCCACGAGATGAAAACCAGTGGAGTAAATGAGAAATTGGATTTTACCTAAAGATTCCCTACAGAGATTTTTGGACCCCCACCTCCCCCTTTAGAATTGGTGGAACCTGTAAACCCTGAACTCCGTTAGTTTGAATAGAGTTTACAGCTACGTGCCCTCTTTTCATTTCTTTTTTTTTTTTCTTTTTTTTTTAAAAACCTTTTCAAATTAAGGTAATTGCGGAGGAAGCCATTATGTCTGAAGATAATCGTGTCTGCACAGGTGATTTGTTAATTATCTATGTAAAATGGGCTACAAGTGGGTCTGCTTTCCTCGCATTGGAGAGGGGTAGCAGGCGTAACTACAGATCCCTAGAAAAAAAGTGTGCATGAACAGTGCTTTCATTTAAATTTACTGTGTCTGTTGGTTTCTGAGTTTACTGGCAGGGAGTCACTTGACAGGGACATGCTATAACTACTTAAAGCCATATTCTCTTTTTATTCCACAGTTTGTAAGAGTAGTCTGTTGTTTGGCTTGAAGTGTTTGCATTCAGTGCCACTTACATGGTGACCTCTAATATCATGGGTCTTCAACCTCTGAATGCAAACTTACACCAGCCAGCCTCAGGCAAGGCTGCATCACTGAATACTTGTTGAACCGGCGGTTTCCGTCATTTGTTGGATGTCTTGTATATAGCCCATGTCGTCATGGAAAGATTGTCTTGCCTTCACAGACTATAGCGAACCATTGTTACTCTTCCACGAAGTATGCTGTATTAAAATCGTCAGTTTGAATGAAGACACACCACTTGACGCACAAAGGAAGTGAGCTAATCCACATGTTTGTGTCATTTGGATGTGCATGTCATTTTGCAGTTGCAGAAATGCAGCTAGTCGATGTAGTTGTTGAAACCGCACTACCACCGTTCTCCTCTGATACTCTGCTGTTCAGTGAGATCCCATTGATCTGTGTGTCCACAGCACAGGAAATATTTTGTTTTGTGGTCTGTTTTGTCAGCTGTTTGGCAGTAGGTTAGAGCAAACACAGTTGGATTAGTTAGAGCAGAATCTCTGTGTGGGGCCTGGCGGCTCACAGTTGAGGTCCACAAATAAAAAGCCAGGGCTTTATAAGGACTGAAGAAGCCATTTCCCATCCAAATATTGCTTGTCGTGAGTCACATCCACACACATGCTAGACTAGTTGGATTTACTTTTCAAGAATGTTTGAATTGTCAAGGATCATCGTGCGATCCACTTGTTTTTGGGTTCGGTTTTAGTTTTGCAAACTGGAATTTTTGAGAGGTTCTTGTTACTTGACCAACATCTTTCTTCGTAACAGCCTTTACTAACTGACAGGTTATTTTTCTTTATGCAAAATATCAAGGGCTTTTGGCACTCCATCCACAGTAACCCGAAATGACCCAGATTTCAGTTGTGTCGCCTTAAATTAATGATTTAATAAATGATGGACCAGTAGATGATGCTCTGAGTGTTTCTCTGGCCCGCGGTTTGCTCTTTCCCAGCATCATCTTCAGTCCACAGTGTAAGGACGGGGCTGAGATGATGTTTTCCTCACTTGAATGCTATCAATACTTTCCTAGAGACATAGGGCATCCTGTATACCTGCAGTCTCCTGTTTGCTCAAGTCTTACCCAGCTGCTGGTCATCAGTTCTTTCACTTTTGAAGGGCCTGCATAGACTTTGTAAAGACATTCTCTTAAACTAATGTCGGGCAGTACGGTTATCCTACATGTTTAAACCATGGAAAGACAGTTTCATGCCTCTAGAGGAATGTCTGCTTACACAAAAAAAACACTAGACACACTACACAGTGAAGTTTCAGAGAGGAACAGTCAGGCATTAATTTCCTGGTCCATTTAATACAGCACAACCTGAATTTTTCTGCTGCAAAACCAAATTGACCATGCTCTTTTACATATATGTCTTTGTATACACATGCAATGTATTTTGTTGCATGTATGTCTGAGTATGAGACCTATGGTTTTATCCATGATATGCTTGATCTATGGCTTAGACACTCTTATTAACCATTAAGAGATTTAAAAGACAAATATGGTGCTATCGGACCTCATATTGGGGTGGTCACAGCTCGTGACTGGTCATGCGGACTCATTGATCATATCATACTTAAAGATGCTACATGTAAGATTTTCTCTCTAGTACATTGCTGTGAAATGAGTGATGGCGAGACATTTTAATACTGGAGGATGACTGTCACCGATACAAACAGTAGCCCCAAGAATCTCTGCTGTCATTATGTACTGTGTGGGTGATAGTGGGATCAATTCCCTATGGGAAAAAACATAGATATTGTTACATATACAAGAACAGAGGAAAAGTCCCTGCAGCAATGTGTCATAGGGGCTATGGAATGTACTGTTAATGGTTGTTATAACAATTTAACAGTGGTATACTACGAGAAAATCCTACATGTGTTACCTTTTACTATCCTTGATATATGCAGATCTGTTCAACAGGTGTTTTTTTTCCTACCAGTGCAAGTCAACACCCCTGCAGGTTTGAAAGGACAAGAAGTCACACGTTAACCTCCTTCCCCCCGATTACTTCCTACACTGTGGCCCAACCTCATGGCCTAGTTTGTTAAGGTGTGATGTGTGTCGTTCGGTCGGTAGTGGCAGTAGTAGTGGTCGTTGCCTCTCCTGGAAGATGGGATGCTGCTCTTTCTGAGCATGTCCTCAGTTTTCCTCAAAGCTGCTGAATCGTTTGACCTCCTCTGTTAGGGCAAGGTTGGATTTGTTGACTAGTGAAAGGTTCCTGTTGTCGAGGTTTCCACGGCCTCTCTTAATCTATGTCGAAGGTAAGCATCTCCTATAATGGGACGTAGAGTTAATGTTTTACGTAGAGCACACAGAATATAGTCCTGGTTCTGTACTGATTAACTGTTTTAAAGCATTGATACCTCATGGGATATTATGGAACGACATTCGTAGTTTGTTGTAGCAGATTGTGTTTTGGTTCCATACCAGGGTTAGAGTTCAGCCTCAGCATTCCTTGTGTGGTCATTCTCATATTTCGTGGAATGCTCAAGCTCATGTTACCTTCGTATGTTTGACTGAACCAAAGATGCCAGCGGCCATGCCCAAATGCTGCTCTTCAGGCCTGGCTTCCTGTCCTTCCAAAAAACACCCCTGCAACTGACAAAATGTTCTTTATGTCTTTCTTTTTTTTTTTTTTTTCTTTTTGTGCGATTTCTCAACTGTCTTGACTTATTGAGCAACCCAATTTTTCAATGAATTTTCATTGAGTCTATCTATGAAGCCGTACATGGCATCAAGGATGGTTTAAACTGGTTGCAAATTGTTGTTACTTATTTTGTTTATTATTATTGTTGTTATTATTATTATTAGTAGTAGTAGTATTATTATTGCTATAATTTACAAAAATGAAAATCCCATGGTGTGCCTCCTAGCTTTATGGGTTTATAAATGTTTTTTTCCCTAAAGACCAGCAGTTATACTTTGTATAAAAGATGGATTTTTCCTTATTTTTTATGCCATTAAAGATGAAAAAGCCTGTTTTCTTTACTCTGGACCCAGTAGCTGCACTGGTATACAATCGCACTGATAGATGAATTTAAAAAAAAAAGAAGAAGAAGAAGAAATGAATCAATAATAATAATGATAATGACAAATGAAATAAGAACTACAATAAACTTGTGTTTGAAACTTTTATTAAAAATATTTTAAAAAAAAGCAAATAAAAAAGAAAATGACTGTTTTTGTACATCAAAATAAATTCTTTTCAAAAGAATATTTTGGATCTAGTTTCAAAATTATTTTAGTGGTTTTCTATGTTCTGAATTTTTGAGACACTGACTTCTAAGACGTGTCACTGTACAAAATGACTTTTTTCTGTTGCAGTGGCCTGATGGGCTGGGAGGGTTACCTGGTGTAACTCCTCATACCAACTTTTATTTCTTTTCCTTTCGATTTTTGGATCTTTTTTTTTTTCCTCTGCTTTAGTAACTTGAAAAATGTTGATGGAATAATATGAAATGGGAACTTCAAATCCATCCCCTGTAGAGCTAGACCCTTTCCTCTTTTCCTATTGAATTGCTGTTAGTGTGACAAGACTTGAAATGGGCATTTATTATGATAGTATGACTCCAAAAGAAAAAAAAAACACAAAAATGAACAAACACAAAAAAACAAACAAAAGAAAAAAGAAATTAGCAAAAAAAATTGCAAAAGAATGGGGAGGATTGGAAGAATATATATAGATGGGTTATCTGAATATGTAAGCAATGGCTGTGAAGATAATTGTAGTTTTAAACATTGTTATTACCTTTTAAATCATTTATTCAATAAAAAATACAAAATCAACTGAAAAGAAAACGCGTGTCGTTCTATTTTCTTTGAGCACAAACATCCACAGATGCTGTATTTTTCAAAGTTAAGTGTAGGATTTATAGGATTACCAAAGGAGAAGCCTTTTAGTATAGTGAGTGTGTCACATTCAGATCCAGAAAACTTCAACACAAAATCAATGTGTTCCATTGATTTGTGATCTTTCCATTTGGTCGGTTACAATTCACACCTTGATTAACGCTGACAGTCTTTAAACCGTTAAACTGTACGACCTCAAATGATAGAACAAGGCAAAGTTTGGTTGAATTGTATTGGTGGAAAACTTTGAAAGTGTTTGGGCCTACTTTTCTGAAAGTTAAACTCACTGTCAACATTCCTGATGAAAAGTGTCCATGGTGCAGTGTGTGGATTATCCTGGCTAACCTGTATATTTTTTCTGGAATGAAATTCACACCTGGGATATTTGATTTGTGGCAGAAATTTCAGAGACAAATTTCTCAAAACCTGGACAAAAAGAACAAACAAAAAAACAAGCAAAAAACAAGAACAAACCATCTCTGTATCTGGATACCACAAAAAATATTGGTAGTAGTTAAATCTGATGTCATTGTCTCAGTTCTCATGACACCATCTGATGGTGTTAAATATTTAATCAGTGGTTTTCTACAACTATTTAAAATAACTTTGGGCGTCACACATTTTTTATGATGTTTACGCTAGCAATGGGCCATGCAGGGATCACGCAGTCGCTCTGGGCTAAACAAGGATTTTCTTGCTCCAGTAATTGATAAAGATGGCATTCAGTGCTCAACCCAGAATCAACTTGTAGAAAATCCTTTCACGAACCTATGCATTAACTAAACAAGGGAGCTCTTAGTTCCTGGAAAAATACGGCTTGTTCAAGTCGCAGCAGCAGCAGCAGCATAGTATTGATTGCCTGTCATGACAACTTGGCTGGTTATGAACGAAAGCTCTAGAACAGACACTAAATGGATCTTGAGAGGAGATTGTTCTGTCTAAAACAAAAATAGACGTCGATGCTGATCGTATTTAAAAAAAAACAACAACTATGAAAGTAGACTATCAGACGCAGCCAGCAGGACTGTAAAACCTCAACATATTTAAAGGGTCAACATATTTTCTCAATTATTCACAGTGGCGTCAGGCTTTTTATTTGCCCGGGTTTTGACATCGCTGTGTCCAAAATGTCAGCCACATGCTTAATATAGTGGATGGAAATTAAATTTAGTTTGTGCTGCTCGAAGCATTGAAAACTTCCCCAACAATGTGTCTCATGTTTCCCATTACAATAGCTTTGCAACATATACCTCATTTGTGTAGCATTTGTAAAATGCTGTCCACCCTTCAACTCTGTAAACTTCACAGAGGTAGCATTTATTGCAGTGCGGCTGTATTGGACTGTATTATATCAGCCTATATTGCTGTTACACTCCTGATGATTTTATCCATGCTAGTGGCTAGTGTCAGTATCTGTCTGTCCACCACTCTGGCTCAAACAGAACTGTCTCATCACCTATTGGATGGGCTGCATGGCTGTAGAATCTCAGTCTTGTCTTTAAGGCAATGTTGTTTTTCATACTTGCTTCCCGCAAGGTCAAATGAATCTATAGTATATGTGGAAATGACACTGCCGTCATAGAAGATGTTATTCTTGATATATATTTTTTAGTTTCTCTACTGCACAGCCCGCTGTGAATAATTATGGTAATTACCAGTAATAAAAATTCATACAGTAGTTAGTTGACTGTGCTGTCTTGTTGTAGAACACATTTGAAATGCAGTGCGTCTAATTCATTTTGTTACTGCATTGCCTCTGTACATTTTACACTAGGATTTATTTTGAATTCCCTTTGCTTGTGGAATTTTCAGTTGTTCCGTTTTGACCACCACCTCTATTACTGTCCTGTGACTTAGTGGATGTGGAGCTATGTTGTTGTCCTGAGGAAAAGGATCCTCACCTGCTTGGCCTGCCCGTCTGCTGATCCCTGCACCGAAGTCGCTCATTACCACGACAGGAGAAGTCGGGTCAGGCGTATCTGAAAACACTTTGCCGCTTGTTACGCGATATTCAGGACTAAGTGCTCGTAGAGAGTTGAATGTTCGGTCTGATGCCTGTGTGTAACCACACATGAAGCCAGCACTTTATCTTCTCCCCTGAGTCTGCCTCTGGGCTTCCATCTGTCTGAATAAGTGATACTGATGAGTGAATGGAGTTAAAACTGGTGTTATAAAAGCAACAGCTTCACCGAGCCTATTTTCAATCTGAATCCACTTCATTTCCCCTGGGATATATGTTATCTTATGTGACATTTGCGTTACGAAATGTGTCAGCTCCGTCACCTTTGCTTCCCTGCTGTAGTTTCCCTGTAGAAGTGACAATTTCTGTGCTGACCAAGAGACCGGCTGGTTGTTATGCTGAAGCCAAGAGAACATATTTCTACAGCAAATAAGTGAAAAGGGGCTTTTATATCGTCTTTGCTTTACATTGAAATAATAATGGAACCTAGTTAAGTTCATCTTTTGAGAGGCAAAGATCGCCTATGGTCACTTTACTGAATGTTTCTCCATCTACAGAAAGCACTTGAAAAGAAGAGCAGTATACTTGAATATCCTTTCTATCCACCATCACCTTGAGGCCTTCTTGCAGCCAGTGTGCTGGTTTGAGGTCGAGCTCCTCTCTTGACTGTCTGTAATGATGAGGTGCTTTATCTCTGAAAAGGCTCACTTCAGTTGTTCTGCTGCACTTGAAGCTCCTCGCCCTGTCTGACCTTACAGAGAACAGTACAAGAAGCACGTAGCACCGCTTTCATGTTGGTGGTGCGATGAGAAGCCTTAATACTTGAGGAATGGCTCAACATTTTGGGAAATTTGCTTTTTCTGCTTTCTGGCTGAGCGTTAGCTGAGAAGCTCGATACCACTCTAACATCTGCTCGGTTCATACGTGTATGGGGCTGAAGCCAGAGGCCAGTTAGCTTAGCATAAAGAGCGTTAACAGCTGACTGGGCTCTGCTCAAAGTTAACAAAATGCACCTCTGGTACCTCTAAAGCCCACTAGTTATCACGCTGTAACGTCTTTGTTTGATCTGTACGAAAGAAGTGGAAAAAAGTCACTATGCCCCGTAAAAGGAATAGTCCCACACATACCCTGCAAAACCACCTAACTGATTCTACACCAGTGACGTTCATAGCACTTCTTTCCTCCGCCCTGCCTCGCTAGAATCATCTCAAAAGATTTGTTCAAAGATTCATTCAAAGATTCGTTCAGCGCTGGAGCGGAGCTCTGACTGTGTCGTCCCATCACTGAACTTAAACACAGTCGAACGGTGGATATTCCTCATGATCTCTGGGCTCTGGAACCAGACGTGCTGTCTCTCTGACAAACGGGCCAAACTCTGCTGATAATTCTTGATGTCGTAGAACTTTCGCTGCCGAATATGAAAAGTAACGTTAATGACTCTTATGTCTTTTGAGCTGATCTGCAGTGAGGCATTACTCTTGAACTGTCCGGGACCAACTCTGACCATAACTCTACTCACATTCACTGTGTGGTGCGCTCGATGAACCGCTGTTCCCTCGTAGTGAGAGGATCTGAGACAGTCTTCAGCCAGAGCTGCCTGATTTAATTCATATTTAGTTCTGCAGGCTACTTGATCAAGCAGCACATATAGGAAAAGCTTAAATTCAATCAATGACTTGAGAGAGTGAGTGAATGAGTCATGTTCGCAGATACACTCGCTCTCTGCGAACCAATCCCTGAATGAATCAATACCTTAAATTACTCAGTACGTGTAGCTCCACACGTTTGCTCTCCACCGACTGAGCTCAAATGAACGGAGAAATGAAAAGATTCTTTCAGGAAGTGATTCAGTCAAGTTCGTACCCAAAGATTCGTTCTTTTTAATGAATCGTTTGCAAACAACACATGGATATTTTACACTTTATGTACAGATCAAACAAAGAAGTTACAGCATGATAACTAGTGGGCTTTAGAAGTACTAGAGGTTCATTTTGTTAACTTTTAACAGGGCCAGGCCAGCTGTTACCCTGTTCCACGCTCTAGGATAAACTAACTGCTCAGCTTATACAAGGCCAGCTACAAAGCTAGCTGAATAGCTTAGCTGCTGGCCTCCTTCATATTCAGTGTAGACATAAGAGTGGTGAGTGGTATGAACCTTCCCACCAGCCATCTAATTCTTTGCAAGAAAAGCAAAGAAGCATTCTTCCCAAAGTGTCAAGTAGCTCAGTAATTTACAATTTAAGAGTCATTTGTAAGGGCTGTTTACTGTGCTAATGGAAACAAATAAGTATAATTCCTTAGTATATCAAGTAAAAAGTAATGAGATTTAGGTATTTAATCTGCACAGATTTAAAATCCCAAAGTAATCATTACAAAATATAAATAAAAATAAATGCTTTCAACATGGTTCGAAAAGATGCTACATTTACACGAGAAATTTGCTCAACATCACTTTTATTGTCAATACAGCACATACACTCAAACCAATAGAAATACAAAAGTTTATCTTATCCCTTCTTTACAGTGAAGTACAGTATATGTTACAGTAATAAACATCCCTCATTCTTGAAATGTTACATACCCAGACTGACATATTCCAATTATCAACATTAATACTTTCTTTTGCATGGATAGTCAATAAATGACTTAAAGTGACTTCATGCAGATCATCTGATGCATTTCTTTTTTTTATATGAAACTGAGGTTGTAATTCTTTGTGACTCTATTTTCTGAGTCAGGATGCCATGTAAAAATTAACTTGAGGATCAAGCAACTAATTGTATTCAAGTGTCATTATTCGTATATCCAGCCCATATACATTTTTTTTCAAGATCTGTTCTATCTTGGCAAACATCACATTCATCCTAGCAACTCGCAGAAGTTTATACCTCACTGAAAATGGTCCAAAATCCCCACAAAGTAACATAGACAAAAAAACATAACCCCCTTGGCAGAGGTAATAACAACATCCCAGTGTAAATCCATAAATCCTCATTCATCACTCTGAATCTCAGCACGTAATAAACATCCTCATGTCCCCTGATTATCACAGCTGGAATGATCAGAACAGACTGGAAAGAAAGGCCAAAGAGGCCACTTACAGTGATGCTTTCCTAACCTGTACATGTGTACAACCGATTGAGATAAGTGGGACACCGTAGATCATTTTCTTTTTCAGTCATGACAACACTGAGGTGATCGCACGTCAAACAAAAAATCCTCAAACTAAACAAGCGATAACTCTTACAACAGCTAACAGACACAATCTGTTTGAGACCAATAAAAATGGCAACTTTACCCACTAACATAGATCTAGCATAAGTAGCACAAAAAGAACTGAAAGTGTAACAACTGTAGATCAGTCGTGACAATTTGGTGACTGCTATTTTTCTTTCCTCAAAACAGTTACAAAAAGGCAGCTTGAGAAATCACCCACAATTCACTTACATATTTCTGGAAATTCTTTACAAAAAAGGCTAGATCTGGCAAAGTCCGCAATGCTAACTACCAGCCTTAAAATGCCTAATATGTTTGTGCATGCAAGAATGTATGCAAGCCTACTATAACACTAAAAGAATGACACATTGATTCACTGGCCCTGAAATGCTCACTTGCTTCAGTAAAACAGATGGTAAGTCTTAAAAGATGCATTAAAATGTTGCTTTAAAAATCTGCATGATAAGAGCAGGCATTTAGCGTGAAAAGCTAGTGTGCATCTTTGTGGACGTTTAGTCAACTTTCTTGCTGCGCAGTCGGAATGCATCCAGCAGGTATCTGCAAAAGGAGCCAGTATGTTGTGAGAGGAGTGTGAGGACCTTCCCATGAATGAGGGTCAGCAGCGTCTGGTGACCTGTCGCCCAAACCCGGTACCAAGGCCCATAAAAGGGATCGGACACAGCCGGACACAGCATGTTGTTCAGGTTGACCTCAGTCGCCTGGGGGGGTGGGGGCAGAGACAGACACTCAGGTTTAGTACGTGCAATTCCTAATATGATGCTAACATGGAATAATAAGTAGTAGCCAGCTGGATAATGAGTTTTTGGCCAATGTCATTGTTAAATTCACCATGTATATTTTTATAATCATGAATTTCTGCTGGATTTCTGCTCTAAAAACTATCACCTAATTGGGTGTGTTAAATCTGCAAATCCTTTATAGCTATTTATTTGACTGCAGGAATTACTTTAACTGCTAAATATGTCACATCGCTTTTTCATGGATTTTTGCATTTGTGGCTGTCTAAACCTTGTGTAGACGTCTGTATTGATGCTCTGTGTTTTTGTAGTTGTTGAATATCTGCAGAGTGTGGAAAAAATAAGAGAAAGATCATACATCATTGCACAGTCCAATTCAGTAAAGACTGGCTTCATAATTTTGAATCTTTATATCTGTTTGTTTTCTGATTCATTCTGATTTTTGAGGATGCAGTTTGTAGTTTGTAGTTTGTAGATTTGTTCATCAAAAAGTACCATCAAGTACCAAGTATCTTCCAGTTGGACGTGGGGATAATTTGCCAGACCACTGCTAATCACTGTGTCCTGTTGCTGATATTTGTCTGTGTACTATGATGCACGATTTTACTGTAAGAAAGCCATTATTTGGCTTATTTCCCTCCAACACTCACTTTTCAACTAAAGCTGAATGATGGGGGATCAACCTAATATGGCTTATCTGTGCTGCTGCCATGTCAATTTTAATTTAGTAGAAAATCACGTGACTATATTAGCAAAACACAGGAGACCTGTGAGAGCAGTGGTCACAAGTGCGCCTAATGAATAGTCACTAAAAAGCACTTAACAACACCAGCCTCAATCTTTATACCTCAAACATTACACATATACAGTACAATCATCAAAAAAAATAACGTGCGCAAATGTATGCAGGCATGTAGAGCATCAACAATAAATCAAATCTGCGAGGCTGGTATTCACTTATTGAAGATAGTAATGTATCAGTGTATAGGCCAGCTGATAAGAAAATATTCCAAATATTGATATCAGTATCAGCCTCAGAAATCCAGTCGGGCTCTAAATTCATATATGCAAGCATGCGTGCATTTTCATACACAATATTAGCAAACATTTTCAATCTAGTACAGCAAGAAGGGTGTTTCTTATAAGCTATAGCCTTCACCTTTTCAGTCATTGCAATAACCTTTTTTTTTCTGTGTTAGGACTTGAATGCATTTCGGCTTTATTAATAAATCAATGCATCCCTCTGACACACTGTCAGTTCTTTGGAGCACAATTGTAAGGTAGTGTATGTTGTATTTCTGTTGATCACACATATTTGAATAAATTATTTATCTTTCTCCCTGGGCATGAAACCACTGATGCAGGTGATGAGAGCGTGATCCCTACACTTTGCATTGTAAAATGTCATGTGATGCCCAGCAGAGGGCTCTATCTTACCAGGCCGAGGACCTGCAAGAAGAGGAAGTGGTAGAGGAACAGGATGCCGGTGGAGAGAAGCGCCCACCACATGTCTCCAAGAGGTTCAGGCTTGTATACACCTGCAAAAACCAACATCTGTAAACATCTAGGGGGTATTCAACAAAGTTGGATTAACAAACTCTGAGCCTTACCCTGAACCCTGAACCCTGAACCCTGAATCATGAACCCTGACCAACTCAGAGTTGGTCAACTCATAATTTTGTGGTTCCGGATCAGCTTATCAGAGTTAGTTCAATCAACACTGTGTATGTTGACTCTGAGTTAAGTGCATAAGTGGTGAATGTTAAGTCATCAATAATGGAGCTCCGATACTAAAAATCACCATGACAACGTGTAAATGGAATCAAGAGTCTCCATTTTAATCCAGTAAACCCAAAATAACAACAACGGAGTAACAATGCACATTTATCTTAAAACACAGTAGCAGCATTGAAAGACCCTGAGCTGGAGAAAAAGTGATAAAGATAGGGTTAGCATAGCCCAGGACTCCTACTGCTTGTTAGAATAGATGTTTCAATGTATTTATTCAGCTCTAAGCTGATGGTGACAAAGTGCAGCTGGCAGCAGAAGATGAAATATGCAGATCAATCAGAGTTTATTTATAGATCTTTGATTGTAACCTCGCAGTCTGACCCAGTTTGTATTTTGGTGATTTACACTTAAAGAAGCATCTATTTCAAAACGGAGTATAAATCTGTAGGTGTCTATATTACATTTAAAAATCTTGATCAGCGGCTTTTAATGACTGTATTTCAACATGTAGTAAATTTAAACACAGTAACTGAAATGCTAATACAAAGTTAAAACAAGTTGAGGCTATTTGCACCATACATTCAAAACACACTTCAAACTAATTTTAGTCTACTTTTAAAAACTTAAAGTTTTTTCAGCCATACTAAAATTATCTGCACTGATATTCAGTCTCCAATATGATATTTCAACTATGATAGGAATGATAGGGAGATGCTTTTTTTTTCTTTTAAATTTACAGTGATGACTGCATGTTAATGTTTCAGTGCAGGGGAACTGATCCACAGTGTTAGAAAGACAGACAGTGTATAGATTTTATTCTGAGCGGAGGATGTAGGTCTGAGTAACAAACTACTGTCCAACTGAGAAAACTTAATACGCTCAGACATGTGCTGCGATATGTACTGTATGAATGAGGAAGTGAACCATACAGCTTCTTCGGGCTCTGCAGGAGAACGAGCAAAACTCTAGGTTTATTGAAGACACCTGCCAGTGACCAAGGTAATTTCCCCAGAGTCAAAGTGAACTCTGTTAACCTTGAGGTGAGGGAAAACTTCCCTAAACCCGTTTGTAGGTTAAAGAATGGGCAAGCACATAGGATATATCAGTTCATGCCTCGTACAGACAAGATACTGAAGAACCAAATGCTATTTCAAGCACATATCTGTTAGATATCAGTCAAACAAACTGAGGCAACACCTCGTGACCACAGTAAAATGTGTAACAGGATGTGGAGTCAAGATGGTTTATCCGGTTTCCTCACTGCCAGCATTTCCTAAAGTAACTGAACAGTCAGCGTCCAATGTGCAGCCATTAAAACAGTTTAATTACAACAAATAATATTTCCTTTTGTTAGCCTCCGGTCTTACGTTTCTAATTAAAAAAACAGGGAACTTCTGGCAGAGTTTTGATTCCTTTGCTACAGCATGAATACAGTGAGGTACATAAGTATATGGACAGCAACAGTTTTCTTAATTTTCCCTCTGTACAGCACCACAATGAATTTGAAACCAATGAATCAAGATGTGAATGAAGTGTAGATTTTCAGCTTCTATTCAAGCGGTTTAATAGAATTATTGCATTACACGTTTAGGAATTGCAGTAATTTTCAAGCATATTCACTCATTTTCAGGGGATCAGAAGTAATTGGACAAACCAACAAAATTATAAATAAGGATTACTTTTCACACTTGGATGAAAATCATTTGCAGTCTATTACTTCCTGATGTCTGGACCCCATGGACGTCACCAAATGCCGTCCTCAGGTTTGTCTTCAGGAACTAATAATCAAGCCCAGTTGGGTTCATGTCAGGTGACGGTTTGCCCATTGAAGAACATTCCATTTCTTTGTCTTGAGAAGCACTTGGGTTGCTCTGGCAAAGTCTAATTTCCCTTTCTGTTCTTGAGTTTTCCCAGTGGTTTGCACCTTGTGGTAAACCCTCTGTATCTACATTCATGAATGCGTCTCCTGATTGTAGACTTTGACAACAATACACTTTCCTCCTGGTGAGTTTACTTGACCTGGTTAGATGTTGTGAAGGGTTTTTCTTAATTAAGGAAAGAATTCAGTGTTGGTCCACTTTAGTCATCTTCCATGGTCTTCCAGGCCTTTTGGTGTTGCTGAGCTCACCAGTTCATTCCTTCTTTTTATGAATAAACCAAATTGTTGATTTGTCCACAACTAACGTTATCTGTCTGACGGGTTTGCTTTGTTTTTCAGCCTAATGATCCCTCCTTCATTTGCATCAACACCTATTTGGAATGAATATTTAGAACTGCAACAAAATGCAAATTCTGCACCTGGAATCAACCACAGACCTTTCATCTGCTTCTTTTGTTGTGACATAACAGGAGAACAGGCCAAACCTGGCCATGAAATGATTTCAGTCAATTGTCAAATTAGTTTTGAGCATCTGAAAATGAGGGACTATGTATGAAAATGGCTCATGTGACATTCTTTTTAAACGCCCTTATGGCTCTGTGTCAAATCCATTGTGTTGGTTTACAGAAGCGGAATTACGATAATTCTATCACTGTCCTAGTACTTATGGACCAACCTGTAAATCACTCTGACATTTACCTGACTTCTAACAATTCTAACACACTTGTCAAAGACAGACTTAGCATTGTGAATTTGAACAATGATTTATATTTTACCTGTCTTTATGTATATACTTTGTCTTGGTCATAGTTTTGGTGTTTTTAAGCTGTGTCTAAACGGTTAATCATTCCACTTATGTCCTGGTTCGCATTTTCACTTTACAACACATTTACACCAAGGGCTATGCAGTAAAACCTCTGTCCTCAGACATGGTACATGTGTAATAAACAGAAGAAATAAGATCATCACCTACCTCCTTTCCTGAAAAGGTAAAGAGGTACCAGGTACAGCATGGAGTGCTGGATGTAGTAGATCTCCTTCTCAAATGGCAGCTGTGGAGAGAGTTGATCATTTTCAGCTCTTTATATCACACATTAAAGATGGCCTACAGGCAGAGCTGCCTCTGAACTTGTGCGGGCTCTAAGCAGAAATTTAATTTGCTTAGATCCCGGTAGTATTGATTGGACGTTTCTATTGTTTGTAATATAAGAAAAACAAGGAATACCTGAACATTTGGTGAATATAACTCAGACTTGCTGCTCTCTGTCTGCATGATGGTAAAATGTACTTATCTCAGAGCAGCATTCACGAGTGGAGGTGAAGTCAGGGTTGTCTGACTCATCTTCGACCATTATTTTATTCTATTGCTAGTGGGGGAAGTAGTAGACAGAGAGCCCTATGTGACCTAGGATCAGCAGAACCCTCAGCCTCTTTAAAAATCCAAGAGAAGATGAAAGGGATGTATTAAATTTAGAAAAAAAAAAGGAAAAAAGTAAACAGTGGAGTTCTTTAGGAACTGCACCACCATATTAATGAAAAAAGGAACAGACGCACTGCACAACTGGAGATAGTAATTGTGTAATTCAAAAATAAATTATTTAGTATTTTTGTGAAGTCAGATCTGGGATCAGTGATCTAAATTAATACAAATAATTAAATTGTTCTCTTCCTTTAAAAATATTTACATTACTTTTTACATTTTTAATACAAATCATGTATAATTTAATGCTTTTGGAAGAAGATTTATGAGGATCTGATGTAAATAGCCTTGTCCATTTAATGTTAAATCTGACTAGTGTTCTGTCCTCACACATCTGTTTGCTATATCTGCTGTAAAAACTAATTTAAAAAGCAAGCCGACCAATAAAATAATGTTAATTGATTTAAAAAGGCTCCACAGTTGCATACATCAAAATCTTCTTTGAGGGCATACTTCTATTTTCCAAGAAAACAAGTTCTTTAGCTCACAATGAAGAGAGTTCTTGCAAAAAACCTTTGCTTTACTTGGGTAAGAACAGTTCTATAGTAACAACATTTGACCTTGACGGGGGTCACGATAGACCAGGACATTTTGTTTTTTAAAGTTCAAACTGTCCAATTCGATTTCATTTATGCAAACAGCATTCAAGGTTAGGGCATCATCTACTGCATCTGGTCCTCGTCTGCAGCTGTTAGTAAAAGCCTGTCCTGCAGGCAGTGTTGCTGGATCTGAATTGATTTCCTCAGATTTACTTCATCTGTCAAACTCATACTTTCTGCGACTTGGGTCTGACATTTAGTCTTCTGTGTGTTAGAATACTTCTTTGGATTCATGCTCTAGTAGAGATGCTACATTTATTTAAACATCACAATCATATAAATGTCAAGATTTTGACAAGAAGGAGATAAAATGTCACAAAGTTGTCTCAACACATCAAAGCTTAGGAACAATGCTTGCTCTCTTGTTGAGCTGTCATGAAAAATGAAATACAAGAATCCTGTCCTTATTAACTTCAGAAACAGATTAAAGGCCTGCAGCGGTGAATGAGATCCAGGCTATGCTGGAGATATTTCCAGTACTGGTTACTTACCAGTCTGGTGTTGACTACAGGGAACATTAAAGCCAGTAATGCACCATTCAACATGTGGACCTGCAGCCTGAAAACACACAGGGAAAACATAAGCCAGTAATCACAACATTAGACAGTAACAGTACTTTCAAATTTACAAAAAACTGATGAACCTCACTTCCTCCATCACACCTCTCTGACTACCAGGAAACTTTTAACAATTATTTCAACATTCCACGCATCATTGATCTACTGGCACATTGGCTTGAATCAATTAGTGCTGATATAAGAAAAGGTGGAAGACATTGACATTATGTTCTTTGTTGCTGAAAGGCAGGGTCAGCTCCTTTCAGCAACATTGATGGTGAGAGGTCAGGTCACTGATGGCTCCGGCAATTATAAACTTTCTACTCATATTTGTCATACAAAGTTGCTGTCATAGTCCTGAAAAATCACTTTCCTAACTATTCAGTCATAACCAAAGCCATGGTAAGCACACATTCTGCAGCTGTTTCAGCCCCCCCAACCACACACACACACAAAGGATAAACATTTCTTTTAACCAAGATTTTCCAAAAAACTGTATCTAATATAAAAACCCAAGAGTTCATTTGTCAAAATTGGGGCCGACATCAGTCTCCCCTGACTGCTCTTTTGTCAAATTGAGACAAAATAACTGTTGTGACAGCTAAGGTCACTGGGAAAGCAGATGTGTTGTAGGAACGTCTGTTCAAATAAATCCAGCTGTCATTCTGGGGGCCTATCTGGAAAAACAGTCTGCTTCTTTTAAATTCAAATTCACTATAATTATTGATCATTACAGTCCTTGACCACTCTGTCACAATCAATACTTTGGCCAAGGCATGAATCCCTGATACTGCTGTTCTGTTGGATTAATACCTTTAAGTATTAATCACTACATACTAATAATTATACCATTATATTGAGATATCTCTTCATGTAACTGCATATGATTCCACTTGCATTTCTTCAAAATTACATGATGTTTTATTGTTAGACTCTTTTTTGAGCCTGTAGCCAGATATATTCTTGATATGTAGTTTCCAGTGTTTTTCTGCTGCCATAAAATACAGGAACTTGTCTTGCGGTTGTTTGCCTGCCTGGTAAAACAAATAGCCAAACCCAAGCAAGCCAAAAGAGCTCTGAATAACACCGCAGACTTCCAGCCTCTCAGTGAAGTAACTAACGTAAGTCTGCCCCACTGTCGTCTAGAAAACATGGCTGCTCATGGCGTGATAGAATGAAGCTGATTACTGATTGGCTTCTTTATTTAGACAGCATGTGTTTCCATGAATTTACAGATACATCGGTTGCTCTTCTGTTCAGCTGCTCTAGGAGGGTTTGCTGTTGCCATGGTAACCGCAGACGTTGCTTAATCAGCCAGGACTGAAATCTTAGGGATTACAACTTCATGCATTCCTAATTTAAATCAGTTGGTATGTTTTTTTCTTAGGTATTGATGGCATTTACAGTAGAAATAGTGTGCAGTTCCACTTGCCTTTTCATTTTTTCTTATTCAGATGCATATTAAATGCCATGTTTACATTAACTAAAATTTGATTTAATCTGCTGAACCAGGAAAGAAATGAATATATGTGTTTCTCATGGGAAATATCTGTAACATGTCCAGGAAGGTGATAAAGTAGTATATAAGCTAGTCTGCAATTAGAAAGAAAATCATGGCCTGATGAAAAAACATTTTTTTACTGGCTTAGTTAAGTATTTTTATTCTAATGTAAGAGTATTTCATAAAGTTTCTGAGACTCACTATTTTATTCTTAGCAGACTACTTCATGGCCATGCCAGGTAAGACACAGCTAAAGCTACAGACTCCCATGGGCTATGGCAACAGAAAGTGACCCTTCTTGTATTTATTTTCTGTGTAAATCCCACATTTGTTCCCTCTGGCAAACACATTTATTTCTCATGAATAATTCAATACCCAGACCAGAGAAGTTGTTGAGGGGAGAAGTCTATCAACCTCAGAAAATTCATTACAATAGAACTGCAAAAACCCATTTACTCTGTTAGAGTGTACAAGTAATTACAATCAATGTACCAGTTGTTTTTATATGAAAACCAAATCCATGTTTAATTTAGGTTTGTGTGCCCAGTCATTTCATACTGCATTCAAGATTTCAAGATTGATGACAAGTATCTCCTCCTATGGCAGATGGAAATGGAGGGTGAATGACTCGATGCAAGAAACTGCAAACACATAGTCCTTTTATGATTAGCGGTTTAGCACAAACTATGGATCCATATTGCCAAAATAAATACTTGTATTTGGTAAAATTGAACAAAGACCAAAGCCAGACATGAGACAGGGTAAATACACTTACCTAAATACAACCATTGCTGTTTTACATGGTGGGCAGGCCAGCAGGAAGATCTGTTTAGGAAAACACAGAAGAAATAATTCATTTCATCACAATAGAAACAGTCATTATTGAAGAGCTTGAATGTCTCAACAGCTCGCAGCACTCTCTCCTTGCTTTAAAAAGTTTTTATTAATATAATCTGAACAGAAAGCTGTGGACAGAGCATCCCACTGGCAGATGTGAAGTACTTGGTGCTTCAAACCAAGAAAAACAAAATTCAGAAATTAAATTAGAATAGAAATGAAAGCATTTAAATGGCTGCCAGGTGTTCATGGATTTGACTGCCTGTTTTCCACAGTGTGGCTGGTATTGTTTTCGTGTTGTGAGCCTGTGTGTGTGTCATCATGGCAAGATGTGGTCCTGAAAACACCTATTGAGCAGGTGTTTAGCTCATCAAATTGAAGACTGAGTTCGGACAGGGCTGTGGTTTGACCCATAAGTATTGCGTACCCATGTAATTATTGAGTAATAACTACTGAGTACTCAAGAAATAAACTAATTCTATATTATTATGAGTACTCATGGGTCAGAGTGTAAACATATTGTGGAGTGATCTCATCATAATGTGGCTTCTAGTGTTAATGTTCATGTTAAAAATGAAAACCTCAGACCTATGAGTCCAGGTTAAATGTCACAACAAAATCACAAATGTTTTACCTAAAGCCGATGTGTCACAGCTCCAAGTGTAGGCTGGTGATATGTTGTTTAAAACCACATGTACAAAGCTGGAAATGAAGGAGAAGCCAGTTTAAACTTGGTTTCTATTACCTATATTTTGGGTGTTGAAAATGCTACAATCAGTAAGATGGCTTCGAACTTGAGTGAGAATACAGGCTCATAATATCTGGCCTACATCTCATCTATGCTCGGTGGATGTGTTATTGTGGCCTGCAGGATGCTGGGAACACGAATTGGTTTAAAACACCACCTGACACAAGAAAGACTATGTTTGCCTGGAAGGTTAAGACTAGAAACAGAGTTACAAGAAAGCAATTTACTTGAGATCTGTTGTACAAGTACCCACTGGCCAGGGATTTTTGTTTGTGTTTTAGGGATTGATCTGCTGCACACCTCTCAACTCGTATTAACCTGCACTCTGAACACAACTAAAATTTATTTTGAAAAGTAATTTTGTCTTTTTCAGACCGTCTGCGATAAATAAAAGCTTTTAGCACAAGACAAAATAATTAAATGTATATCCTTAACATTTGAATATTTATACAACTTTTCCAGTATTTTTCTTTCCCCAATACAACTTAAATCTTGTCCTGGCCTTTTCTCTCTACCTTATGAAAATCATTAATCAAAGTAACAGATGACTCTTTATTGTACATACAATATACTGTGTTTGGGATTTGCAGATATTTTCAATATAACAGGACGTGCTATAAGGTTAGAGGTGAATTTGGGCACAATGTTTCACCCAAAGCATATTTTGCTAATGGAAAACACCAACATTTGAACCCAATTCTCAGTGAAGTGAGTACATACCTTCCTGTTAATTAAACCAATACAACCCTGGGCTCCAGTGGTCACATGATCTTTACTGAATTTTCACGGAACAAGAGAGAAGAGACTAGGAAATGTATTTCATGCAAATTACTGAGCATGCTGTTCGTGTCAATAATGACTTGTCTGACTGGTGGTGCTTGTTGGTCCACAGAGAAACACCGATAAAATAACCCGGTGTGTCAGCGTGGACGCACAGTTGTCTTCCTTAAATCGTTTCTGTTATTTCGTGACTATTCAAGTATAATGCAGTGGTACAGCAGAAGAGGAGATCCTGGGATTTTATCAGATAAATAACATGTTTTTCTGATCCACTGTGTTAGAACAAACTCCTCGCAAGTAGCACTTTAACACAAGCATCAGCTAAACAGATTAGTCTACTTCTAAAGACATTATCATGATTAGAAATGTTATGAAGCTGGTAAGTTATTCAAATGTTGGATTTTTCACACTCTGTGTGCGATACCTCGTTTAAATAAATGCATCTTTTATATGATTCATTTAATTCATCACTGTACCGTACTTTACAGTATGTGTTGGTATTTTCAGGGTGTATTAGTCCTTTAGCAAGGGCAAGTATTTCCATCCATATGTTTGTACTCTCATTGTTGCCTCGGCTAAATTATGAACAGACTTGACCTTCAATTTACTCAGCGCCAAAAATTGGATTTAAAAAGGTACAGGAAACTCTAAATCACATACTGGTAGATAAAGAGGTGTTAATTATGTTTGTGGTCTCTCCAGCAGCTCTCTTAAAAATGCTGTCAATACATGTTAATTGCTTCTATTATAGGTGAAACGCAATGATTTTGTTTTAACAATGTGCACAATGTCTTGCCACAGCAACCTTAAAACACATGGTTTGTGTATTTGTAGTTGACATGATCTTATTTGCATCTAAATGAAAATGCTTAAATCTCCCTGGCAACTTGGCTTCTGTGATAAAAGTCAGAATAAACTACATTATATTTTAGTTTTTATTTTCTCTTTCCATTAACTTTAATGCTTCGTGCAGTAGATCACATGTAAGTACAGATGTGGAACAACAGTGATACAAGACTAAGGTTCCTTTGCATATAAGCACTGGATCTATGTCACATCCATCAGATGAACAGCTTACTACCATTTCTAATAGATGTCAAAGAGCAATCACTCACTCTCTTCAGTTAACTCTAATGATCGTTTCTCTTTCTTAATCTTACTACTGGAAGATAAATTTATCTGGAGGTACAGCAGGCTGAAACAAAGTTCCAGCATCTTTCCTGTTCCCTGATGCTGTTAAGCATCTGCTCAACAAAAAAACCCCAAAACAAAACGAAAACCAACAAAAAATTGTTGCACTGCAATTTCAAAGTAAAAGCACAACTGTAACTGCATAATTGAACGCAAGAGGGTAAACAGTGATAAGGAGATAAATGGCCTGTTTATAGATTGAAAAACTTTGCTACTGATAAGCCATACCTCCTTCTTAGAATTGGTATCATGAAGTACTTCATTTTAGTGCTTTCAGATTATTCTTAATGGTAGAGACAACAATGTGATCTCCTTGGTGTTACTGCTACAGCTGATAAATGTGGCAATATCTAATGATAATGCTGATGCTGTAGCCTGTCATACCCATACTGAATGTGTGTTGCACACAGCTTGTTAACAGCACGGTATTTCAAAGCGAAGCAAGATTGTCAGTCAATGTAACAAAGACAAAGCACAACGTCTCTAAGTTAATTGCTGCAGCATTACATTATTTTTAACTCTGAGGCCTGTTTTTAGGAGGGACGAGTTATTATTCTCTAAAGCCTGTAACAGCATTTATCCTCATCCTCTTATCAAAATGGGGATATTTATTATATTTATAATCATTCAAAAATAATCAGAATGTCCAGTCACACTGGACCTGCGACGAGATGTTCAGGGGACGAAAGTTCACTTGATAAGGAGGTTGTGTCTCTGACAGGAGAGCAACCTTTTATCGTGTGTTAAAAGGAAACTCCCAGCTAAATGGAGAATCCTGTGTTGAGTCATTTGGACACCAAGTATGTAAACACTACAAAGAACTTCAATTTCCTTTTCCCATTCCATAATCGCTGAACATCCATACTAATGAACAGTATATCTACAATATCCACAACAGCCTTTCATAACAGCCTTAGCATTTGTGGAATTTGGAGTTTGATTCCTGCAATATGAAGGTCAGATTTTTTTCCGGATGTGGCAAGAGGAAAAGGCAGATACAGATACTTTGATGTTACAGCTGTTACAACAGCTCTTGGTTCTCAGTGTGGAGAAGGGGTCAAATTAAAGATTTAAACAAAACAGTTTTTACCCCTTATGTACTCTTATATGGCTACACAAGAAATCTTATCAACTATAGATACATTACAAGTGTACTATACATTATCACCAATCCTGAAGTTAGGAAGAAAGAAACTGAAAATATAATGAAGAAAATTCTTGTGGTATGTATATTTCTCTACTAATTAAACTCATAAAAAGCAATGCTGAGCCCTCAAAAATCCTGATTTGTCTATCACATCCATACTGCATGGCATCTGCTATTTGACTAGTTTGATTATTGAGCCCCAACCATAGCCACAGTACTCAAAAGGCAAATGTAGGACAGTAAATTGATCAGTCACTCAGTGGTCAGTCAGATGTCTGTCATCATGCTTATGTCTAAATCTGTTCTTGTTCCATGCAGGGGAATACAGATAACAGACATCTGTGTTGTCAGATGTGAAACATCAGCTCATCAGTCATCAGACACTGAACTCTTCAACTGCAGTCGAGGCTCTCTCACCTTGGACTGAGTGATGCTTGCTCGCCTGGGGTTTTTGATTTGTGTTTGAACTCTGTGACTGATACTGCAACCCTAAGCATGACAAAGCATAATTTTTCACCATCAAATACTTGGCATGGCAGTTTTGCTTAAAACGCATGAAATTCCTTCCCATTCAATATTTATATTTTTGTAGCATACAATAGAGTGTTTGTGTGCAGTTTAGGACAAATGCAATCAATAAGGTATGTATTATTAGTCTTTGTAATTACAGAGTAATAATACTGATACTAACCACCAATCCAATATAGATTATGTAGAACCTGATAATATTAACCATTGATGATAAGCGTTCTCGCAAACAAGCTGCTGTATGAAGACACTGAAAAATAGATAACCTGCCGCAGGCATTAGAACACAGTTAAGTGGGTATATTCTATTGCACAACACACAGATGATGGAGATGCCTATGCAGATTATTCCAGGTCGATAGTAACTTCAACTACAGCAACACTTTATTTTGCACATCTAACAAAGCACCGTGAGAACTCTACAAGGGGCCTTCATTATACTTCAAACTATAAAATCTGCTAATAATTCCAGACTTTTTGATTGTGTTGTTTTATGCATTGTAGCAGGGTTAACAAGCTAAAAAAAGGAGACAGAAAAAAAACATGGCCACTTAAGAATCTCTGCAATCCTTATTCCATGTTTGGACCTGAGATTTTCCTCACATCTGAAACAGATTAAAAATGTACCACACCCATATACTGTAATACTCTACCATTTCTAATGAAGACCAGGCAGGTGGAGTCAGCTCCGATGAAGGGTTAATACAAGCAGACCTAAAATCAAACAAAGAAACAGCCCGCCAAAAAAGACCAACACTAAGCTGTCAGCTATTCAGCACATTAAATCTCGATCACTCACATGGAGGAATCCTAACAGCCGCCCAACGAACCCACAAAACATAATTTTCAACAAAGCGAAATGTATTACACACTTCTTGTTCTGGCTATTTTTCTGATATCATACCATCAAGCTCCAGGACGCCCTTAATGTGGCCTTTTTCCCTGCAACAATTAAACTCCTGGAGGCAATCTCTACAGAACCACCCTGTTGAGACAAACAACACATTTCTGCTTACCACTTTCTAGAATTAAAAAGAAATTGTACCCCAAATCATACGGTCTAATTTCATTAATGTCTTCTTCTGATCACAGTCAAGTGTCAGCATGCATGAGGAATGCCTGCTGGATTACCTTAACCTTGCTCATCACATTCATTAAGGACATTTTGCTATCATCAGTCAGTTCTTCAGTAATTCATCAATGTCCACTGCCTATCATGTCCATGCAATGTGAAATAATAAGAATACATCGTGTGTTCTTCATATTTCATGCGCATGGTCCGATATGTTACAACGCAATTGGCAGTGACTTGTTACCATGACGTGTGGTGTGCAACTATGCCCCATAAAGGTCAGACAAACGAGAGGTGTAAAAGAAAAAAAGCATGCATGTTCTGCACATTCTTACGACAGCAGTAAGTGTGACCCCTTTGAGAACCTTTTAGAACTTTTGGGACCGTAGTATCTCATTCAAACGTGACACAATAAAACACATCGCCCACTTTAGTTTCCATGCTGTATCGTTCAATTCTCAACCAGCTATCTGTGCAGTTACAACTCGAGCTCAGACTTGACTTGGCTGCTCTGTAGCTTTACACTCCTTCAAAACGCTGCATCTGCCTGTCGTAAACGATGACAAGGGTTAAGATCAGATGACGCCCAGCTCTTGGCGTCAAGGACTAAACTTGAAACCACAGGTCTTATTTCATCACAACACTTTCTATCTGCACAGTCCTGCAAGCACAGATGAGATTAATAATGTGCAGTCATGTCTTCAAAAACAAGAAGCCAAACTTTTATTTTTCAGGCCATTTTTTTTTTTTAAATTATTATTCATTTGCTACCCTTTCATGTTTTTGGAGACCTTTATTTTAAGTGCTAGATACATAAAATGCATTCACTGTTTCCTTTTCCAAAAAATAAAATAAAATTATTAATGGTAGTGTTATGATAGCCAGGATACAATCGGACCATTGTCTGAGTAGGCTGATTGGGTTAGGAGGTGAAAAAAAGATAAGAGAAACAAAAAAAGGACATCATCTGATGTGAACACAATGCAAACTGCACACAGATCAGAAAACCAATGAAAAACAAAATAGATATTCTCCACTTTTAAGTGTTTTGTACAACAGATCAAGCTGCGTGAGGCTCATATGAAAAGCCTGTTAATATAATCTCAGGGAAGCTTGAAATTCGTAGGTTTGAGGGGCTGTAGTACCAACCGTGGTGTCTCGCCGTACCGAAGAGGGCTGAGGTCAAGCCAATACGTGGCTGGTATAAACAAAGTCACCTAACACATCACAACACAGGGCGGACGCGGCACGTCGACCCCCGTCGACCCCCGTCGCTGCTCGGGAGAAACGGGGGGACAGACCTGAGCATTTCCTCGGATGTTGGGTTCCGCTCTCGTGTTAGCAACCCGCCCTGGAAGCGCACACAGATACACGTAGTCTAAACAAACACAAGCCAGCCTCGGCCGTGCCGGGCCGGGCCGGGCCCTCCTCACCTGAACCATGGTCACGACATGGCACGGGTTCAGCAGATAGATCACCGTCTTAGTCGCGAACTTGAATCCGACCTCCACCCCGAAAGTCATGCAGAGGGCAACCAGCAACAGGTTCTTCCCCAGGCTGTCCTCCTTCGCCCTTGTGCAGTCCTTCGCCACCACTTTGAGCTCCTTCGACAGGTTTATCTTCTTCAGGGCCACGCCGATCTCCACCAGGGAGACGAGGACGATGACCAGACTCTCGCTGAGGCGCTGCTGGGGCGCCAGGAAGGCGGCGCACTCGGGGCCGCCGTTGCCCTCGAACTTGGGGTCCACCCCGCCATAGATCCAGTCCAACAGGCTGTATATGTTATACCTGGACATATTCCTCTTCTCGTGTTGGAAAAGATACGAACAAGATGGAATAAAAGACGTCGCACCGACTTCTTGGCGAAACATGAACTGCAAGATTTCCCTTTCGTCGCTCGTCCCGTGGTTCTGAGGTAGACATGTACCCGACGCCTCGGCGTGTTGGAGCTAGCTACAGCCGCCTCATCCACGACCCGGCGAGGAGCTCGGCTAGCGGGAGGAGGTGGCTGCGGTCAAGACTACCCGTGGCTGCCGCCGCCGCTGGAGGTGGAGGTGGAGGTGGAGACGAGCCTCCGTCTTCTCCCACGCCCCTCGCACGGTTAGGGAAACTAAGCGAGCCGACGCGAACGCTCAAATCGGCACCGGCATCGTCGTCAGGGAGCGGGGACGCCTGCTACCTGCTCTCGGTCGAGTCGAGCCACGGTGGATCCTCCGGAGGTTGAGTTAGCGTCTGTTAGCGACGGGAGCGGACGGCGGCTACGGAGCTAGCATAGCCACGGAGCGGCTAGCCGGGCTGGGGCGACGGGGTGCGTCCGCGCCCCGAGCTCGGCCTCGCAGGCTGAGCAAAGTGAAAACCAAAAGCACTCACACACACACACACACACACACACGCACACTGCAGCCGTCACGATCCTCGGTCACTCGTGAACAACAATCACCTCCTGTGTCAAACTGTCACGATAACTACACGAGGCAGGTAAAGAGGGAAGTTTCCCTCCGTGCTCATTAGCTTAGCTGAGTACTCGCTAAACGCGTACTCCTACAACCCTGCACAAGTACAGGGAAGACGTGGATGGTAACTGTACGCTCAAGCTTTACAAATAGGGGTATAACAACACTATTGGCATTCACGGATGGCATTTACGACTTTTATCGAATGTTCGAATGCGATTTCAATGGTTGGAAAAGCTTTTTATTATTAATATTAAATTATCAACCTCAGCGAGCACCTATAGCTGACACGCGTTAGAAACCGCCTGAGAGTCAAATTTGCGGGCTAAAAAACCCCCATCTTTAAAAGAGAACTCTCGCTCCCTATACGTGATGCTTGGGGGTGGTGCGTTCATTAAAATACGTAAATTCTAACGGTTCTGTTGCGCTGGAGTAATAATTTCCATTAAATGCAGATAAAAATGCTGTACGCGAAACCTTCTTGGCTTTGTGAGCAATGGCGCTCCTCAGCCAAATGAGTATTACTTTAATTTCGCCCTACACTGGAAAAATGAGAAAAATGCTGATAGGTTTCCCTCTCCACAGGGAAGCGTCTGTAGTAAAGACAGTCACTCATTTCAGTGCAACACGTAAAGATGAATTCACACATTAGGTTCTTGGGAACTAGCAAGAGGAATTTCATCCTGTGTTTAGTAACCTTTGATTTATAAAGTTAATGAATAACTGATGTACGGCAGTTAAACTGTGGTTATACAGTGTGGGAACTACAACCAAATATATACATAAAATAGTTTATCCATGGTGTTACTGAAACATACACATCCATCTCTGACTTACAGGAGTGAGCATCCCCCCTGCTCTCACCCAAACTCTGTTTGAACTGTGCCCTTTAATTATGGTAAGTATGGCTGGTAAATGTAGCCATAAAATATTAGCCATTAACACTCAATATTTCCTGTGCTTTGGGCATTTTACTGTAATAAAAACAGTTAAATGTGAAAGTCATAGATGACTGGGAAGATCACTTGTGTTTTTTTAGCCATACGTTATATAAGAACTGGTAACTTTGGGACAGCCATCACCATTGCTATTGATTAACATGTTGCTCCTCGACTTGATTAGTGTTTTCAACTGTTGTCACAATTGCATGACACCAAAAAGTAACTGGAGGTCATTGCGTTCCATGTATCCTCCAAACTATGGACAAAATGATCAAGGGCCACAGTCATAGGAAGGTTGTATGATTTGGATTACGATGGGACCCAAATATTTCCCTTGAAATCACTTCATTATGAGTGGAAAAAAAGGGGCAAATTCTGACTTGAAGTGAATAATAAAATACAAAATTGCCACTATCAATGTCCATCTGCCCAAATGCCCAACTACTAATTAGTTTGGGATGCACTTCAGCATGGCAAATATTTTTCACAAACACACGCGTGGAGAAGGAGGGGATTAAATGAGGGTGCAGGGAATGGTCTGACATGGACTCGTGAATGAAGAGGAAAGAGAGAACTGAACAAGCTTTGGGATGCATCTAATGTTTCTCCCAAGGTGCCTGCTTAGATTTGTCACTGCTCAGCTCTGAGATATTCATACGCTGACATAATTCTATACATGTAGTGGATGTGTGTAGCACTCAGTGTAGTGTGGGGCTCGTTTGAAAGTAGGTCCAGCATTCTGAGAGTAGACATCTCTGTTCGTAAAATGTTGTAATTGTGGCCAAAACTGCTTAACTATGAACAGTATAGGAATACTAGTGATATAGTGGAAAAGGCCCGAGCGTGTAATCAGGTTAAAGTCTCAAAACGTTTTTGTATAATTAATATGAGGTTTATATGAAAAGATGGATCTTAAGGACACCGATTCAAGCACAGAGGTGACTCATGAAGAAGAAAAGAGGTGAGTACAAAATTACTATATACATGAATAAATAGCAAAAATTAGAGGGCATACTCAATACAAACCTCTTAGTTATTTTATTCCTGATATTTTAACCTTTTAGTCTTATAGACAGTATGGTAATAATAATGATGATTACAGGTTTTCATTACAGGGCAGTCGATGACTAATTTTTGGAATCTTGTATTTTCAAGGCTCATGTGACTCATAGACTCACTAGTTACTGTTTAACAAAAAGCTGTACAAAGTGTCATCATGGACATGATCACTATGACTTGATCTGACCAATGCAAAGTGCAAACTTTAGTCTCATTATTTTGGCTCATGTTTACTATTAGAAAAGGGATATTAAAGCCACAGAAAAATATAAATCCTAGACAACCCATAAAAGGTTGCTGAGGTGAATCACGCCTTCACTCAAGAGGTGGAGAACCTGATGACATTTGATATGGAAACTGTCAGCAGACTCTTTACCACCACTTGCTGCCCAGAAATATAAAACTGACCCCATTTTCAACATTCTTTAAAAGGGTAATACAGTATGTCTCTAACTCCCACAGGGAAAATGCCCTGACTCGCTTTACAAGTGAGTGTCGGCTATAAAGTCCAGGCCTCGCTTCAGGATGTGGAGAGGAGCAGGAAGAAGGTCAATTGGTCCCCCAGTACCTGATCCTGAGGGATGAAAGTGTAAGCCAGTCTCCTGGCATGAGATGCTGAACTCCTCAGAAAAAACAGAGAAAGAACAGCTGGATGTGGAAGAAAAACCGCAGCAAAGATTCAGTTATAGAGAAAAAATATTTTTCAAGCTCTTTAATGTACTGAAATTTCTCTTGTATAGGTTAAAGGCCACATTGTTGTCAGCAGAGGATGACTGCCTATGGAGAAATATGAAAGCAGTAAAGAATCAGTAATGAATACAACAGTAAACACAACATTTTAATTATTTGTTCTCTAAAAACCAAGTATAACTATACCCGTATGTACAGTATGCAAATTATGTCCTTGTCATACTCAAAAGTCTCATGTTAATATTTACTTTATGTTTTTGCTCTTGCGTTTTTTTCAGATTCATTTTGCAATGATGACCACAGGATCTTCCCAACATGCCCCTAGCCATTTATCTCTGTGTTCCTAGGCTTGTCAATTTGATACTTGAGTTGGGTCATTGAAAGATGATGATTTTTATATCCACAAAAAAGACAAATTGTCCCTAAAAAAGTCAAACTCATACAAGATTGTATGTATGTCAGCTTTTATCTGAGTCAACCTGGAGCATTAGGATTCAAAGCTAGTTTCACTCTTCATACTGCAAAAGTTATGAGCCAAGTATTGTCACAACTGAGTCAACCCCTTGTTCAAACATAAAATGGATTATGTCTGACACAAACAGGCAGCAAGAGAGTGACAGATGCACAAAATCCTGTATCACGCTTCACAGTGCTGTTTGTAATATCTGTACTTTGCTGTTATATACACTGTAAGATATTATACCTGGACTTGGTATGAAACCTAACACATAACATACACATCCCTGTCTTTATAAAATTATTTTTTTTATTTGGAATGAATCATACTGCAGCACAGTTTTTAACCTCTTTGAAAAAGAGAAGCCAGTGCTATAAGAGTCACCAGGGGGCGATCTTACCATTTTTCCTCACTGTTTGGATTTTAGCATTCAGTTCACATGAGGCTTTTTGGAGGATATTTGAAAAAGAACCACGTTATTGCAAATCCTAACCTTCTTAGATCAATTGTTTAAATGGCTCCAGCTCTGTGTACTAATATAAAAGGCTGCAAACAGTATTTTATGGTCATAGTCAGAATCTTTTTCATATTGCAAATGTGAGAGTTTGGATCCAAATGAACACTATGCAGCTCCCAAACCACAATTGGAATTCACATGGTATAAAAATCAATGCAAGTCATTATAGTTCAACATAAATGTTCATGCGGACTTTTTGTTTTCATTTTGTTTCCATTTATTTCATTTAGGTTCCTATTATTGCTCTGATTGGTTTTCTTTAATTCCGGCTTGTTACATTACATACTTCATTTATTAAATATTGATCAAATCATTTTACTGTGTTGACAGCACTAAGATTAGGTCCGCTTCAGATATATTTGGGCTCCAAATCACAAAACACAATATATAAACTAAATATTTGAAGCAGTCATATTTGTGTTTGTGTGTATTTTCATCATTGTTCATCATATTTAAGTAACTAATTCCTAAGAGGATCCAGTAAACATAAATACCTGGCAGCATGCTCAATTTTACTAACACAAGTGAAGGACAAAAATACTTTATGAAAGCAGATGCCAAGGAGACAGCATCTAAATGGACAACAAATAAAGTATTTTATGGGTCTAGGAGGTCTTTTTCAGGATAGTGCAGAAATCAATGGATTCCGAGGGGGGGGGTGGATGTGCTCTGATAGGCCTACCCCTCTCCCTACTGCAGAGCAGGAGTCAGTCAAGGATATTAATCTAAACATCAGTCATGCATGGGGAACACCCCATGAGGAGAATAAGCTTGCTCATCCATGCATCTCCTGGGGGAGCAAGGGGGGCTATGAGGAAGGGAGTTGAATGGGTAAGTGTGTCAGGGTATCATCTCAGGAGATGTGATGTGGGATGACTTTAGTCACACAGACAATAAAATCCAAACTGAAGACGTTAGCACCATCACAACTGAAATTTTGCATAACTCACTGGACCACATTATAATCGATATTCCAAAAACATTATTCAGAGCTGAGAAAGCTCCAGTTGAAACAGTCCCCGGCTAAGACCAATAAATCTGTTTGGAAAAAGAATAAAACTAACATTCTGAGTTATACATTAATGTCTCTAATCTTATTGCAATCTAATCATCCAGCCATTCTAATGAGCCACACATAGAGTTGGATATATTAACATTAAGGGCCCCTCCACTGTTTTTTTATGACCTACAATATACTGCATTTCATGTTCTGTCATCACCTTTATGAAATGTCTCCTCTGTCTCTGTTTCTCTACTGCTCTTACTAGGTAATCTTCCCAAGGACAAGTACAGCTGTTGAGTTGTTCCCTTCATGAGGATACCCCATACTGACTGCAGGGCATCTGAGCTTTCCACTCCACAGCTAATCTAATGTACTCCGACTGGCAAGTCTGCTAACAGCTACAAAAACATGCCAACATAGTCAATTTTAACTTGCTAATCGATGTGAAGCCAAGCTGAAAATCATGGGTAGAATTTAAAATTGAACCAATGGAGATACAGGAAGGGGTAGAGTAGAGTCAGATATTTCTTCAATTCCATATTTAATCATGCTTCTTTGATAATTGCAGAGGTTAACATAGAGTCAAGTAACTTATGTCTGTCCTGTGTGTCAGAAATTGAGAACTGACTATATTTTAGTGCAGCTATCTTTAGCTGCGACATTACCACAACAACAACAATGTGATATTCCAGTGATGTTCATTTGATGTTTGTCTTGTTTGAGCACCCATCTGTCTGTATCCAGTCTCCTACTCACTGAAGGCAAGTAAGTGTGAAAGTAAACTTTTGTCAAGTCATCCAGTGTGTGAGCCAATTGGCCTTTGCTGGTCCCAGCAGCAGACTGTAGAGTCAGAAGTCAAAGGCAGATGAATGGCCTGACTTTAAAGTCAGTCGGTCTGCTTCGGTATGCTTGAGAAGTCACCAGAGATTATGAGCAAATCTCTTCCCTGGGAGATAAAATGACCGACCATCGAACATACTGTCCTGACAGAGGGGCTTCTTACAAAAAACCCCAATTGTGTCCTTTTATAAAGATTGTTTGGGTAGTTTTCTTTATTGTGATACAGTGTACAGGGAAACAACACATGGCAATGACATGTAATCAAAATCCCAGGTCAGATTCGAATCCTGGACATCAGTGTTAATTAACAGTAGCTCTGAACTACCAGTCATCAATTGCTCTCAGTTTAATAATTGCAGGGATTGTGTAAAGCTGTGTTCAGTGGTCACCAGGCTGAACCCTCTGAGATTAAATCCTTATAACACTTAACCAAAATGTCGCTGCCATTAAAAGCGCAATCATTAAATTTTGACTCTTTAGTAAGATCTAGTGGGAACTGTCGGAAACTACAACAACATTAGCAAGTGTGTCCTTCACAGTATAAAACTCCTCCACAACGGTAGCCTCAGGAAGACTTTTTCAATTTGATTGTTTTCAGCAAATTTTTTTATTGTAATTTGACTTACAAACTTTAAGGTTGTCAAATATTGCTCCTGTAACTGACACAGGGTTGCAGAGGTAAGTCCAGAAGCTGCACGAAGTATCTTCATCCAAATTATATCTACCCAAGCTTTAAAATTAAAAATGGGAATGTTATGAACCTTCCTTAATTTGGGACCTATCGAGTCACTACCTCTAAATCAATCGAACTAATGATGCATTTTAAATCTTTTTGGCCAGTAGAGGGCACAGCACACTAATTGTTAGTACTGCAATTTCATCCATTATTATCCTTCATTTTACTACCATAATAGTTGTGTTAAATATAGGTAGCTACTTGTTAACAATGGACTATTTCTTTAAGTTTTTCAGTGACTTGAATTCACTTGTGTATTTTTTTTAAAGAACACCTACTACGTACAAAGCATCTAACACTTCTGTATCTAGAGCAGTAGGAAGCAGACACCAGTTGAGGCACTTCAAGTGTTATGTTCACTAGTACACAAAAAAAGCAACCTACTTAACAACAAAACCACAAAAACCTGCTCTGAACAATCCCCTCAGGCAAAGTATCTGCCTGGAGGGTTCCAGTACCTGAATTAATCGCAGAAAAGCAGCAAGCATTGGGGTCAAGAGGCATCTCCTTCAGTAAAAACTGCCAAGCTGAGCTGAGGTTCAGTAAACGAGGCAAGCACTAATATTACAAGGTGTCATCAAAGTAGAGGAGCCCTGGAAGGAAGAGACAACAGACTTAACAAATGGTAGTCAGTCCAGTTTCACACAAGAGTGCACAATGTGCTGTCAGACTTGGATATGTTGTCCACGGAAAAGGACATAATAAATCACACAAGAGCTGACAGTGATGTACACCGTTATCACTCTGAAATATACTGACCTGTTGGTAGTTACTGTATTATTATTATTATTATCATCAATATAGTTATTACACTGTACATGCTATTTATAGGAGGTAAACGTGCAGGAGAACTTTCTATAAGCCTTGGATAACTACTTTATGACTATTATGTCTTTAGTATAATGGTTAATTACTTTGGTTACCAATAATTACTTCACAATCACCAAGTAAGTAACTGGTTATTTCTGATGTGTAACACCATGTGTTATTATAGTGTATGCTTTATCCAGACCGTATCATTGGGAAATTTAGTATATGTGAGCCTTTAATCAACAGATACAGACAAATTTTTCCTCTCTGGTTAAGTGTGCTCCTGGAGAGAGAAAAGATTATTTCACTTCAATGAAAAGTGGCTGAGCAAAAAATATCAAGTCCTGCTGCCCATTATTCAGACAGATGCCACTGGACTTAATTGTTGAAAAGGATCATGTACAAATAGGATTTCATTTGCACTATGGTAGAACAGTTAGTGAAAAATCACCTGAATGGTTTAAACTAAGATGTGAACAATCAGATGTTGACACTAAGGAGAAAGGGCTCCAAAGGCTTGAATATGGCAAGGGGGTGCACTTGATCACAACATGTGTATCATTAAACATAGTAATACTGCTTTGAATGTGGTTGTCAGACATCAGTGGGCATACAGGGAAGACTTTTAGAAGCTGAAAGATGTCGCAAGATGACTGACTCATTAAATGTCAGTCCAAATTGATGAAATACCTGTAGTCTCAGTTATTCACACCTCCACTTGAAATTCTAAAGCATCTCAAAAAACTTTGTTTGTGTTTTATATACACATTATGTAGAAGTAGGACAAGTTTGCCACAGTCATAGATTTTGGTTAGTGCCACTAAACTGTAAATATATTGACATGGTAAGAAAATGGTACCATTCTTATTTAAATCCTATGGTAGTATTATCACTTCCAATATATACATGTTTTCATTAATGTTACTTGACATTATTGGCTCAGTCTGGATGTATTTTACATCAAATTTATTTTGCTTGGAGGTGAAACTGTGTTAGTAATTGTGACTCTTGGAGTGTCTTTAATATTTACAGTATTGATGACAATTGTTTTGAAAGATTCCATTTGACAAATTTAGAATAACAAAAGAAACATAAATACCCAATATTTACAAATGTCTTTTGAGGTCTGGAAGTCATATAATTTTCTTGCCATATTTTAGTGTGGTCTGTGCAGTTATGTGCTGTTGAATGAGATGGTCAAATTAGTCTACTTAGACTTTGAAAGACTTTGAGAAAGTAAATTAAGATTTGTCTATATCTGACTTCAGTAGTTGTGGTAGACAAATAAAGATGCTTTATATACGTAAAAGTAGCAAAATCTAAATTTACAACGTAAATTCCTTCTTGTAGAATTATACTTAGGTAGAATTACTTAGGTATAATCAGCTGTTTTTCTAAAGATAATGAGATAATTAACACGGGCTCATGAGAAAACTACTCTGTTATTCTGAGATAACAAGACAATTAAGTTGTAATCTTGAGATAATGAGATTAAAAAAGATTGCATTTACAGCCACGATAGGCTCCGTAACCAATGGTCTGAAGCGTATATGTACATTTATTGCAGTACTGTACATAAGTTCAGTTCTGAGGTACTTGTACTTTATTTCAATGTTCTTATACCTTGTACGTCCACTCCAATACATTTCATGGGAAATATTGTACCTTTTACTGCATTACATATAATTGACATCTTTAGTTACTAGGGATAGTTCGGATTCTGATTAATAATGCAAAATATAATTGACAAATTAATTATTATGTATTACTATAGGTTAAGATATCATGGGAATATATGGACCTCTGGGGGAAATTCACAATACATAGCAGTATATGAAGTATTTGACATTACCAGCTGCAACATTAAAGTGATGTACTCTTCCATGTATCAATAGTCAAAAAATACAATATGAATTATTCTGAAATTGGCCATTCTGCATAATGACTTTCTTTCTTTCTTTCTTTCTTTCTTTTTTTTTTTTTTAAATAAGATCTGGATACCTCCCCTACTACTGGCCATAGCTATCAGACATTTCCCTCTGAAATATAGTGTCTATATAGTGAAATACAAGTACACATTTACAAATATTATAGGGAAATTCTCAAAAATAGTTCAAAACTGTTCTTAAATACAGCAAATATTTCACAGTAAAAGCACAGCACAATAATAAATTGACTGATTTACTGGGGTACTTGAATACAGTGGTGCCATCTTTAATTTACCGGTAACACCTGTGCTGGGGGGCGAGCTGACTGCTCTCCCAGTCGGTGCCGCCGCCCCTGAGGGATGTGTGGTTCCCCGTCAGTCCCCCGTGGGCCTCAGACACGGGGTTAAGGCCGAGACAGACGTCCTCTCCTCCCGATCCTGGCCTGGGACCACAGGGACTCTGCCTAAACAAGTCTCCCACTAAGACACCGAGCCCTGCAGCTCCAGTTCAACCGGTCAGATAAGTGTTCGCTACTTAGGCTGGCGCACATGTTGTGAGTCTTGTATTTGTGTATGTACTTGAACTGTTTCTGGTCCCGTTCTTGGCGTCTGCTTGCTCTTAATTGCTGCTGATATATAACCATCATTTACCTGTGTGCTGCGTTTGCATTGGTTGTTATCGTAAAAGAGATTTTTTTGGCTTTTTCCCTTTGGTGGTTTTTGCTGATTTCATGCTACTTATTTAATACACATGGGTAAGTTATGAGTATTCATTTTGACTCCAACATGACTCATTTGTTTCAAGTGTCATGAGCTGTACTGGGCTTGTGGCTGTTTTCTTTTAGGCTGTTTTTTGGAGGGTTTTGCCTTTGGCCCACTAGGAAGGGTCTCTAGTAGAGGTTAAAACGATAAGCCTGTAGGCTTCCTGGATGGAAATGACTGTTGTCTTGTTCAGTGTTCCTTCACATTATTATTCTCCTGTAATACTGGCTTCATGGGAAACTCTTATTTGAAACGCAGACTAAGCTATCACATTCAGATTTTCTCCATAGACTTGTTACTCAGCTCAGTGTTAGAGAAACATTTCACTTCAAAGTAACAGGTTAATGTGACTGCTTCATTTACTATTTTTATTATCATAATTACATCTAAAGTGTTTTTCAATTTATCCAAATGCTACACTTCATTGCACCTATTGGCAACTTAGACTTCTATCCATGTACCAAGTCATCAGCTGCTTAATAGCACTGCATAAGATTACATAGATAAAGATTACCTGCATCAATCCTTAGATTTTTTTTGCAAGTTTAATCTAGTGCTCCAGTTAATATTTATCTGTTGCCTTTACATTTTTGAGTAGTAGATGGTGGTGTATTTCCTGCAATGTTTGGAGGTTCACATGGCAGCTATTTTCATCTCTCTTTTAATGAATTGTAGATAATCTTGTTCTGGGTTGTGAAATGTGATTCTTGCGTGGTGGGCTTCATTATTGTCAGTCAGTTTCTGCTCTGCAGAACCACATGGTGCGTGTTTTCTTGTTGGAGGTGATGATGCCAAGGCTTACATGAATTATATCCACCTTGTACCTTCTGCATTGATATAAAGTTGTTCCTAGCAGTTGGCTGAGTGAAATTTTTCTGCATCTTTGAACTACATCACATGAACCCCCCCCAGCTGGCTGCGTTGTAATGGTGTCATTCCCTGAACTGAACTGCATGTCTGTGAGATTGAAGACTCCCCTGAGTGGCTTTTGGTGGGTGGACCAGACTATTACTGGGAAATTCAGTATCCTTTGTAGTTTTTTCATTAACTGAAATCTGCAGTGTGTTTTACCAAGCACTCAGTCTCACTATCAGACCCATGGATGCACTTCATCTTTATTTGCTGTAAACAAACGCAAATCCTGGATTGAAAGAGTTTTTTCAGTAGGCCCACAAATGAAACCTGGATGTAGTTAACAAAATGTTAAAAACAAAGGGGAAGCATCTTTTATGTCTGTCAGGATTACCCTTCACCACCCCCATAAGTCTGTGTAAATCAGACATCAACTTACTTCTTTAGCACAATATTCTGTTCTCAGAGAGGGTCACTGTAAACACTATGAATTACTTTCTTCAGACCAATGATGTAATGTCACAGAAAGAAGCCTGTTAACCCAATTTGCATTTTCAGCATGAACTTCCCTTGGTTTACTGTAATCCATGAGGTCATCCATTTGTACAGTTTGTATAAATTTTACAGTTAAACAATGGCATTATACTTTTCTCATGACTTACATAATACTTAACTTTTTCTTGAAATGACTGCAGGCATCCTGTAATGTCAGGTTGTTGCTTATGTAGAAAAAAAAACCCAAATTTGTCTCAAAATCAAATCAGAATCATAATGTTCTTTACTTCTTGTAATTTGTATGTTTTTGCTCTAGCTGTTCCTGTTATGAATATGTCTGTGGTAAGTTACCATCTTCAACACAAATCACTGACTTATCATTTAGTTGGTAGAAGATTTGTGTCACTATTCCTATTCTATCCTACATTTAATACAAGTAGAGCTGTGATTGTAGTAGATGGTCCCTACACTCAGCTCCTTCAACTTCATATAAATGTGTACATGTCTTTCAGCTTATTGTGATCCCATTCTTAAATGTGTGGTAAGCACAAAAATTATCGCAGCACCTTCTTGTGAAAGTTAACCAGTGCAGCCTTAAAACAAGTTTACATGTTCTGCAAAAGCAAATTGTTACTCTTTACCATGTATATGACAGCAACTTTTACAGGGAAACCCAATCCTTTAAGGGTCAATCCTTACCCTTAAAGTACCTTTGGGGATAATTTTTTTTTTTTTTTTGTAATTTCAGAAACAGATTTACACAATTATTGTACAGTAGGCAGGAATCAACCACTGTTAGCTAACTGCAATTCTGAGGCTCAACATTATACATGACAAATAGTGAGCTTATTAAAATGTATAATGTTCATCCTAAATGATATGTTGTGCCATGGCTATTTTATCTTTTTTGTGTGTAACACACAGCAGTAAGATATTTTTAGTTGCATATTTTTATGTCAGACTTTACATAAGTATCACAAGAGATTTTGGGTGGCTCTCCTTTTGATTTGAATTTGTGCAATGTTTTTTGTTCCTTGTAGGATTTACTGCTTGATTTTTTTTCCTCCTAATAAATGTCGGTGTAAACACTACAAACATAATCACTTGCTTGCACAGTCCCAGCGATGACACAAAGAAACAGACAAAAATACTTTTCAAATGAGCCTCTAAATGAATATCAGATGAGTCCACCATCTTGAAAATATGCACCTGTGAGGCTTGAATGGGACCAAGAAGGGCCTCATAACTCCAAGATAAAATACAATGTCCTTTAATCCCCATTTCCATTTGCTACATCTCATACAGTAAGCACATGAACAATAGAGGGCAACATACAGAGTCCAGTCACTGAGCATAGAGAGAGAAACCTCCCAACAAAAACACAAAGTCCACTAAATTCCCGGAGCTGTGTAGGAAGTCTTTGAGATCTCAATGCGTAGGGACATGCAGTGAAATTGCAGTAGAGAGAACACAGTGTGTACAACTCTGTTTGCAGACAGCTGCTAATTCACAGTTAGGTTTGAAAAGTGCACACAAGGTACTGATCTTGTAAGTAGTTTGACGAATATTATCTCTACTATACACCCTTAAAATACCATAACACGTGGTGTTACAGAGCTTCATATAGGACAGCAGTATGTATCAGATGTAAAAATAAATGGCGTGACATATCATTGTACACAAAAACTATTGGAATTGATTTCACAATATCTACAAATTCACAACCTAGTTACACCTTTCTGAGCAATTAGAATTTTTGCCATTTAGTTTAACAATTTGTTTAGTTTATCTATTTGTCTACGGCTTTCTACCCATCAAGAGATTTGCATCAATGCTGTAGAGGTTATGTTGTATAAAAAGTTTAATGTGTGATGCTGTACTGAATAGCATAAATATATTCATATATTAATATACTCTTAATATACTGTATCTTATAGGATGACATGTTTCTGCTAAAGTTAACTCTGGCCCTTTGAGGAAAAGATTTAGCAAATGAATAACACATTCACAACCAAACCTAAATGGTAATAATAAAGTAGAGCTCTGTTCATCTCTTATTTATGAACTATTGCATGTTTGTTTTTTCTTTCTTTCTTTTTTTTTTAACTATGGCCATTTAGTTATCATTCTGAACAATTTGGGTCACAGAGTTTTCATCTGATGCACAGACATAGGGTAATGTGTATTAAGATACAGTATATGAATAAATATGTAGTAAACATTCAAGTGTTACATCGCAAATGGAGTACCACATTCTAAAATATCCCCTGGTAAACCATTTAAGATGGTAAGATCCTGACAAAATTTCCTCGGACAGAAATTAAATTTTTTTTTTCTCTAAATAATTTGTTCCTGTAACTTCTATGGGGAATATTTGCTATCTCTTGGTGGCTAATTTGACATTTTAAAATTTTAAATTCATAAATATGTTTAAATATTGTTTCATTTCATGAGTTGCTAAAAAAATCTGTGTACAGGATAAATCAAATCCCATTTATTGCATCTGGTACATTCTTTGTTTACCGCATTATAAAATGTAATGATCATGTAAAGTGACTAAAGGAGAGTGGGCATATTGGTGATAATTATCAACATCTTTGAGGCAAGTTATGTCCCAAATCTAGTTCAAATACTCTGCAGCTGCTGCTTAAAACGACTTAGCTGAAGTACCTCAATCACATTACTCAGAGGAATCATACATAAACATTAGCGCTGTGTATCATCAAATCCTGATGCAGCCAGTAGCAGCCAACAGGCTTTGAAAAGCCACAGCAGATGTGTATCAATCAGTTTGTTTGAGACAAAATAATAAAAATTGAATCTTAAGAGGAAACAGGGCACCGCACAGTAACGGTATCAATTCCTGAAAGTATTTAATTCAAAAAGTGATACTATGTCAGCAGTATGATGTCTGGTCTATATTTGACCATCGTGTTGTGAAATATTTGGAAATATTAAATATTGCTAGCAGACATGGGACACATTCACTGGATTTGTAATTGTGAATTTGATGTGACTATTAAGAGTTTATAGTGTCATGATTTGTGTCATGTCAGTCCACATATTGTTTGAATTTATAAAGTGTCTACTTTATATCTGAAAATGATTTCCCAGGAGATATCCATGCCAGAGTGGAGCTGGTGAGACTGAAACCAACAAAGGATAAAATAAATCAATAGCAAGTTTTTGATCTGTTATTCATCAGTAATCATAATGAAAAACAATACAGAATAATAACCCTTTATTTATTATATCTAACCCTGCAATTACTATTTTGAAATGTGACTTTAATTTGTTTTCCAAGGTGGGACCTGAATTGTAGTTTGTGTTTTTCATGCATCTCTATACTTGTGTGCAAATTAACTTCCCTTTCCTCATTTTGTTTTTAAATGTTTAATGTAACTGAGATGGATGTAGAACCAGCTCAGTTTTTGTGTGTGGTAGTATGCTGAATTCAACCTAAAATCTATGTACTACCAGATGAGGGTAAAAACACTTTCAGAACCAGCTGTAAAAGATTAGCTTCACAATAATATGCCCAAATAATTGGAGCTTAAGTGTGTTTATGCAGATGCTGCTGAGGTTATGATTAGGTATTGGATGAGTAACTGAATTGAACTACAGAAACACTGATACTAAGCCCTATTTCAGTGTGACAAACAAGATTATTGAAGGTTGCAGACATACACGTGTACAGATTGTCATGCATTAACCTATGACAGATACATTGTACATGGTTTGTTTCATTAACATATCTTTAGAGAGGCCACACCACAGTTTAATCATTTGTTTGAGGTGATCCACTGCATGTTGGGTTCCAAGGTACAGTGGTCGTCAGAGTCCATAATTAGGGATAAAGCAAAATAGTGCATCTGGCAAAAAAGCAACAGAAAATGCTTCATAATCATATAACATCTGTATAAACACGTACCAAATTCAACACAAAACAAAAATACAGATATCACTTAACAAACGGAAAACAAAAGTCTGAGACATTTGTCAAAGCCGGAGACAAATGTGAGTTTCAACTTTGAAACCACCACTTGTTGAAAAATAATCAGTTCAACCATTGGCTGGCTGTTCAGTGTGACTGCAAAGTTCAGTTTATAATTTTATTTTTGAAGAAATCATACATTTGTCTCTATTGATTTCCCAGCATTTTGCAGAATAAAAGTCTCCAATGATGATAGAGTATCTCTGAATTTGTTTAGATATAGTAAATAACTGTGACATATTGGCCTTTGCGGTTTACTACAAAACATTGAAATAATGCGGCATGTCTAGACAATCAAATCAACACCAATATACTTTACACAATGAAGTATCAAAGGGTAATAGTACAACATGAATCCAACTCTTGCTTATGACAAGGCAGAAATAAGAAAAATCATAATGGAGCTAAACAGCTACAGTGACTGACGCAGAGAAACCAAAGAAATAAAGGCAGCAGGGTGCCTGCCCACAATATACTAAAAAAAAAAGAGAGTGTCTAGTATGGTTTGATTTACAAAACATCTGGTGTTTTTTGCATTTCCATGGAAAATGTATAATAAACTGCAATTCAGAATTCAACTTCAGTCTGAGGTAATGGTGGTAGTTTATGACTGCTTGACTCAAGGAGATGCCACAACATGAGCCAAAACATAAATGCACATGATAATTGTTCTGGACTATGCTGGATCCTCTAATCTTTTTGCTCCATCTTTTCACAGGCAGAGGTCTGTTAACCTTCTATTTTAATGGGCAATTTTACACTTGGTGCCCAAGCCCATGGGCCGTGGGGCACAGCCGCATACTGCAGTTAATGGAGCCTGTGGACACCTGTATATGTTTGTATGTAATATACACACAGACCGTTGTGCATAAGTGTGCTGGAGATGTGTAAGTGTGAGCGTGTCAAAGCCTTTTTCTGTATGATGTGTGTATTCACCAAGGCACATAGCTTCTCTGTCACTGAACACAGTCAGCCAGTTAAAACAACTAGAAAATGTACAGGCAGCCCCATGGGACGTGAAAGCATTTCCAGATGATACCGCATTGGGTCTGTTGAGACTCAGCACAAGCTGAAGGCCAGACACGGACGATTATTAATGATGTTCCTATAGAACTATACAAGCTGCCCTTGGCTAACAGAGCACAGTAAAGCCCTGCAGGCGTTTTTCTGATGCATCACTGTATGTCTGTGTGCGTGCGTGCGTGCATGCATGTTGTTAACTTGATGGATTATGTCAAAGCCTTATTATTGGTAATGAGTTACAATAAAATCTTCAAACGCATGCTTGCTCTAACTTATTACAAGCAAAGCGCAAACATGTCAAAACATGTGAAAACACAATTTGACTACTGTACAAAACGGCAAGCAATCAAGATACAGCAAAGGAACACTTGCTTACTCACACAAAAAGGGGACAGGGCCAGAGCTAAGTGTGGACAGGAGAAAAGAAAAGCTACACAAACACAGTCTGATGCGAGATTGTGCTCTCTCCAAGGTCCACTACTATGTGTGAATCTATTCAGCTTTGCCTTCCATCTATACAGACGTGCAAAATATCAAACTCTTAAGAAAAAACAGACACACAAAACACGCACGCACACACACATACACTCACAATAAGATGTAATGGACTTGGCCTCCTGCACACCTGTCTACCCTCTAAACCAAACAAGATCAGGCCGAGCATTTGGTCAAATTCAGTTTAGGTTGTTTGCCTTCATGATAGCGGGCTTCCTGTTGACGTAGGTGGCCCAGTAGCCCAAGTTGAAGATGAAGAACAGAACCGGGAAAATGATGCGTGATATCTTGTCCACTTTGCTCACACGGTTGTAGGACTTCTTGGCCTCCGTGTAGGGGTCATCCATTTTATGGAGATAGTGGTGTTTGGCGGATGCTCCAGTGGCACTCTTGGAAATGGTTGTTAAACCTTGGTCTTTAGCTACGTTGATGGCGTAGGTGGTTCCAACAATGTTGAAGGTGTTGTTTGTCTTTTTGGACAAAGTTGCAGATTCTCTTCTCTGAAAAGGAAGAAAGCAGTAAAGTAAAGGTTGTCAGGAGCGAAGCACCAGACTTAACAATACTTCCATTTGAACTCATGAAGAGGAAATAGAAGCAACACCACGAGACACGAGACACACACAAGAACAAAACAAAAGCCTAACCATATCTTTAATCCTGGCCATGTTAGCCTGAAACGGTTCCTGAAAAGAAAAGTAGAAAAGAAAAAAAGTTTACCAATTATATTAAAATTACCCAACTTACATACTCTATTCATCACTACCTAGCTGGTACTACTTTTGAACATGTGTGCTATGGATATTGTCAATTCAAATCTGCATCATACAAATCTCGATTGCAGAAAAAAAGGGTCATGATAAAAATCCATGACAAAATTATCAGGCTGGTAAAACTAAGAGTGTGGAAATGGGGACAATCGTATTTTGCATCATTGCAGAACCAGGCTGGACTGGCGTCTGATACTGCTAACAGTAGCAGTAGCAGCACAGAGCAGGATTAGAAAAACAAAGCAAAATAACAGTGCCTGAAAACGTCTCTGACACACAGTATCAATGAGAGCAGCCAGGCTTCTTCAGGCAAACAGCTTGCAATAAAACAAACATGACAAAGGCTGTGTGTGATAAAACTGGCTGGAGCAACTGCATTCCTCCTACTACTAGAGAGAAATCATTCGACTGTCTTTTATATTGCTGTCACAAAGGGAGACAGAATTTTATTTGCTAAATTGGTACACTCAGATAGCTAAACTTACATCACCAGAGGATCCTGTCAACCTAAAACAGTACAGGGTAGTGCACACAGTAAATTTGAGAGAACAAGTAGGGCACCAAGATTGATCACTAGGCAGAGTTTTAGTTTCCTGTGTGGTATATGGTGTGTGAGCCTGTACTGTGGTAATTTTCTTTACACCATTCATTGCCTCTGTGGCCACTTTAAGATCTGCAACAAAATTAAAGTGCAATATGTCATGTAACAGAGTTTCACTTTCACTGCTCCCTCTTTCACTTTAGCGTCGAGCCTGGCTTTAGTTTTTTTGCTCTATTTTCTTCATCATCATTCAATTTTCTTTCCTTTTCCCATCACTCTTTCTTTTTAATTAGCATAACTAATGTCTCCTTTTCCCCTCCTCCAAAATGCCTCACTGCGGGCCTGTTTCTGCACACAGCTCATCAATAAGTATTTAGTTTGGTCTTCCTCCTCAATAATCTCATAAATGGAGGCAGAAGAATGTTTTTACATGCAACAAGACAAGAGATGTATGATTGCTCAGTGTTTGGATTAGATCAGTGTGTCACTACTCTGCATAAAAGCCACAGGGAAACCACTTGTTAATGTCAAACGTGACAATCAGTGGAATTTTCACAGTAGATGTCACAATAATGTTATTACTTGGTCTATAATGATAATGATATTACTTGGACTATCTGTCCAAGGTGACTGAGGAAGCAGAATTGAGAATTCCCTACACAAACAACAAGGCTTGGGGAGAGATAGCAAAGCTCACAGGCAACTGATTGCATTTAACAGAGAAATGATGAGCCACTGCCTGAGGGAGTCTATCTCAAGTCAATTAGTACAGGGTGAGAAAAAGTCGCACTGATGCCCCCTGGATAACCAGATACTTTCCCATGATATTGATTCCTTCACATCTAATACCACCATGAGTCTCCTCTACCACAGTGATGACCAACATTGCAGGAAAAATGAATGACGGCAGTAATGCGCCATAAGGCCTCAATCATAGCCCCCGGAGCTCTCAGTCCTCGGCATTACTGATGTTCTTTGCCCGGCAACCTGACTAACGAGCCAAGCAAAGTAACTTACTGTAGCTGTTTAGTTGGGCTGTTCTCTGCATTAGTTTATATAGTCTAATAATCGGGGAGACCGCATGTGGCATTGGGCTGTGTGCGTGTTTGTATCAACCTATTGTGACACAGCACGTAATTTATTTCTGGCCAAAGAGTCTTGCGCACCATTCAAAGTCATTTGGCTAGCCGCAGGCACAAATACCCCCTGAATACAATGCATCTATTGACCTTGTCTTTGTAACTTTTGCAAATTGTTGCATCAGAATTTCTTTATGAGTGTGATTAAGTAGCCCGGGGGTAACTGTGCCTCACTGTGTCCTACTGTTCGGAGCTCACTGTGCGCATGTGTGCGTGTAGCTGAACCTTGTGACAGACTGTCCTGTCTAAGAATGGAGATGAGGTGTTGGTATATTTAATAGCCTCAAATATGTGAGCATGTTAGTGTATGAGCATGTGTTACGGAGATGCAGTGTCCTTGTTTGTGTCCCCCTGTGTGTGTGTGTACTTTTTAGTAGCACTTGCACTACCAAATGTTTTTGTAAATCTGGTAGCTGTAGAGTTGGCCTGAGCTTGATCACATCACTCACGTGTTGTGTAAGAGGTTGCCTGTCAGCCAATGTTAATTAAACATGCTTTGTAATCCCAAATCAAAGCACACACTGGTTCCACAAAACACTTTTGCTTCCCTTTCTCTTGATCCTGTTTCTGTCTTCTTTGTTTCTTTTTTGTGCCTAATTCCTGGAACAGCAAATACCTTAAAAACATGTAATCTATCTTTCAACAGATATAGAAAAACAAACTGGTTAGAATGCCACTGGTAAAACTCTGTGGCCGGCGATGATGCCCCCAAAATGCAATAAAAGCATAGTTCGGCATGGTTGGTGAGATATAACCACTTCATCTTGCTATATTAAAAGGGTTATTCCTAGTTGCAACAGTCAGGAAGGCTGCCCAGAGGCAAATATTCGTGCATAACGACACCTCCAGCTCAAACAACACCGCCGTGGAAAAATTTTCATTAAAGTATAATAACAGGATGCCTCCAGAAATGGCAGCTAGGGTTTGTTTTTTCCACCTGAGTACACCAACTTCCAGATAAATAAATAAATAAATAAATAAAATAGTTTTGCTAGCAAACAAGCTGAAGCAGCTCCCCCCTTTGTTCCAGCAACAGTGAAGTGAGCAGCAGTGTCATGCTCTGCTCTACTGAAATGTGACTGCTAGGAAAGATGACGACAGGCCGCCTCTCCTCCATTTTCTAACAAACCACTTTGTTAAGATGTCTGTAGATGTTGTCATTTGTGCTGTGGGTCTGGATACACAAGATTATGAGACATCAATGTGAAACCGTGATCACTCCTTGGCTCCAGCAGTGACGCACTCTACACAATGAGCCAGTGCTCCTGCCTCTGCTGATTAAACCAGCATATAATATCTAACACTGTAGGATCCTGTCATGTTTCATGGAGTGTCGAGAATATGCAGGCTTTCAATTGAACCAAACTCCCCACCAGCTAATTTCTGTAATAAGAGCACACCTTCAGCTTGTGAGGGAGAGCGAATTAGGCAGATCTCTTGTCAAACAGATAGGCGACAAAAAAGGAAGAAAAGGGTAAAGAGGCTCCATAACCTGCAAAGTAAATTAGTGCACATTGGCCCATCTCAAGCTCACCATTTCAGATCTGGGAAAAAAGGGGGCCTGGGGGCAATGGAGTCATGGCTTGGTTCTGGTAAGAGTGGTGGTTGAAACCCTGTCTCTGATGACTAGAGACTGCATTTTCAAAAGGACTCAAAGCTAAAACCTGTCTCCTGGTAAACACTCTTTCCTTATAGGTTCTCTTTCACTGAGAATGAAAAATGCATGTGTAGTCCGACCTCTTTGCTTTCCAGTAGCTCATTCTAGTGGGGAGTGTGATGGGAATGCCATCTCTCCTTCTGTGACCCCATCCTTTTTTATCTATCATGACAACTGCATGCTCAGCAGAGACCCTGAGAATGCAGCCCAGGCGGTTGCCATTAAGAGGAGGCATCAAAAGGGAAAAAAAACCAACAAAAAAACAAAACAATCCACACTCCTGCAGTGTAACACTGCAAATTATCCCCATCGACTTATAAGTTCCATGGCAACAAAATGCATTTCTGTCAATCACTCAGAGGACCAAATGCCAAACTATAAAAAACTGGAAAGGCTGTACTGATTGTGTCAATTTTGCACATTAGTAGCAGAGAATAGATTCGTGGCACGGTCTGTCGTATCAGACGTAATTTTTTTTTCTTTTTTTTCCTCATGTCTGTCTGTGGCAGACAGATGTGTCCCAGCTTTTTTATATTCTGGCAGCAACATAACAACAGTATTTATGTTACTTTACTTTAACTCAGTGAGACTTTAGCTGGTTACAATAAAGAAAATAAAGGAATAATATTTTAATATTAAGAAATGGAGGTCTAACTTTTTTTGAAATGCAGAATTGAGGTGGTGATGGCCAGCTTTCTTGCTGTCAGTAGTCAGCGTGTCTTCGCAAACCTCTCATGTGGTTCTGTATATTGCACTGTAAATTGAATTTTAAGCTGTTCTTGACATATTCTCAACGCCATGCAACAATTTACTAACTGTTAACTGCTCTCAGAAACCTCAGGGCAAACACAATATAAAATAATAAATGTCAATGTGTCAAAGCACATTTTTTGACAGTAGGACAACGTATTTTATTGTCTGCATCTCAACACTGTCAATCAAACCACAGTAGACTGTCAGCACCTGATTTGATCCATATGAAAATAGTAAAACAAAGCATTGTTTCCTTTTTATTACTGGATCAAAAAAGCCCTTTTGAAGCATATGCTGAAGCTAAATTAATAACTTAATTCAAAAGAAACATGGATATTTCATACATTCAGCACAGGACCAAGTGCTTTGATTTTCCTCATTGCTTCTCTGTGCTTGTGCTGATACCATCTTATGCCTCTAATCTATTTCATTTGATGTGATCAGTTATAAAACATCATAGAAATCATGATTAATTCAAGCACCGGGGTTATTGTGCGAAACTGAAAAGTTTTTATTCATGCAACATCACAACTTCATAGAAAACCATCGTGTTTCCACCCCTGCATCCTGCAGGAAAAAACAACCCCCCCCCCAAAAAAAAACGCAGTCCACAAAAATTATTTTGTGCTTAAATGCTCAGTACTGAAGTACTGATCTCTATTTCTACTTTCCTACCTTGAAATAACCTCACTCACTGCCTTATATCCTCAAACAACACACAGTCAAAGCAGACAATTGACAAAGAAAAAATCTGTACGATGTGATTTATCAGATTTCATCCGTAAAATAAATGTGTCAGCTTCAGGTGATTCATTTTAAATAATGCACAGCACATGCTCAGTTTTTAATCAGTGTGCCTATAATGTAGAGACTGGATGTAAGGCTGCCGTCATAAATCAGGGCCAGTGTCACTGGGAGTTTACCTCTGTTTCTGCTCTCACTGTTCCGCCCCACTGTCCCTGTTCCATTTGGCTGTTTATAAATAACTAAAAGCTCGCTTTATAGTCTTTATAGAGGACTCCAGGCTGTGTTGAGGTAGGAACTTTCTATCATTGTTTCCAAAGTGCAATTTTCCCTCATCACACTTCAAGTGTAAAATAAGGACCCTCTGAGCAATATCGAGCATTTTTAAAAATGTAATCGAAGCAAAAGAACATTAATCGTAATTTAATAAACAAGGAGAAAATAACCAATGACGAGACAAACTCCTTTCTTGAAATCTTTGTTTTTGTGATTTTCAGAAGATGTGCTTGTGATTGTTGTTGCACTGTGATGAATCGTAAGTGCAGGCGCGTCATGTCCTTTACAGATTTTTTTTTAAATATAGTAGTGTTTCATTTAAAAATCACTCACCCTTATTTCCATGCCCTCTTTTTTCCCATCCCATGCCCAGCTGCGCTTGGTGAAGTAGTTGACTGTGGCAAACTCAATCAAGGCAGAGAAGACAAAGGCATAGCACACAGCCATGAACCAATCCATGGCAGTGGCATAGGCCACCTTAGGGAGGGAGTTTCTAGCACTGATGCTCAGGGTGGTCATGGTTAGGACAGTGGTGACCCCTGAAGATGAAATAAAAAGATCAGTAAACAAGTTCATTTTTGAGGAAAAGCTGGAATATAAGTTAATTCTCTTACAACTTGAAATAAATTTATCAAAATATAACGTTTATAACATTTCATTATTTCTAGAGATTTTGGAGACCAACAAGATTCGTGCAGCTTTAAATCAGTGTTTACTAGGGATGTATGCAACAGAAGGTTAAGATTGTCCAATTTAGCTCAATCATGCCAGTTATTCTTCTGGGTTACAAAAAGTTAAGGTATGAGCTTAAAATTCTGGTCCACTGCAATGCAGAGCTTCTATTTTACATAATCTACTGTGAGAAATCAGAAAACTTGAGCCACATACCAATAACAGAGTTTGATGGTGCAAAAAGATAGTAAATATGCTGGGTCAGTCCTGTAGTTTCAAGCAGGAACTAGCTTCTCAGTGCAATGAACCACTATAATGAATTTTTCAAGCTGTTCTTTTGCATTTACTTTTGTCTAAAGCAGTCTGACATGTGTTTCCTAGCACCAATAGATGCCCTTGTGAATCTGTGGCAAGTGGGGTTGCAAGGTTCAAAATAACTACAATAAAGAAAGGGATTAAAAGTGCATTAAGAAAAAAAACATGAAAAAAGGGCCCAACTTGTAAAATTTGAAATTTCCTTTACCTAATACAAAAATGGAGAGAGAGAGAGAGAGAGAGAGATGCTATTGACCAACATACATTCAGTGCAAGCAATCTCAAATGCACGATAATGTGCAATGGTTGGTTACAATGATTATTCTGAATTACAACACAGAGGAGAAAACGGACCCCGATCTACTAAAATACATGAATCTGGAAATGAATCCTTTGGTGTATAAACTTTCACGGATCAAGTCACATCTAGGCCTTTACGTTCAGTGTTGCAGGGGATGAAATATGGCTTGGACAATGGTTGCCCATCCAACCACGTAAAAGCAATCACTTCATCTGTCCCAACTTTTTTTTTTTTTCTTTTTAATCTGATGAAAACCAGACACACAATATGTTCTAAAATTGAAAACTCGGTTGCAGAACAGAGAGGTAAGCACATTTCAGGGAGCCATGGTTGAGAAATTAGAGTTTGTGAGACTGATAGGTAACTATGCACTTTGTTTACAGACATTGATCTTTTTAATTCGAGTATTAGGACATGGTGGTGCTTGTAATATCAGTGAGGATGATTTTTAAATAAGATCCAGGTATAAATTAATTATATGAGGTTCTTAAACCTGATAACCCCTCAAAACTATTTAGTCATGACTTCAAAACACAACTTGAAAATCTACCTGGGAACAAAAATGATAAGTCAGTTTATTTGCTGATGAACACAGAAGTGCTAAGAATTCTTATTTCAGCTGATCAGTACAGTGTTGAGAACAGAAAATGCAAGATGTGAACACTGCAGGGAGCTGTCAATCCACTGAGAAAATGACACTGATTACAGCTCCTCTCCTCATGTGACGGAAATTGTTCTCTGCAAATGGAGTTTCTTGTGTGGCTGAAATGATTTTCAGATGACTGTTCAGGGGCAAATGTGGGCGTGTTTGTGGGGAACGGAGGGTCCTGTGGTTATTCAGAATGCATGGGAATAGGCTGCTGTAACAGTTTTTATTTCCCAAACAATGGCTTTACAAGCTATTATGTCTTTGTTGTACATTGCGTGCTATGTTATGTATTTGTGCTTCATTTCCAAATCAAAATGCTAATTATTCAACAAACATAGGTTACGGGCTCTTTCATAGATTATGCAGCACAACAATAGTTGGAAGAAGCAGCAGAAGGGCAAATTACAACTCATCTTTGAGGATGGGGTGATCTAAGAGGAGACAATGTTCTAAACATGAAGAGAATTGGATAGACAAATTGAATCTAGTAGTATTCACAATACAAAGGGAGGAGAAATATGTTGAAGTGTCACATATACAACAGGTCAAATGACAAATATTAAATTGAATGGCTATCTTACATCTTTTAATAATATCCTTCTGTGTATTATTTGGAAGATAAAAGAGAATCCTATGAAAGGTTGGGTTTGTTAAATGTTTTGGTGTCCTCTGTTTTGGTGTCCTCTAAGTAGTAATGCTGCTTTAAAAGGTGAGGATTTGATCTTGTGCCATTTCCTTGAAAATGAATTGATTTATTTTGTTCTACCAGTACAAATGTGTGAACTGAGTCCATGGTAAATTTAGTGGGATTATCTGATATGCCTGGTTTTATCTTAATGTCATAGAGCTCAATGAATAATAACACTTTAATGCAGGCTGGCTGTTAAAAAGTCGACAAAGTGGCTGAACATCCACTTTGAGAGATGCAGCACCTTGCCTATTACCTGCCTCATTTTCCCGTTTTATGTTCTCCAACTTTGCTCCTACTTATCTCTGATTAGTTAGAGAAATAGGCACAAATCAATACCGTGATTAAAAAGTTTGGGGGGAAATAAATAAATACTCCTTCATTCCCATGTGCACCTAAATGCAAAAAGCTATGTTTTGTACATCCTCAGAGGAAATCTTTTTTAAACCCCCCACTTGTTCTGCAGTTTGCTGAATCATCTGAAGATGTGAACAGATGCAGCTCTACACGTTTTGCTCTTACCTCATAATCAAGCTCTGCCAGATTATCTAACTTGTTCAATTAATCATTCAGTACATTTTATTTAGTCGGATTAAAAACACAAGATGGCACTCACCAAACACAGTTCGAGCAGGGACTGATTCTCTGTTTAGCCAGAAGGAAACCTGAGACAGTATGACAGTCATGATGCATGGCAGGTAGGTCTGAATCACAAAATAGCCAATTTTCCTTTTCAAATGGAAATATGTTGTCATCACTACATATTCTCCTGAGGGAGAGGAGAGGAACATAGAAAGAGATGGGGAGAAACACACAGAGTCATAATTATTAATACAGCCATGCCCAGTTGGGAACAACACAAGCTGAAATATTAAAAGTTTGATTTATTAAAGTTAGAACATTAACACGTATGCTTGCTTCATCAAAGTAGCTCATAGGATTGTCTCCAGTGCCTTGGATGAGCCATTGAACCATACGAAAACATAGAGAATGTCAGTCAAAAGATATTTTTCCAGGGTAGATGTGATGAACACTTTGTAAAAAAAAGTCACATTACTACTGTAAGCACCAGCTCTCATTGCCTTTTCACTTGAGTTTAAACAAGGATCTGTTCAGAAAAGCATAGAAAGTGGACTTATTAGAGTGGCAACAAAGTGAAATAACAGATGACATAACTGCAGATCTCACCATTGTCCACTGATTCTACACAATAGGAGAGTTATGTTTCAGAGGAAACCTTGAGTTGAGATCCAAATGTTAATAGAAAAAAAGCACTGAAGGTCAAAAAAATATGGTATGTATGAAACAAAAGATGTTTGTTGTTTTATCCATCAGAGAACCATTAAAAAGTTCAGAACATATAAACAATGGGAAATTTGTGTGATTTAACCGCCCCAACAAGTGCCCAAAGGAAAATTTCCCTCCATGTGGATTTGCAGTGAAACCTTTTCAGAGTAATCTTTCAAGCTAAGCCTTTGATTTTCGCAATATAGATTTTCAATGAAGTGTTCCTTTTAAATAAATACTTACATTTTCCTACAAATCTCTTTGCTGTCGATTCAGAGAACCTCTTCCTGTGCCATTCTAACTTCTTGATATAGAACATTTCCTTTAGCTCAGATTTTGTCACTGATGGCTGCAAATGGACAAATTCACAGTTCCCCTAAGCACCAGCTCTCATTGCCATGTCTGTAATCTGTGTTGCAAAGATATGAGGAAAACTGCTTCTCTTTCCCTGAGGTGTTTTTTTTCTGAGCAGATTCTAACCAGAGCTGAACTGGCTCAAATCCACCCATTCCCTTGGCTCACTATGCTCCATTAGGTGTAAAGTTTAAAGAAATGAGATTTGCTGACATCCACAAGTTGAACCAGTTTGACTCTACCTTGAATATTGGTACTTATAGTCAGACTATAGTTTTACTTGTTTATTCCAAATACCTCTGAAATTTGTTTGACATTAATTCAAACCACCAAACAGCACAACAATAAAGATGGGCTCAAGGAAACTGTTCTCTGTAGAGTTGCACAATTGCTGTTATTCCAGCAGCTTTCAGCACACTTTTTGCTTCCTAGAAAACAGGCTGAGTGCCATCCAACAAAGTGGTCTCATGGTGGTTAAGTCTCCAAACACAAATGAAGTCAGACAGATCTGTGACTCTGTAGCTCACCTCCTGAGAGCTGCATAAGCAAACAGCTTCACCGCAGAGGTTGCATCTATCAAAATGGAAAGCCAGTGTGCCTCAGTTGTACGATATGCACTCCTTCAGTAATTACCTACTGCACCACTGAAGCAACCTTTTAACTTTGGCTTTACAGTAATCAGTACCTCAGCACTTCTCGCATTGTTACCTTAAGCTAATGATTGATGTTGCAAGTGTGTATTGATGTTCTATGCCTGATGGATCTCTATCAAAATTTCATGGCGACTAACAATTTATTTTAAATGATGACTATTAATGTTATTATAAAAACACAGCACTTTTTACCGAAGTGTTTAAACTCGGTTTTATGTTACCTGATAATTGCTGTTTATTTTCTTGTACATACTAGCACATGTCAGCATACCTTTCTGTAATTATGCTGAATAGTTGGCCCAAAACTGATAATAGTCAGTTTTACCCAAATAATGCAAGCTGAATCTAAAATGGCAGAAACTGTAGAAAGTGCAGATCATTACATTATGAAAAACATACAGAAGGGTGCCATTATATGTAAACAGAGAAGAAGGAAGGCAATATAATTAACTACAAACTTTTGCAGAAAAACTGATGTAAAATGTAGGAGTGTTATCCAATGACACACTAATTTTGTTTCACTCCTTGCAGTATCCAGCATCAAAACAGAATTTGTTGTGTCCACAACAGCTGTCAAAGTGCTATGAATTTTGGCTTGTCTGACCAGGCTGTGCATACTGCAGGCATAAAAACTTGTTGTGGCATGTTGTTCGGTTTAGTCCCCAGCTTTTCGCCCGTTTGAACACAACAAGCCTGTTTTAACACAACAAGCCTGTTTTAATTTGAAGTAAACTGTATACTGCTGTCTGGCTGAGAAAGGCATTGGTCTACCTGTGCTGGAACTGATGGTTTCTTTGCCAATAACGTGTCCCAGTAAGTCATACTGGTTCAACCTGGAGCCGTCCTCCGCCACAGCGACAGACCTCTCGTCTCCCTGGGTCCACAGGTAGATCACCTCATTGTTGGTGTAAGCGTCTGGGTAACAGAGATGGTAATAAACAGCAACGTGGATTAGAAATTAACATGTGAAGCAGCTTTTAAAAAAAATATTTTTCTCCTATCCGCCCACACTGTGGAGCAGGTAAATATTTGCTATGGCAAATAGGTTGCTGAAGTCATCCTCAGGTAATAAGGATCTCAGCTTACTACCTTGTTGTTTTCAATACAGCAGTGAGAGAGTGATTCTTAGCGATTCATAGTCAGTCAGTTATAAATCTGATAGACTTTTGGATCAGAGGATGATTCATACTGACTTCGGTGATTCCCTGACTTTCTTTCTAGAGCCACTGTCAGGGCAAATTTTTAAACTCATCCAGTGAAATATTGCAACATAAAGGATATGTTAAGATATGGAGATGGACTGGCACACAATTTGCCAGTGACATTCATAGTTCCAGATGATGTATTGTAAGAGTTTGGAGATCCCCAGACTTTTCTCTAGTGCCATCATCACCTCAACGTCTTAATGTATCCAGTACTTTGGCTTACGACCAAACAAACTATATTATGGAGACACGGTTTCTAAATTTCCCTAAAAATATGGACATTTCTGCAGTGAGATTATATATTAAACTCTGTTCTTCTGTGACCATCTGGACAGACTTACAACTTCCAAACTTCAGAGGACACGCGTGTGCATCCATCGGGAAATCCTCCAGGTGCATGGGGCACTCGGCATGAATGGTCAACCTGGGAGGGACAGAGGGAGAGATGAGGAACAGGCAATGCCTCAGAGGTGAGGCTGCAGTATGGTTGAGGCAGCTGTTATGAACAAATCATGACATGTGTCAAAAGACAGTGCATTTCCAGTGATCACAATTCATGGTCAGAGGTGCTATGAATGTTGCTCGATAAAGGATGTCACCATGGCACACTTGACAACTTTAGTATCAGAGAACTGCAGTCATTTTAAAGCCAGAGTATGAATATTTGAAGCAAAACTTGAGGGCTGTCCTCTCTCTCTCTCCTCCTCGTACCTATCCTGTCAGTGGTAATGACCGCTCAGCTGACTGACAACAACAACAGAATCTCCAGAGAGCACCAGTGTTTATTTCATTTGGTCAGATAGCTGAGCCACAAAATGCACTCTAACGGTAAACAAAGAAATGGTGCATATTATGTCACTCATAAATGTTTAATCAACATGATGATTGCATTTGTAGAGTTCAAACAAAACTGCAGCCCATAAAAGCATCCTAGAGGAGACTGAGTGACTCATAAATGGACCAGGAACAGGGTTATTATAACTCTGTTACAACATTTATAGTCCATGCATCAATTCAAAACTGGGTTAATTGAGCAACTGGGATAGGAGCGGAATATGTGAGAAAGCAAATGTTGTTGGTTTATGTGTAATTTGCATTCGTTAAACATTTCGGTTAAACTAATTGTAGCTTCGTGCACATCTATAGTTTGATGCTTGTATTACACATTGTATGTATTTTAATGACTTAGTTAAGGGACAGTTGAACTTAAGGTTTTATTTTCTTTTTATGGTTAAATCCATTTATCAGTTCAATCATTGAATCGTTCAATCATTGATGTACCAAATTATTAAGTAAATATTGGAAAGATCAGCCAATTTGCACATCACCTTATTTGAAAACACCTATGAATTTACTTAACAACAACTAAATAAGAAAATGAACACATTTCAGTGATATTAGCATAAATCTATACCCTCCTACACAAACTTACTGCAAACATAGCCAGAATTGTCTTCACCACAGCTCCTGTGGAATAGGATTGTTCAAAGCATTTCTTTTCTCCAGTCTGCCTCGCTAGAATCAATTCAAAAGATTCGTTCAAAGATTCGTTCAGCGCTGGACCGGAGCGCCGACTGTGTTGTCCCATCACTGAACTGAAACACAGCTCAACAGTGGATATTCCTCATGATCTCTGGGCTCTGGAACCAGACGTGCTGTCTCTTTGACAAACGGGCCAAACTCTGCTGATAATTCTTGATTTTGTAAAAGTTTTGTTGCCGAATATGAAAAGTAACGTTAATGACTCATGTCTTTTGAGCTGATCTGCAGTGAGGCATTACTCTTGAACTGTCCGGGACCGACTCTGACCATCACTCCACTCACATTCACTGTGTGGTGAGTTCGATGAACAAAGCGCTGAACAGGCGCTGTTCCCTCGTAGTTAGAGGATCTGAGACAGTCTTCAGCCAGAGCTGCCTGATTTAATTCATATTTAGTTCAGCAGGCTACTTGATCAAGCAGCACATATAGGAAAAGCTTAAAATATTTATATTTTTTTGTGCTGCCTGAGGACTATGAAAAGTTCTTTTGCATTTTTTTAATCTACGTTTTATATTGCCTTATGCCATTCATTAATTTGTTGCTATGCATATATACTGCTGACATATATCTTTAATTGTCATTCCTTTATATTGCTATAATTCACATCCATCAATACTATTCATAACTTTTTAGATATTCATATATATTTTGTTCTCCCTCTAATTTTTTTTCTGGTGCTGTCAGTAATCACTCACTCATTTTGTTCTATCGCTACTTGTTCCCATATGCTACTTGTGACGTGTTGTGTTGTACTGTACTTGACGCTGTGGAAAAGTCATTTCCCTCCAGGATCAACAAAGTGCCAACCTAGACATGAACAAACCCCATTCATCCTGGAAACAAAATGACTTGAATTACTAACTCAGAAAGTGACTGTATCCCTACGAACAAATCACATCCTCTTATGACTTGAATCACTCACTTTGTGAGTAAGTGTAGCTCTATAAGTTTGCTCGCTACTGATTGAGAGCTCAAATGAACGGAGAAATGAAAAGATTGTTTCAGAAAGAGATTCAGTTAAGTTCGTACCCAGAGGATTCATTCTTTTTAATGACTGGCTTGTGAACGACACTTCACTACCAGGGAACCGTGCACCATGTTGTACATGGAAAATCAAGTCCTCAATGGCCTTTGGGCCATGTTAGTCTCCAGAATATGTTTTACAGTATTTGAAGGGATGCTCATTTGTTTGTTTTCCAGTGAACTTCACCATCTACTGATTTTACTCTCCAACTATTCTGCCTTGCTTTCTCTGTTCTTTTGCTGCCTGTTTCCTTGCTGCTTTAAACTCTGTGATGGATATTAAAAATGTTATTATTCCCCTTCAAACTATACATCCCTCCCTTACGTAGGTAGGGGTGTGTGTGTCTGTGTGAGTGCTTGTGCTTGTGTGGTTTTGTGTGTGAGTGCATGAGAGAAAGGAAGAGAGACATCTACATACATGCATAGACAATGACATTGTGGGTGCATGTGCGTGTGGTATGCACAGATGTGCGTGTGTGTGTGCGTGTAATAATGATGGCTATGTCCGTTCTATTGTGGCTGACACCGACTCACAAGTCATCTTTAATATTTGTAAATGACAAAAATACTAAAAACGTCCGTACTATGACAATGTGGCAAACAAAACCATAGTAACTCGCAATTTTATGGTCCTGGCAGCCCAGAAACGTGCCAGTTCACATCAGAAAAATGTCCCATTTTAGCTTAAATTTCTGTCTTCTTTTAACCTATAGTGTTCAGGTGAAGTGGGACAGTGACTAAAAACACTTTCCTGTAAAAAGTTAAGTATATTGTGAAAATATTTTGATTAAAAGTCAGTAAGTTAGTAAAATGCAACATCCTAAAAACATTTTTTGATGTTGAATCCTTATCTTTGTAGCTGCAGTATTCGTATTACCAAAATGTTTGCCTTGCAGGTCTGGGATCAGTGGGTTTTTTTGTTTTTTTTTATTATTTTTTTTAACCTTACCTATTCAGTGAAAAGCATGATTTAAAAAATAATTTATTATGTAGATTCAAATGGTTTGTTTCATTGTTTCCTGTTGAAGTTTTTTGCAGCCACAATATTAAAACTTGCAGTATCACAGACCCTTTTCACAGTCTTATTGTTTCTAAATCGATCTTTGTGTTGCACTTGCACCAACCCTGTGCTCCCATTGTTTTCTATCCCCTTGACCTCTCTCTGCTGCTGCCTCATTACTGATAAGTTTCTCAGTAACTACACATATCCACAGTAGAACATATATCAAATGTGAGTAATGCACCACTGCATTAGATCATACATCAGACCACAGATGGACAACAATGCCACCTGTCTTTGCACATGAAAAAAACCTCATTAAGTATAAAAGACACTATACTGAGAGTCTCCAGCAGCTTTTTCAGGCTGTATTTAGGCCCAGCGGTGCTTTGAACTAAATGTTAAATGCTCACAATAGTAATGCTAGCTTGATAATGTTTAGAAGGTAAAAGGTTAACCATGTTCATGTTTTTAGTTTAGCATGAAAGCATGTTAACGTAATCTACTATTAGCTACTATTAGCTACCATTAGCTGAGGTTGATGTGAATTTCATAGGTTTTACAGCTGTTTTGTCATAAACCAAAACGTGGACTTGGTGATATCAATATTAATTCGAGTAATTGGGAGTTTTTGTTTTTGAACAATGTGAAAAATGCCTGGATTGCAAAATCAAATCAAATCTCTGTAGTCACAACAGCTACATAGTCTGTCAACGTTTCATTGGTGACGTCTACAAATCTGAGCTTTGTTGGTCAACAACAAGCTCGAGAACTGGCAGCTGCAGCCCCTGAAGATGAAAAAATAATACCAAAGAAAGGTAGTCGTGTTACCTCACTTATATGGAAATGGTTTGCTTTAGCAACGTCCGACATGTGAACACCATACTCTCTAAAGTTTGTAAAAAATCTACAGGGCTTCTTCGATTTGGGTTCTGCCTGGATGGCCTGCACAACCTAGGTAGATAAAATCACGTTTCCAATTAGGTAAATCTTACATTATATCACTTTTCTTAAAGTAATTCATTTTTGGACTCACTCGTCTGAGTTGCGTGAGCTGAGGAAACTGAGAGGGGACTAGAGGCTTCTCTGTGCACAGCCATCTAGCGGGCTTCTGCCTATAGCCTGCATGTGAGCTGTTTAAGGAACAGCGCTAAATTTTAGCATCTACCGTAAATTTTAGATACAGAAAAAAAAGCTACAGGTAAATTCTCAACCTGTGGGAAACGATCCTCTATTAGAACTAACAGTACCAGCAGAACATCCATATTCTAGCACCTGCAACCAAAGCATGCAGTGGAATGGGAACAATGTATGTCTCTTTGCGATTCTGACGTTAGCTCCCTTCCCAAATACAAAATCAGAACTTAAAAAGGAGCAAACTTTAGCTGTGTAATTTTCCAGTGTCCCCACATATGACCAGACAGGTTATTGTTGGTGTTTTGTGATATTGCATATATAGTTTTAATAAAGAAAAAAACATTTTTTTCTTTTGTCTTGAATTCATTTAAATGGAAAAAAAGGTCAATATTGCAATTCATGCTGAGGGGAACATGAATGTGTTTACCAAATTTAATTTCCATTATTGCAGTAGTCCTTAAAATACTAAAATACCAAAAGTGTCAACCTCATGGTGATGCTAGATGAAAAGTCAATGCATCATCAAAGTCAATAAGATTTATCCCCTATGGATCATGAAGGTACAAATTTTCATGGCAATCCATTAAGTACCTGATATATTTCAGTCAGGATTAAACAGGTAGACCGACCACTAGCACTGCTAATGAGCAAGACTGACTGCAGGTTGTAGAGTGTATATTTAGTTTCCATAATCTGGATCTTACTTTTGTTTGAATCTAACAATCTTTAATAAGTCTTCTTTAAGGCTGCATTGCACCAACCTTAATAGTGAGTGTGAAGTCATGCATCATTAGTCCAGTGGTGCCTGAGTTTGTAGAAAAATGCATTCTATGCTCTGAACTGGATATTCTGGCTGTGCAGTTGTGTTTATTTTTGATCGCTCTGAGGCTATTAAGCCTAGTTCGGGCTTTTTAGAAGAAATGGATTCTTGCAAAAAGTTTCAACTAAAGTATACTGCTGTTAATGACTACATTTTAAAGTTTGCATAAATTAATATTCTCTGTTAGGGAAACCAAAATGCAAACACAGTACTCCAGCAGTCTGCCAGACAATATCAGCCCCCTTTGTTCAAATGATGACACAGTCCTCCAGAGGGAGGCCTTCATAGCATTTGTCAGGTCAGATGCTGTAGACTTGCAGTTTAAATTGATATAAGCAGTTGTGTTTATTGAGGATTGCCGATCAACAGAGGGCACTATAGTGATTTACTCAGCACTAGATACTCTATAAATATAGAAGGATACATATTTCAAAGCTTAATGCCTGCCAAGTGTGCTCAGGCAAACCTATGCTATCAATCTCTTCTTGTAGTTTTACTCAATGCCTCTAACGATATGACAAATGTTCATTTTGATCTCTTCAACTAAACAGCCAGTGCTCCATTTTTAAGGTAAGGTAGCCAACATATAGAACACTTACAAATATTTATTAAAATACATTTTAACATTAGCCTTAGCATTTTTTATGGCATTATGTACGAGGCGGTTTTATTTGGTAGCTTGAAATTAAACAAAAATGCTGCTCCAAACTTTTAAGATGACTAATAAGCTGGTCCCAAAAAGTATGTGTTTTTGTCTTACAGAGGTTTATCCTACGTTCCTTCATAATACAATCTCTTATCATCATGCCAAATATTTGCTTGCTTATATAGCCACTACTGTCCCTGTAATAATCCATTAGAGCTCAGATGTCTTTCTTGGCCTTGGCAGAATTGCCATCACCTCAAATCCACTCATGTGGGACAACAAAAAGAAATGCTCTCACCATTTCATTTTCACCCTTGTAGATCAATACTGACCTTTACCATCATAAAAATATTTCCTCGTCTTTTCAAAGCTCTGATGCAAAGCTGCAGGAAAGTCTGATGATCCCCAGATTCAATGATTAGATGGGTTGAAACCTATGAGTTATTTCTGCCCCAGTCTCGTAGTTAATAGTATTCACTCACCGTGACTTTCTTAGTACCTTGATGGTATTTACAGTGTACTTGAGGCATGGTGTACACACAGTAGCAATCCTTGATCAAGCGATTATTATTGTCTTTCTGTGCTATGTGTGAAAAATGTGAGACCCAGACTGTCTGAGTCATTTTATCTGACACTCCGACTGATAAAATGATCAGAAATGATCAGAAATGATCCAGATAGCTGCATCACAAATTCACTTTTAATCCTTTAAGTGCCAAAGTTTTGAGGTTGACATTTTTTGTTGTTAAGGGAAACAAAAAAGAACAAAGAATTGGCAATGTTGATCGAGGAATAAGTTCTAGGGTGGCTCACCTCATTGTGTAGAGAAGCGTGCCGTTGTCAACTAGTCGTAGCAGCTTGTTGGGAGTTGTCATGTTGTGGGCCACAGATTTCTTTCCATTGTGAAAAAAGGTATCAGGAGTCCAGATCTTACTGGCCAGGAGGTTGTTGAGGGGTAAAATTTGCATTGGCCCATCAAACTTAAGCCTCTCATCTCGCCAACTCTGACGGAAGAAGACATCGATGGTGTACTCCTGAGGGGGAAGACAGTCCGAAGGATTAGTTGGCAAGATAACAGTCTACAGAGTTGGGATGTTTACATAGATATGATAAAATCTGGTTGTGGAGCGAGAAAAGCAAAGGTGTACTTATTAACAGTAATAATTGTTGACTGGCTTACTGTGACACTTATTAGAAGGCAGTCATCCTTCTTCAATAAATCAAAATGTCTGCATCAAAAAAGGTCATTTGTTCTGCCCACTGAATTCTTAACTCGGCTTAACTGTAAAACCTTGACAGGCTGCTAGTGCTATGGAAAGTTATATGACTATGAATATGACTAATATACTGTATGCAGAGACTGACGGATATCTTTTCGATCATTGTGGCCGTTTTCAAAAAGATGCTATTTCTGATGGAATAAAAGGAAGAAAGAAAAGCTAAGCCGCAAATTATTGAAGGGGAAAAATATCCACATTCAAAAAGAGGAAAATCCAACTAATGCAAATAGGTATTTTTTCTTACATAATAAACAAGTGACAAGAATAGAAGACTAAAGATTTGTTTCGGACTCATCAGTTGTGGAAACTGTGTGTGAAACTGCTTTAATTCAGTGTTTTTTGATAAAAGATACATGCCCATGCCATGCATTTACCGTTTGTCAACCACAAACAGCTTTAATTGAAAAAAGGATATATACGCACACATACAACTATCATACCAGTTATTGTAGAGATATGTATTCCTGCGTCATGTCATTACTACTCTGTAAGCATTGTAGTGTTTCTTTCAGCCTTGAAAGCCTAACCATGGACTAAGACACAAATGAGATTCAGCTTAAAACCTTGTAATACATCTGTTTCATGTATTATTTATATGCAACAAAGTCTTTCTGCGTTGTCACCAACACATGAAAAACTGAATAAAATAAAATGAATGCAGGAAGTAGCCAGTCAAAAGGAATTTATTTCACATTATTCATTCGATAGGACTTGGTGTCCTAGCAACAGCCTTCCCTCATCAGCTCCGTGCAGCGGCAGTGTAGACTGTGTGCAGCTGCTTTAGCCGAGCGAGATGGAAGGAAGCTCTTGGTGTCTCACGCAGCAGTAAACATTATTGGTGATCAATAAAAGCACGGCATATGTGTTTCTCCTAATTGTCTTTGTGCCTCTGCTCATACAGTGAAAGGGCTCACAAACTGTAGTAGCCACCAGTCAAGTGTAACTGGCTGCTCCCTGAGTGGAAAAAACTGACAGTCGTTTTTCAGCAGCTATAACAACAGGAAGCCATCGTCCTCAGCAGGAGAGGTGTTCAGCATCCAATCAACACATCAACAGGGCTGTTCAAAACAACGCAGGATGGACGTCTGTTAATTGATGTGATTGACCCCCTGATGGAGTACAAACCCACAGCATCATAAAAAAATTACACCGCATCTGTTCTCACAGCAGTGCTCTTAATAAAGTCCACAGAGAGCTTCACAGAGAGATGACAGTAAGTGTGACAAACATGTTTCCCTTGAACACTTCAAACTATCTTGGTCATGATATAGTTGCCCACAATAAAATGACAACAAAAGACTCGCCAGGTCTTAAGAAAGACTGATGAAAACACACGTGGACACACTCTATGACGATTTATTGCTCAGTGTCCTGTTTATCTTCTGCCAAAACTTTTCACAAAGCTCGGAGAAAGTTTGTTCTACCCTGGCATTGAGAGACCCTGGGCCATTTACAGCTCAGTCACCACAGGTTTCCTCATGTTATGCACTTCATCCCTCCTGCTTTTTTCTTTATGAGATGCCAAATCTCACCCCAATCAGTGTAAAACATCCAGTGATGAATAAAGTTTGCTTGGCCCATCTGGGTACTTGCATAATTGGTTTGTTTCCTTTGGACAGAAATCTCCTGTAAACACTGGGAATTAATTTAAAGATTGAAAGACAGGAATGGGGAGAAGCAGAGTCAATTTCCACATAAGGACAAATGGTACAATCAGTTCAAATGACAGCTGGTGTTCCTTCAGGGACTGAGTGATGGATTTCTCCTTGACAGAGGAGACCGAGTGGAACCTCCAACAGCAAATTTCAAGTGTCTTTTTTTAATAGCAGGTAGGATCAAGAATGGATTCACGGTAGCAAACAACTGTAATTTAAATGACATTTTAAAACACGATTGTGGCACATGAATGGCGGTTTTACAGATTTATGAATATGTAATCACTCTTCGCACATTTAACCACGATCCCTTTTATTTGCCTGTATGCTATTGTTTGGCAGCCTGCCTTTGTTATAAAGCAGAGGATAGAGATGCAGAGTAAGTGGAGAGAGGAAAAAAAGAGGAACGCCATGCCATAGCAGTCCCTGGATGGATTAGAAGTGGGACATCGCAGATAAGTTTTATGTGTCATATAGTACTTGTTCACAAAGACACTCCTACATACATGGTTTCAACAACTCTACAACTGTTAAAATATGTATATTTACCCAGAATCTAAAAATCGTTTGTATTTACATCGCTTCAACTGACCGATTACCTTAAAATAATTTAATCCTAATCCTAGGTAACTATTTATACAACATAAAATCATAAACAGTACCAGTGACTAAATATGTAAATGTAGAGAAACAACTGGTCAAAAGACTGAGTGTTCTGTGAAAAGAGTTGCTCTTTGTGTCAATCCCACTGAGAATTATCACCCAACTCTGCAGTTCCTACAGCTACAACGCTCTGATAAACCTTCTGGATGCTGCCTGCCAGAGTTAACATTCATAGTTAGAAACCACTTGGTGAACATAATACAGCATATAGCAGCTAAAGAGCCAGATATTTCCCACAAGAGAAAAATCTATTAATGCTGGTTTAAGAGCTTATTGTTATTATTATTATTATTATTATTATTATTATTATTATTTTTCAATTCTTTCACCTATTAATACTCTGTTAATGGTCTAATCACCAGGTGTAGACATTTTACAAGATATGTCCGTCCTAACTGGGTTTACTTTCAAAATTTTTATAGACAGGAAACATGGAGCAATAGATGGCATGGGGGGGGGCCTCGAAAGGTATATGCTTTAACCATCTGTGTAGCATACATCCTTTAACAGGGATGGTTTTTAATGGTGCAGTCTCTTATTCTCACTGCAAACACACGTCTAGTATGCTGATCCTCATAAACCCAGTCTTTCTTTCAATGTACAGCCAGCTAAATTGAGAGGCATTAAGACTTTTTCTCTGTTTATTTGACTGTTTCATAACGATGATGTCACTGTCCTATATGCCATAACTAAATGGGTCTCTCATGTTTTCAAGTCAAGGTTAATAACACGTTCAGTTAATACTGTATTAGCGATTGTCGCAGCAGTGCTTCGCAGGGAAATAACACACAGATAAAAATAGGGATAATAAAACAAGGGAAAGTACAAGCATGTCAGGCACACAAAGAGATGTCTCTTATGTGAGTGTACGTCTCAGTGGAAGAAGAGTGGTGGAGAGGACCAGCCAACAGCAAGGCTGCAGTAGTGAGAAAATGATGAGAATGAAAGAAAATGAGAAAAATGATAAAAAAGAATGATAAGGTGGCAGTTAAGGTAGGATGTACAGTAGACGGGGTAAATGAGTTTAGACATTAAAAAATGACACAGCGTCTGGTTCTCTGATAATGGCAGGAAGGTTGTGTCTAATATCTGATAGAATATTAATGCAGCCTTTAATCTTGAATTAATGAGTTCATTAAATTCTAAACATTTGTTACATTTATTACATCACTTTTTAATATTGCCATCACATTTTAGTTTTAATTTGGTTTTACTTAACAGATCTGGACATATGATCTCTTGTTCTTTTACTGTCAATGCAGGTTCTTCTCTATACACTGGATTATCTGTTTAATCAAACTAGTTATTTGCCATTTCAGGAAATATGACCTTTTTCTATTTCGTGATGTATTCCCCCCCAAAAATAAAACAAAAAATCAAACAACCAAAAATAAAAAAATAAATTAAAAAATGGCTGAATCCAGGAAATTCAAATTTGCTGCATAGTTACTTATTATCCAATGATTTTACATAGCTAAAACTTGGCATTCACATTTTGTTTATCCACACTTACCGACTGGTTTGACAGGTTTGATTTAGTGCCCTTGACAAAATATTATATTGTGCGAGAGAGCTGTTTCCCTTAGTTCGTTGTGCAGATATGTTATATGTGATATATGATATGAGGTCTAGTTTTTGACAGTACACAACGGATCAGAGATAAGATTCTGATAAGCTGGTGTGACAGTGATACAGACCAATTCCTAGAGCAGCGTATCAGTTTGTCCTGGCTTTTTGAACGTCACACCCTGGGAATTGTAATGATTAATCAAAGATTTGATTCATGTCTTAATTACTAGTCCTTCTCGCTGTCCCGTTGTCAATTATTCTCTCTTGCTTCGCTTCTTGTGTGCTGTTCACCTTTCCCTGCTGGGAGTGTAACCTGTGTGAGACTTGCAATGAGCTGTGAATGCCATACCAACTCCCAATTATCTTCAGTGTTCTCCGGCTTCCGCTGCTCTGAGGCATAAACATGTTTTAGCACTTCATCGCGCCACCCTTCAGACACTAACGTTTTGTTCCAAAAATATAATCGGCGCTAGAATCAAATAGCAGTAAACAAATGAAGGATATGTCGCAGTAAACATGTTTAAGTAATCATTTTAATCAGTAAAAAACATAAAAAACATAATGCAGTTTTAAAATTGAAAACACATCATGAAATTATGGTTATGGGAAAATTAACAAAGGTCGCTCACACTCAAGAGGGAAATGAGAGAGAAAAGAAATTTTGGTTAAGTATAGATAAAGAGTTTCCATCATGTGCAGCTCTATTTCCTGTGTTTATGTATTTTAAAGGAAAAGTAAATGCAAACTACAAATCAACTAAATGCTGTGTCCTTGTACTGCCCTGAAGCTGTTGGGAGGATAGTGGTTGTACGAGGCACACGACTTGATACATCGTGGTTAGGTCTAGCCTACAAATGAACTGTGCCTAGGAAAAGATCATGGTTTTTGGTTGTTTTGTCTCACTTTTTTCTTATTTCAGTATTTGTACTCGGAAGTGGTACATTTAAGAAATTTTATAATGTGTTCAATTCAACACAGGTTTTATCAGTAAATGGCTGTGTCTTCACAAATGTTGAAGAAAGAAGAGAAAACCCAGTTATTTTGAGCAATTCTACTTATAACTGCAAACAGTAACTAGAAAAGCTAAATATCGAGTCACATCACCTTTAAAGTTGAAATGGAGACTTTCTCAGCATTTCTGCTCATTTATACAATGAACAGACAGAGCAATGTTAGCTTTCATTCGAAATCGTGGTTTTGGTCATCTAAGAAAACTAAGTGCAATATTCATTCTGCTTTTAACTCTGTTTTTGGTCTCCACACACTCCTTAAGAGTGGCTAAGTGCTCCTCTTTGTGCAGTTTAGTATATGGATGTATTGTTTGGGACACAGGGTTGTTATGGGAATGATCATGACAACACGATAGATGAGCAACAGTGAAGATGTTTGCTCTAAACTAATATCAGCCAAAAACACAGAGAAATGAAAGTATATTTTATACTGCAGCACCTTCACCCGTGTGTACCTTCACCTCAGCAGTGAAGAAGGTCCCATTCTTCAACCACCACTTACTCTAATGAACTTGTCGTCTTGGGCATGATTGCGGTCGGGTCATCCTCTCGCTGCTTTGAAAGTGAACATGTTGAAACTAGAGATAATACAATAGGTTGCTTCTTTTCCAGAAAAGAAAGTTGGCCCCTCCTGCCAGTTGATTCTTATATGATTGCAGGGTACTGGGTTCTTCAAAAGTCCTGTTACCTGTGGCTGCTATTTTCACATAAAATACAGAGTGTTAGGGGGCAAAAACACTGCGTGCTCTACTTTCAAGTTGTTTCTCCCCACACATGCATCATATTATGACCTTGGGGAACATGATGGCCTGTATCGTGAGTAGAAAGTGTATTGGCAAGATGCTGGACTCTAAGACACATTTAAAATTCTGTGTGTTCTGATGAAAAGGGGCTTAATTTGGTTTTCATGTCTTTCAACAACGGCAACATGACTGACGGAGATTCCAGGAGTTCACCTTCAAATTTTGTGACCCAAATGTGCATCTGTTGTGTTAAGAAGACCTTGAACTGCTCAGGCATTTTGGAGTTTTAGTCCCCTGCATTAAAGCACACAGCTATGTGCTGAAAATCTCAGATATTCCAGAAATGTTTACCCCCAGAAATTGTGAAACCCCTATTGAGATCAGGCCATCGCTGACATCTTTTGTCAGAGCAAGCTCAGCACAGTACCTGTGACAGCCTAAATCACTTCCCATTTCCTCAGAACAGACCTGTCAAACCACGAGACAGGTAAATGTGCCGTGACAGTGCATACATGCGGATGAGATGTGACTCTGTAGAATTTCTCAGACGGAGGGAGGAAGACAGGAACAAAAGACAGAAGAAAATTCAGCAAGGGGATGTGAGAAGGGGGAAGCTTGAGGTAGAGAAACACACACACACACACACACACCTACTTACAAGAGATCAGCATCAAGATAGCAACCCACATCCTGGGTCTTGGTGTGACACACTGCAGAAATCTGCTGTGGTCGGACACGACTCGAAGTCAGTTGTGGTCAGACAAGACTCGATATTTGTTATGGTCAGACGTGACTCTGAACGACGTCGGCCTTGTTATCGGCCTAACATTTGATTTTCACGACGATTATGCAGTTAGCTTCTCTCCTGTTGTGATAGTGGGACACTAAAGGCAGATGTGGCGTATTGGGGTCTAAGTGAATGCTGAACAACTGGCCCTCAGGGTGAATGAGAAGCAGACAGTTCTGGGACACTTGATGTTACAGAGATGGGTAATTGGACCACTGGATGTACACAACATAAACTATGAGATGCCTAGGGTATAGAGTGTGCTCTCTCTAGAACATTTCACTTTTAAGTTTAAGCATTTAATGCTCAACATTTTAGCCACGCTAGCACAGCGACTTAAGGGATGCAATGCCAGTCAGTCAGCACTTTGGTCCAGACTTAACCTCAACTATTGGATTGAATGCCATGATATCAGGTACAGACATTGATTGTTCCTGGAGAATAAATCATAATAACTTTGCTGATTTCTCATCCAGTGCCACAAGCAGGGGAAAATGATCACTTTACCAGAAATATCTGTGCATCTACCTGATGACTTGGCACAAAAGCTTGCTCACACTTCATTCATGGTTCCCAGAAAATGTATCCTACTGACTGTTATATTACCCTGCCTTTTCCTCTAGCCCCATCATGAAGTTGATGTTTGTGGTTTTGAGTGAAGTGTCTCAACAACTACTGGATGGGCTGCAATGAAATTTGGCACCGGCATTCTTGTTCCCATCAGAATACATAATAATAACCTTCTGTCAATGATCTATTTCATGAAGTTAACTGAGTATTCAATTAGAACAAATATCTCAACAGATGTTGGAACAATCCAGTGCTATCTCAGTGTGCATGTACTTCCTCTAGCCCATCGCAAACAATTACGCAGATCTCCAGGGTAAAGGCAACTTGTCTAATCCTTAAATGTGTCCCATTCAATCCTAAAGACAAGCTTTAAATGAAGTTCTCAATCTCTTTTTACAGCTTCAAGGTAACTGATTAATGCCAAAAATTGAAATGTATAAACAGTTTTTAAATTTTCGTTCCCTAATCGACACAAGTGTTTGCTACCTATGAGTGTGTGAGCCCACAGATACTTAACAAGAAGGGATGATCTTGGGCTTACTTTCCCTCACTGAATACAAAGCGATGGTATTTATAGAGAGGTATATTAGTTTAAGATGGAGCACTATCAATATAAAGCTTATTAAAGAGTTAACATAACTCATCAAAGGAATCTAAGGGGAAACAACTAGCTTTGACAAAATACAAATGCAGTAACAGCATGATAACAAGACACAGATGATGTGGAAAGATTATTTTGTATGTCCTTACCCGCATACAGCTGATGTTCATGTCTTTATTTAAATGAATAGATAACCGCCCCAAATTAATATTCTAAACTCTGGTGAATTGCCTCCAAAACAGAACTTCCCTTTGGCGAACACATCAAGGAACTAGCTTAAAGCTTCTTTCCACCTCTGAAATATCTCCAGGATTAGTCATATCCTCTCCTTTAACTGACCTAGAAAAGTGTTCCTTGCTTTTGTTTCCCAGAACTCTTTTCTTCAATGCTCAATACTCCGAGGATGTCCTGCTCCACACTCCAATAACACGTCCGACTCCTTCTTCTGAACTCAGTAGCCTGGAAACTCATTAACCAGAAAACACGATCGGACGACCCTGACCTACTGTAGATTTGCCTTCATCGGCTCTGAGTACCGGAACTCAAGAGTGTCTACAAAGCCCAAATCTACTTTATAAAAATTATGAAAATAACACTCCAGTAGAGTATATCACACAGTCCCAACCGCCGCTTGCTGGATGCAACAGCCCTTGTTATTCTCTAAACTTAACAGAAAAACTGAGCCCTTCTCCTAGAAGCTCAACCTCAGACACCCCCCCTCTTTTTTTTTTTGAAATGGTCATCAAATTCAGCAATTCAGATTGTTCATTATTAAAGACCAGAGTCAAGACCTACTTATTTAGTACTATGCAAATTTGCTCTTTATACTTCATAATCGCCGTTCTTGTTCTCTCATTCCCTCCTCTGCTTAAAGGGCTCCAGAGCTTCTAGTGCTGATCTGCAATCCTATACAATAGCTCTGCCTCAAATTCTACCTCTGTGAGGGTGGAATTTAGTAGGAGGGAATCACTGGAGTGTAAGGGAAAGGAGCAGTGGATCTCTATAACTGCACAAATATATTTTCCCCAACCTATGTTGTAAAAAAACCATAGAATTAACATGCCAAAAATTTGGATATCTAGCTGGATCCCTGCACTGTGTTCACAACGATGTAAGCACAGAAAATGTTGCAACAATAAACAAATACAGATGGAGACAAAATATTAGATAAAAAACAAGAATGTAATCCACACATACACAGACCTGCAAAATTTTACAAAATGACACATCTGTTCCAAATTGTAATGCTTCCTGGAGGCTAAAACATGATCATCTTTTGAGGCTAGACTATCAAAAGACTTGAAAAGAAAGGCTTGAAGCCTTCATGCAGTGTTTTTGTGCATATAAAGCAAGAAAATGTCGTGTAGCATGAAGCCAGAATGAGCCTTGCCTGGGTAATGATCGGTGTAATCTTGACATCAAGTCTAAAACTGACTAGGCAATACAGAAATAAAAAAAGAAAAAATCAATATGCTGATGCTATGTTTCCACATCTGGGAACAGGAAAAACCTTGGCCCCTATAATACATACATTGATTACAAGATGAAGGTGTGAGTGTGTGTGGATAACAGGTATTTTCTCTTTGACAGGAGTTAGAAAACACCTACTGTGGCCTCAATAACTGCGGCTCCGATGGGGGAAAAAAAAATTACACAAGTGGGTTTCTGTAGCCTGTGCAGCCATCACATGTGCCACTGACTGTGCTTTGTGCTGTTTGCCACTGATTCATGGGGTTGCCAAGCGGAGCATGTGAAGAGAATAAAAGATTGGGGCTAGAATTGAGCCCTGAGATACCCCAAAGGTACTATCTGCTGAAAAAGATAAAACACTGTCCATTGTGATAACGTAAGAGAGCGAACACTGTCTTACAAAATAAGTTCAACATACTGCGGTAAGCGTATGGACTCTTTACAATGGCAGGAACGGCCTCAAGAAGGTGGTCACCTTTTGTTTTTGATTTGTAGAAATATTAATTCACAAAGTCATCTTTCATGCAACAGAGACAGGTAAAGCAGTGGATTTTTCTTAAGATAAACACACTACATTAACCCCATATAAACTAGAATTATTAAAATAAAGCATAAAAATTTTAGTTTTGCAGTACATAGCTTTGAAGGGAAAAGAGGTCAAAACTGTTTCAAAAATTTCAGTGTAGTTTATTTGTAAAAGTAAGTTTCATAAATTATTAATAACGATCGCTAACTAAATAAATCTACCTAATTTGTGAATGTGTAGATGGCTGAGAAATCGTACAAGCACATTAATCACAACAGTAAAATGATAAGCTTAAAGTGAAAAATGTACTATAAGGTTGTTTTTACTCAGCACACGGCTCTAGAAGTTTGGTAATAGGAGCCTTTTGGTCTGTTTCATTATAATCATGTTTTGATATGCTATCAATGAAATAAAAGGGTTTCTTCCTAAAGACTTTTCGCTTCTACCATCTATTCTAATAGTTTATACATTCGTCCATCAGACCCTAATTAGGTCCTAAAAAAGTTATGTAAAGTTTGATTCTGACAGCCTGAATGTAAGCTGCTCCAGCCAAGTTAATGCTTACAATGTGGAGAACCGCCCTTGTGGGACCAAAAACACTGAAATTCAGTTCTCCAAAAAGCGCTAATCTCGCTATGTCATACAGGCTGTCGAGCCAGCTCTCAGCAGAGCCAGACAAACCATCTAGTGCTCAAGGCAGTCAATTAGAGCTGCATGATCAAATATGTCAAATGCAGCATAAGGTCCCAAGACAAAGCGTGAACAATCTCAAGCATCTGTTGTTTAAAGGTCATCCAGGGCTTGTAATGCAATTTCTCCACAATGGTTTAAAAAGATAGCACCTTGGCTTGGTACGCCATTCTCTGGAAAGGTTTTTTGGTTTTTGTAATACACAAATCATTTAGTTTAGGGCTTTATGCTTTTAATGATCTTAATACAGTTGTTTTTTCTAATTCTAGCAGAGTAAGGAATTAACAATCAAAGGCCTAATGGCTGACTAAAATGGCCATCATATTATTAATTATTTCTAATGGGATCGTCTCACTCAATACAATAAGATTTTGTATTAAGTCCCCAATTGTCAGACCAAATATTTGACAATTAAGTAAACAATATCTGATATATAGTTTTGTTTTATTTTTTTAAAACAGTGTCCAGCTCAGTGGTCAATAGAAACTCCAAAAAGTCAGTAGTTGTAGGTCAACATCTTTACTCCAACAATTTTATCCAACTGGAGTCAAAGTGTTCAGTGCATGAGAATACAGGAAAATGTGCCAGTAGTGAGCAGCGATAACTATTCATAAAAAATAAATTACTTGGACAACAATGGAAAAATTGCCTTTAAAAAAGTGTGAAGGAGCAACATCAAGTGAACTGGTAGAGCACTTCATGCAGCAGTACAACAGGAATATCGTTTTAAAATAGCAGTAGTTTGTCAGACTGTGGCCACAGAGTATCTGAAGAAAAGCAAACAAATTTGCCGTGGTGAGTGGGTTGATTGCTTGGTTGCTTCAGTAATTTCCTGCCTGAATTAAAGTGCTTAATTTTGAAAACAACTACATCTTTTGCACCTGAGATATTGGTAGAGATGACATTCTTTGCTATTTTTCATTATCTTCTACACATATTTATCTATCCCTGATATACCCTGTAAAAAGCTTTTAACTTCATTTTTGCGGTGCCGTAATAACCTGCTTAGATTTGATGGCTCACAGCGCTGAATTCAGTGAGAAGAAGAAAGACGAGAACTATACTCACCATGTCTGTATCTGACACTGGCCCAAAACTCGTCACATAGATGTTTGTCCTCACCTCAGTCACACTCTCTAAGGAAAGAGACAACAAGGGACAGAACACGTCATAGTACAGTCTGTAAATGACAAGCTTTGTTGAAGCTCTGTCTTTTGTTTTAGATGATTGTGTACATGACGCTGAAGTTTGCCTGTTGGCTTTTAACTAAGCTGCTTCAAACAGAAATTCTGCTCTAGTCAAGGGTTTAGGAATCACTTCAAACTTAGGAAAAACTTAAGCCATAATCAGGGGAAAATTGGATCCCTTCTGGACAGAGTATTACCTGAATTCTTAGTGATTTTGTACATGATTTTCGCTCTTGTTCTGTTAAAGATAGCAGATTTAAGAACATAACACTAGACCCACATTGTAAGACATTTCCTAAAATGTAGACTCAAGCATTGCTCCACAGCATTTGTTAGAGCGCTCCCAACTATTCGGCCCAGGAGGGTTTAAAAACATTTTTTTTTTTAAAAATTAAATTTCAACCTCAATGCAGGGTCAAAAATGTTGCTGTGAGCAACTTAACAGATGCTCTTGAAAGCCTTTCTTTGAGTAAAACTACCATTTGTTTGGCTGAAGCTAGTTTTGTCCACTACAGCATAAAATCGGCTTTGGGCCAGGCTCGTGTCTGTATCTATGGAGAGAAGACATCCCCGTTGACCCAAAATAATTTTAGTTGGCCTGCCCCAAAAACATTTAACAGTGCCTAAGGGACTACTGGCTTGGGAATAAAATGCAGCAGCTCAGCATCATAGATGCGGGTCTGTGTGTATTTTTGATGCAAGTAATGGACGCACTTTGTTGCTATTACACAATTTTATCCACACATTGTAATCACATTGGACATAATGTAGTCCATTGTAGTATGAGTCTGGCGTGACTGATACGAGGCATTTCTGTTCTATATATTTCTTTTAATTATAAATATATGTATCTTTGCACTTTATGTTACATTACAAGCTCCATTGATGCTATTGTTCTGTCGAAATGATTTTTCGGATGGTTATTGATACCATAACAATGAGGAACTTGCTCATTATACAGTGGTTCCTTGAGACTTTTAAATGTGAAATTAATTATGAGATGTGGAATGACTGCTTCCAAATACTTCAGAAATGATTCTAATATAGCATTAAGTAGGGCATTATATGAAAGGCATGACAGATCAAAATTTGTCCCCTTCAGTGTGGGCTGAATCAGCTCCTCTGGGGCAAATGTGTAAAGCAGGCTTTTGGGCCATTGGCGAGACAAATAGCTGCTCCCAGTGGTGCAAATACCAGAGAGTGATGAGGCTTTTCTTCAAAAGTGAATAGATCCTCAGCTCTAACTGTTTCCCAGATCTGAGAGACCACCCACAGGTGAAGTCTCCAATCCTCTGGCAAAGGGCCCCCCTGAGAGAGGAGATCCACTTCCACATTAATCATTTCTGTGACACAAATAGCACTCAAATACATGATTATCACGACACCGAGTCAGCAGTTTGCATGGCAGGCATAGGCGGGGGAACAGAATAAGTTGCCCCGTCTCTGTTTACAACAGAGCACCAGAGCATAGGGCAAAGCTAATAGATGCCGCTGAAAATGAAATTAAATGGTGTTCTTCAGTTTCTATCCAGTTTGTTTCCCTTAGATGGTCCTGCATGACTGTTTCTCTCTAGGCCTGTGGGTGGTGGGGCAAAGGGGTCGGCCAATAGGAGAGAGACTGGTGGTCTTGATCTTCTGCAGACAGACGCCTTTCACTTTGACTGAACATGCTGGTTGTACTGAGATGAGCCCCAACTAATGTGTCTGTTTGCAGGTGGATGTTGGACTATTGAGGGTTTCAACCAATTGCATGGGTCTTTCTGTCCTCTTAGATAAAATAAAGCTGCCCATTTGTAACCACCTTCTTGTAATTTCATAACATTTTTTGATAAAAAAAAAAAGAATTCTGTTCATATTTCAAGAAAAGCCTGCTTGGTTTAACTGCTCCACAAAGGGCACTACACTCAATCACTGCTCTACATGAGGAGCTCATCATGACTTTAAGCCATGACTGGTGCTCGCCTCATCATCTCCTCGCCCTTGGAGATGTGAACAGCTGTAAAAAAGCAGAATATGACATTAACATCTTGTGCCTGGTCCTTCTCTCTGTGTGCTGCCACAGAGTTCGGGGTCATCCAGCCTGGTGTCTCTGTAGCCTGGTAGCCATGCCCGTGGTTTTAGCAGCAAGCACTAGAGCAGAAATGACCATTCCAGCTGGCTGGCTGAGAAATGGCAAAGCCTGCTTCTGCATGTGGGCTCTCTGTTATTCAGTTCCTTATCTTTGGGGGATGAATATTTGGATGAATTGGCACCAATTAGAAGGATTTCCAGTGACATATGTGCTTATTTGCCATTTGGGCATGATTGAACAAAGACTTCCACCCAAGGGAAGGCAGATTTCCATAACAGTGCTGCATGAAATGACCTGACTTCAATGTGAGCTTGGTTTTGGTGTGTTGTCTTTATGAGCAGGGGCGGATGTTGGGGGGGTAGCATGAGGTGGTGGGGGTGGCAGTGGGATGGCAAGAAATTTTTTTAGGAGTGGCAGCTGCAACCTCATTAGTTTCGGACAGCCTGTTTGAAAAATATATAAGTGAAAAGTCATGGCTGGTGGGAAATCTACAAGAGCGTAACTCCGATGTCCAATTTTAGTGATTGTTGCAAGCGACGATGCTCCCTGTAGACTCTCACATTCTCCCCCTCCCCGAACAAGAGATGGTTGCAACTTTGCATGCCTTCAAAGGTTATTGGCAGACCATGGTGTCAAGGAATGAGGTAATATTTGCTGTTCATCTATGATAAACATTTTCCTCCCATCTTCACAGCTACTTGCCTTGTGAAAAAGGGAGAAGGATGTGGGATAGATGGGTAAAAACTGATTTTATCCCCATTAAATAAGAAACAAACGGCTTTGCCAAACTGTGGTTAGATTAGATTAGATTTTAGGAAAAGTGATGGGCTTATGCTCAAAGAAAAAAGATGGTTTTGGAGAAATAAATGAAGATTTGGAAAAAAAAATGTATTGACTTTAATACCACTTTTTGAACTTTCTATCCAATGCTTTAATCATGTGCTGCAATAATAAAATGTTTTTAAGTTGAAGTATCTTCATTTGGGGGCTTTTTCCAAGCAAATATCAATATATGTGATATATGTGATAGTTTGCAATTAAATATATATATATACATATATAGCCCCATTTCTTTTAACCTACTGTATACTTGTTTATATCTTGACCCGCTGACTGACTGATAAAATTATTATGAATTGACCACTAGCAGTTCCTGTTTGCAGTGTGCCTGTGATATACAGGCAGCTATCACTGGAATACTTTGTGAGAGAGTTGTCACATTTGAATCTAAGAATATCTGTATTATGTCTCTGTTCTCTGACACAACTGAGTTATAATTCTGAGAAGAATGAGCCTTCAAGTACCCTAATGGCCTCTCTGAGCTGTGTGTTATAGCCACTGCTGTTGCAACCACTGACCATCTTGATAAAGGGGCCGAACTATATCTTACTTCCTCTTGTTTTCAGAACACCAGTAGACTCCCGTCCCCATGGACATTTTGAACTTCCTATCTGGAGAATCTACTTTTGCATAAATAAGTCAGTCATGCTAAGTTTACTAAGTTTGCTAAGTTTTCATTCTATAATTTTTTTCTATTCAATACCTAGTGATTAGTTTGGTAAACAAAAACCCTACAAAAGAACAATACAGATTATTACAGTATATTCATTTTAAATTCCATCTGTTTATATTGATTATATCCCCATTATTGCTTAATCAAATGAAATCATTGTTTTCTGACAAAATAACAGCGTCTTTATAATGTGTAGGAGGATGAACTGAACATCTGTACGATAACTTGTAATGCCTGATGTTCATTTTCTTCCATCCCAATTTTTTTTGTCCAAAATCAGTGACACAGTGAGCATTGAAAGGTTTTTTTCTCTGTAGGCATCTGTAAGTGATCTAATATATACTTTTGCTTACCTCCCAGCCCAGGACGTAGCCTGTTGTCATATCCATCCAACAGCCTGTCTAGGATTCTGGTGAATATAGTGATATTGTCTTTACTATCATCAGGCAATGGCTCTCTGTGTCCAACTACTTCCCTGTAGGAAGAAATGGAGAGAGAAGGATGGATTTAAAGATAGAAAATGCATACAACTTAATGAAATTGCTGATTATACATTTTTCCATAACTTAAGCACTAATGTCTTCAGTGGTATGAAAGTCTGCTATTTAGCTCCATGATGGTTGACACAATCTATATTCTCACAGTAAATGTACAGTTTATGAGGTTTGACACTCCAACACACAAATTGATATGGTAATGATTTAATATTTAAAATATTATACATTACATCCACTTTCATAATAAATAAATGATGTCTGAATGAATTGTTTTAAATTTAATTTCATTTGGAATTGATCTCCACTGTGAAATCCAATGATCTCACTAATGCTATAAATCAAGTTAAGTCCTCAACCAGCCATCTTCATCCCCCCACAGTGTCCCCTTTTTTAAATGTTTTTAACATTTATACCTTGACTGGTCTCTTTACCCATTGCATCAAACCAACTGCTATGACACCACTTCTAAAAAAGAACAACCTGGATAAATCTGCTGTCTCCAGATTAAAGTTTCACCTGTATGTAATTCTCCTCTTGGTTTACGAAGAACGTCATGGTCTGGCTTTGCAGTACATATCAGACATGCTGTCGATATACTACGCCAACAGATGTCTCAGGTCACATGGTGGAGAACTCCTAAATGTGACTAGAGCATGTTCCAAGCCTGCTGATCTTAGACTTTCTCCAACTTTCTTCCAAATCCAAACTAAAGAGCTTTTGTATTAAGTCTTGCTTTTCCTTAATGAATACATTGTATTTCACTTTATATATGTTCGCATGTGTGTAATTATATTTATGTATGAGTGATTGTTTCTATGTGTGAGTATATTTTTGCTGCTTTATTCTGTTATTATATAGCCACTTTGAACTGCTTTTTTATGAGGTAATGGTATACAAATGAATTTGAATTTTAGTTATTTTGAATATAATTTTCATACAGTGTATATTTATATTTATATTTAATAGTATTGAATGCTATTTTATTTCAGCATTGTAAATTTCATGTGTCTGATAAGGAGTTAAGTCAGATTTCTCCTGCCTGTTTTCTCTGTGAAAATCTGATGTCAGTGATTAGCCTTGAGCTTTAATCAATATTTGGATAAAAACCATCTGGTTGTGTTTGTTTTGTTATATTTGTCTTTAGAGGCCGGAACCTCCATATTTTACAAAACACACCAAATTTATGATAATGAATTCTTTCCCAAATAGGACATACTCTGCAGCGTTTTGTTAGAGAATTTATCATATGCTATCAGCCACTGGTTATTAATTTACATGGCCCACAATCCCCAGTAGAACAATATTGTGGTGAGATGAAAAGGGCACTATACTATAGGTGAAATGAGTGATGAGTTAATGAGTACCATCTTTAATTAAACTAAAATCCCCTTAGGAACCGACCTATAATATCCAAGTAATTCCTATCAACAACCATGTATGTCCTGATACGCTGTCACAGATACAGTATTGTGCTGGTTGGTAATGATGTAGCTGTAAGAAAGGTAGGGTCTGAAGAGTAAACTGAATTTTCTTGAATGTTCTTACTGGGAAGGATGCAATGTCAGTGGCAAATCTTCCTTCGCTAGGCCTCATAATGGCTTTCTGTAGCTCAATCTCGCCTTGAATAATAACTCAACATGAGAGTCCATCTGAGGTACAACCTCATCCATTAAAACACTTGCAAGGTGGCGGTCAAAATTTCTTGTGTATGCGATTGTAATCATTCTTAATTTGGGCTGGTTGGGAGTTAACTCTTCAGGCTTTGAGCAGGAAACGCATCATAATTTTGAGACATTTGGGCAAATGATTTCAGCCTAGCTAAGTGGCTATTATGTGGGCATATGTGAGCTATTAATAAATATCAGTTGAGCATCATGGCATCCTCATGTTCCAGAGATCACGTCCTCTGTATTGTAATGGTTCCCATTGTCTACATTATAATAAACCAGGGCATGAAGATTTATTAAGCCCAAGGAAAAAAAAAAAGGAAAAAAAGTTTGTTTTTATTCAAGGGAAGCCTAAGAGGGAAAACTACTGCCAGTATTACATCCCAAAGTATTGAATGCAGCATTAATACCAGTAACTAGTAGGCCATTGTGCCGCCTGCAGAAATTCTGATAACATTTTGTTGTGATGGCAAAGAATGCTGAAGAATTAACTATTCATGTATGAACTGAATAATTAAAATTCCACGTATTTGTCTCTGAATATCACCTCAAACTCATATGTTGGTATAATAATTTTGTTCAGTGTGGCATCGGCAGAGACCACACTGGATTCAAATTCACATGCATGAGAGATTAAATGTAGCTGATAACAGCCTCACTGTTCACTATCTGCTCCTCTGATTCTGCATAAGAGCTGTCTTATGTTACTGCTAATGCAAACGTAACATCCTCCTGCTGCTTCGCATTAATATCATGTGACTGTGAAGAAGCAACAGCAATAGCAAAATCCTTAATCAAAAATGTGTTGCTTTTGACATTTTTTGACAGCAGTACAGTTTGAAGAGTACTGAGGATTTCAAGATTAAGATGAACGTTCTAAGGTTCTAACGATCTAATGATTAGCTACATGATGTTAGATGTTTGAGGCTTAGTATTTCAACTGAATCTGAGACCTCTAACACTCAGCTCAAGATTTGCAACTCACTGAATGGGCCACAGTTTGATATATTCTGGTCATCAAATGGGTAACTAAATGTATAATTAAGCTCTGCAAAAAATGTTTAATAATATAACAATGTAGAAATATTTGAAAGAAATGCACAAATTTTGTTTTTTTATTCTGGCACCTTATCAAAAAGTGACAGTTCACGGCAGCTCAGTCACTGAAAAGAAAAAGCTTTGTAAATAGCTGGGACTTGTTTAACTGCAATAGGCAATATTTCACTTAACATGAATCATGCATCAAACAAAAAGCCTCTGTTGCCTCTCCTCTAGCAATGGTGGAAATTCAAAAATTAATGAGAAACCTTTAGTCCCTGAGAAACAATTCTATCAACATCTGCTCCACACTAAAATTTCTACTTCAGAAAAACAAAGTACTTGTGTGGTGTGTCGCATCTGCGTGTTTTACAGAAGCACTCACACAGATGCAGACACACTCACACACACACACACACACACACACACACACACACACACACACACACACACACACACACACACACACACACACACACACACACACACACACGTTCTAACCTGAGTTTAGCCAGCTGTTTAAATTCACTGATGGAGACAGAGGAATGGGAAATTCACATTTTTAAATCTTATTTTTGTTTAAACACATAGGTTGTATGATCATTATAGTCATTTGTATTACTTGTCAGTCCCCTTCATTATCAGTGTCTCAATACAAGCATCTGTGTAAATACCTAATAGGAATATAAAAAGGACAGAACAGTTGGTTTATTATTTCCTGAACTAGTCACACATAAAGAAACAAACATTTCAAGAGAATGAACTCTGTATTGTCATTGTTGAATATTTGTCTGAATTTTGCCTGTAGGAGAACAAGCAGAAAAGGTAAAGGTGCTGTGGGTGTAAACATTGAGGATACAAAGACGAGCACCTCCAATGTTTCACAAAGCCCTCATTTCTATGTGATGTTTAATCTGACATCCTGCATTTATAAAATGTATATATTGGTGGTAGCTTTAGCATATTTATAATGTAAACTTTAATAACTGTCATACTGTCTGATTGCATTATGCTAAAAAGTCACTGTGAAGTTGCAGCTTGATGGTTAAAAGTGAATTGTGAGTATTTGATCATGAGATGACTGGCACACATTCACCACTGTTATGTGAAACGAGCCAGCTGTTAGGGCCCCTAAAAAAAAAACTAATAAAAAATTAAAAAATTCTTCATTTGCAACAAAATGATTTGGCTTTACTAGAAATGTTATTTTCACAGCTGACATTTAGGCAAAGGTGCAACTAGTTCGGTCACAGGGTCCTCGTGGTTTCAAGGTTGCTCACCGTGAGTCCACTGAGACAATCACTGTAAATTAAACCGAACCATCATGTAAGGTTATTCGGTAATATTGTGATTTACGTCTGCTCTTTTGCTCATATGTCTGCTGCAGAAAAGGTTTTTAGTTTATGGGTTTATAGTTTATTTAGTTTATTCTCAACTTCAACCCGAGCAGAAGCTATACAGACATAGTGAAAACATGTGGAGAGCCATTAAGTTGATAAATATGACAACTCTGATTTGAAATAGTAAACAATTGGCTGCTCAGTTTCAGATTTATTTAACTTGTGAAATGAAAAGGAAGTCTGGTGAGCAGCCATATGATACTGTTGCTGAACTGTTGCTAAACCACCCCTTCTAACAGACTGATGAAGCTCAGACAAATCCAGGATGTCTTGAACTCATCTGTCAACTTATCAGTCCTTAGTCTGTCACATTGACTCAATAATATCAGCACTGTTGGCTACCGAAATGTATCAAAAATATTCTGCTACAGAAAGGCAAAAAATACAGGCTACTCCACATCTTTTATCCTTTGGTATATTTGCAGCAAGTACACACTGTTGCAGAAAGTGAGATTTCACAGTAACAAAATGGTCAATTCATGCTTCACTGTTTGTGACAAAGAAGCCGCTACTGCATCAAGCACCCCCTCAGACTTAATGGAGCAGTGATGTGCACATTGTTAAACCTGGGGCTGGTCTGACTGGAACACATATGGCACAGGGTCAAAAATTTTGAGTAAATTTTGAGCCATTATTACATAAAAAATCTTTTCTTTGGTACTGAAAGGTACCATGTCAGTGGGCGTATCACATGCAGTATAAAGCAGATTCACATTAAGCACAATAACATCATGATCAGATTTGATCTGATAGTGTCATTAGATGGGACAAGCATAAATATTAGGTCAAGGATCAGTCCTGGAGCATATGGACAATTGAACCTGCACTGTGCATGCAAACAAACTGAACTTTTATGGAAGTGCGTTCTCTCTGAAGAAGAGACATTCTGCAATGAAATGTTACCTTTCAAAAAAAAAAGTTTCTTCAGTGGCCATGTTCTGAAGATGTCATCCTGTTAGTTATTGCTTATTCACATTTCTTATAAGCACCGGATTTGCAATCTTCTTCAGCTGAAATGACATGTAGGTGCTCTTTCTCTTTCCTCTTTCAGAGATGAGAGGAAGAAAACAGACTGAAAAATATTATGCTCAAATATCTAAAAATGCACAATTTTGGTGCACAGTACTTTGCATAATTGAAAACCATGGTTGTGAGACTTAGTGAATGTCAATACCCAAAGCTTTCCATACTTTTACATTACTGTTGTCCACTTTTACTGTGATGTTATTCATCGGTGTTCATGGATGTTGGAGACCATGAAGTGGCCAGTTCCTGCTGAACAGGGAGTGTCCTGTAAAGTCTGTAAATGGCAGTGCGAGAGGAAGGAGCGGGTAAAGACTTCGTAGGCTGGTGGGAACAAGTCGTGCGGCTTGAGTTTCATGGTGTGGGCAAGCATTGAGTGAGTGGGCTGGCTCTGACCCAAGGATAGTGCACTGAACCAGCCTGACAGGTGAGGGACTGCGGGCTTGGCCGGGGAAGAGATGTAGTGGTGGTCTCTCCTGGCACATCGGTGTGTGTTGCCAGCCAGGAGGTGTAGAGTGAGTGGGCAAGCTGAAGGGAAGGTTGCAGTTATGAGATTTGCTGGGGTGGCAGTGCGAGATGAAGGTGCTTCATGAGCTGATAGAGTGATGGCAAATAGACTTAAGTGAGGAGGAGTAACTGTCCAAGTTACAGTTCAAGCGAACTGTTGTGTGCAAATATGTGTTTCATCCAGTGACTGATGTGACTTGGGAGGTCATTTGTTTTATCCTGCAGCTCCTGGATGCTGAATATTTGAAGTGGTTTGAAAAAAAAAAAAAGAGTAAATCCTCTTCTCATCAGCTAAAGAAAAGAGCTCTGAGGGGAAATAAGCGAGACCAGTAGAAAACCTGACCAAGATGTTGTCCTCCGTCACCTGCCCAGCATATCTACAGTTGACTGAAAGACCCTGTGAAATGCTACTACGTCCGAAATGTAATGTATTTCCATTTAAAGGAGGATGGTGGGTCGGCATATTGAACCATTAAGGATCACACTTAATTATAAGCTAATGGTCTTAGGGATTTTTGTGTGATAGAGAAGTCAAAAGGATGAATTATTGAAAAGTTTTTGATGACTTTATTGCTTAGACTTTTAAATTACACCCACAAGGTCGACTTGAGGTTACCAGTGAAGATGCACTGTCTACCAGGAGGTACAAGTATGGATTTAGCTTTGACTTAGACAAATCTAAACAAACTCAGCCCACATTCAGCCCAGTATGAAAAAAACGCTGCCCTCTCATGCATTTGAATGAGGCCTTTCAACACAACTCAAGTGCCAATATGGAGGGTTCTAGCAAGAAAATGCAGGGTCAACCAGCAAAAAATGCTGAACCTGCCTCAGCTTTGGAACAGAAGATATCTGGCAAAGAGCTACTCTGGTCAATTACACACATGCAAACACCCATTCCTGGAATATTCTCTAACACCAACACTGCAATTGGATTGTTTACACTGTGATGAGGGAAATAATTGCCATCATGATGAATCTTGACTTCCTGGATTGTATTTTGTGTCTCACATGTCCTGAAGCAAGACACCCCCACCAACACTGCAGCGGCTGTGTTTTTAAAGGAAAATCCATTGATTTTTAACCTCAGTGTGTATGTGTGCAGGTCTTAGGGAATACTACTGCATATGAGAAAAAGTTGTATAAAGCATTTTGAGGCTCCAAAGGGAGTTGCAGGAAATCTGAAAAATCTCCACAGGGATGTCACATAGTCCATGTCAGTTGGATCTAAAGACTATAAGGTTGAAAATGAAAATAATCTGATTAGAAAGAAGTGAGGTTTACAGACCTATATAGCCTGCCCCTAATCTCTGCATGAGGATATCGGCTTAAGACTACATTAGCTACTACTAGTGGAACATACCTGAATCTCTGAACCAAGTGTTGCTTTTTGAGTTGCATTCTGGGTAATGTAGGCACCAGGTTTTGAAAAGAAAGAATAATGCTGGAAATAAGAAGACAATATCTCCCAGTGTTAGAGGACTGCAAGGCTAAATCGGTGAAGTACTTTTTTTTTATTGTTAGTTAGTTTTAATGTTAGAATATTGTAGAAATCTGATAGAAGAGAATAGGACAGATTCTCTGATTCACACCCATCCCTATACTCTTTTATACTGTAAAAAGTTTGGCTGCAGCTGATGCATCTTGAATTCAAAGTGAGAACCTCAGGAAGTGCCTCAACATGCTTACTCAACTACCTCTTCTCCCTTGAAGTGTGACTCACCCCCTCTGGAGTGATGGGTGTGCTGTGGATGATGACTGATAAGAATCCTGATATCCATTCACCGCTTAAGTGCCCAGACGCACTCTCTGAACTATCTTGTTGCTGAATGTTGGGGGCGACTGAAATCGAATGGAGGGGATTAGTGTGGCCGCTCTGAGCTTTGTGGAAAGATATAAAGGAAGCTGATGACTTTTCTGTGACTGCAGTTATGGGGGCACTGGTTTTTATATATACACATATACACACACACACTATATATTATATATACACACACACATATAAGATGTTTAATTAGCACATTCTTGATTAATAAATAGTCAATTCCAAGTATGAATTCATGCATGAGTTAACCTTTACAACATAACTAATCTTCCCTGCCAGATCCTCCCACTCATATTCTCTCCAAGTCTACAAACAATATATTGATAATGTTATGCAGCAGCACATTATGCAGCATATTGTCTGTTACCAATGGATGCCTTGTATCATTCAAAGCCTTGACAATATGTCTGATTTTTCTTTGTTTGCCTCTTTCTTCCGTCTTCCACTTGCCTGTTTTGAGAAGATAATATTTATAGGGGAGAAGCTGTAGGGGGCATCTAATAGCTGCTAATAAACAGTAGCTTAGGCTGACTCCAGGGACAACTGCCTCATCTACAGTCGTTCATCTGGGACATCATTTTTTTTTTTTCATCCACAGTCTTTGGTTAAAGAATCTGAAAGGAGTTGCCCTAAAACCTTATTTGGAAAGTGCAACTTGTGTAATGAAATCCGAAAGCACTTTAAATTTTAAAATTTATATAAAAAGATCAGCTTTTACACGTCGTGACTACAGAAGACTGTGATATCTCTAGCAAATTCTAGTAGTATGGCTCTAGAGATGGCGTTGCCTGTCTGTCTATGCCTTTGTCCGGACTGAAATATCTCTACAATTACTGTATGACTTGGCATGAAATGTTGTACAGGCATTCATAGTGCCCAGAAGATGAATCCGAATGATTTAGGTGATCCCATGACTTTCTCCTCTTACCTCATCATGTGGCTGCCTTTTATGGTTCTGATTTAATTGTATCAACAAATTCTGGATGCATAGCCATGAAATATAAACACATTCATTTTACCCTTTTAGAGAGATTTTTTATTACTTAGATGATTCCTTGACTTCTCATCTAGTGCTGTTATCAGTCAGCAGTTTATGATCAAATACGGGCACAACTAATGACATCCCCCTCAGCCTCAACCAGCCAACATTAGTACAGTGACATGGGGCAGAGTGCAGAGCTTTTCAAACCACGGCTTTAGACTCGGAGTCTTGTTAAATACCACATTTCCACATTTTTTTGCACTATATCCACTGCAGAGCTGTAGTTGTGCAATGCCCACCCATCCATCAATACATCTTTCCCAGTAACTTCCTCCAGCCTCTCCTGTGGGATCCCCAGGCACTCCCCTGCCAGCTGGGCTGGAGTCTCTCCAGCATGTTCTGGGTTGGCCCCCTCTGGGTTTTTCCCCAGTTGGCCATAACTGGCTCGCTTCCGAAGGCAGGCTCCTGGGGGACATTTTTAGAAAATGCTTGAACCACCTCCACTTGACATACTTTGTAGTGTGTGTTTAGACTTGATGCCAAGTTAGCTTAGGTATCACTGGGAACACCACTTCAGAGTGTTGACCACTTTTACCCACTGAATTGACCTGAGGGAGCAAACTTACAGATTTCAGGCATTGCCAAGAGATTTGCATTGGCTTTCTCTCTCAGAGCAGAAGACTCATATAAAACAGTTTCAGCTGGGCAAAAGGCTTTGGACAGTTGTTCAGAAGTAATGTCAGCCATGGACAGCACTTCCTCCCCAGCATCCTTATTGACTCTAACTATTCAAGCAAGAGGTGGAAGCAAATGGGGCCTCCTTGGCCCATTGGTCACCACTGGAAGTGAACAGTTAGAGACTGTGCTTAACAGGTACAATCTGTTCAGACAGTGGGACAAGAGGAAGAAAATAAAATCTATTGGAAAACATTAATTTTCCAGCCATCGGATTTTCCGGTACTGCTGTTCTCTACTTTATTTGATGGTGAGGGGAAAAAAAGATGCCATCTTTGTGAGAGCTGGCTCAATAATTGCTTGTAGCACTTTGCAGTCTCAGCTCTGCATGGAAGTTTTGTTTAGAGGAGTTAGTGTGTGTATATGACATTTCTGTCAACTACTCAGAAATCCCACAAATGAGATCAATCTACTCAAATGTCAAGTTGTTTCTAAATGTACAGCATCATTAGGCTATATTCCTGTCTTTAGTTCAACAGCACTGGTCCATCCTTTCTAGCACTCATCTTTTAATTCAGTACACACACATATCTTGTCTACTCCTCCCACACACAGTCTCAATTCCCCAGTCTATTGCTGCAAAAGCCTCTGACTTACTGGATCTTGGATTTGAACAGTTTTTGCCTCTCTTGTTGTCCTTGATCTTTAACTAGCTTTAATTCACTACCATGACAACCAAGGTCAGAGCGAGGGCAGAGAAATGTCTTCAAAGTGTTTGTTCAGGGTGCTACAAGAAACCTCATCTGTCATCAGAAAGGCTTAAGGTTCATACAAAAAGAAACAGCAGGGAATGGTATTTAAAAATTAAGGACAGCTAGGTTGGCTGAGTTCAGTTTTTCTATCTTAAGATTTTAAACAATTATTTCAGTGTAAGTTCATTTTAAAAAGCACATCAGGCTCAATGTAAAAACCCCTTACCAAGGTGTTAATGCAGCTAATTCTTAAAAAATCATTACATATTTAATTTAAAGCAACGGATCCATTTTAAAAAATCATGTAACGGTGATAAAGGACATACATTTTGCAAGATCAAACACATGTTTTATTTAGAAATACAACACCACAAATGAAATATGCAAAATGGAATAACTGTCTCCCGACAGTGTCAGGAAATTATTTAGGATAAAAGTATGATCTGAAACGACTGATACCAATGGTTGTGACACCAACCTACTTTCTGAGGTTTTCTCGAAGAAAGCCACAGGCCTCGGTGTCACATGCAGCGCTGATATCTACCAGATTTACAAAAGCGCAATCATCAGCATCAGCAGCAATGAAGAGATCATTTACAACTGTTGTCTCTTCATAGCACACCCTGCAATGGAGGAAGCTGACTTTTTAAAAGATGGGGTTATTTTTCAGGGCAGATGACAGGACTAGTAGACAAGTTTATATGGCCAATAATTTACTGTGAAGCCCCAGGAATAGTAGACTAAAGACAACTCAAGAGTCATGATCTTGAGGCAGCCTTTTTATATTCAAAATCTCATTACAGTTTACCAGGAATACAAAGACAGTACAGCTGGAGGAGGGGGAGCATACGGCATCCAAAACATCAAATAGGATGGTGCTGAGTTAATTGTAAGAAGACTATACATATATCCTGGCTGTAATTCCCAACTAGGTAGTGTTGGTATGTTTCCATTTATATAGCCTAAATTGCCTTGATTTATTGATGCTGAAGCCACATGTAAAGGGCACATACAACAAAGTCTTGCAGGTTTTATAGTCAAAATATGTGTCCCCACCTGAATGGGCAGCGTGACTCACAGTGTGTGATCCTCTGACACAAAAGCTGAAAATACTGAAGCTCCTCTTTGTCATTACTCACATCTTTGACAAGCAGTGTTATCCCGTGATCATTTCCCATCTTGGTAACACATGTTCTCTCTCCTCATCTCTGATCACTATGCTCTTTTCAACTTGATTTGTTTATTTATTTGTTTATCTATTATCCCCCTGGCTGACTCCAGTGGCAACAACTCCTTTTTCATTCATTAAGGAGGCATAAATGTGTTTATTCTGTTGAACTAGTGCATATAATACACAGTTATGGTGTCATGTATTAGAGTAAAGTGGTTTTCTCGATGAATAATAGGCAAGTAAATGTGCACCCTTTCATAGTAAACATTTACTCTTTCCTACAAAAATTTTCATTACTCTGTCATTGCGACGTTTCATCAGAACTGTGGTAAAAGCCCATGCGTGGCGACCTTTGTCGGTCAAAGCAGTCTGCTGAACTTGCCAACCACACTGTGACATTCAGATGACCTGCCATTCACACGGCCACACATCCACAGTGCTAAGAGCAAAGTGAGGGGCTGATTCATCAGAATAGAGTCTAATGGGGGAAAAAAGTGATCAGTGGCAAAAAAATCTGAAAATTTGTGATGACAGACATTTGCAGTGAAGACGGTTATAAGCACTTGATGCTGGGATGACTTACTCATGTACAGTTTAGAAATTCAGGCTGATTATTATTTTCTCAATTAAGCAATTTGTTGTTGATTATTGTTTGATCCATATAATATCCAAAACTACTGAAAGATTCCAATTAGAATCACCATAAACCCAAAGTGACATCTTCAAATTGCTTTTTTTGTCCGACCAAAAGGCCATAGCCACACAATTAGACATAGGACAAAGTAAAGAAGCAAACTCTAAATTGAAGATGAAATGTTGGCATATTTGTCTGAAACATAACTTTTTTTGTCTCTACAGTCTACATTTGCTGATGACAGTAATGAAGGTGAAAAGGGAAAAAATAAATCTTTCACTTAGAATACTGATTAGAGATGATGTTTACATCATGCTGAATTACAAACCTTGTGACAGCCAAACTGTGACTTGAGATTGCTTTGAGGTCAGCAGTTCCAAGTGCAAGAGAGAGAACCACGTCATGAGCTGCAAGTTTTCATCCAAATGTAGCTCAAATTTTGACAAAATTTCCAAAAATTCAGCAAAAAAATGTAATTGAATCTGAGTTTCTGTCTGATACTGTTATAAGAAAAGTAGGAGTTGGACGCATCGTGATGGAAATATGGCTTTTATGTCTGTTTCATATATTAATTGGAGGAAGGTTGCAATCTTCTCCACTCAGCAATGATATGATGTTGTTGTCTGCCACATTTTTCATCTCTCCAGCGGAGCAAATGATTTATTCGCAAAGTGTATTTCCATTGGATTTTGTTACATTTTGCTTTTATCAACCCACCACATTTTCCATCTCATCCATATGTAAAAAAAAACAAAATTTTTTTTTGGCAATAGTTGATTTTTTTTTTCAACTTTTCAGATTTTCCACCCTTTTATGAGCATGAAAACAGGTTGATGTAAATGTGCTTAATGTCACATCTGAAAGTAACAGCTACCAGCACTGGATTAATGATGCAAGGAAAATCCAGGAATGGGCCTAGTGAACTGTAAACCAGGATGAACTAGCACATGAGCTATTCCACACCTGAGATGCTGTCAAACGCCTTCAGGCAGCATTGTATTCACTGCTTTTTCACTTGTGAAAGACACCTATATGACAACCTATATGACAACCAGATAATAACCTGGTGGCACACTTCAGTAGGTAACAGCTGCACTGCTATTACCTATGGGTTGGTCACCTGTAGTAATATAAAAATCACTACATTAGAGTTAAGTATATATGAAGCAATTGAACCATGTGAACAAGCTAACATAAATTCTGGGCCTATACTGTAGATCCAAAACTGCTTATTTTTCCAATTATACAGTTGTGAGTCATTTTATAAGAAATTCATAAAAGACAAGTTGTCACCAGGAGATAATTACAGGAGTGCATCCAGCACTAGAACAAAAATGACACAAGCTACCCGGTTTTATGTCTGCTGCATCGTCTTTCGTTCTTGGTCCACAATTTCAAGTGCCAACTGTCCCAAAACCAGCATAATAAATCTGTTCCTGCTAGTGTTTGAACATAAACGATAATATGACAAGAATAAATACTGCTTCCACTGGTTGAACAGACAGGGCAGTAAAACTTCCCAGAGTCTACATTTGGACAACTGAACACTCATAAATGTTTTTATGGCAACATTCTTCCCTTTAAAAGAAACACAGTGTGGATAAAGATAAGAATAATATGATCAATGAGAACACATTCTTTTTTCTTTTTTAGGATACAGCGCAATCATTTTTCATGCAGCCTTCTCTGTTGACTGGAGAACAAATAAATACCTTGGGATTTCTCTTTTCCCTCTAAGACTCGGCTGGTGCATTGAAGAATGGATCTATTAGTGATTTAAAAAAAAAATAAAGAGAGTAATTTTGGCACAGTTGATTAGGTTTTGTACTGCAGTATAGGTGATATATTGCCTTTCTATTAATGCTTTGTGGTTATGTGTAAGTTTACTAGAAAAGAAGCAACACTGTAAACAATCCAAGGTATTTTCTAAATAGGCAGCTGGTTGGACTTGCACATTAAGTCTCTTCTAAACTAGACCAAGTTCTCCAAAGACTGAATGGTTGGCATAATGTCAGTCTCAGGTGCCGTCTGGCTGTTTAAAACGAAAAAATCTCCAATTTATTCCAGACTATACTATCTGGAATTGAACTTTTGGACTGGAAACTTAACAACTATTGATGTAGAGCTTTAGGTTTATGTTTGCTAACCAGGGCCAAATGGTGAAATTTGGCTTCATGTCAAAGCTACATCAGAAGGCCTGTTTTGGCTTCCTGCTCAGTGTGCGTTCATCTTGTTCCAGACTGCATTCGCATTCCCCTCTTTAACTGCTGTTAGCACAAGCTGCAAGTGAGGTGCATTAATACTTTGGATCAAGAACCTGAAACAAACATTGGTCAGTTGTTAGATAGGAAAAGCTGCATAACCACAAAAATTATAGGAGTCGGTAAATTACTCATCACTTACTTTTATTACCATTTTAACAGCACTGCTTTTATGAGTTCTTATTCTATCAATAGATCAACAACCATTAAGATGTGATTTGCTGTGGTTTCTTGGATGGGGCTGACTATGTTAACTCTAAATATTTGATTTCTAAAACCACAGGCTTGAAAATCATAACCATCATGCCTATTGTAATTATTAAGTCTGTTCCCTAAAAAGCTATTTGATAAACTGCCAAAGAGGTCTGACTAATTGTTTTATTTTGTTGTTAAAATATGCAATACAGCTAATTTGTGTAATACTGAATTCTCTATTACTGTACAGCCTATGTGTCATTATCTTTTAAACTATAAGGAGAAAATGTTCATGCAGTCAGCATTCAAAGAAACTGCTCCCCTTATCTAACATAACATGCGTTTTTCAGCAATAGGAAGGGAGGGTGGGATATGCAATTAGTTATGACCTAAATAAAACTAATCACAAACAGGTGTTTATTTACCAAGAGCAGCATGAGTTTTATATGTATCACCCGATAAAAGATGCTATAAATCAGATTTGTTCTCCTTGTTTAATTGTACTTCGACATTTTCCATGAAAAAAAACCTTACGGTCTCTGTTCAAACTATTTTGGGTCAGTTTTCTGCAACATATTCAAAGGTAAGTTACTATAGGTATAGGGATTTTCATCTGTATTGAACGACCTGTTTATCTGCAGCATTGCTTCAGACGCATTCATCTCTTAGGAGCTGGGGGTGGATGTTGCTGGTGGCGAAGAATATGGGATGTACTGAAATGATTATGTTTCATAGACAATGCTCCATGGAAAGTGAGTC